>CM051001.1:18300987-18330987 GCA_027704905.1 Muraenolepis orangiensis
TGAGCGTGTGTGTGTGTGTGTGTGTGTGTGTGTGTGTGTGTGTGTGTGTGTGTGTGTGTGTGTGTGTGTGTGTGTGTGGGCTGTGAATGAGAACATCGACCGACGTCCACACAAAAGAGACTAATAGCTTCGTTGTTTATTGTTTGTTATTGTTGTTGTGCTACTTTTCCAGAAAATTGACTCCTTTCTCTGTAAAGTGGGCCTATTGAGGAGACTCAGAGACACCGCTGATATCTCTCTCACACACACACACACACACACACACACACACACACACACACACACACACACACACACACACACACACACACACACACACACACACACACACACACACACACACACACACACACACACACACACACACGGTTCCATCCACAACCCCCCATTGTCCACCATGGCAGAATCTGGCCCATCAGATAGCAGGAAGTTAAGGGCCGAGGAGGGATAATCTGGCTTCCTGTTGGCCCACGGCACGGCACAAAGATCGGGTGTCATCTTTCTGTCCTCCCCTCCCCTCCCCTCCCCTATCCCCTCACATTCTACCTTCCTCTGGCTCTCTCTCTACGCTCCCTCCTACCGTCCTCCTACTGTGTCCTCTACTACTACTCCAACCCTGACTGACACACCTTGGATCATGTCACAGTGTGACAGCAGGTCGACGTCTGCTCCAAAACAAATGGGACTGCAGAGTGTACAGCGAGAGCTCTTAAGTGGCGGGTGGGCGGACGAGAGAGAGAGAGAGAGAGAGAGAGAGAGAGGAGAGAGAGGAGAGAGAGAGAGAGAGAGAGAGAGAGAGAGAGAGAGAGACTCCCGAGTCTCATCGATAGGTTGCCTCCAGCAGGGCTTTGTGTTTGACTCAGGCACGTCTCCAAATAGACCAGTGAAGGCAAGGTTTCTAGTTGTTTTTGCCTGGTATATAAGATAGCAATATACATTGAGATGATTAAATAGAGGATAGATGGAGGAAAATACAAAGAGGGAGGGGTACTAGGTAACGTACTCATTCCGTTCCAGTTGTAGTCTCAGCTCCTGTCCTTCAACCACGATGACCACCTCGGTCTTTGAGGGAAACTGTGACCACCACCGATGAGAAACACAATGGAAGAAATAAGTCAGGGAACAATCCACGATCAACACACGCACACGCACACGCCACACACCACACCCACACACACACACCACACCACCAAACATGAAAGAAATACAAACAAATGGAGAAAGAAAAATGACAAAACATCTATGACAATCCACCATTAATATACCAAATCAACAACAACAAACAAACAAACAAACAAACAAACGTAGTACGGAAGGAACGACAAGCAGGTGTGAGATGACGGTTCTGACCTGCTGTCCTGAGGACCTTCTGTTCCTGACAGGGTGGTGGTGGAGGAGCCATCTGGGATAGGTGACCTCATAACCGTCTACCTGGTCCAGGTGGTCGGTCCCAGGGGGAGACGGCTCACCTGGCTCTGTGATTTATAGGAAACCGGTACAAGGTGTGTCAGTCAGTGAGAGATCCACAGTCCTAGTTATCAAAACCACCAAAACTATTGGATAAAGTATTTGTTATTTGGGGAAATCAGTACAAATCGGTCAGTGAGAGATCCACAGTCCTAGTTATCAAAACCACCAAAACTATTGGAAAACAAAATAACTAAAGGAATGTGGGGGATTGAATCTACACGTTTATATTTTATATTTATAAAATATATTTTATATTTTTCAAAAGGTGGACCGGGGCGTTTTAGTAATGTTAGTAATGTAAAGAAAACGACAAAAATCTGTGCGACAGTCCACTTCATATATATTCAATAACCCATGCAATGTCTGCACAGTAGAGAAGACGATCAACATTTAATAAATAATAAAAGATGTGTCTCACTCACCGCTGTAAGCATGGCGTTGAGCCGCCGCGCCGCCGCCACGGTGCAGGAGGAGAGCCAGACACAATAAGGTGGACAGCAGGGCACTCTCACAACACACACTGGACGGGACAGGACGCACTCCTGGACTCATTATCAAAGACCAACCGGTGTGTCTGTCTGTGTGTGTATGAATGAATGAATGTGTGTGTATTAATAGTATAGTTTGTGTAGCACCCAACAAAAAAAAGCCACTCCGAAAAAACTGCTTTAGTCGGAACCTTTGTTGTCTTCGTCGCGCATCAACGCCTCTCCTCCTCCCCGGTGCTTTGAGAGGATGATGAGGATGATGATGCTGTGTGATGCGATGGCGACTTGTGGTGGTCCTCCTTCTCTTTCATTGAAACAACCCACCACTCCCCTCTCCTACACGCTCAGCCAGAGGGAAGCAGAGAGACGAGGAGGCTGCTGCTGCTGCTGCTGCTGCACGATCAGCTCAGACGGACGGACAGGGAACGGACGGGGAGGTGTGTGTGTGTGTGTGTGTGTGTGTGTGTGTGTGTTGGGGGGGGGAGGTTTGGCTGGGCGACGCGCACACGTGTGTGTGTGTGTGTGTGTGTGTGTGTGTGTGTGTGTGTGTGTGTGTGTGTGTGTGTGTGTGTGTTCCCCTCGTCGACGTCGAGCCATCACAACACAACGCGTTCCCCTACGACTCATTTTAAATTAGAATTAATTTCTGCTTTAATATTTATTTGTTTTATTTCTGTGTTGTTAATTTCCTTTTTTTATTTTATTACAAATCTTATATATTATATTTTTTATACATTATATCTGTTTAACTGATAATTCAAACTAAATTAGTTGGTTTAAAAAAGGACGGTTGACGGTAACTCGCAACTCAGTACAGTACAGGAGCTGCAGTGACACTGAAACCCAGATGGGGATATATCCGGTACTCCCATCTACTAGTAGTTAAACGCGTGTGAAATATGTCACAGCAGGCGACCTGCCATTGATACGGTATCTAGGCGTGTGTGTGTGTGTGTGGGGGGGGGGGTATTCTTAGAGCGAGTGCCTGGCAGACCACTCTATCTGGGCGTCGGGTGGGGGGCAAACTGATACAGATTGCAGACTTCACAAGCTTGATTGATTTATTTAAGAACAAGCCTACTATGCACAATTATGTTAAAAAAAACAATAATATACAGCCGTTCCTTTCCTATACGGTGATAATAATAGCCGTGTGTGTGTGTCTGTGGGGCCTACTGTTTGAGTGTGTTGGCATCCCCAGGATGACATTGGATATTCATAAACACTGGCACACACACACACACACACACACACACACACACAGAGTAAAAGCGTATTGCCTGCTGCAGATATCATGTTTAAGAGCGTTTGACAGCTCAAGCCCGGACAGGGAGTTGGAAATACACCCTAGATGCCGTTTCACAGGATCGAGTGGTCCTGTATTTTCGGATGCGTGGAAGCATGGGTGTGGTGTGTGTTAAGAGAGATCTGAGCAGATGTCATGTCCCAGATACCTCCGTAGGATACTCATAATGCCGGACATTAAAAAAAGAAAAGAAGGAACACATTAAAATAACACTGGAAATGGCCTATTGTTATAACCAAACGGTTTATTTCAATGGAATTTCAATGGGAATGACGCGTAACATAAATAAAACCAATCCCGACTGTGATTTCCAGTTCTCTCTTCTCTCATGCGTTGTGCCGTGATCATAACTCGTTTCATCATCTCATCTCAAGTCTTTGCGCCCCAAGTCATGTGACTCTGGTAAGTTCAGGCGCAAGCCAAGTACGTCTCGTTTTAAAAAACGCCACGTCCGTCCATCCGTCCGTCGGGCTGTGCGCGGGGCGGCGTTGCCTCAGCAGCCGTCACTCTCTAGGATGTCCGGGTGCTCGTCCCAGAACTGGTCCCCGATGATGTCGCAGTGATGGGGGCAGACCCTCTTCCTGGTGCGGGTCACCGTCACCTCCGTCTCCTCTTGGCCGGGGACCTTCACCCGCTTGGTCACCGGCTCGTCTCGCTGACGACAAGACGAGACCAGACAAGACAAGACAAGAGGGTCAGACGTGACAAAAACTCAACAAAAACAACTCAAATCATTGTTGGAGCACTTTTTGCACTTTTTCTTCCCAAAATGTGACAGCAACGACAGCAACATGAATCGGCACATTCGAAACACACGTCAATTGAATCAAATGATGATATCAACCATTAGACTTTATTGTTTACTGTGTATATTATTGTTATAGTATAGTTTTGTTTATAGTATATAGCAGATAGTATAGAGTGTTGTTTATAGTATAGAGTGTTGTTTATAGTGTATTATTTATAGTATAGACTCTATACTATAAATAATACACTATACTATCTACTAAATAATACACTATAAACAACACTCTATACTATAGAGTGTTGTTTATAGTGTATTATTTAGTAGATAGTATAGTGTTGTTTATAGTGTATTATTTAGTAGATAGTAGAGTGTTGTTTATAGTGTATTACTTATAGTATAGGTGTTGTTTATAGTGTATTATTTAGTAGATAGTAGAGTGTTGTTTATAGTGTATTATTTATAGTATAGAGTGTTGTTTATAGTGTATTATTTAGTAGATAGTAGAGTGTTGTTTATAGTGTATTATTTATAGTATAGAGTGTTGTTTATAGTGTATTATTTAGTAGATAGTAGAGTGTTGTTTATAGTGTATTATTTATAGTATAGAGTGTTGTTTATAGTTTATAGTGTATTATTTAGTAGATAGTAGAGTGTTGTTTATAGTGTATTATTTATAGTATAGAGTGTTGTTTATAGTGTATTATTTAGTAGATAGTAGAGTGTTGTTTATAGTGTATTATTTAGTAGATAGTACAATGTTGTTTATAGTATAGTGTTTTTTATAGTATAGAGTGTTGTTTATAGTATTGTATAGAGTGTTGTTTATAGTGTAGTATTGTAAAGTATAGTTTATATCGTTTTGCATAGTATTGTGTAGTATAGTATAGTTTTGCTGTTGAAATTCCTAACGACGGGAGTGAATTGTTATTTTTATTGTGTACAGTATTGTTAGAGTAGTTTTGTTAATAGTATATAGCATGGTATATAGTGTTGTTTATCTTATATCGTATAGCATATCATAGGTAGTACATAGTGTTGTTTATAGTATAGTATTGCTTTTTATAATGTAATGTAAATGTAATGTTATAGTATAGTACTGTATAGTTTGGTATTGCGCGTAGCGTTGTTGTAGGAAATCTATAGTGCGGGAGTGGATGAGAGTACGGTAAGCGTTCCATTGGTACTCGTTACACATGGCAAATAAACACATTGTTGAATCTTCTTATCCGAGGTACAAGTTGACATGAATGGAGTTGTGTGAGCGCTCGGCGGTCTCACCTTCTCCCAGATCAGGGCCGTCCCCTTTTTGAGCAGCGGAGGCTCGTTGTTGTAGTTGATGTCGAACTGCGAGAACAGGAGCTCGTTCTTGTCCGCGGCTAACGTCCCCTGCGGCGTCACATTGCAAAAAAGAGCCGTAAACACGCGTGTGTGTACCTGTGTAGCTTTGTTTGACGCTGTCGCCTGAGGGGCGACGCGATTGGACAAATCACTTGAGAGAGGGGGGGGTGGCAGGTTTGGGTGTCTCGACCAATCGTTGCAGTCTGTGGACTCTAGCATTTGAGTCACTAATCATGAATACGAACAAAACACACACACACAAACAAACACACACACAAACACATAGCTTGAAATTACATTTGCTTGTGTTCAAGTTCCAGTTACATTTGGGGTCAGGACACATGCACAGACAACAGTTGTGATACTGTCATACTCCGATGTCCCCTCTCTCACCTTCAGGCGCTCTTCTGCTTGGACCGTCGTGAGTCCCCCCTTTTGTATCAAGGTCCAAAACGCTGTGTTGTACAAGTTGTTAACGTGACCTGGAACAGACCACAGGATTGACGCTGATTTTAGACATTGAAGCGAAGTCATTCCATCTGTGATTTCTTTTTTTGTTCTGCGAACATTAGCGATGATTCAGGTACATTCAAAATCCATAATGTCTCTTGGATTACAGAAATGTTATTTAGCCATCCTCAAACTAATGTGCCTACTGTGTCATTTCTCTCTCCTTTCTCTTATTTTAGTTTTACAACCTCTTCTTCCATCATTTCTTCCCCGCATCTGATTGGCTATCGGACTGGCGGGGCAGAGATCATTGGTTGTAAATCAAAACATTATTATTATAATTTTTATTTATTTATTTATTTTTTAAATGGTGCCTTAAGTATCAGCCCTTTCAGCAAACACAGCACAAGGCGAAACACTTTAAGCTCTCCTTTTCTCCGGGGGAGACGGCGTACGCTTACAGTCTGCTTGTCTCCAACTGAGGTAGTCTCTCAGGTTACGGTTGCTAGGATACAGGACCACGCGCCCGTCGAACCCGGGGGGGTAGAGGAGGGGCTGCTCGGCAAAATACTCCTTCCAGTAGAACACGTACGAGGAGGAGAACTGGGAGGCCACGTGAGTCATCAGTTTACTGTGAAAAGGAGAACAATAATAATAATAAAAAAAGAAGAAGTCAACCCAGTTGGTTTCCCCCAGTTTTTCCTCCAAATTGTTTCCTCACTTTGTTTGTTCAAATCTAGGCTGAGCTTTAATTGCGTGTCCAGTCTACCGAAATGCAATTTCCTTTCTCTTACTTTCTATGAGCTGTCTAGTCTACATCAGGGTGGGTGGGTCTCTCTCTCTCTCTCTCTCTCTCTCTCTCTCTCTCTCTCTCTCTCTCTCTCTCTCTCTCTCTCTCTCTCTCTCTCTCTCTCTCTCTCTCTCTCTCTCTCTCTCTCTCTCTCTCCTCTCTCTCTCTCTCTCTCTCTCTCTCTCTCTCTCTCTCTCTCTCTCTCTCTCTCTCTCTCTCTCTCTCTCTCTCTCTCTCTCTCTCTCTCTCGAACATGAGTACAACAACAAATCGGAAACTCTTGCCACTCATCACCATAAAACGCCACCAAAACTGATACCGCTCCAGAGTCCTGACCTCTGAAGTCCCGCCCTCTCTCTCTCTTTGGGAAACGAGGTTTAGACCTAATCCGAATACAGTATAGTATAGTCACTTGAAAGATATAATCCTACCTGGCTCTCCTCTTGAACCAGGTGGAGGTTCTCTTGAACACGAAGCTAAACTCGTCACTCTGTCCATAAGCGATGACCACGTCCTCCAGATCCTCCATCACCGACTGGGCACTGCGCGTCATCAGGGCCAGCGCTCGGTGGTCATTGGGCTTGGCGAAGTTGTGTTTTTCGGAAAATCTGAAACACAACGCAGTATTGGATAACTGTGTGTGTGTGTGTGTGTGTATGTGTGTGTGTGGTGTGTGTGTGTGGTGTGTGTGTGCGTGTGTGTGTATTGCAATGTGCAATAAAACCCCAAAACCTCACTTTAGTTATAAGACAAGCAACATTTCCGGTGAAATATTAGTGCTTTCAAGAATTTATATTTGCCATTTTCAACATGTACAATGAATGGAACGCTTACTTCCCATGCCCTCCTGCAGTATACAATTGTAGAACACAATACTATAAGAATATTATACACAATCAAATAAAATAAAAAATGAACATAAAGAGAACAATAAAGTGATTTATGGGTGATATGTACACCCATGAATATGGATTAAAAAAAAGCATTTAAAAATGCCAGTAGTGCAGCAGCATCATGAATACAGTGCAGTACAGGACACACTAGCCGGATCCTTCCTCGTAGAGCTAAATTGATTAGATTAGTAGATTAGATTCAAATTTATTGTCATTGCACAGCACAAGTACAGTACAGCGAAAATAATTACGCATCTAACCAGAGTGCAAATGTTGCAGTAAAGTGGTAATGGTAATATTATATCATTTACTGTTTAAATTTACAGGTTAAAAGACAGTCTAGAAAATGTAAAAAATGGGATATGAGCAGCATAATAATAATAATAATAATAATAATAATAATAATAATAATAGGTATATGTATATACAGGTAAGTGAGAAAATAAAAAAAGCTTCAGCGGGGGGGGCGCAGCAGAGGGGGCGGCAGCAGGGGGGGGCGCAGCAGAGGGGGGGGGGGGTCTGTCTTCGTGGTGCAGAGTTCATAGAGATGACAGCTGAGGGGAAGAAGCTGTTCCTAAGCCTGCTTGACTTGGAACAAAGGTTTCTATAGCGCCTCCCGGAGGGGAGGAGGGCAAACAGTCCATGGTTTTTGTGCCTTCCTCAGACACCGTTTGTGGTGGGTAGTGTTTATTGCAGGGAGGGGTAATCCAACGATCGTTGGGTGGTTTTCACCACCCTCTGCAGCGCTTTCCGGTCGGAAACAGTGCAGTTGCCGTACCACACTGTGATGCAGTTGGTGAGGATGCTTTCAATAGCACACCAGTAAAAGTTCATCAGAATCTGAGGGGGGAGATGGGCTTTCCTCAGTCTCCTCAGGAAGAAGAGACGCTGGTGAGCCTTCTTTACCGGTGAGGCAGTATTGAGGGATCAGGAGAGGTCCTCAGAGATGTGGACCACCAGGAATTTGAAGCTGGAGATACGCTCGACCTCCGCTGATTGATGAGGATGGGGGCGTCTTCCTGAAGTCGGCGATGAGCTCCTTGGTCTTCTTGGTGTTGAGGGCCAGGTTGTTGTCAGCGCACCACGCCACCAGGTGCTGGACCTCGTCCCTGTAGGCTGCCTCATCGTTGTTTTTGATGAGACCCACCACCGTTGTGTCATCGGCAAACATGATGATGGTGTTTGTACCATGTACAGGAGTGCAGTCGTGGATGAAGAGGGAGCAGAGGAGAGGGCTCAGCACACAGCCTTGGAATGCCGGTGTTTAGGGTGAGGGTGGAGGAGGTGAGATGGTCTAACCTGACTTACTGGGGTCCCATTATTAGGTAGATATTGTTCTAGATATGGTTATATATTGTTTGCCAACATATTGTACTTTTCCCTGAACTTATTGGATTTTTACCTGAGCACTGGTTCAGTTCATGGAGACTTGTTCGAAAGACTTGTTTGACTTCTAGTGACGAGTTGTTCTCTTACCTTCCTTTGTTGAAACACACTATTGTAAGTCGCTTTGGATAAAAGTGTCTGCTAAATGACTGTAATGTAATGTCATGTACAGTGCAGTGACTGTAATGAGCAATGATTTATGAGTCCAGAAAGTCCAGCAAAGTATGACTGAGTGTAATGTTTAATGACAATGTTATATGTTATCATGGCTGTATGGTTGTGGTGTGGTGGTGGTGTGGTGTCCTTGGTGGTGTGAACTGAGGTCTTAGGTACTCTACTCACTTGTGAAAGTTGCGCCCATCCAGTCGTACCACGATGTAGCAGTTCCGCAGACAGGTGTCGTCGGTCTCGAACTGACGGACGTACTCGAACTTGCTTTTGGCCATGGCCGTGATGGAGGACCGGCTGAAGGCACGGACCAGCGCCTTGATGCATCCACCGAGCCCACTACGAGTCTTGTGAATCAGCATTTATTTAAAAGGCTGCTTCTATAAATAAAAAGATTCAAACACAATGGTGACGTTCAACAACCTTAACATTACCTACACCAATTATATAGTCGTATTGACACAATTTTACATCGTTATTATAACCTGGTTATGGTCACCTACCTTGGAAATATAGGGTTCACAAGCCCGGTCATTGAGTGTTTTAAGTGGGTGTGTTAGATTAGTGTGTTTAGTTCATGGTGATGCGATTACTAAATGTATACAAAACTCACATGTTATTACACGGTGCGTCACCGAAATGCGTTTCGGTATCCCAGGAAACAAAGGTTCCGGAATTACAATGACACTGTTAATATACAACTAAATACCAAACCCACGCACAACATAACAATGAAAATATTATATAAAATAACTCGTGTACTTTATTTATTTATTGAGTTTGAAAAAAAAATCGCGTCACGCACAAAGCAGCCACATACAGGTTATACATGATATATTGTACTATGGCGCCCTCGTGTGGTGAATATCGGAACTGTAACGGCAACCAACCAACGTTAACTTAGTACCCAGCATGCCCCGCATCGCCGTGGCGCGGCAGGTTATTCAAAAACATGGAGGAAAGAGAAAGAAGGAAACCACCAAACAACAACAACACAACCACCACCACTGAACAACAACCCGCGGGTCAAGACGACGGCGGCGGGGAGGACGAGGACGACGATGGCGTCAAACTGGACCTTTGCTCCGACGCGTTCGACCCGCTGCTGGCCCTGTACTCTCCGACGGTGGCCCTTCCCTTCCCCAACGTCAAGTGTTTCAACAACGTCTCGGAGTACGAGAGCTTCCTCCGGGGCGGCCGGGGCCGGGCCAAGCCGGAGAACGTGGAGAAGAGGCTGCGGCGGGCCATGAAAGGCGTGGCGGACCCGGAGCGCATCGACCGGCTTAAGAAGCTCATGGTGGCGCGCGCCGCGGAGAAGGAGGGGGAGGAGGGGGGCAGCGGTGCCCCCCCGCGGCGACGAGGGCCGCACAAGAAGACCCACAAGAATGTGCTCACAAGGATGCAACGTAAGGGTTTCTAATGAACGCACATCTAATGTGTGTGTTTTTATATTGATCACACACACACACACACAAACGTCCCCTGGAGGCCATGAGTACAAACTGTCCCTGCTGGACCTCTAGTGACCACACACACACACACACACACACACACACACACACACACACACACACACACACACACACACACACACACACACACACACAGCTTTACTTACCCCCCCCCCCCCCAAGATACTGTATCCATATCATTCCTACTTAGACACTTTATTGTTTATATTACTATTGTGTATTTTTCATAATGTGGGAGTGAATAGGGAGTAAGCATTCCATTGTACTTTGTTACACATGCCCAACTTAAGGATGAATCTGGAGATGGTTGGGGTTAGAGGTGTAGTAGTAGTGGGTTAATGCTTGTGTTTTTGTTTTGTTTTCCTAGAGCACAAGGGGAGCCCGTTGGGTGAGCTGTGCCGCTGTGTGGAGGAGAGGATACGGGTCAAAGTTCACATCAGGACCTTCAAGGGACTTCGAGGAGTGTGTTTGGGCTTCGTGGTGGCTTTTGACAAGTTCTGGAACCTGGTATATACACGTACACACCGCTCTCTCTCTGTTGACCTATCTGGGACTTGGTGCATTCAATTATTTTCTTAAATTAAATGTTCTCTTGGTCAGGCGATGGTGGATGTAGACGAGACCTACAGAGACCCTCTCCTAGGTGAAGCCTTGTATCACGAAAAGGCCCTCACAGTTACACGGGTAGGTAACCCCAAACACTGTCTGAGCTAGACCCCAGTGGAATATGGGAATATGTATTGTGTATATATTGGACATTTAACATTTAATGCAGAGATTTAAGTAATGAATGCATGCAAAGTACTCAATCGGGCAACACTAGTTCAACAAGTTGTTCTATTTTTAATGCTAGTACAATAATTCGAAAGCAGTCTTTGTCGCTAACACCTAAAAGATGTTCTAGCGATGAAGCTAGGGCCCGTGGGTTTTAGCTTCTCATGTTGGAGCGTCCGCCTCTCATGCCGGAGGTCGTGAGTTCAAACCCAGTGTGGGACACTCGCACAGTTACACTACAACATTGACCCCCCCCCCCTCCTGTGTCTTCCTCCACAGCTCTTTGACAAGCTCAAACTCCAGGAGAGCTCAGAGGAGACGTCGATCACCGGTAAAGGCAAGGGGAAGAAAGCTCCCGCACCGTCCCAGCTCGACCCAGTCGTGGGAGGACGCAGGTCGGACCCCCGTGGGCTGTCGAGGAGCTCCGCCCAGTTCTCGGAGGCCGAGCGTGGCGGCGGCGATGTCACCAAGGAGGCAGCAAAGGCCGCGGGGAAAACCCCTCATCCTTACGGCCGGGTCCACACGCGCCACATCAACCAGCTCTTCATCAGGGGAGAGAACGTGCTCCTCATCAACCTCCAGCCCCTCTGATGTACATACATATAGGCCTCCATATAGGCTCCACAGCCCTGCTGCTGCTGTCTCTTCAGATGAACTGTCTGGTCCACCTGTGACAGGAGTTGAAGGGTCTGTGGTTTTGCAAGAAAATGTAAAAAAAATTATAATAATTCACTACAGACTTGTATCATATTGATATCAAGGTTTCTCTGTTGCCCAGAGAGCTACTTTCGAGATGGTGTCATTAAATCATAGTACCTCTCTAAGGCATATCCCCTATGTTGTTTTGATTGCTGTCGACGGGAGTAGTCTATATGGTGTTGTAACGTGTATTGGCCGGCAGGTGGCAGCACACTCCCATCCAGAAGCCGTGCGGTGAGGCCATTGTCATCCTTGCCGCTTGTCTCTTTATGTTGCCTTTCCCCGCTAGTTTGAACAGGGATGACAGCGGTAGTCTCAGCGGACTTCATAAATGCATTATGAATAATTGAGTTGGTGAAGCTCGAGATTGCAGATGGCACTCAGAAGCTGTCATTTGTCTCGACGTCTCAGATTGCCTTTACTCTTTAATGGGGCACATTAACCATAAAAGCAAGGATTTACTGCAACTCGTAAGTTGTAAAGACGCAGCTTTCCCGTTTTAAATGGCATAGGTTACTTTTGGAAGATGAGTTATGCGTCAGACAACGGTGGCTCGTGTGTGTACATTCCCAATGATAATATACATTGCACCACACTTGTTTCATACCAGTGAGATGCGGTCACATTAAATCATGCTATGTTTAATTGTGCTGATGAATTGATTGCGATTCAAAATGATGGCTATGTTCTCTACTCCAGTTTCACTTTGAAGTCTTTGCAGAGTGTATATGATTATAAGTTCACCACACTGAAGTCAGTTCCCCAAAGAGACAGACCGGTACCCATGCATGCATAACATTATTCATACATGTAAGCTATACGTGTGAATGTCTTGCGTGGTAGGTAGACCTATTATGGGCTGTAGTGCATTGGTTGGTGACCATGCAAAGCTACCGGGCTGTCGGGAGTCAGTCAAGGACACCTTTACATTTAAAACAAACAGGAGGGTGAATCCGACCATAAAAATATTGAATAAAAACCATCCATGAATCCAACAATGTGAGATACGGCAGTGTTGTCCATCCACCCGTCTATTACCACACATTCTGGTATACCGCACACACACACCAACGTAGACGGCACATTACACTTCAACATTTAAGTCGTTACCCATGTGTCAATGCAATGTCAATATGTGTGTGTATGTGTATGTATATATATATATATATATATATATATATGGGTTTCATTTTCTTTCAGTAGACAGACTAATGATGGAGACAAAACAAATAACACAGGCCATTAGCAAATTTCAATCAACTCTTTAATGTTGTTGATATAGGATCATAATGTGTAAATCATATCAAGGGGGGAGGGGGAGGAATAAATGAACATTTTATTATTCTCAAAAGGACAGTCCACGGCGAACCTCTTGCATAAAAGTAGTGTTTTCAGTAACTATCCTAAATATACAGAAGAAGGAAAAAATAATAATAATAAAAATCTTCAAAAACGATTCAGAGTAGAAAACAATTGATAAACTATTGATTTAAAAGAAGAAAAAGAAAAAGAACTAGATTTTGGTCATTGTTTCTTCTTTATTTTTATTTTTTTTAACCAGGCTATCCTTCAGACGGCTACAGTGCTCACTGTGTACAGGGGGGCGGGGGTAGGGTCAAGCCTCCAGGGGTCCTTCAGACCACACCACCTTGGGTGAGTGAATTATTTATCGCGTCGTCGGGTGTACCAGAAATGTCACTCTGCTCACACTGACTTGTACCGATCTTTCAGCTTACAAAAAAAAATAAAAAATCATTCCCCATCACTCGTCAACAGAAGAAGAATAGTAGGAGGAGGGGGGAGGGAGGGGTCGGAAGACGACAACAACACAACCAGGCACTTTGGAGAGAAAAAAAACAAAACTAAAAAATAACCTTGAAGAAAAGAAAAAGAAAAGAGTGAAGCTTTGATTCTGGCGCCTCGCTCGGAGGACGTTTAAGGAAAGCACCCCCCCCCCCCCCAGCAGGCGCGGCGGCGGAGGTTTCTTCAGTCTCAACACAAGCCCATTTGACTAGAAGAGCAAAACACCGTGCAAACAAAACCGCACCTCGATGACACAAAGAAGAAAATAAAAAATGTACTTCCTCGTCACGTTCCTCGCTGAGTCAGACACAGCCCAGTGGAAAGGGTGAATCTCGGAGAGATGAACCGGCCGTGTCTTGTGTACACAAGCGGCGACCGTCAGATTGCTTTGTTTGTTACGCACGTTCGTTAGTAAGGTGGTTATCGCCGACGGCAACAGAATGAGGAACATTAAAGCACATTTAAAACAAAAACAGGGGAAACAGCCAAACTGAACAGACCTCCCGGCACAGTGAGTGAGTGACTTCCGGGTTGATTGTATGAATTTGTTTGTTTTTAATACACATTAAACAACGCATTTCCCTTAAAACTGCCACGACAGCAGCCACGAAGGCTTCACCTTTGCAGGTAAGCAGGAGGTGGAGTACGCAGGCCGCACTGCAATAAATACAGTTAAATAACCACTTCAATGAGTCCGTTTCTACTTACCGATTGTCTCAACTGTAGATAACTGATTATATCTCAAAAAAAAAAATAAACAAAAAAAATTCATAAAAAGGCCACAAAAGGTCTGTATATTGAGGCACCTCATCTGAACCAAATCCAAACATCTCTCTTTCATCAATGGTAGGACAGATAGGCCACAGACAGGGTGAGAGGGCACTATAGGACCGACATGACATAAAGTACCCTCTAAAAGAAGGCTGTTTACAGACATCCTGCCCCCCCCGCCCTCCCTCTCACCACAGACTCCCATCCAAGGACATTATCGCTTAAATTGTAAGGGCACTGCGTGTCTATTTACAGAAGCAAAGCAAGCGAGGAGAAACCAAAGAGAGACAGAGAGCACATTCGCAAAGCTACGTTAGAACAATACGGAAGCCGATCGGGTTAAACCACACGCGCATTCAGCTAAGTTATCAAGAGCGCATCTCAAAAAAATATATGCTGCTAAATATAGATTTCGTTTTTTTGCTAGTCTGGTGATTTCATCTGAGGTTATAAAGCAAATCCCTACCCCCCCCCAACCCCCCGCCCTTTCCTCCCACCCCCGTACATCCTTCAGGCACTCCTCTGCCCCACCATGCCCCACCATGCCCCCCCCCATCCCCCTCCAAACTCACACACACTTGGACCGGTCTGTACTGCCACTGATCCAGTCCAGGAAGATCATTGGTTCCGACTGATAAAACACACACACACATTCATGTTGATCCATACCTCCATCTTCAGCTTCACCCCCAGTATTCCCCCCCAGCAGCCCCCCCCCCTCCCAAGTACTCTTTGTTTGCAGCTCATGACATCGTTGGACGGAGAGAACGAGAGAGACAGAGAGAGAGCAAAAGAGGAAGAGAGAGAGAGAGATGACCCTCAGCAGTCCTCCGCAGAATCCTGCTCCACATCATCACTTCCCAAAGTTGCCGAAGTCGGCGAAGGCATCCTGTTTGGGCTGTTGTTGGACCATCCCCATGCCCATCCCCATGCCCATGCCGGGCTGCTGTCCTCCCATGTTCATGCCCATGCCCATACGCATGCCAGGGTGCGGACCTCCCATGTTCATGCCCATCATGGCCTGGTTGGGAGACATCGCCATGCCGCCTCCAGGGTGAATCATCATGGGGCTGACGGGCTGCTTGGCCGCCGCTGGTTGTCCGAGGTTCATGGTTCCGAATCCCTGGTTGAGCATGTTGACGGGGGGCTGGTGCACTGAACAAACAACAACAACACTTAACACTTATATATATATAAAGCAACTTGCAGTGAATTCTACAGTGGCCCTAAAGTGTAAAAATAGGAAAACAACCACAAATCGGGAAGCACAACATACTTTCATTCCTCTTAAGGAGACGGCCAATGCGTCCAATCAGTGACACGCTTTTGGTCGGAGTTAATGTCGTTGTGTTTCCCGATTTGTGGTTGGATCTTCTAATTTGTGGTTGTAGTTTCTAATTTGTGGTTGTAGTTTCTGTTTTGCCATTTCTGACCTACACATTTGTTGTGTTTTTCTGATTTGTTGTTGTATTTTCTCTTGTTCATTTGATTAGGAATTTGTTGGTCTTTTTGGCGTTGTGATTCTGTATCTGCAGTTGTGATTTGCACTTCAGGGCCAACCTAGAATTCAAATGCTTGTACTTCAGGGGCAGGTGGAGGGTTGGGCATCTTGCTCAATTGCTTCCTATACCGACAGTGATGCGATGACATCGGGGATCGAACGCAGTACCTTTTTTTTGTTGGGTGAGTCAAACACCCCAGCCATCAAACCCCACTATTGTATCCCCCTCATCTCACATTAAAAATAACAAGTTGTGTTGCTACCTTGCTGCAGGGTGTTGAGGCTGGGCTGGTTCTGCTTGGGGGATGGGCCCCGGGCCCCAGGAAGTCCAGGCTGATGTTGACCGAGGGGTCCGACCAGGTGGGGGGCAGCGGCCCCTTGCCAGCATCCCCATGGCCACTGGACACACCGGGCTGCATCAGCATCATGGACCCATGGGCCATCTGCGCCCCCATGGGCTCCAGGTTCTGCTGGAGAACGTAAACGTGCACGTTAAACACACACACAGTTCAAACTCAAGGCTGTATTCTGATTAGGCGCATTCCTCGCCAAATCAACCACAGAAACATTAGATATGGCAATATGACCTAGACCTCCAGACTACAGGACTATATGGCCCAAATCCTCTCAACTCAACTGTCCATAACAACACATTTTAGCCTTTTTTCCCCCCCATGACTCGCACCGGAATACAGATATGTCAGTTAAGGAGCAGGTGGGGTGTATGACGCACTTCGTCAAGGACGCCTCCAGGTCAACTGCACCATAGGGGATCAAGCCCAGACCCAGTTAAGACAACCCAATGGCATCAAAAAGCAAGCCGTGATCAACTAAAGGCCACGTTGTCCCGGCAACAAAACAAAAGCCCCCTTTTTTTTTTTGCGACCATCAAACTAGGTCAACAAACACCCGGACGCCGCCGTCCCATTCAAGGAGAGGAGGGGGGGCGGGGGGGGGGCGTCAGATGGCTCTTGAAGCGTCCGAGCGGGAGGCCTTGGACGGAGCGTTGGAAAGAGGAAGCTGGAGAGAGGGAGAGTGACGGTCTCCAGAGGCACGGGGGGGGAACATCTGCCCATGTTGCATGTCATCCATCCATGAAAGCCCCTCCCCCCTCCCTCACCCACAGTATGTCTGTCACACAGGCGTAGCAGCAGCCGCCGCGGTGGCCGGTATCAATGCTGAGTGAGATGGGCCATTTAGGCAGCAGAGCGCCATTTATCGAGGGATGGCGGTGGGTGGTGCATTATACATGAAGAGGGGACCAAGTAGACTTTGTCTGTGCGCTGGTAGCAAAGGTGGGGGAGGAGGGGGGGGGGGGGGTCTTTATTTATTTCTGCTCAGGGACCCACATGCAAGTGATCGGTTATGCAGGAGAAGACCTCTAATGGGTTTTTGTGTGCGACACACGTGTTCTGGTTGTACCCGAACCAAGAACGAACGAGCCAAACAATGATTCAATTAAATGATCTTGAATGGCGATTCCAGTTTATTTCACAACAATAGTGAAATTAAATCAATGTCTATGTCCTTGATTGATTATTCCCATTTAAGCGTGTATTGGCAGTACTTTGTGAAACAGTCTCAGGAGCCGCCTGCAGTACTTCTACTGTCCACCAGAGTGCAGACGCATGGCTCCAGGCTAGGGTGTACAAGCTCTGGCTTTAGTGCTGATAAATGGCAGCAAAGCCAAAAGATGGCCATAAATAGACAAATTAAAAAAAATAACACCTTCTGTATCTGCACATGGGATATGATTACACAAGCAATTTACCGTAAAAATGTACAGCTAAAGCGTGTGTTTTGCAGGGCTGTGTGTGTGTGTGTGTGTGTGTGTGTGTGTGTGTGTGTGTGTGTGTGTGTGTGTGTGTGTGTGTGTGTGTGTGTGTGTGTGTGTGTGTGTGTGTGTGTGTGTGTGTGTGTGTGTGTGTGTGTAGGACTGCGGTACCTGTGACATGGACAGCATGCCCATGTTGCTGCTAATGCTCTGCGTGCTGTTAATGTTGAAGTTGAGGCTCTGGGAGGAGGAAATGGTGTGGGTCGTCGGCCCCATCAGGTCAAACAGTTCGGCCGAGGGGGCGGCCGGAGCCGGGGCGAGGGCGGCGGGCGTGGCCCCGAAGAGGTTGTTTCCCACGGGGCCGGCGGCCTGGGCAGAAGCCGGCATCTGGCCGCCAGGGAAGGCGTTCCAATCGCCAAAGTCAGGGTTGCCGCTGGGTGCAGCAGCTGGCCGAACACAAGGCAGAGATTGACAAGTTAATGTTATGAGTCCCCTGGATCCGAATTTGGATCTGCAACTAATCAACCGTTCCTTGGCCCAGAAGTAATCTAACCACCAAGTTTAGCCAAACAGGGGGCGAAAAAAACACAACCTACAGTCCATCGTCGATGGCAGGGGTAAAAATAGCAATAGTAGAATCAGTAAAACACATTATTTTTTGTCCCAGATGTATAATAACTACTAAAAAAAAAGTATTGAAGTATATATATAAAAAATGTACTACCACTCCCAAAAGACAGCTCACTCCTGCGACTTCCAGTAGTGGCGTTTTCACACCCACCCTTCAAGCTATGTGCTCAGGCTAATGCGTGTTAAGGTGGTTGTGGGGGGGGAGAAAGCCAGTTTGTATACCCTATGAACTTATTTAGCCAGCTACCTCTCACGACGCATCTCTGGTAAGTAAGCAAACGTGTGACCTCGTAGCTCTAAATGTTTTCTCTCAACCTCAAAGAACAAGTTTCAGACTAAGTCTTAAAGCGCTATACGAATACAATGCATTATCATTATTAATATCATCAGCATGTGCGGAGTAATTAAGCTTCATTGCTGCCAATATTGTGACCGTGAAAATGTTACCTACACTCGGTGAAGAAGCTGTCCTCGAGCGAGAGCTACACACTAGAATACTGCCATTAACATTCAAGATAGACTCAGAGATAGCTTCCACAGTCAGGCCATCAGGCTGCTGAACAAGGGCGTATAGCATATAACAATGTATATTTTATTACATGGATTTATATATACATATTGCTCTTTTTCTGTGCCTGCATTTTATAAATTGCATTTTTATTTTTATTTTTTAACTTTTATTTATTTTACTCAGTTTTTATTCTTATTTTTATAACTGCTGTCTGTCGTCGGGTATTGCACATAAGATTTTCACTCACTGCTTTACTTAACTGTGAACTGACAATAAACTTGACGAGTTGAAGATTTGACCTCTAGAAGATCTGTAATCTGTAATCTTCACGGATGACCATGACCTGGTTTTCATTCAGGAATGACATTTTTGTCCTCGTCCTTCCAGTCATCAACCTCTCTCTCTCTCCCTCCCTCCCTCCCTCTCTCCCATGGCCATCGCCCGGTGTCCCTGTCTCCTTGTCATCCATAACAGGAGTTGATATGTGTCTGTTCTTGTTATGCAGAGCAGGTAGCAGGCTCCATATGGCCACGACTCCCCCTCCCACCATCTCGCTGAATATTCTAGGAGGGCAACAGCCGCACGGGCACGCAACACAAACATGTGGCACGCACATACACACGCATACATTTAAAAAAAATCAAAATGTCTGAACTAACCCGGTGCGGAGGAGAGGCCAGAAGAGGCGACGGGCGGAGAGAAGTCGGCGAATCCACTGAGCAGGTCTGTTTCGAAAAGAGGGAGAGACATGGAGTGAGAAAGAGGCCAAGAAACGGTCCGAGGTTTCATCATGTGGGGCTGTTTACATACACTCTAACTTCTTGAAAATCAGTTTCCCTCTTTCTCCCGCTAGCCGTCTCTAGCGTGGACGACCAGTGGCGGTAACACTAAATCCTGCCTCTGGGAGGGGAAAAGCCCAGGAGGCCAGGGCTTGGGTTTTACCTGAGGCAGGGGTCCGGCTGGGGCCGCTCTCCACCATTATCAGGTCAGCCAGGCCGGTGCTGGCAGGCTGAGGAGGGGCTGGTTGGGACTGAAATACAAGAGATAAAAGAAGGGGGTTAACCCCACACAGACATGGCTCCCACAACTTGGCATAGATCACATTAGAAAGACAATTGAATTCACCAAAAGTCTTTATTTATTTTAATTTATATTATTAATGTTGATTTTTTAACGTTGAAAATGTTCAGATCAACACATTCCAGACTTTTGCTGACTAAAACCTGGGAATGACAGACAGACAGGCACACACACCTGTTTTGTGGCGACCTCTGGGCTGTCGTCTCCCACGTAGTTGGCCGCCGCGCCAAGGTCTACTTTTTTGGACGGCACGCCGCCCCTCTTTCGCGTCGCCGTGGTTTCCGTTGCCTGGACGATGTGGACGCTCTTGGTGGTGACGGTCTCCTCCTCGTCCTTGAACTCTCTGCCGCCGCCGGACTGCTGGCCGTTGTACGAGGGTCGATTCCTCTCCTCCTCGTGGTCGCTGTGGAGGGTCCAGTCATCGTAACATGGTCAGCCGTATTACATTACACGACGATACTTTTGGTGGATTCATTACAGCTACTGCACTGTACTCCGCTGCAGCGTGCCTTTGGAGCCATACGGTGTCAAAGCAGGCCGTTGGTTTGTCACTTAAAAACCTCAGAGAGCCCTTTCTTATCTATCCTTTTTCTTATCTCAGAGCTGATCTAACCGAACCCTCAATCCACCTCCAGATCGGACCAAGAAGACTACGGGTAGCCGGTTTTCGGTCTAACCGGTGCGGTAGCAAAAGCCGATTCATTTAAAGCTAAACGACTGTACAGGTATTTGTGATTATGAGATGCTAAAAAGAAGCCCAAAGCTTACATCTTGTGTTTATGATCAACAACTCGTATTTCATTAGAAATATGCACCATGTAAAATATTGTGTTTAGAAACGGAGATACTCTCGGCTTCGGCAATCCAGCTCTGCTATTGGGTGGTGCTTTTAGTTAATCCATTATGTTCCAGTTCACCTGGTGGTGAAGATAACCGGTATGATTAGGTGTGACTTATTATGAAAGCGATTCGAAAAAGTTGCGTGCGAACACTAACGAAGACACAAGACTGTACACACTTTTCACAATTTTTTTGTTAAATGTTGTCCTGATTCGAGTCGATTTAAATTCTTTGTGCAAACTAAATTAAGTAAACAAATAAATAGACTAGAAAATTAGTTTTTACCTGGATCTGTCGGGGGAGGTGTCCCGCTCCTTGTTGCGGATCTTGTTGATGGTGTCGTCGATGGTGCTGCCGATCTGGTCACTGATCTCGCTGAGCTTCTTGCTGAAGGGGAACTGGCCTCCCTGGTTGCGGTCCCACTCGTCGTCCCACTTGCCCCGGCCCTCGCTCGAGTCATACCTGTCCCCCGCTGGGGACCGGAGAGGGTAGAGAGAGGGAGGAGAAGATGGGGAAGAGGGGTTAGAAACAGGGGAAGACCGATGACAATGTCATCGGTCTGCAGGTGGGGTGGGGGTCAAAAAGACGGTGACTTGGGTGTGTATTGGGAGACGGCACAGAGCGGTCACATCTTTGTCCTTGATTAGCGAACAATTCCTCGAATACAACAATTGAACATATCTTATGGTGATTTGTCAAAGAGGAATTGTTTAAAGCCATTTTTACCAAAAGATACCGCAGAAGTACAGTAAAAGTAAAACAATAAAAACTGAGGGAACTCAGTAGAGCACATACCCCCACCACACCTAAATGGATCCGGATTACTTTTTTAAATTGCCAAAATCAAATAAACTGTTCCTTGGTCAATAAAGAAATCTACAAACCAAGTGTTCATCACAACAGAAAAACAAACAGACAACAGATAAACAGATAAACAGACCGACAAACGGAGACGAACAGTAACGTCAAGGTCCCATATTTGACGACTAGAGGTAACAAAAAAAAAGCCACCAAACAAACAAACCGGCACAGAAGGCAAAAGGTGAACACGGCTCACAGTCGGACGTGAGGCCCGTGCGGCGGGGAGGACTTACAGTAGCTCTTGTAGCCGCCGCTGTCCGACGACACGCCCACGTATTTGTCCTTGTTCTTCTTGGCCTTCTTGCGCTCCTCCCGGAGCCGGTCGTCGTCCTGCACCAGCCCCACCATGTCCTTGACCTTCTGACGCACGTTTACCCCTTGGTCCTTGCCGTTCTCATCTAGGGGGGGGGGGGGGGGGGGGGAGGGAGGAGAAAGAACCAAGAAAGAGAGCTCACACCCACTGCCTTATTTTGGGGATAGAGGCCGTACTTTCGGGCCGCCACTACAAATCCAGTGACATCCCTTCAATGCAATTCTAAAAACAGCCCTAGGTGAGAACACACCTTAGATCAACAGAGGGGAGGATGAAGGCTGCTTTAGGTTTCAAGGGCTTTAGGGCTTGTGGTAAGTGTATTTGTTCACTCATTAAAGCTTGCGCTGAAGCAATTGTTCATGTTGTACACAGTGTAGTAGGAGTGTGGGGAGAGTATAGCCAGACTCCTATCAACATCTCCAACACAGTATGAAGTACGAGTCCATAGAGGTATGATGGATGGTGTGAGTGTCACAGCAGAAGTACAGGGCAGACCAAGAATATGAATTAAAAATGGATAGAAAACATCGTAGGGAATATCTTATACATGAGCCATTCCTATGGAGAATAGGCGGTTGAAACGGCAAAGAACGCAACACACACACACACATACACATACACACACACACAACTTGCCTACAAAGTGGAAGCTCTCCAAGGACCTGAGGTCGTACAGATGTTCTCTGCCGCTGGTGACGACCCTCTCAGATCCGTTGCGGATAAGATGTGCCAGAAGCAGCAACGACTGATGGAGAAGAGGCATGACAGCGGTTAGAGTGGCTTACAGGCCTACGGGGTGCACTATGAGGGCCCCTGCAGGCGGGCTCCCCTGCATCCTTAAGTCACCTAATGTGCAAGTAAGTACAGGAGATCCCCCTCTTCCTCTGACAGACATGTGATGCAAGATGCGGTGCTTCCTTCCTTCCTCTGGAGACTGAATGAACAACATATGCTAATAACATGGTACAGCATGGGAAAGGGCAGAGAGGCTAACCCTGGCATAAGTTTGTATACGTTTGACTGACACACAGTGTTAGACTGACACACACAGTGTGAGTGCGTGCGTGCGTGCGTGCGTGCGTGCGTGCGTGCGTGCGTGCGGGACAGTTAGCACCACCCCAGATCAGTGGCAGTTACAAGAAATTTGAATAAGTGTGAATAAAATGAAACAAGCCCCTATAGCGAGACTATTTTGGAATGGTAACCCGGGCCGACGGGGACGGGACCCACCTTGTACACTCTCCTCCAGTTCTTCTTGTTGTCCCTCAGCATGCGGGACCACAGCATGTTCATGACCTCTGGGAACTGTTCGTACATGAAGGTGGCCCTGGGGGGGGACGGGGGGACGGACACACACACACACGACAACACCGGGTTTAAACGGTTGAAGCTTAGAGAGAGAAAGAGAGAGAGAGAGAACATGCTACGTGTCCGTAGCATATACACAAAGCCTTGACGAATGAACATTTCCAACAACAAAACCTCCGAACGGCCGGATCAGCGTTTTCTCAGCTGTATCTGTGTCGTTGGGGGGGGGGTTTAGCTTTCCTGGTTTGGTTTTGGTTTGTTGGCCTTGTGGCGTCATGTATGTAGTCGCACGGACGTACGTCCGTCTTATTAAAATGCTCATAGGAAAAACTTCACTGGAAGAAAACATTGTCTACTGAATACTAGCGACAGGAGGATATTGCGGTTATATTGCCTTAATTTGTCCATTGTGTTTAAAGAGGAACATAAAACGTTTGCTGGTGCGAGTCTTGGTGCTGCGGTCTCTGACGAGTATCTCTTTTACTGCAAAGTGACTTGTGGCTTGGAAGCACATCAGTCATTAGAGCCCCAATGGATCGCACTGTAAACTGCAAGCCTGCTTAATTTAAACCACTTCACAGTGACGTTTGCCTAATGTATAGGCATCAGCATTTAAACGGTAATTATGTTTGTACAGTAAGTAAAGCCATAGAACGTTAGGGCTATGCGATAGACTACCAGACTTAATCAGTAACAGCCACACATCATTGGAAGCCAGCTACATAACCACCTAACACTTCCGGTCTCGCTTAGCGGCAACATGTGCATCGTCATCAATAAGCAAATACATGAGAGTAAAGATAGTGGTCTAGACGTGCTTTAACATGCACAATGTAGTCACAAGGCAGGGAGATATAAACAAGAGGAGG
Organism: Muraenolepis orangiensis; assembly: GCA_027704905.1. Lineage (NCBI taxonomy): Eukaryota > Metazoa > Chordata > Actinopteri > Gadiformes > Muraenolepididae > Muraenolepis > Muraenolepis orangiensis. The sequence continues at coordinate 18,325,231 of CM051001.1, forward strand.
GCAGCAATCCAATGGAAAACCAAAAACAGAACCAAGTGCTTCTTCATGACATGCATCTCAGTTCACCGCAAGTCGCTTTGGATAAGAGCGTCTGCTAAATAACACAAGAGTAGGGCTGCCGCCAATATGTTGAATCAGCGCATGTTTAAAAAAAAAATGAATTGGCCTTTTATTTCTAATAACAATAATAACAATTTGTTCAATTAAATTAATTCATTAAATAACATGGCGCCTACTTCACCGTTGTTTTCCTACGGTACACGCAATAGCCATATTAATTAATAGTACGCATTGTTGGGCGAAAAAAAAATCTATCGGTTAGATGAATCCACAAAATATTCAATAGATTAATCAATACAAAAAGAATCATAAGTGGCCGACTAAAATGTAGTGGATTGGTTTAGGGTGAGAGGCTGAGCTGTGGACTCCAAATCAAAATGTGAAACCACAGCGAGAAGAACAGCAGCAGCAGCAGCAGTGAGAAGAAGAAGACAAAAGAGCAGGCCACGGAGACCATCCAGAGGGGAAGAGGAAAGCAGAGCAGGCCACGGAGACCATCCAGAGGGGAAGAGGAAAGCAGAGCAGGCCACGGAGACCATCCAGAGGGGAAGAGGAAAGCAGAGCAGGCCCACCTGGCGATGTCTGCCATCAGCTGCCCCGACGGGCCCCAGGCGTCGTCGTTGGTGGCCTCCCGCACTTTGGACTCCACCTCCGAGTAGTTCATCACCACATTAGTTCTGCGCAGAAGAAGAAGAAGGCACCTTCATAAACACGTGTGATTTATAGACACAAAACATGGAATGTGCAGGGAACCAACATCGTCATTGAAACCAACAAAGAAATAATAATACATTTAAAAAAAAAAAAAAAAAGGTAAACGTCCGACAATGGGGCCTTTAAAATGGATGAAAGGTTATATCTTTTCAGCCACACCTAGCTATGCAGCTGCACCTTGTGGATAGGCTGAAGGACAATGGAACTCGGCTTCTGCGTGCGTGTGAGTGTACATGTGTTATGTTTGGCCCACCTAAAAAGACCAGCTCTGGTTGTACAAAGTCTTCCTTTTGCGCAAATCATTTATTTTTGATCAGTAGTAGATCAACTAACCAGATGAGAAACACATTCATGAAAATGACACTTTGCATTAGTCCATATGTGCTCCACAGTCTTCTTAAAGTGTAAGAGAACACCCTTTTTGAGCTGGAATTAGAAAACAGTGGCGACTGCGTGAAAAGCGCATTCCAGGCCAAGAGTGCTCAGAAGGAGGGGGGGGGGGGGGGGGGTATCCCCATGGTTACGACCCATGCCAATTATGTGATGGTTCTATCTTAAAACTAGTAGCGTCGTTATGTACGAGTGTGATTATAAGCAATGGGTTCTATGTGAAATACACCCCATCCTGCAGCAATACACTTTGTGTCCGAGAAGCTTAACCCTCTCTCGGACGCAGACAATCAACGTCCACCGCTGTCCAGACAGAGAGAGTGCCACACATCCACACACGTGGCGTTGTAAGTGTCCGAGAAGCATAACCCTCTTTCGGATGCGGGCCATCAATTTGAACCCCTGTCCAGACGGAGCTCCACACCCACACAACTCGCCGCCGGTTTCCCCTCGTTGTGACGTTGAATGGTAACCTTCGACGCATGAAAAGACCCAAACTTGAGTTCGGAGCAGAGTGGAACGTTGACAAAAACATAGGCTTTTACACCGGTTTTCTCTAAATTACTTATTTTAGGAACCGTGACAAAATGGCATAGATACTATGTTGACGACAATAGTATGTTTAAAATACCGTTTTTGGATTCACTGCCCCTTTAAGAAAGTCATTCCTAAATTTAAGAAAGTGATTCTTAAAGTTAAGAAAGTCATTCTTAATTCAAGAGACTTTATTTATCCCGAGGGAAATTAAGGTGCAACAGTTGAAACAGGGGGAATAAATGCACACAAAAATATACAATACCTAAAACTAAATAACAAACTAAACTAAACTAGTATAGTTAAAAGGGGCAGTGAAAGGGGCAGTGAATCCAAAAACTGTATTTTATCTACTGCATTACACTTCATACATAAAACCTCCATAACAAAAACCTCCAAAAAAGTAGGCTAAACAGAGCTTAACAAGGCCGACAAGTTCGATGGCTTTACGGGTCAAATGAATGACGTAGCCCAATGTACACATAAGAAAATAAGGCAAATCAAGCATTACCATATGCATAATATAGGCATCAACATTAAAGTACAATGGGCTGTTTAGATTTGTCATTATTTTAAATACTGAGCTTGTTAAAATACATCACGCTCAAGGATGTGGTCATGGAGCTTTTTCGAAAGAGGACAAGGTGTTTTCGGTGGGGTAGAATCAAGTTCAATCTCGGTTGAACCTAGTTCAATCTCGGTTGAACCAGGTTGTTTGCTTGCTTCCATGCTTGCAGCACGCAGTGTTTGTGTGCCGATTTGTTTTATATCTGGCAACCCGGGGTACTCGTGAATAGTAAACAAACAGACCAAAGCTAAAATCAGACAGCCGGCATGGACATTTCAAAGGAGAACATGCTGGCTGCAGCGTTGTTCGTCTGAGAAGCCATTATTTTTACTTTACATGTTTCCTCCATCTCTGACGACCCATCGTGGTCATTTTCTGATTCATTACAGTACATTTGTTTTACAAATAGCACCTTTAACGCCTGTCGCTGGAGTTAGCAATTCACCAGACAAATGGCATCTATTTCCAAAGCACAAGAAGCATTGTGTGTGTGGCAGAAGGCTGTGTGCTGGGCAGAACCAGGAGAGGCCTGGTGCCTACTGGTTCATGTCCCTCACTACTGCCACATCAGCAGCAGCAGCGGCCCTGAGCCTCAATGCAGAGCACTGAAGGGTTGTTTCAGGGACACACCCGCTCTGTGGCTCCACAGCTCGTGGTGCAAGATGCCAGAAATTCCCCAAACTGGATATGTGTATAACCAAGTACCATCTAAATGCAGTGTGTGTGTGCCTATGCATGGCAAGGCATAGGGAACAGGTACAATACAGCATTGAGTTAAACTCTGAAAACATTTTCATCAAGTCACTAGGAAATTAAGTTTGGTTTAGTATAGTTGAGGGAGTTTTGCTGAGCAGTCTCAAAGCAGTAAAGCTGCATCAACATCCAATATTTTGTTGTTACCTTAATCATTAACCATGTCGGCTGCAACGATCATTCCCAGAACAACTATTATCACTGTTAAGTAAGTGATCCATTATTTCTGTCAATTGACTAATGATCTTTAAAAAGTGCTACTATGCATCCAATGGTACATTATAAACTAGCATACTCTCTCACCCACTCATCACACCCAACTTTAGTTCTGGATGTCTAAGCCACACAGCAAGTGGTAGGTAAATGCAGCTCCGCATTTATGGCGGCAGTCTCACAAGCCCACATAACCATTGGATGTTCCCATACAATAATTATGGTTTCTTTACAATCGGTTAGTGTCTCCACGCTGACCAATCTATTGCCTGGGTCAAACACGGATGACAGGAGTTAATCATCTGTGTTTGTGTACAAGCTGTACACACAGACTTGAAAACAGCAAATACAAAATTACCACACAGTGTTTGTTAAGGCTAGGACAAATTTTAACTACAGCCATAAGAGTAAATATTTCACGGGATATCAATATACTGGAATACGTTTTACCACCACTGACTGATGAACACGTTTATTTGTGCATTTTAGAGTATAACCACATGCCTGGTATAAACATATTTTTTGGTATAGATGATCATGCCAAGATAATTGTTCAGGAAATAAAAGATAAAGGCAGTATTTCTCAGTGGCAGTTCCTGGTCGGATATATTCCCTTTATCAAATGGAAGCCAAGATTGTCACTGTGTTGTGAAACATTACAAACACTTAAAACACCATGCCCCTTCTTGTAATCTGGTATACATTAAAAAGTTACAGGAAACGCGAGTCAGTTTTCGGTGGTAAAACGTTCAAATTATTTGCCATACAAACGTGGCTAATCTTACGATGAGGAAGCTTATTTGACAAATTTGACTTCCTGCTATATTTACAGTGTTGTTGCCCTATTTCTGTGCCTGCCTGTCCCACATGCATGTGTAATCTATACTGAAGTCAGTTGTACAGGGGGGAGGTCAAGTGTTTTGAAGAGGAATGCGTTCTAAGAGAACCAATTGAGAACCTGCTGTTGGCTGAGACTGCCAAACCAGCCATCTAGCAAACTTGGTGGGGGGAGAGTTGTTGTGAAATAGCATCAGCACAGTATAGAAGGCCATCTTAACAGTAACTTGTAACCCTGTACACGCTGAGAAAGTAGACCAACTATCCATAGTTTAAGGTGTGACCGGAGATAAGAAATGGCATTTGTGCCATTTTGTATCAATCATTAAATTGCTGCTTGTGAGCACAAAGCGTGTTTGCAATGATAATGTTATGTTATAAAGATGAACACAATCACATGCAAAACAAGTACAGTGGGCCATGGTCACAGCCACGGATCAGCAGTCTCTCCATGTAGGCCAAGCAGCCTAATCTTTGTGTATAAAACAACACATGTCTTGCATAACCTGACACTGTTTTGAACGCGCCACCATGCAGCTCATAGTCAAGGTGAGCGCTCGTTTAATTGTTTTGCATGTTTTTTTTCTCCACCATTTACGACGAGGAACAGGTTCAACTGGTTGAACTGTTGACTTCTATTGTGACTTATATTGTGAGTCTACCGTGCGTATCGATATAGTGTCAGATATAGGCTGACAATATATAGGCTCTTTATCAGATTGCCATGGGAGTACACGTTGAGCTTCACTAAAGATCTGGACATCGTATGATACACCAGGAGAGAAGTTATATAGCACCATGATTGTATACAAGTTACAATAACGACACACACGTTCAGGCATTACCTTGATACGTGTTGTGGGACAGAAGGGGAAATACAACTGTTCAACTGTTGATAGTAACACAAGCGACACAAACTACTTGATACATAAGACATGTGTTCACAAAACCACTAAAGTGATGGGTGGCTGTTAGTGTTTGTTAAGGTTAACACATTCCGCGTGGGTGTGTGTGTGTGTGTGTTCACCCCCCCCCCAGCAGGGGAGAGCTGTCAAACCGAACCTAGCAGGGCTAGTAGTAAGTAGCCCACTAGCCAAAGTAGCTAACTAATTAGCTTAGCAGTTAGCTAAGCTCACAGTTTAAGAACTACACACACACTACTACACACGCCATTAAAGAAATTAAGTGAAACGCGACTATTACTATTCAACACATAATTAACGGATAAATAGGAACCACATCGGCGAGGGAAGAGAGAGAGAGAGGCGTTTAAGGACGGCTAGCTTGTGCTACCTAGCCGACTATAACACTATGGAGTGACGTCAAAGTTTTGGGTACGTGTCCGTCTCTCTCGAGAACAGGTGAAGGCGAAACTTGGATTAAATTATACACAAATAAAGAATATAAAACATCATCGGTTGTTGTTTTTTGTTGTTGTTAGATACTTACGCTTTGTCAACAAACTCCCTGACTTTCCACATATTCAGCATCTTGACGACCGAAGGGGGGGACCCTTTCCACCTCTATCCCTAACACACACACACACACACACACACCGAGACGAGAGCAAACCTTGAACTCTCTGTCTGTGGAAAGTAAACTCCTAACCACTCTCTATCTCCCCCTCTCTATCTCTCCCTCTCGCTCTCCCCCTCTCTCTCTCTCCCTCTATGTCTCTCTACCGCGCG
>CM051001.1:18335987-18338487 GCA_027704905.1 Muraenolepis orangiensis
GATGCGTGAGCACACCCTTCTTAAACCGCATCTGCAAAAGCATAGTACAGTATAGTATAGCCTTGTACGCATACTTTAGATTAGATTAGATTAGATTCTAATGTGTTGTCACTGCACAGCACAAGTACAGTACAGTACCATGAAAATAATTTGGCATCCAACTAGAGTGCAGATGTTGCAGTAAAGTGCATGGTAATATATATTGTACAGTGGTTAAGTAATATGTAAAAACAGTCTACTAAAAACGACTACTAAAAACAGGTATAAAATAACTTATAGAGTAGGTATGAGATATGTGCAGAAATATAGGTATATATATCTATATCTATATAGATATATAGATATATATATACAAAGGTATACAAGTATAAACAGGAAGTGAGCAGGGGGTATGCAGTTGTGTCAACAAGATACATATATATATATATATATGAATGTATATACAGCAGGCAGGTAGTGTCATGACATCGTATGACATCGTACGGCATGACATCGTATATAATATAATATATACACCGGTATACTAAACGTGCGAGGTTCCTGCACGTGCTCACATCCAGCAGGGGGGGGGGGGGGGGGGGGGGGGACCGCGAGTCACACGTCGAGAGAGAGAGAGAGAGAGAGAGAGAGAGAGAGAGGAGAGAGAGAGAGAGTCACACCGTCAGCCTGGGGGTCCCTCCCTCCCACCCGCCCACCACACACACACACACAGATGTTCCTAATAGGATGTTCCTAAGTGGCGTTCACATTCCTGCGGATAACCAATCTGTTGGGTTTCCCTGTTTGCCTCGGACTCCACTGCCACTCTTCCTGGTCAGAACAAAAAAGGGGGATGGACGGCTGATGAAAGGTGAAAGGTGAATGAAATGGTAAAAAAAGTTAAATTCAATGAAATAGAAAGACATAAAGAAGATGAAGGAGGAAGAAGAAGAAGAAGAAGAAGAAGAAGAAGAAGAAGAAGAAGAAGAAGAAGAAGAAGAAGAAGAAGAAGAAGAAGAAAAAGGAGGAAGAAGGAGAAGAAGGAGAAGGAGAAGGAGAAGGAGCGAGGATAATAGATTCCCCACCACGGTTTAGATCTGTTAACGCCAACTGTCATCGTCGAACCTCTGCATGCTTCATGGCCACAGTTCTTGAATATAATGGATGGTAATGTTGGAGCACCATGGGGCTGTTTGAGTCGGGCTCTCGTTGTACTACACGAGTGGAAAGGAGTCGAGGGGGGGGGGGGGGGGGGGGGGGGGAGGGGAGGGGAGGGGAGGGGGGTAATTGTGAAGGCTTATGTTTTGTCCCATGAAGGTGTGACCGTAAATTCTGTGGCTTCGAAACAAGGGATGGGACACACATACGCACATGCACACACCCACACACACACATGCACACACACATGCACACACACACACACACACACACACACACACACACACACACACACACACACACACACACATGCACACACGCACACACACACACACACACACACACACACACACACACACATACATACATACATACATACACACACACACACACACACATGCACATGCACACATGCACACATGCACACACACACACAAAGGTACAATCTAATCCTGGGAGCATCTGTTACTTTATAACCAGATTGAATTACCAATTAAAGAGAGTAAAACACAAGAGCAAAACATCTGGAGCGGTAAGCAGCAGAGGTTATAAATCTGAAAGGCGAAATGTGAAAATGAGCCAGAATGGGGATTCTCAAGGACAGCGCCTCTGATTGGCCCGTTAACATGCCAAGTGGGTGTCAAGAAGGCCCCCCCCCCACCCCCCCACCCGCCGGGCTGGGGGAGAGAACTGGGGCAGAGGGGGGGGAGGGGGGGGGGGGCGTGTCGGAAGGGCAATTGAAACAGCGGGGGAGACGAGAGGCCCCCCGGTGGCCAGGTGGCAGCGGTGGCGGCGGCAGCGGTGTGAATGAGCAGCCGTGGGAGACGGGCGTTGCCGCCCGGTGATACGAATAGATAGAGTGGACTATGGAGTGTGTGGTTGCAGGCTAGAGGCAGGGACAGAGAGAGGGGGGGGGGGGGGAGAGACAAGAGAGGGGGGGGGTGGGGGGACAGAGTAGGGGGGGGGGGGGTGGGGACAAGAGAGGGGGGGGGGTGGGGGGACAAGAGAGGGGGGACGGGGGGACGGGGCGACGACACTCCTCACCTTAGTCGCACACACGGCACTCCTCTGCCTTGAGCAATCTGACAGGAAATAACCCCCCCGAGATCAGTGTACACATAGCCAGGAGAGGGATGGAGGAGGAAGGTGGGGAAAAACCACTGCAAGAGGGTGGCGTTGTATATGTGTGTATGTGTGTATGTGTGTGTGTGTGTGTGTGTGTGGGGGGGGGGGGGGGGGGGGTTTGGGGGTGGGGGGTGGCAAAGGTTTTGGAAACAGACCTTGGGCCATGTGGGTGTTAGAAATGAGGGAGCGATCTGAGCGCTGGCTGCACAACGTCAACGCGCCAAACCATAATTGTTTT
>CM051001.1:18353525-18361025 GCA_027704905.1 Muraenolepis orangiensis
AAATAGGAGCCTCATCGTGATGTTCGGCCTCCCCCAGCCGATCCGGGCAGCCCGGCGGGCCTGGCGGCCCATCTACATTGCCCTGCTTCCTTTATGTTTATGGGGACTTCACTATCATTGATTTAAAAATAGATATGGTGGGAATATTCAAATGGGGGATCGGGTATAGGACCACACTTCTTGCACTCTATCCCGGGATCATGCCATAGCCCCCACGCTCATTAACTGCAAGGCCCTCTCAAATTTCGTGGGGATGTTGTTCACCGGGGAACCTTCATCACATCGTGGGGGGGAGGGCCCCTTGCAAATTTTATGACTTAATCATTGTACCGTTCCCTTTCCTCCCCCACCTGCTGGAGGATTCTTTTTTTTTCTTTTTTCACTTTCTTCTCGGTTGGCTCGAGCTGATGATGGTGTTTGGTGTGAGTTTTTGGTTAGTGTCTGTCTGCTGTATTGTCGGGTGTAAAAGGTTGTGGTATTTGTCGGGGGTTAGGTGGGGTTTAAAAGTAGTAGGTGTGGGTGTTTGTCGTGCGGGGTAAAAAAATGTTTATGTTTCCACCACAGGGTGTCTTGATGCTTTTATTGTTTTTTTTTTTTTATTTTGGCGGGTTTTTTTTTTAAGGGAGGAAGTTAAGGGAACAAAAAAGGGAACGCGCGAAAAGGGTGGTGAAGGGGAGCACTTGTGATACAGAGGGAAATAAGAAGGGACGGACCGAGCGGAATCAACGTCACCAGGTTTTACAGATGGTACCTTGGATGTTAATTTTTTTTTGGTAATTTTTTGGGGGGTTAAGCGGACTCTTTTGGATTTTTGTATTAACGTCGGGGTTTGTTGAGATTAAGTATTTTGGGGTTTTTAATGATTCCTTTCAAGAGGAGTGGTTCTGGTTTTTTTATAGGAAACAGGACAATTTTTTTATTTGTTAAGGAATTTTAAGGGTGGGGAGGACAGGAAGTCATTTTTATATGTTTGAGATTTTGCAAACCTGGGGGGGGCTATTAGATAAATTGTGTAAACACATTATGAATATTTGCAGGCATTTCATTCCCTCATCTACCCTTATTCTGGGCTGATTAGGGCGCGGTCTATGTTCGCCCATCTCGCTCTCACACCTGTGTCTTCATCTCTCTTGTGCTTAGTGTATACCTTGTGAACAGACATATTGGAGGGGCATAACTATTCAATATCATGCGTTTGTGTTATTCCACGAAACAAGCTGGCACACCAAAACAACCCCAGCGACCAACGACTGTCCATACACCGGGGCTAACCAAATGCGAGATGATACATAAAATGTGCAGGGGTTAGGGAAGAAGTTTAGCGCGTCAATAAGGGGGAACAGAAGAGAGGGTTAGAGTAAGAGGAGAGTAGAAGAAGAACCAAAAAATCAGACGGGAAAAACAAGAAACAACAGTACCCAACAAAACTGGAAGTAAAGAAGAATCAAAAACAAGTAGGATCTAGAAAAGGATGTCTATGGGACCAACGATTCAGGAGAGTGAGAGAGAGATAGAATGCAGAGTAGAAGCTGCTAGGACCAAGCGGGACGAAATAGCAAAGATTGAAGCCTCCCATAAAATCTCCCGGCGCTGGCGCGGGAGTGAGCACCCTGGCGAGACGCTAAAAGACTGAGAAGGACAGACACACCCAAGACACAAGGACAGAGACTGAGTAAGGCGAGTGGAGGAACAGTCTCCAGGCAGGCTCAATGGGGGGATGCAGGAGAGAAAGAATGAAAGACGGAGTACACAATAAAGGAAAAGGTGGGGAAAAAAGAACTGAAATGATGAGAGAAAGAAAGAGGACAACAATTAAGGGAGAGAAAGAACCGCAATAAACACATGAAAAACTAGACACCGAAAATCAGGAGGGATAGGGAGGTACAATAAAGGCAGTAAATTACGACATGATTTTACCACGAAAGTAAAAAGACCAAACGACAAGTGTGAAATAGATGTTTTTCGGTGGAAGCGTTATTTTTCTTGTGGGGAATATGATTTCAGTCCGAAAAAAGGAGACAGTCTAATGAGGGAGGGGTAGCAGGGGTGAGGGCCGAGAATGCAAGAAGCATCGACGAAGAGGCAGAGAGCGGGCGGGACGTGTTCGTAAGAGGAGCTTGACAGATTGTAGAGAAAACAAGAAAGGTAATTACGGAGGCAAGGGGCGCGGTGCGCTGGGGACCTAAGGCCGCACAGTGGGAAGCGCACGAGAGATAGAGTTAAACTGTCATAGGCGAGCCTATGTCCTAACCAGAGGTTCGTTACAGGGTTTTTTGGTTTACCTTATGCGATGTTACGGCAAAAAAAGCGGAAATAGACATTGTGGATTTCGAGGAACAAAAGGGGAGGTCGGTATGCCCCAGAAGAAACAGACGAATGGGGGGGACGGTGGGGTCTCCAACCGATGAGGGAGCGCTTGGGAGGTGAGGTCAGGGATGGATGGATAGCATTGATCAGTTGTGAACTGGATGAGGAGTGTGGACAGATTTTAACGAGGATTTGGAGAACGGGAGGGAGACCGGGGCGGAGGGGATACCCGTGGGTGGGACGAGGGGGAGAGAAAGCGGAGGGGAGCGTGGGCATCAACAGAGAGAGACGGAAGGTGGTGGGACTGGGAGATGAGGACGAAGAAAGGAAGACCTAACCCCGCGAGCCGAAAAACAGAACGGCGAGGGAAGTCACCGCAAATAGAGCATATGAGGGGACGAGGATGGGGCCCAGGATCGGAGCGGTAGCAGGGGTTGACGAGGAGTTGAGGGGTAAGGTTTGGAAACAAGAAAGAGTAGGGAGGTGTGGGGGGGTTTTTTTTTTGTGTTTTCTGAGTTGTATATAAAAGGGGCAAGGGTTAAGGATTTATGTTTGTTTGTGAGCCCGTTTCTTTATTTAGTTATTTAAGAGGAGAGCGTGGTCTGGGGTTGGGGCGTGCAAGGGGAGTTTGTTGGCGTTATTTTTTTAATAATACTTTGTTTTGGTTGCGGTCTTTTGGGGGGGTGGGGTCCACATGGCCACTTTTGGGGGGTGGGGTGGGCTCATGGTCAGTACATTTTTTTGGGGTTGTCCCATCTCTCGTTATATTTGGGGGGGTGGTTGGGGGGGTGGGGTTTGTGTTAAGGGGCTTTCTTTTTGTTTAATTTTTTTATTTTTTTAATTTTTGGTTGGTTATTAATAAGAGGAGGGAGGGTGGAACGGAGTTATCGTGTTTCCTAATACTACACGTAGGCCCGAGGGGAGACGGGGGGAGCGGAGTCTTGCGAGGAGACAGTAGCTCGGATAAGAGCCCTTGGTGCGACAAGGAAGAGGAAGATACAGGGGGTGGCGGAGACCTATGGAGCGGGGGCTCAAAAGGAAAGGGGGTCTGAAGCACTCGCGACAGGTATGAGCCGAGCTTGTTCCGGACTCAAGATTACGGCCATTGGAGGCGATAGAGGTGTGGGAGAGGTTGGTATTCGTTGGGTGGTGGGAGGTCACACCTCGGAGGAAAGGGGTGGGACAGGGGGGGGGCGTGTGGGGAGGGGTGGAGGAAAGGAAATGAGTTCGGGTATTTGAGTGGTGGGAGGAGTGAGGGAGCGGGGGAGAAGGAGACACGTGGGCGGAGGGGGACGCCGGGGGATGAGTAGGTGGCTCGGGTGGACTGTGAAGGGAAGACAATGTTAGCGGATAGAGGAAGCAAACGAGGTGGGATGGGAGGTTGGGTGAAATGGTGAAGATGAAGGATTAGTGAAGTCGATGGAGGGGAAGTCATAAGTTAGGAAGGGGAGGGACGAGTGAACACGGCGTGCTAAATGGAGGTTCAGGGAAAGAGGGGTGGAGAGAGAAGCAGCGGCAAGCGGTACAACGAAAAACGTATTAACTATGCGCGTGGGAGCGGGGAGAGGGTGGAGGGAGGGGTGGACCGATCTGCAGGGCCGGAGGAGATCAGAGGATTGGGAATGAGAGGGGAACCAGAAAGGAGACGCAGAAGACCCACGAGGAGGAATGGATGGCGGCAGGAGAGCGAGTCGCGTGCAGGCGCGAGATTTCTGTCAGGAGATTCTTACCTAGTCGTGCTAAATATGGGCGTCGCACTCCCCCCCACACCAACCACCAGCTCGGGATCGGACTTATGTTATAGGGATGAATTAATTGGGTTGGCATGTTGGGAGTGTGATTTTGTTTGTCATTTTTTTCTGACTCCAGCCTATAGTTTAACGCCAATTCCTCTCTCTCTCTCTCTCTCTCTCTCTTCTCATCTCTCTGTCTCCTCTCTCTCTCTCTCTCTCTCTCTCTCTCTCTCTCTCTCTCTGTCTGTCTCTATCTCTCTCACTCGCCGTCTCTCGCTCTTCTCTCTCTCTCTCTCTCTCTCTCTCTCTCTCTCCTCTCTCTCTCTCTCTCAATCTCTCTCTCTCTCTCTCTCTCTCTCTCTCTCTCCTCTCTCTCTCTCTCTCTCTCTCTCTCTCTCTCTCTCTCTGTCTCTCTCTCTCTCTCGCTCTCTCTCTCTCTCTCTCTCTCTCTCTCTCTCTCTGTCTGTCTCTATCTCTCTCACTCGCCGTCTCTCGCTCTTTCTCTCTCTCTCTCTCTCTCTCTCTCCTCTCTCTCCTCTCTCTCTCTCATCGCTCTCGCTCTCTCTCTCTCTCTCTCTCTCTCTCTCTCTCTCTCTCTCTCTCTCCTCTCTCTCTCTCTCTCTCTCTCTCTCTCTCTGTCTGTCTCTATCTCTCTCACTCGCCGTCTCTCGCTCTTTCTCTCTCTCTCTCTCTCTCTCTCTCTCTCTCTCTCTCTCTCTCTCTCTCTCTCTCTCTCTCTCTCTCTCTCTCTCTCTCTCTCGTCTCTCTCGTCTCTCTCTATCTCTCTCACTCGCCGTCTCTCTCTCTCTCTCTCTCTCTCTCTCTCTCTCTCTCTCTCTCTCTCTCTCTCTCTCTCTCTCTCTCTCTCTCTCTCTCTCTCTCTCTCTCTCTCTCTTTTCTGTATCTCGCTCTCTCTTACCTGTTTAGTCATGGAGTCAATGAGACGCACGTAGAAGTCCTGCTCCGTCCTGATGCCTGCATGCGCACGAGAGAGAGGGGAGAGAGAGGTAGAGTCATAATGGGGAGAGAGAGAGAGAGAGAGAGAGAGAGAGAGAGAGAGAGAGAGAGAGAGAGAGAGAGAGAGAGAGAGAGAGAGAGAGAGAGAGAGGGGAGAGAGAGGTAGAGTCATAATGAATAGAGAGAGAGCGTCGTTTTCTGTGTGTCAGGGCCGCGTGTGTATGGGGAGAGATTCTGCTTCATCGTTAAGGAATTGCTTTTAAAAATTCGTTCTTTATTTTATATTTACAGAACGTCGCAAGTAACATTTCTAATTAATTTAGTTCTATAGATGCCAATATGTCCCACTATTTGGGTTTAGCTGTCCGGAGGTTCTTCTTCTTCTCATATTAACTGTAATCTAATTAGTATCAGTGATTTGAAGAATAATCAATAGCATGCGGTCTCCCGTGTAGACTTATGCAATAAACAGCTAATATGAGCTCGATAAGAAAAGCGCAATATAAATCAGTGTTTATAGTTTTCTAATTATAGCTCAGCAAAATCCATATTTTATCCAGTTTTTTTATCCGTAAATAACAAAACAACATGGCAAAAATAGTAACAAATTGAGTTATAATAATCAGAACAAACAATAACTATAATTATACTATAATTATAATTATTATAGTAATAATAACAATAACGTCGCAAACAATAAAAACACGTGCAAATTCCACAGGCGGTGTTTTAATAATTGTTTGTATAATTATTAATTAATAAAGGGATATCTTTTTGGTTTTGTACAGTACAGTGGGTTTCATGGCTTCTTCATGATGTGTTTATGTTCATGATTGTGTCGTGTCGTGATGTCGTGTCGTGTCGTGTTGTGTCGTGTTGTGTCGTGATGTGTTCTGCATGATGGCGGGGGGGGGGGGGGGTGGGGGGGGGGTGTGTGGAGGGGGGACTATTGTTCCCAAATCAAACGTCCCGTTACCGTTACTGTAGAGAAGCTGCAGTCTGTAATGGATGCCGTTGTTGGTCTTTTCCCCCGTCGTTTCCTGAGTTCATATAAAAAAACAAACAGACAGTCAGTCAGCCAGCCAGTCAGTCAGTCAGTCAGTCAGTCAGTCAGTCAGTCAGTCCGGTCCACTGAAAGACCACAAACAACCTTCTCCTTCTGCAGGAGAGGGACACCTTTCAAACATGCATGCACTCGATCGTGTGTCCCCGTATATATATATATATATCTATATATATCTATATAGATATATATAGATATCTATATAGATATAGATATATCTATATCTATATATAGATATAGATATCTATATATATATATATATATCTATATCTATATATATATAGATATATATATATATATATATATCTATAGCTCCAATTCTATCTTATATATCTTATATCTTATCTTTAGTAGTTGAGTTCATCTCCCCGGGAGACGAGTATAATAATAAGCTGCATGCATATATTTGATATATTTTGATATTCTTTGAAAAAGTTTCTTCCACACAACGAAACGGTTTAACACACACACACGCACACACACGCACACGCGCGCGCACGCACGCACACACACACACACACACATGAGTCGATATCTAGGTTATTTAAATACACGATTGTAACATTTGTTTTAGTGTGTGCGCATAATTCTGCAGGCTTTTCTGACAGGAGGGTTTATTGCGTGTATGGGAGCAAAATGTCAATAACCTGACACATGCACAGGCCTATATATATATATATATATGTGTATATATATACATATATATCATTTAAATCTCTTAGACGATATGGGCCCATGCTTTAATTACACTATACGATATAGGGAGGAGTTGTGTTTACAACATTTCACATGCAACACGGAATTGTTTAATTTGTCTTTAAACGACACACGTTTGGCCTCTATAAGTTATTATTGTTCATACATTTGATACACAGAATAGGGCGACTGACCTGATTTCTGTCGGATACAATTATTGCTGTTTATATCAACTGTACAATAATAAACAGCATATAGTCGTGTTGTTTTAATAGTGGTCCAGTCAGTCTAAAATATCAGTCGGCAAACTCAGTCGGTCTTATTACACATTACATATAACATATGACTTATTACATATGTACAGTCCAAAAAAGCTCACCTTGTCCTTCTCCACGAAGTCCACGTAGGTGGTCCTCTCGATCTCCACCGGCTGACCCTGCCGGTCGTACAGCGCCAGCACGAAGTGGAAGAAGTTGGACTTCCGCAGGTTGGAGGGCGGCTGCTTCTCGAAGTGAGCCCGGGCCAGACCCACCCCGCTGCGGCCACGGGGAGCAGGAGAGCCCGGTGGTCCGCGGACGGGACGGGAGAGAGAGAGCGGATGTGTGAGCCAAGCGTGTGTTATATATATATATATATATATAATTGTTATAATTATTATTATTATTATTATTATAAAGTGTGTCAATTATTCGTTCAAGACACATAATTATTGTCATAAATACATGTGTTTTTTTAATAAAAAGA
>CM051001.1:18366025-18373525 GCA_027704905.1 Muraenolepis orangiensis
TTTGGGTGGGGGGGGGGGGGGGGGTGGTCTGGAGAGGCCGGGTGTTGGGGGGGGGGGGGGGGGTTGAGGGTGGTGGGGCAGGCTGCAAGACGAAATGCTGCTAATGCTGATTCCCACACACACACTCCTCCACCACCACCATGGAGAGGATCGCAAATGATTTTTCGTATTCGGTTATTACACAACACAACAAGCGGGGACATTTGCACACAGTGTGTGTGTGTGAGAGAGAGAGAGAGAGAGAGAGAGAGAGAGAGAGAGAGAGAGAGAGAGAGAGAGGAGAGAGAGAGAGAGAGAGAGAGAGAGAGAGAGAGAGAGAGAGAGAGAGAGAGAGAGAGAGAGAGAGAGAGAGTGTGTGTGTGTGTGTGTGTGTGTGTGTGTGTGTGTGTGTGTGTGTGTGTGTGTGCGTGGGTGGGTGGTGAACCACCATTAGGCAGTTTGGATTAATTGTGATCTGGAAAAGGCAATAGTTGTAGGCGGGGACATGTCGGTCCTCTCCATATAACACCAGATGTTGTCGTAAATCAAGAGGTTGGCCTGATGATAATAATTGCCTGATTGAATTGAAGACTCGTAAAATCGGGCATATGCTTACGAGAATGAACCTTATGTCTAACAATATGCTCTGTACATAAAAAAAAGAGGGAGAATTAAGAGCTGTCTTGGCGTAACCGTCCAACGAGGCCTATATAACTGCGAATTTAAACAGGACTTTGTTTAATTCCCATCAAATTCCCCTCAATTCACTTTAGAAGCTGAATGGTTGTTTTCTGCCATAGGCTCTATGGAACATATTTGACTTTTAGTAAAGTAAGCAAAGGATGGAGGGATCCATGAAAAACACAACCTGAAATGAAAGCATTGTGTGTAAGGCTACACTTTAACCACTTTAGCCATTGTAAATACAATACAAATTAGGCCTACATATTAAATAGTGTTTAACTTTTGTCATTCTTTGCGGTGGATATGTTAAACTGGATGTCTTTTCCAGCCATAACCTCGTTGGGAAGAACCGAAGAAAGCTGGGTCCAGCAGCACAGTACCTCGGTGTTATACTGCCCTCTAGTGGAGCTTTTATGTAATAATAATAATAATAATAATAAATTAGATATGTTTTATGCAAACCTTTAGAGCTTGGCCCTCAGCCGACTAGGGGAGGGCCCACTGAGACTAGGGGCCCAATGAACATTAAGGTCTAGATACTAAGAGGGGGTTTCCATCAGTGATTGCGAGTGACGTGGCACGTTGTTGGTCGACTGTACATCACGTGGTCTGATGACGAGCCAATGAGTATTTGGCGCACATAAACACATGTGATTGCACAGGTATACAAACAATATTATACAGGTATACAAACAATTTATATTATTTAAATAAAAATGTTGGAGTGCATCCCAGCAGCCACTGCTCTACGAGCCCAACCCACGATTTGTAAAAAAATAAAATAATAATCACCACATTAATATAGCTTTATTATATTCATAACATAAAAATAAATAAATAAAATTCAGCTGAGGATCAACCGAAACTATACGGCAGCAGGCAGCAGAGCTCTGTTTAAAAAGGAGACGTTAATCAAACCCGGGAAATGTTAAGACAGAAACCGAAACCGAAACTTCGGTTAACCAATTTTCTTTTTCTTCTGAAGACATGTGGGGAAGTCATGCACCTTTCCAAGTAAACGTTTGTCTCTCTCGGGTCACAAGACAGGTAAAACCCATCACAGTATCACTAGTACAGTATCTATCTCACTAGAACATAGGAATGAATATTATATTATTATTATATTATTATATATTATTTATTATTCATATATTGTTACATTTAGTTAGAATTGCAGTCTACACAACCACACATGCATTAAAACATTTTTTTTGGATATCAAATATACAGAAATAATTCTAAGGCAATAAGCATGACATCTTTTTAAATATGATTCAATATGTCTACTATAGACCATACAGAAAAGTTGCACATTAGAAACAGTGCCACACACACACACACACACACACACACACACACACACACACACACACACACACACACACACACACGTCAATTTGAGGTTTTAATTTATCCTCTTCGTCCTCTTCACCCTGTAATAAAGCTTTATTGAAAGTCAGACTTTAAATTCTTTAACTCAAGACAGAAGTTGATTCCTTTGCGTGGTGACTAACCCATGGGACGGCACCGAGTGGAAGAGGTCCTGAACACACACACACACAGGAAGTGTGTGTGTGTTCAGCCCATGGCAGGCATTCAAATGATCATTTTTTGGTTGTTGCCATTATTATTTAGAACCTGGGGTTTCTTCCCAATGAGTGTGATAAGGCCCCACTTGTGTTCAACTGAACATACTGTTAGTGGAAGCAAACAAGAGGTCTACGGGCATCTAGGACGGAACAAATGATGTCAAATCGGCCATCTCAGAATTTTCCATTGATCTCATCGCCGGAAAAAATTCCTGCAGCAGCTCAGCAGCTCCTTGGGTTTCAGTACGGTGGTTGAGCACGATAGCGTCTGGTCAGCTCCTATTGTTTGCCGTTTAGCGCTTCTCTATTAGCTTTTGCTTCTTCGCTTGTGTCTGTTAGCTTCACTCTTTGTCATTTGTCATTGATGTACTCAGTGTGAAAATCTAGGGAGCCAATTTATTGTTACCCCATTAACCTTTTACCCCATGGTTGGGTCTAGGAGAGAGAGGGGAATGCTTCTGGAACCTGGCTAACTACACACCAGGGTTCCATTCACTTCCTGGATCTTCACCTGGTCAGGTTTCACTGGAAACATTTATAAAACTAATCAATTAATTAATTAATGCATAATAGTACGTTGTACCTGCACACAAGTGAAACCAAAAGTGACACGGATGCCTGCTTCTCCTCCCTCTGCCAAATACCGTACGTGGCAATCGCATGGATTTGGCAGTTCCACCAAATAAAAAAATGACACATTCAATTTCGAATTGAGGGAACAAAACAAAACAGATACAGCATAAACCAAACAGACACACACACACACACAAACAAACAAACCATCAAACTAACAAACCTGTATTGCTCCTGAACATAGCTTGGGGGTCGGTGCCAGCGGATGTCTGTGTCTCACCTAAATCTGTCAGGCCACAGGCCACAGGCCAGAGGAACGACACTCCGTCCGGGGGCAGGAAGCAGTCACTGGCTGGCTGGCGTTGAACGTCCACCGTGACGCACGACAGCCGGGGTTCGCTCAATAGGAGGGAGGGAGGGAGGGAGGGAGGGAGTGGCGTGAGTCCATGGGCCTGCGGTCCCAGCTGCACTATAGTCCAGGAAACAGCGGACAAGGGGGTCTCACCAGAGCAGCAGGTTAGACGGACCGATGAAATATGAAATGTGAAATATTGACGTACGTGGAATAATTACATTTGACACGTGCATAGACATAGAATAACCCGTTTATAGGAGAAAATAAACCAAGATAAAGACGTTAAATGATCTTTAAAGAGTGTACCTAAGTCAGTGTGTACTCGAGACTCTTGGACCGCCGTCAAGACTTTTCTTCTTGTGGAAGCCACACCAGTGTGGTGTGGCTGCAGAGCGGTATGTCTTCGCTGTTGACAGGTTGAATCACCCCCTTCTGAAACACTCCTCCTTCTGGTTTTAAAAGGGATTCAAGATTTTACAATTTGTATTGGAATGCGTTCACCCTTGTGGTCGTGTCCACTCATACGTCGTTTTTTCCAAACAAGTTGGTCCTCTCCACCGTCGCAACTCCAAGCCAATCAAAACATACTATCCCCAGAACTAAAACTATATAGGGGAACTAAAAACACACACATTGCATCGCAATGTAGTCTATACTTGAAATTATGCATTGTTATTATTTATAGAGATAAATAAATACAATCACACCGTTGAGGTGAGAGAGTCCAGTGGTCTTTTACTAGAAAAAGTGCAGAGAATAATACATTACAGCAGTGGTGAAGCGTCAGGGCCTTCAAGGTATTCAGAGAAGACCCTGGAATCCTCAGATGAAAAAAGAAATAATGTAATTACTTAAATTAATAACATTTAAATAAAATGAATAAATGAGAATTGTATCTGTAATATTAGTGTTACATTGATTTGTTTGTCTTTCTCGCACTACGCATTTGAGTGGTTTTGTGTTAGAAACAAAATGCAACCAATCAAATATTTTTCTGGGTTGCTGGGAAGAATATCCTTCAACCAAGGTACTCTGTCTTTGATAGAAGGCCCTGGCCCTTAAACTGAATGAGAGCGTACGTTTGGATTGACAATTTGATCAACCACTCATATATTGATTGGTAGCCAATGGGCGTATTCTTTCAGATTTCCCCACTGTTCCAGGGTATGCTAGAAGACGCGTTAGTTCACTGGCTCGAGACAGAGGATCTAGCTTAGTGCTACGTAGCAATTAATTTGAAGTTTTATTGGTTTATTACAATTATATTGTGTATCGATCTAAGTATAGTAGAGAGTCAGCGTATGGACGTCTGGAAAATCAGCAGTACATCGCTCTAGCTAGTCCGACGGGGGTGACCCGTGTCGGACACATTCAGGGAAAAGTCCCGGTCAATCTCTGGAGCTCTGGAGCTCTAGAGCTCATGCAAATCAGTCTGACAAAACATCGCTCAAGCTCAGTCTGACGAGGGGGCCCCGTGTCGGACTCGACTCAGACAAGTCCCGGTCCCTCTCAGGAGCCCTGGAAGTCCCGAGAATCGGCGGTTGATGGTGCTAACGAGCCCGACGAGGGGGCCCCGTGTCGGACTCGACTCAGCAACGTCCTGGTCCCTCTCTGGAGCTCTGGAGGTCCCGCAACAATAAACCTGATCGGTTTATTGTTTTATTGGCCTCTTTACGTGAACATCATTGGTGAGTGAGACTAATTTGTCGTTGCTGGTTTTGCCGCTGTGTTGCATCTCGTTGAGCTGGTTGTTGCATTTTGTTTCCACACACTTGTTGAATGATTAGTTAATGGCTGTCTTGAGTTTGTTAAGCATTGTTGTGCATTTAAATTGAGAGTTTTGACTTGATCTTTCTTTGCATTGCTAATTGTTACGAAGGTGTGGTTGTGTGGCAGCCATTTGTCTATGAAACCTAATAGTCCTAGCTGAGTGGAGTAGGCCCTAATGGAGTGATGATGTAGCTACAGTACAGTACCAGTACAGTAAGTCATCCATAGCCTTTGTGTTGTGCTGCTACTTCACTACATGGACAGTGCTTTGCCAACTATGGTCAACTTGTAAATTGGCTGCGACAATCATATCT
The DNA here is from genome assembly GCA_027704905.1 of Muraenolepis orangiensis. NCBI lineage: Eukaryota > Metazoa > Chordata > Actinopteri > Gadiformes > Muraenolepididae > Muraenolepis > Muraenolepis orangiensis. The sequence continues at coordinate 18,371,290 of CM051001.1, forward strand.
GCCTAAATTAGATAACGCATGAAGTGACTGCCTCCGTGAAGTCCGTCTGACTAGAACAACCGGGGGGTGGTGGGTCTACAGAAGGTCCAGTTGTGATAGACACGGTTCACCACTGCATTACAGTATAGTAGTGTGTTCAACAAAGAGGTAGGTATGAGAACAACTCGTCACCAGAAGTCTTTCATTCCTAACAAGTCTCTAAGAGCTGAACCAGTGCTCAGGTAAACGTACAATAAGTTCAGGTAAAAGGCAAGTTGGCAAACGATAGAACGATATCTAACTAACTAACAAGCAAGATTACCAATCATTTAATTGTTATAACTAACATGATTCAAATTTAACGCCTTGAAAAAGTATAGGCTGCGATTTATTGGCCATTTGTAACAAGCACATTGGAATGCTTACTCCCCATTTGTGCACCCAGTGATTGCAAACCAGGGGTCCACGAAGCTGCATTTATTTTGAACATTCAAATAAAAAATATTTAAAACAATACATTCAAAAATACTAATCCAAAAACAGATGCATAATTAAGTGCTTAAATTCGAATATTTTATACAATTCTGGCCGCTGACCATTCAAAGCACGTCCAATTGCGTCCCAGTTTTGTATGAATTAAATCCTAGAAGCAATGGGATTACATATGATGACGTAACATTGTTTCCCCGACGAGTAGAGGGGGGGGGGGGGGAAGTGTCCACAAGTCACAGGTCCGTGTCCACAGGTCAAACGTTACCATGTCGACATAGTTCCAATACAGAACGGCCACAGTATCTGGACCAGGTCAGACAGACGTCTATGAATCAACTAGACATCGGTGAGCGACAGACAGGTGGCACATGGCGGCACCAAAGACGACGTGTGACAACGATAATTCACCCATTCGCGTAATTCGACAACACTTCACCAATGTTACCAACTTTATTGACTTTATTATTGACCGCAGACATCCAGTTCTACAACTTAATGGGTCTGACCTGCGGAAGGACGAGGTGATTGATGGCCACTTTCAAGATGTTGGACTGGAATGCCAGCGGAGAGATTGACTTTGAACAGTTTTTGAACATCATGCAGCGAGGCAACGAGGTAAGAAGCACCATGGGCGAGAACTCTCGGTACTCGAGAGCTACTTTAGGCTGAGAAACTAATAATGCAACTCGTAATCCATGTGTTTGAATGTTTCAACTTTGAATGGAAAACTTTTTTTTTCAAATGTCCAGGTGGTTGTGCGCCCTGCGTAATTGGCTACTACCGGGTTGCCAGATTAGATTAGATTAGATTAGATTAGATTCAAATGTATTATCATTGCACAGCACAAGTACAGTACAGCGAAAATAATTTGGCATCTAACCAGAGTGTAAACGTTACAGTAAAGTGCATGGTAATATATAATGTACAGTGGTTAAACAAGATGTAAACAGTCTACATAGGTATAAAAACGTATAGTATAAAGTAACTTATAGAGAAGGTATGAGATATGTGCAGATATATATATATATGTAAGTATACAACTATCAACAGGTATATGGAGCAGGGGTGCATATAGGGGTGGATACATAGATAGTTATATATATATATATATATATATATATATATATATATATATATATATACAGGTAGTGAGCAGGGATATGCTCACTAATATCATCAGTAGGCTTCGAGAGACATTACGTGTCCATAAACCCAAATCTATTTCAATAAATTGAATTGTTTCATGTTCAGGGTGGCTGACGCTACTGCACTATATATACATGTAAGTAACACGTTAGTATTCCTTTGCCTGGTGTCTGACCTGTTCAGGTGTCACTATTGCACTGTCCACCTCAATAAGCGGTGCTTCATTTAAATGAAGACTGAAAATACCATGTGTTGTAGGCGTATAGGTGAATCACAGTGGATGGAACCTAACCGGTATACGTTTTTATTTATGTGTAGGACTTTCCTACACATAACAGGTAGGCTTCATAGCACATGTGTTTATTATTTCCACCCGTTGGAGCTGCTGCATGTGGACAGCAGCGGGGAGATCAGCTCAAGTCTTCCCGATTTCTCTTCAACCTCACCAGGCATGCTCTGACCGATTGTTAACTTATGTTTTTTTAATATGTGATAATAATAATAATAAAACGTTATTATTGCTCAAAACTGTGAAAGTGAAATGACATAGAGCAGACGTAAGCGCATGTTGGGAATAGCGCGACAAGCGCATGTTGGGAATAGCGTGTTCTAACCACTA
>CM051001.1:18378525-18383525 GCA_027704905.1 Muraenolepis orangiensis
TTCTCACTTCTGATTGATGAACAAGAGCGATGGGACTGGGAGAAAAAATTGTGAAAAATTGTGGATTATTGATTGAAGTTCTCAGATTCAGGGAGAGAAGTGCGAGACATTCCATCCATCCATCCATCGTCTACCGCTTATCCGTGGTCGGGTCGCGGAGGTAGCAGTACTCTGGTACCATGTACACTTGAGCATCCTTATGTTTGAACATGGTGTTTTGTATGGCCAATCCATGACTAGCACAGAAATCCAATAACAAAACCCAGTTTAACCCGGTTCAGATCAGGTAGGCCGTTCATTCCCATCACGCCCCTCCAAGATTCCCCATCGTTGCCCACGTGTGCGTTGAAGTCTCCCAGAAGGACCATTGAGTCCCCTATAGGAGCCCCATGCTGGACTCCATCCAGGGGTTCCAAGAAGGCGGGATATTCCGAGCTTAGGCACAAACAACAGTCAGAGCTTTCCCCTCCCATGACCCTAAGGTGTAGGGCGGCGACCCTCTCGTCCACCGGGGTAAACTCCAACTTAGCGACACTCAGCCGGGGACTTGTGAGTATCCCCACACCCGCCCGGCGCCTCACACCCGGAGCTACTCTAGAGAAGGAAAGTGTCCAACCCCTATCCAGGAGTTTAGTTCCAGAGCCAGTGCTGTGCGTAGAGGTAAGCCCCACCAGATCTAATTGGTAGCGCTCCACCTCCCGCACAAGCTCAGGCTCCTTCCCCCCCAGAGAGGTGACATTCCACGTCCCCAAAGCCAGTCTCTGTTGGCTGGGTTTGGTCCGTCGAGGCCCCCTGCCTTCACTGCCTCCTAACTGGCAGTGCACCCGACCCCAGCAGTTCTTCCCGTAGGTGGTGGGTCCGTGGGAAGGAGAAGTGGCCACGTTACTTTTTCGGGCTATGCCCGACCGGGCTCCGTGGCTAACCCGGCCACCAGGCACTCGATGACGGGCCCTCTCTCCGGGCCTGGCTCCGGAAAGGGGCCCCGGGCTTCCTCGGGGCAGGGTATCCTCACTTCTTCTTGTTTGTTTGTCCATTAGGGTCTTTGAACCATTCTTAGTCTGACCCCTCCCCTGAGACCAATCTGCCATGGGAGACCCTACCAGGAGCACTAGGCTCCAGACAACACAGCTCTCAGGTTCACTGAGACACACAAACCTCTCCACCGCCATAAGGTGATGGTTCCCGGAGAGGAAGTGCGAGACATTGATTATTCATATTGTTTTGGCTTGATTATGATGACTAGGCTGGGTGAGACAGGGTAATGCATACATACATATATAGGTGCATGCATACATACATACATACATACATACATATATGAATGTTAGACATTCCAAACATGAATACCTGGCAGCTCTTTCAGACAGTGAGTTCTTCATACTGTGTGTGTGTGTGTGTGCATGTTTGTGTGTGTGTTGTGCACTTCACTTGCAACATCAAATGGGACAAATCAACCGAGACACAAAGATCATCTCTCCCTCTAATTGCCACCCCCTCCCCCCCCCCCCCCCCCCACACACACACACACACACACACACACACACACACACACACACACACACACACACACACACACACACACACACACACACACACACACACACACACACACACACACACACACACACACTTCAGCTCCTCCTCCCCCCTTCCTCTCCCTCCTCCTCCCCCCTTCCTCGCTTGTCAATTGGATGTCGTCTGTGGAAGTGAAACGGCCACTTTAAACACAGCCCCACTCTCCTGCACCACTTACACACACACACACACACACACACACACACACACACACACACACACACACACACACACACACACACACACACACACACACACACACACACACACGTATGCGTACGAGAGAGAGAGAGAGAGAGAGAGAGAGAGAGAGAGAGAGAGAGAGAGAGAGAGAGAGAGAGAGAGAGAGAGAGAGAGAGAGAGAGAGAGAGAGAGAGAGAGAGAGAGAGGCCGGAGTGCACATGGTCAGAGAGCCCACTGAATGCTCTGTGAACTTCCTTTTACTTATTTTTCTTATTTTTTTTTCCCTTTTCCTTTTCCTTTCTATTAATGAGTCTCTTCCTGTTGTGATATCTTCTCAGCCGAACGGGGCGGAGTCAGGGTCCCTCTTCCACAGGCCTGGGCCTGGCCTCTCGCCCACTGGCCCACTTCACTGGAAACCCGGGCGTGTGTTTGTGTGCGTGTGTGTGTGTGTGTGTGTGTGTGTGTGTGGGGGGGGGGGGGGGAGGCAGACTGAGAGACTGAGAGACTGTGACCCGGCGACCCACTGGCAGCCAAGTGACCAACACCTCACAGCACCGATGACATCAGCAAATTGATTGCCGTAGTGCTAGTTTAGGACGGTGCCTTAAGTGTGTTGGGGTGTTAGGGTTCTTTATTTATTCTTTCTGGACTGAGGCCTGTGTCGGTGAGTTATATTATATATATATTATATATTGTCGTAAACTAAAAAAGTTATCTCGACTGCCGTCGTGAATCATCACACACACACACACACACACACACACACACACACACACACACACACACACACACACACACACACACACACACACACACACACACACACACACACACACACACACACACACACACACACACACAGACAACCGCCCCCCCCACACACACAGACAGACAGACAGAGACACACACACACACACACACACACACACACACACACACACACACACCACACACACACACACAGACAACCGCCCCCCCCCACACACACACACACACACACACACACACACACACACACACACACACACAGTATGTGTAAACACATACTGTACTTAGAAAAAGGTAGGAGAAGGAGGACAAGAGGAATAAGAAAGAGGAGGCTGTGTGTTCTTGGCTGGGTCACAATAGGCCCAGTGTGTGCTGTAACCAGATGCCCTGATGAAAGTTAGCGCTCCGTATCTCCGCTGCATCGGGGCGTCTCTTCTCAGATCAAAGGGGGTCTTTTTGGTGTAATTGCGTGACGTCCACAAAAAAACAAAACCAAAAAAAAGAGAAAATGAAAATCTAAGTCTAATGGACTATTCCAGTCCGGGTTGTGTTGCATTATCTGTGCTGGGGAGATTAGCGGGGGGGGGGGGGGGGGGGGGGTAGGGGCGGAGGGAAGAGCACTGCGATATGCATATGATGCCGTGCCAGAGGAATGGAAAATATCCACAGAGGCAGCCATTGCAAAATGCTCAGTCGTCTGCCACAGGCGTTGTTTGTTCCCGCCCTGCTTGATGGATGGATGGACGGAGCGCATGTGCGCCAAGGATGGAGTGGTCACGAGAGGGAGCGGCAGCAGCAGGCAGCGGTCAGGCGTTTCGGGAGGGGAGGGAGTTTAGAGACGGGAAGTCAGAAGGCACAGCCTTTTGGATGCGGGAAACGTCCTCTCTCGCCTTCTGTGCAGAGCGTCTTTCACACTTTGTGTGTGAAATATGGGCGGCAGTATAGCTCAGGCGGTAGAGCGGTCGCCTCACAACCGGATGGTCGCTGGTTCGATCCCCCCCCCCCCCCGGCTCCTCCTCCTAGCAAAAGCTGTCGCAGTTGTCCTTGAGCAAAACACCCGAACCCTAAATGCTCCTGACATGTGCTGGCTGACTCCGCCGTCGGTGGTTGAACGTGTGTGTGTGAATGGGTGAATGTGAGGCATGACTTTGAGCGCTTTAGATAAAAGCGCTATCTATATAAAAGCATCCATTACCACTGCCTTTTGGATGCGGGAATGTCCTCTCTCGCCTCACCTGTGTAAAGCGTCTTTCACACATAGCTCCCGGTACATAAGTGCTGATAACCCTCAAGGCTACCACTTGTCATTTTTTCGCTCTTCACACGCACATGCAAGCCAACCCTCCTGTCTGACTGGAACATTCATTTTCGTCTCGCACAACGGAATGCATGGGGCCAAGGGGGGGGGGGGGGGGGGGGGGGCGGCGGTAGTCCAACAGATGCCGGTAATGAAGCACTTATGGACACCAACCGTCGTAAAAGTCAATAGAAGAAGAGAACCTTGCCTTATGGAGCTCCGTCTGAGAAGAAGGACAAGTAGCGTAGTCTTGTGTTTGGTTCCCTCCGCTCCACGGGTGAAGCCACGCCTTACGTCAGACGGACGTAGCCATTCTCTTGAATATTTACTCATGACTATTTGATTTCTACATGATTAAAACCTGATCCGATCAATAAATGGAATTGATATGAACCTCTAACATTGATTGTTTGAAAAATATTGCATCTATTATACACTTAGAATATAGAATATACAATCGAATATCAATAAATACATTATCTATTAATGAAATCATTTTACTTCATTAAATATATAATTAGTCAGTTACTTTATATCAAGATATATATAGTGTGTAAATTGAACTCTTCTGGCTCGAACAGATCAGCAAAGATGTGTTCTAATTGTGTTTACTTTAGCAAAAAGTTTTACCATGAATCTTAACTAGCCACCCTAACACCCTCATTTAAAGTTTTTTAGGAGGCCCCCAAAAAGAAGAGATTTATGGCGAGGTACAAGAGCACTACCACCTCACCCTACAAGGATGGAACATTCCTCACATAGAACCTCTTGGGACCGTTCCACTAACGCCAGCTTTCTAGGGTGTTTGCCGGCGCCCCTTAATAAACACCACCGTTTATATTCAGCTGAAATAAAAAGTACCGAATGATTAATTTCATTCATTTTTCATGAACGTCCTGTCAGAGAGCTCCTCCCGTGTGGCTGGGCTTGGCTCGGAGGGGGGATTCGGGGACATTTGATTATATCGGATGTCCTCCAGGACAGAACATTGCGGGAGGCACATTTTAAATGCACCTATACCTCCCCCTTCTTCCTACTAGCTGCATTCTGGAATTAAAAAGCTGCATTATTGAAAAGGTCGGATCTCGGGGGAATTAAGTGGATCTGAGAAGAAAGGAGACGTCTCATTTGCCGCTCTCGGTAGCTCTCTCACGAGACGCTTCCTAAAATACTATCT
>CM051001.1:18388525-18391025 GCA_027704905.1 Muraenolepis orangiensis
TTGGTGTGTCATTGTGTACGGGCGCTATCCCCTATCACCGTCAACCGGGTGGATGTCATGATGGATGACACCCACCCGCCTCCCTCTCTCTCTCTAACTTAACCTCCTCTGCCATCCAAGATGGGAGGAGGTTAAGTTTTCACCCCTGTCTGTCTGTCTGTCTGTCTGTCTGTCTGTCTGTCTGTCTGTCTGTCTGTTAGCAAAAATAACTCACCAAGTTGTATACGGAATTGGACAGAACTTGGTGGTTAGATTACGTATGGGTCAAGGAACAGTTGATTTTGGCGCAGATCCTTCTCCGGATCCAGGGGACATTTTGGTGTGTCCGAGGAATGCGCTCTCCTGAGGGCCCTTGAGTTTGTAGTGTATATATTTACATATACTGTATATGTATATGTATATGTATATGTATAAGTATAGCTATAGCTTTGTCATGACAATTAATCACAGCTTGGATCCTTCGAAAGCTGCACACTTGCCCCTCAGGGACAATAAAGATGCTATTCTCTTCTTTGTATTTGTATTGTAGTTGTATAGAGTTATCACACACACACACACACACACACACACACACACACACACACACACACACACACACACACACACACACACACACACACACACACACACACACACACACACGTGCGCACACACACACACACACACACACACCTGCGTTTCAAGTGGGAAATGACGAAGTTAGCAAAAGCAGCAGCTGTGTTTTTCTTTGTCCATGTAAGAGGTTCTCTTTCATCCATCCTCACGGATGCAGGGGGATGGGTTCTGACCTTTGACAGTTGTTAGGGCGTGGGTCTATTTGCACTCAGAGTGAGTGTGTGTGTGTGTGTGTGTGTTTTTGTGTGTGTGTGTGTGTTTTTGTGTGTATATATGTGTGTCTGTGTGTATTTGTGTATATATGTTTGTGTGTGTGTTTATGTGTGTATATATGTGTGTGTCTGTGTGTATTTGTGTGTATATGTTTGTGTGTGTGTTTATGTGTGTATATATATATGTGTGTGTGTGTGTGTGTGTGTGTGTGTGTGTTTGTGTATATGTGTGTTTGTGTGTGTGTGTGTGTGTATGTGTCACACAGTCTGCCATACTCACACACTGTGTGAGTATGGCAGAGTGTGAGAGAGTGTATGGTAGTGTGAGAGAGAGAGAGATAGAGAGTATGGTAGTGTGTGAGTGACAGTATGGATGATAGTGTGTGAGAGAGAGTGTGATAGTGTGGAGAGAAGTTAAGTATGAAATATGGCCTGAACGGCCAGTCATAGATTGTCTCTCCCTGCACTTATATTTTATCTCTCTCATCTTCTCTCATCCTCTGTCTGTCTGTCTGTCTGTCTGTCTGTCTCTCTCTCTCCCCTTGCTTGTTTTTTATTACAAGCGCGCACACACACACACACACACACACACACACCTACACACACACACACACACACACACACACACACACACACACACACACACACACACACACACACACACACACACACACACACACACACACACACACACACACACACACACACACACACACACAGCCTCTCATAACAAGCTTTGCCAGAAATAAGCTGTGGCAATTTTGGCATCATTACACCGGGGGGACATTTTAACGATTTCTGTTTTGATCGCCATCACTGAAGCGATGAAATAAACTATCATAAGCATCATCTTTGAACTGTAGGAACACAGATGTACACAGATGTGTACAATCTATAGGGTGAGAAGGACCATTTTTAGGATTAATGCCTAATTTGTGTTATAAGCGGAAGAAGCGGCGGCGGCAGACAATTTGTAGTGAATCTGCTGACATTCAGAGTGTGCTGGTGGTTGAAAAGGTTAATGATTTAGCAGAGCGCAAGAAGGAGAGCGGAGGAGAAGCCTCTCGTCTTCTGACCCGTCGATATCGCGGAGGGAAGGTCTGACACAAAAGATGATTAGCCTTTTGAAATGACAATGGTGATGATTCTTGTAAAGAGTGACACAACGTGTAAACATACATGTAGGCATGTATACATACACGCCGCGTACGTACATACATACACACATACATACAGACAAACATACCTGTTCATACATACAGACATACATACCTGTTCATACATACATACATACATACATACATACATACATACATACACACATACAGTACATACAGACAAACATACCTGTTCATACATACAGACATACATACATACGTATGTGCATTCATGTGTATGTATGAACACACACACACACACACACACACACACACACACACACACACACACACACACACACACACACACACACACACACACACACACACACACACATATACACACACACACAAACAGGTATGCATACAGGATGTACATGTATTTAATGTTTATGTACAGTATGTGCTATACATTTAGTAAGGATGCATTTTCCTTTCACATGGTCAGGAAGTACACTGCCCCAGCCTGCTGTGTGTGTGTGTGTGTGTGTGTTTTGGTGTGTGAGGACACTGGGC
>CM051001.1:18393525-18396025 GCA_027704905.1 Muraenolepis orangiensis
TGCGTGTGCGTGTGCGTGTGCGTGTTTGTCTTTGTCACACCATAGGGGAAGTGCCATAGACGTGGTCCATTTACCACAGACACACGTGTTTCCCTTTCAGACGGTCCAGGGAGTCAACGGGGGGGAGCGCGCACGCGTTCTGCCTGTGTTCCTACCCCACAGTCTCTGCAGGCCGTGGGATAGACTAGACGTCTATAGTACAGATACATACAGGATGTAATGGCTCATTATTAATCTGTGTTTAGTGCGCTATTTTATGCACTATTCTACCGTCGGTTCGTTGAGCGGACGCCTTAATCCAATGTAATCCAATCCCTGTAGATTAGATTAGATTCGATTAAAATGTATTGTCATTGCACAGCACGTACAAGCAAGCAAGCCAGTACAGTACAGTACAGGGAAAATAAGTTGGCATCTAACCAGCGTGCAAATGTTACATTAAAGTGCATGGTACTATACAATGTACAGTGGTTAAATGGGATGTAAAAACAGTCTGCTAGGTATAAAAATGAATAACTGGTGTGTATACAGTAGATTTATGTACAGAGATAGAGTGTAGTACACTATGGTAGCCATACTGCCCAGAGGTATAGCTTTATAGAGTAGGTATGAGATATGTGCAGATATAGGTATATATATATATATATATATATATATATATATATATACAGGTAAGTATACAAGTATTAACAGGTGACTGCAGACACCAGACAGGGTTTTGAATCCGGAACTGTGAGTGAAGTGAGTGAAACCCCCCCCCTAAAAAAACATTTTCCACATAATCCTATCTGTGCAGAAGCCTGCTTCTGTTTTTGGGTTTTTCCGTCTGTGTTCTTGTTTCTGAGGTGAGCGGGAAGTGAAGTGAAGTGCAATGCAAATGAGGGACCTCTAGTCAAAACAGCCCACAGAAGGAGGACACGGGGTCATATTAAAATGCGGTGGCAAATATGTGAGCGTGTGCGTGAGACTTGGACCCAAAGTCAAAGAGGGGATCTGTTTCGTAGCAACCACGGGGGCTACGTGACCCAATTACCGCAACATTTCTCGACTTAATATCTCCGAGTAGTGAGCCGCGCCGCCGCCGCCGCCGAACGGTTCTGGATATCAGTGGTTAGCATGCTGCTGCTGCTACGTAGCTATTTGTCCTTGTCTTTATTTGATATATATATTTTAGTCCCTCAAACAAATAGTTCTTTGATATGTTACAGATTGAAGACTGAAGCCCAGACCAGATGTAGATTTAGCGTGGGGAACTTGATCTCTCTGTGATGATGACACAGATAATGCTATGAGTCTGTTTTCTTATTCTGTACTGTTTTTTTCCAATATATATTGCCATGAATTTGTTCTCTCTCTCTCTCTCTCTCTCTCTCTCTCTCTCTCTCTCTCTCTCTCTCTCTCTCTCTTTTCTATTGGGGGAATCACGTTAGGTCAGTTACGTGTTTAAACCCAGCCTTTATCTGCAGACATGGAAAACAAGCTCCACTCTACTGCAAGCATAGAGAGTACAATCCTTCCCTAAGGGCAAGACAGACTCTCAGCTGATCAGCTCCATAAATGAGTTCAGCAGAGAGAGAAATGTCTTTTGAAGTCTCCTGAGAGAAGCGGTGGCATTGAGTAGTAGCTTGAAACGGTAGCCCTGTAGCGCGTGGGCTAGCCAATGTAATTCAGCACACTGCAGGGGCTGCAGAGTGCGTCATGAGCAGCAATGAGAATCATTATTAAAAGAAAAAGGCACAAACGGTGGCATTGTTGTGTCATTAGTATTGGGAAAATAGGAAATGGAATGGTTCAGACACCAAACCACCACACAGACCGAGAGGCATTTCAGAACAAGCCTGCCAAAAAAGATCTTAATTATAGCAACGAAAAAATTATAAATATAATTCTCTACGAAACTCTTTACTTACTAATGCAAATACCATTTCAATTAGCCTGTAAAGCTTTTCTTCATCGGTGTCGTGGCGAGTAAAAGCACACCTCCCCACCCCCCAGTGTTTACCTCATACTCCGACTCCAACAGCATGAGCGAGGAGGGCAGGTCTGTAGAGGCTTTACTACCTCCCTCACGTTGGGCTGTCCTACACACACCCAGGAGTTATGCTTCTCGCAGGAGCGCATGGTAATAGCTTTAACTGTTAGCCTCGGGCTGGGGGCTGGGGGGGGGGGGGGGTGATGTATGTAAGTGAGTGAGTGAGTGAGTGTGTGTTGGGTTTACAACCCTGTGTGTGCAACCCTGGCACATCCCTTGAACCCGCTGGGTCTGAGGTCTCTGGTTACCAAGGGCCGCTCGACGGCCCAGATCCTGGTCCAAACCTCGACTGAAACGTAGAGGATGTGATGTAAATAGATGGACTCCAATACTCCTGTACATGGGTTCAATGCAGGGGCGTCTTTTTGGCATAGCACTCGACATACCTCGGCTTACAAAAATCATAATAAGCTGACCAGGAAGCTGTATTTAAAAAAGTCCCTTGCCATATACCTTGGCTTTTGCTGG
>CM051001.1:18401025-18408525 GCA_027704905.1 Muraenolepis orangiensis
TCCTCCACATCGTCAATACTTGTCACAGGGCCACAGCGTAGCGTCGGAGGAGGAGGAGGAGGAGGAGGAGGAGGAGGGGAGGGGAGGAGGAGGAGGAGGAGGAGGAGGAGGTGGAGGAGGAGGAGGTGGAGGTGGAGGAGAAGGAGGCACCCCCAGAAACCACCAGGCATTCATCTGTCCCCTCGCTAAGCCACATCTCTGCCTGCTTATCTTAGATAGAAGTCAAGATAGGAGAGCAGAATATAACATAGTGTGGGTGGGGGTGTGGGGGCGACATGTCTACCTAAGCCGACGTCTGAATACAATTCATTCGTTTCCAGGGCGGTTGGTCGGCGGTTTGGAATGTGCGTTACGGTGAGTTACGATTGTAGATCCGATTGTAGAACTTTCTTCATATTCGCAGCCATGACTTTTAGGGGAAAAATGATTTGAAATGATGATCCGATTTACCCACAGCTCCACTGACTCCCCGGTGAGCGCCATGGATCGACGTGATGGGAAGAGTGAGAACACTTGATTTACAACATGTGTGTGTCTAATGTAGAGTCTATTTGTATATTGGTATATTCAATGAAATCATGTCAATACAGAGGAAATTGGCATTGAATGGAAGTAACCCAGGGAATCAGTGTTTTTGTTCACCGAGTCCACTTCAAATGGTTTATCAGCCGACATCGGGAAAAAAAACTAATTAGTCCTTGCTCTGATTCTGAGCAATTGCATTATGGAAACGAGGGCGCTTCGATTGTGTGTTCACAAGCCGTAACTTCCAACAATGAAGGACTTGCAGGACAACAATGTCTGGTTTCCCGTGGAGATAAGCATCACCCCAGGGCAGCGTTGAAGGCTTCAGATCCAGCCAGGGGGGGGGGGGGGGGGGTTGAGTGTATCAAGGCATTCCCGTTTTCAATGTTTAGATAAGTCATAAGAGAAAAAAAAGGGGGTCTGCTCATACCACTGTAGTATATCTCAAGAAGCAGGTTGTTAAATGATTTTCCTAAACAAGAAACAGAAGGGGAAAAAAGAGGCTAGGATCCTTCCTGGGTGCGATCTGGCAAGGGGGGGGGGGCGGTTTGTGAGCCCTCTCTCTCTCGTCAAGAACATGCTCTCCCTGTTGACATTTTAATGGTGCCTGGTAGATGCACTCATCTGTCTGGAACTGTGTAGGCTTTGGCCTGCGCTGTGTTCCGATATGTCATGAAGAGACATGCGTACAGACACACACACACACATGCTCATACACACACACACACACACACACACATGCTCACACACATGCACACACGCTCACACACATACAAACACACACACACACACGCACACACACACACATGCTCACACACACACACACACACACACACACACACACGCTTTTTGTCTTATTTATACAAATGGGAGTCAACTTGTGTCTTGAAAAGTTGAACTTGTGTGCATGAATGTGCATACAGATTTGAATCCGTTACAAAAATAATCCAAAATGACATATGTCCATACACATAAAAAAAAAGACATATGTCCATACACATGAGTTGCAATCAGGCAGCCCAGAGGGTTGAATCTGCATTTGTGGATCCATTGACACCCGTGTTTTGAGACAATATAAATGTATTCTCTTTAGGTTTGTTCTCCTGTAGGCAAGTGGAGCAAACCACTGAGCAAAGTTGAGCAAACCACTCAACTCTGCCCTTAAAGAACGTAGGTTATGGAAGCTATAACCCTAAGATATATAAGATATATACCTGTACGTAGCTTTGATTTAACATCACAATGAAGCAGACTGTTAATAATATCTCATAGAAAAGTGCTTGGGAATAGTGCTGACATATTTTGATGCACTTTGATGTTGGTGTGCGGGTCACTGATTCCTATATTAGTTTTGAAGCTAAGATAAGATAAGATTAATATAACACTTTAATAGTTCCTGAATCTCATTTCTGAGATTCAGGGAGGTCTATTATTTGGGAGGTCTATTATTCCAAGCTTGGAAGCTTCGGCATTCCCAGATATGACGTGATGATCTATTCTGGGAGGTTTACTCACTTAACATACATCGCTTTATTATTAATTTGTTCTTAACGACGGCCTATTCTCAAGCGTATTGGGCATATAGCATATCCCTATTTCTTCTAGTCATTGTGTTGTCCGTGGCCGTAAGCCTGTATGAGGAGACGAGACTGTTTATGCAGCTATTTATAAAAATGAACTGGGCGGCTTCCAAAAGTCACAATGCAAACCCATACAGCGAGAGAGAGAGAGAGAGAGAGAGAGAGAGAGAGAGAGAGTCTGGAGGCTGATTTCCCGGCCTCGGTTCGGTCTCGCCGCGTCGAGAGCGAGCGGGTGGAGAGTTGACAGTAAATTAGCGGAGGGAGATAGCGTTGTGTGGCCCTCTTGGCACCGGGGGCTTTGTGTGAACACAAAGGGCGGAGTGAGGGCAGCACATATTTTCCTTAACTTCCACGGGCCGCTGACCTTTAATTGAAACATCAATTACTAGCGCGACGACAGCAGCCGACGACGGCGGCGGCGGGGGGGGGGAGGAAGACGGAAAACCCCCCCCCCCGAAAGAAACACAAAGAAGTTGAAACAGTTTCAAGAAGCTGTCCTCTTCACATTAATTGTCAAAGGGAAGGACGGGAATAATTCCCCATTGTGTTTTTTTGCTCACGCATTGCACCCAGCGCACAACTCTCACTTCCCGGAGAAAAAAAATCCCAGACTGGAACACCTCAATAGGAGAATGAACAAAACCTCAGAGGGAAATCGTTAAAGAGTTGTCTTTTTTTCAGGAGGGTTTAAACGTTATCGTATCCTAGTATCCAAAAAGCGTTTAAAAGCATTTTAAGAGGGCCAATGATGCTGCTGCATACAACTGGCACTTTAAAACACTTCTAAATGCTTGTTGCACAATATAACACATGTTCGTGTCACCCCTTTATTGCTCTGTTATGATCACTTTTATTTGATTGTTTATAGCATTCTTATGGTATTGTGTTCTAGAATGTCATACTGCGGGTGGGAATGGGGAGTATAGGCATTCCATTGTACTTTATCCTAGTCACAGCATCAGTTGATACCAGGATGATGCCGGGCACACATATGCATGGCTCGTCTAAAGCAATGAATGAATGAATAAATGTATAGATGAATGAGTTTAAAGTGATCTATAATTCCGCTCTCATTAATACAAAGCAGGAATTAATAAGGAAAAAAGAAGAAAAAAGGCCTTTTTATTCATGGTATGATGCTTCTGGGTCCGAAGGTTGGCGAGATTGGGAAGTAGTAGTGCGTTTTTTTTCATTCCTCTCTGATTTGATTCCCATCCATCTCTCTCACGCCCCAACCTGCCCGCCGCGTCAAAATATTCATGGCCTGAGTCCCACCGATTTCGCAAGCGCAAAACGTCTCACACACAGTTCCCCCCAGCCGGAACGCAGCGTCAGGAGGTGAACCAAAGTACTTTTTTAAGATTCAAGATTCTAGATTCAAGATGTTTTTATTGGCGACAAGTACAATGGAATGCCTACTCCCCATTGCCCCCTCCCCATTATGGATTTCCTACAACAATACTATACTAAACAATATTATACTATAAACAACACTATATACTACATATGATACGCTATACTATATGCTATAAACAACACTATATACTAAACTATGTGCTAAACTTTATTCTGTAACCAACACTATACAATATAATAATACTGTACACAATAAAAAGTCCAATATAGTGACCGATGGATAATATATTTACATATGGTGAATTGTGCAAAAAGCATTTTAAAGTGCCAGTCGTGCAGCAGCATCATGCATACAGTGCAGTACAGTGCAGACCAGTGCAGTACCTGTAATGAGTCCAGAAAGTCCAGCAAAAGTATGATAGTGTATGATAGTGTAATGTTATATAGATGACAATGTTATGATAGTGGCAGCACTCCTAGCCGTTCAGTAGGCGACCGACTGCCTGTGGATACAACAGATCCCCGCCGGTGTTTTCCATCCTGTGAATCTCTCTCTGAACGTCGTGCTTTGAGGACCGGTTACTTACTTCTGCAGCACGGTGGACATGACGGAGGCACACAGACCTTCCGGAAGGTCACGTTCCGGTCTGACAAATGAGTGCAGTTACGTTGCATAACCTCTCATTTTCTCCCGAGGTTACGTCAGAGGTTTCCCATGAAGAGGCAGGATCCCAATGCCAGGGGATTTGTTTGTTTGCTTGCTAAATGGCACTGGCACTCATTCTAGTGCCTTGATAATCTAATTTTGTTTTCTTTACGCTTTCTGCATTGCTTTCTGCTACCCTTATATGTCTGGCCCATTAAGGACGATATTGCGCTCCTAATCATCCCTGGGAGGAGGGATCTCCCCTCTTCCTGTGTTCTTCCTTCTCAAGGTTTCTTCCCTCAAGGTTTTTGGGGTGGGTTTTTCCTTTAAGCTGCTCGGGAGGGCTGAGGGTAAGGAGGATGTCGTAAAATGTGGGGGCCTGTGAATCCCTTCGAGACTGTAACTGTGATCGAGGGGCTCTACAAACACACAATGCACTCGACTCCACTTCCTACCGTCTGATAATAGAAAGCATGGCTTGTCAAGTGTCTTGTCCTGTTTAGCCTGACGACGGTCTTTGAGCCAAAATAATCCCCCCCGGGGCCAAGGCCTCGTGTTTCTACGCGGGGTCGATAAAACATCTTGATGACTTACTAAACTTTTAGTTTGGTACTTTATCGTGGGATATATGTTCACGTTACCGGCCGTGCACGACAAGCAGCGACGGCGATGTTGTCGCTGGTCATATAGAGCGCCGTGATTTCCCGCTTGTGTACGCGGAGGAGATGCACACTCCGTCTCTCTTCATCGTCTGTTGACATCGGCACGGAGACTCTCGCCGCTGGGGCCCCCGGTAAGAAAAGACACAAGCCAGACCGTTTTTTTTTTTTCCGGGGCCATAAACCGATCGCAATGTAGTATTGACTCGCCGCTTTTACGAGCGCTTGTTTCTTTCCGAGACGGGGGCCGGGGGGACTTTGGGGACGATTGTCTGCGTTTGTCTGGGATCTTTCCGTGTCTTTCCTGTGTCTCTCTGGGGTGTTTGGGGCGCTTGTTTGGGTTAGGGGGACATTTCATTCCAGAGACACAATTCAAGGATGACGGCACCGGTGACACCGGAGTTCTGCTGAAGTTGCGGCGCTGGACAGGGGACGGACGGCCGGTCGTCCGTTGGGCCGGAAGTGTCATTCTGGAAATCGGTTGTAGCATGAAGTTAACGCACAGTATTGTACAGCCAGTAGAATAACTTGTTCACGTTCAATGTCTGAGATCGCTTGCAATCGGTCTTTGGTCCGACGCACTTCTTTTTCCGTATTCTGCTTCCCATCTGGTGGCAGGGGTTTAAAGAGAGCGTCTCGTCGTGCAACAATAATAAATCAGTTGAAGCGAATGAATCACGATGTGCACGTTGAATACCTTCATCAGTGTCACCGCTGGACTTGGGGAGTCTAATGGAATGAAATGTATTCTCCTTTGTGAATGATTCCAGAGCCCTATAGCTCGACGCCTGTCTAAATACATATGTGACACAGAGAGAGAGAGAGAGAGAGAGAGAGAGAGAGAGAGAGAGAGAGAGAGAGAGAGAGAGAGAGAGAGAGAGAGAGAGAGAGAGAGAGAGAGAGAGAGAGAGAGAGAGAGAGAGAGAGAGAGAGAGAGAGAGAGAGAGAGAGAGAGAGAGAGCGAGAGAGAGAGAGAGAGAGACCAAGAGAGACCAAGAGAGAGAGAGACCAAGAGAGACCAAGAGAGAGAGAGAGAGAGAGACCAAGAGAGAGAGAGAGAGAGAGACCAAGAGAGTGAGCGAGAGAGGGGGGAGAGAGAAAGTAAGAGAGAGAGACACACACACAAAGAGAGAGAGGTAGAGAGAGCCTTGCACAACACATTGGCTTCCTCTTCCACAACTGGTAAAGGCATAACCCCCCCCCCCCACAACAATTGCCTCCAGGTATTGTTCCAGAGCAGGAGCAGAAATATTAGAGAGGGCTGTGTGTGTGTGTGTGTGTGTATATGTGCATGTGTGTGCGTGTGTGCATGTGTATGTGCATGTGTGCCTGTGTGTGTGTGTGTGTGTGTGCCTGTGTGCGCCTGTGTATGTGTGTGTGTGTGTGTGTATGTGTGCATGTGTGTGTGCCTGTGTGGGCCTGTGTGTGAGTGTGTGTGTGCGCCTGTGTGTGTGTGTGTGTGTGTATGTGTGTGTGTGTGTGTGAGTATGTGTGTATGTGTGGGTGGATGTTTGCAGCGTCCAACCCAACAATTTCTTGGGGAAACTCGCATTGGATTGCAGTGTTATCAGTGTGCAGCTTAAAGAGGTAACAGCTGGGCCAGAACATAAGCTGCACTGCTGTCTGAGTGAGTCCTGAGTCCTGAGTCGTTCTCCCAGTTGTTCTTCGAGTTGTTCTAGTGTTCTAGTGTTCACACGAGAGCTTCAGCTTGAACTGAAGAAAAATTTGTGTTCCACATGAGCGACAGGATACAGGAAGAAAGATGTCACGCTGACCGAAAAACAAAACAAGGTCCTGGTTAACCGGAAACGCACAGGACTACAAAACTACAAAACAGGACATCGAGGCACGATGAATCCCACTTTTTCGTGCTCCGCATTTCGCCGAGGCATTTTGACGCAAGATACCGGTCGACGTTAGATTTGAAGGTCATGGTTCTATGGTTCTATGGTTCTATGCCAGAGGGGGTTCTATGCCCCCCCCCCCCCTCCGCAGCACAAAGACGGATCGATAATGTTTGATTGATGGCGATATCTTGCTTGTGCCGGAGCCTGAGGTTTGGTGTAGAGGAGGAGGAGGAGGAGGAGGGGAGGAGGAGGAGGAGGAGGAGGAGGAGGAGGAGGAGGAGGAGGAGGAGGAGGAGTGTTGGGGTGTGTCCTGCCTTCCTGGCAGCAGCCTTATCGCTTTAAAGGATCATGTCTGGATTTCTTCCCCCTATTTTCCCATCATTTTGGGTCTCCGTTGACTAATGCGGACAATCATTTTTGAAAAATTGGCCCAGCGCTGGGTGAGAGATCGCTTCAGCCGTCAGCTGTGATTACGTCTGCATTGTGACCCTTTGTGGGGTGTGACAAAATGAAAGGATCCCGACACAGAGGAATACCGCAGATACTGTTTGTTATTGTCGCTAACCGATTGAAACGATTTTCAACGGCATGGCTTTGAAATGTTTAGGCCGATTCCGACAATGTGGCACTTGTTGAACAAAACACGCACACACACACACATATGCCATTGCGTTCATGCACACACATGCATGCACATATACACACACATACATTTCAAATCATCCGTAGGCCTCGGTTATGATCTATTCACAATGACTATATTATTCACAAGCCTTGATCAACCTATTTTGCCGCGGTTTCATATCATATGAGCACTATGCAAACATTGTCGAACTATAAAGGCGTTATTCAACAGAAAAATAGAGAATTAAATTTTTTTTATTTAG
>CM051001.1:18416025-18436025 GCA_027704905.1 Muraenolepis orangiensis
TGTCACATTGAATGTGCTCTAGAAAGTTCTCCAGTAGCAACAAGTATGTTCTGATGAAACTAAACTAAAACATTTAGTAGCGTGCTAAATGTGGTGCGGAGGGGGGGGGGGGGGGGCTGTCTTGTCTAAATCACATTTAATGACCTTTGATATCTCTCTCTCTCTCTCGCTCTCTACTCTCTCTCTCTCTGTACTCCCTCTAACTCTCTCTCTCTCTCTGTTATATATACAGTATATATATAGCCTTTATCTATAGATATAGATATGGCATGTGGCATTGCCAGGTTGCCTCAGATGACAGTGTGAAATGCTGTGAACTTTGTTCCCGAGGAAGGAATCTCTCTCTCTCTCTCTCTCTCTCTCTCTCTCTCTCTCTCTCTCTGTACTCCCTCTATCTCTCTCTCTCTCTCTCTCCCTGTACTCTCTCTCTCTCTCTCTCTCTCTCTCTCTCTCTCTCTCTCTCTCTCTCTCTCTCTCTCTCTCTCTCTCTCTCTCCTCTCTCTCTCTCTCTCTCTCTCTCTCTCTCTCTCTCTGCTCTACTTGGCACAGTGCAACCGGTCTCAAACACAGTCATCCTACGGTTGGCGACCGTTTGAAAAAAACCCCGCGTCTCAATACGCTTGTGCGTTTTGTTCATTTTCACTGCAAAGTTAATGTTTATATATATATATATATATATTGTTGCTGTTGTTGTTCTTGTTGTTGTTGTTGTAGCGCTGTATGGCCGCATTGAATGTTATACTTAACTTATTTCAGTTCCAGCTTTTATTATTATTTCCATTATTGTCCAAAATGTGCAAAAGAAACCCCCCCTTGACAAAATAACGAAAGCACAAAACAAATGGTGTCAAACTCAGTGTTTTATTTTTTATTCAGACGATTACTGTTGAAGGTCACGCGTTGTTACTGTCTCTATGTCGTCAGGGTATCGGTGAAGATAGATATTTACTAGATGTGTAACCAGTGACGTCCGGGGCTTGTCTCTTTGTGTGTCGACGGTGTGCTTCAGAGACTTATCCTTTGTGCTATTTACACACACACACACACACACACACACACACACACACACACACACACACACACACACGCACACACCACACACACGCACACACACACAAACACACACACACACACATTACACACACAAAAGAAAGACATTAATTGAACTGCAAAACAAAAACAGGTTTCGGAGCTTGAAATCAAACACTCCTCCCTTTACTGGCCGGCCGGGCCTCTCCTTGTACACAATATGAGAACTGTTTCTATGGTTACCGGGGGTTATATTCACATGATGACTGCCTCCGAAAACGGCCCCGAGGCACACGATGGAACTTCCCCCCTGCTGTGATGAATCCCTCGAAGATGCCAAGAAAGAGAAGTGGGCACCGCCCACCTTTCGAAATGGGCACCCGCCCACCGGTGACATTCCAAGACGCGGCAACTCTCGGGAGTTCAGAGGAACGTGTGCCGCCCCTATGCCGAATAGGGACCCGGCCCTTTCGCTGACTCACTTGTTTGCATTGTATTTGCCTATCTTGGGTTGTGTTCCAAATGGACATGGATAGGACATTAGTGTATTTATTGACAGGGTTTGTTTTGCTCACCAATGGACGATTGTTTGTTTTGTTTGTTTTTGAATCAAGAGTCGAGACCGGTGGGGTAAAAGGTCGGAACGTCACCGTCGCCGTGTTCGTGCGTGTTGGGTTAGCTTTCGGCAATAACAAAAAAAAAAAAAGGAAGCAGTTGCACCACTATACTGAGTATTACGGTAGTTTTTAGGATTTTTTTTTTTTTTTTTAATGGTTTTAAAAACAACCACACATGAAATGACATGAAAGTGCATTGCATGTGAAATGTATGTTCTACCAAAGTGAATTATTGCTGGCGGTATAGATGTGACTTCAAAAGAGAGCCTACCCTGGTGTGTGAACACGCTTTATAGTCGCCGGTAAAACCGCTGTCAACTAAATGTTTACTATCTTTTCCAGCTATATTTCGCACTACGTTTATTGTCATCCTTGTCGTCAGGCCAATGGTGTGTTACAGTGTGTGTGTGTGTGTATGTGTGTGTGTGTGTGTGTGTGTGTGTGTGTGTGTGTGTGTGTGTGGTGTCATGTGGTATTTATATACAACACAAATGTTCAGACATTTGTCATGGAATAATAAATTATGAACATGTTGCCTGGAATGTTCCTTGGTTTTCCTGCATGGGCTTGTAATGCATGACAAATGTGTTTTAAAGAACGAGGACAAAAGCAAGGAAGGAGCTCAAAATGAAGTATTCGCCAACATGTACATGCTTTTATTTACATTTGATTTACATTTACATTTACATTTACATTTCCATTGTCCAAGTGCTGCTAGCGACGCTTTTTTATTTATATTTAGGGTTATTATTTCATCAACGCATATATCCTGTTTGTGACACCTCAGAGAAGGTGTTGGACTGAAGTGTGAATGGACGGCCATACTGTAGGCTGGTTTAACTTTTTTAGCTATCTCACGGGAGGGGGGGGAGGGAGAGAGGGAGGGAGAGAGATGGGAGGGGGGGAGGGAGAGAGGGAGGGAGATGGGAGGGGGGGAGGGAGGGGGGGAGGGAGAGATGGGAGGGAGATGGGAGGGGGGGAGGGGGGGAGGGGGGGAGGGGGAGGGGGTCCAAAAGGCGTCCAAAATAGTTTACACTCATTTACCCACATTGAAAGTCAGCATTAATCTGTATTTTTTACATTTTGTATTTTTAATATATCTTTTTAGTTTGATTTGAGACAGTCCGTGTGCGTGACCACCCACACAGACGAGGCTTGGGGAGTGACAGAATACATAATTAGGATACTGTAGCAGACGACGCTGCCACCAGCCATTCAAAAAAAAGGCTCCTTGAGGGCTCCTCCTGAAGACAAGGACACAGGGTGATGAGGAATCGGGTTTGAATAATGGTGAACAGAGCAGATGGTACAACATGCTAGAGCTCTCCCTCGAGTGGCCGTTTTAAACTGTGGGCCTTGATTAACAACGACCCACAGGTGTGCAGCCTCACCAGCCAATCAGTCCAACTCAGGGAAGGTGAGGCTGCTTAAACCAGCCACCAACCACACACACACACACACACACACACGCTCTCCACAGACACAAAAGAACAGTTACAGAAAAAATGTATCGTAATCAGATGACATGATACATTTAGAAAAAAAAGAGGGATTAGCAGTAGGATTACAATATTAACATATATGTAAAAAAATAGAGAACGATATATGAGGATGCACATTCACGAGTCTCACAACTGGTCGTCATGGACAAGTTATAAGAAGTTCTACACTGGATGTAACTTTCCAAAGGAGAAAGGGGGGACATTATTGCAGTCCAGTGCAAGTCGTTGTGTCAACGTCAAATTTGAAGAAAGCATTTACAGGTAAGACCAACTGCTAAGGTTAGCGACACAGAAATCAAGTTTAGCTCAATTTAACGTTTGTTAGCTAACATTAGCTAACTTGTCTACTACTACTTACGTAACCAGCTACTGACAAATAGCTACGGACTGTAGGTTGAGATGCTTGTGACCGGGATGGCGTTTGGTGAGATCGGAATAAGTTTTTGGCAGTTTAATTTAAGTTTTTTTTTAAATGCAGCATAGGTGGACACCTGATTTGTGTTTGCTCTTAATTCATGCATTAAACTAAAACAGCATTTACTAACTATACTATTATATAGGCCAATAATTACTTAGGCCTGTATTTGCTATGGTTTTCATCATTTTAACAGTTCAGTAGGTGGACCCTTGATTTATTAAAAATACAGTGTGGGTGCTCTTAAACCATGAAGTAAGCTAAAAAACAAAGCATATTGAGTTTCTTCTAAAAGGAGCCGATTTTATTTCTGTTTTGAAAGCTATAAATGTTCCGTCGTCTTAAAGAATACACATCTCATAAATGGTCATTTATATAGCGCTTTTCTAACCAATGGTTACTCAAAGCACTTTACATATCAAGTCCAACCCTGGACACGGATCAGACGCACCCAGAGAGCTAGACACTTCATTAGTCTATCAGAGGCATGTGACCTCACGCAGCGGGCTTCTGGACCCATGATAAGGGCCATACTCTGGACTTAGTCAAATCAAAAGTCTCAACTCAATATCAGCCTACTACCCTGTGTCATGGACAGGGCTATTTACGATCAAGGGAAATTGAGTGGTTGCTAGGCAACTTAAGAGAGAGAGAGAGAGAGAGAGAGAGTGAGTGAGTGAGTGTCGCCAGGCGGAGCGAACGCAGAGAAGAAGATAAAAGTTAATTTTGACAAGGACGGACTCAATCTAACCACAACAAATAAATGAAACAGACAAACACTCCTTCCTCTCTAAAAGGTTCATGTTAGAGACCGTCTCTCATGGATGAAAATATTAACAATAGTAAAGTGCTCTTCTCTGCTGTTGACTTACGAATCCACCAGCTACAACCCTGACCACCCACTATAAAAGCCTGAGCAAAAGGCTACATTTATTCAACAACAAAATGATTGCTATCAGACCATAAGTGCCTGGAGATACAGAAATGAACCTAAACTCCAGTTCACCTGGAGGGTAGGTTCATTTCTGGACTGGACTTCAAGGACTGCTGTCATGTCTTACGTTGTCCTTCTAGACTTAAAACTACAGACAATCATGTTGGGCAGCTCAGGTCCCCCACCTTCTGCTTGGACCCTCTCTCTACTACATGTTTTAGAGCTGTTTTTAACTGCTGAACACATTAGGTATGAGCCATTATTAACAGCTCTCTTCAATCGGGTATAATCCAAGCAGAACTTAAAACAGCTGTCCTCTAAACCGCTGCTGAAGAAGAACAGTCTTGACGCAACAGATATTGCCCACTATCGGCCCATTTCCAACGATTCCTCTTCAAAATAGAGAAGAAACTGAATTCTCTATTTCACCTTACTCACTATCAAACATCAAACCGCCTTCTAGACATGTATCAATCTGGTGTTTTACCTGACCATAGCATAGAAACGTCACAAAGATGTGAACCATCTGTGTGTAAACGATCTGTTCCTGTGCTCCTGGATCTCAGGGCACACCGATGGCCGTGAAATGTTATTAGAGGAATTTGGAAAAATGAGCTCTAAACTTGTTCAGAACCTACCTACAGGACAGATGGGGTCTTTGTGTCTATTGGAGACTTTGCCTTAGACAAAGTGGCCATTATGTGTGGAGTACCGCAAGGGTCCATTCTTGGAACCATTTTTATTATTAAATCTCTACAGGCTCCCCACACACAAAATAAATCATGTTAATGATGCAGATGATTCACAACGCCACGACTAGCCCTAGTCTCCTGCGGTGACCTACATCCCTTGCACTTCCTTACTAAAGTGTATTAAGGATATTAATCTATGGATGTCCGGAGAACACAGGAACACTCATCTTTGGTTTGCGAAGGCTCAGAGACAGAAATTAGCAAAATCAGCTTTCTACCACCTAAAAAAACCCCATTTCAAAATCAAGGATGCGTCCTATCACAGGTATATCAATGCATGGGGAAACACTGACTGACTGAATGAATGCTAAAATGAATGAATCTTCTTAAAACCACATCCCCTCACCTCAATTCTGATCGCTCATGCTAATTTCACTGTGCTGAGAAGATAAAACAAACATTTGGTACATTCTCGAGTGTTGGCCGTCGAGTTATTTACGAATAGTGGAGTGGAGAATGTTTAAACAATCAAAGCGCCAACAGTTGAACAGTTTGCCATTCAGTTTGCCATTAGGCCTACCACTAAAGTGGCAACTTTCAAGTATTCAAGTATAATTTACTCTAAAATCAAATATTCCACATTATATTCAATTGTCACAGTTATAAGCTATAACTGTAGCTATTTTGGCAGTTCAAGCAATATATGCATTTGCCGTAAACTTTACTATTACATAACTTTGACCAAAATGGAAATCATTAAAACATGTTTTTTTTAATTTTTCATTAAGTTACTATTACATCATATTACATCATTACATAACTTTGAGGCCAAAAAGGCCAAAAATTAATAAAACATAAAACCACATAATCCCAGTGTGTGTGTGTGTGTGTGTGTGTGTCTGTGTCTGTGTAAGTGTTGCAGATCAGTGAGGAGATCATAATGTTCTTAAACTGTATTTCTAATACTGCTCAGAGGCCTGGTTGGGATTGGTGCCTAACCGCTAGTGCTAGTTTCACTGCGCTGAGAAGAGGAAACGAACACTTGTGAACATTCTGGAGCCGTTGAGCCCTCAAGTTATTTACGAGTGCCAAGTGCCAACAATTGAACAGTTCACCATTAACCAAAGTTAGGCCTACCACTCAGGTAACTTTAAACCAGTTTGGACCGGCCTTACTTTACTCTAAAATCAAATACATCTACATAGATTAGTTATTAGTTTGTTGTCATTGCATGTTGTGCATCTACACACAGTACATATACGGTTGTTACAGTTCTAAGCTATTGGCTAACTATTGGCAAAGGTTAAATCTATTGAACAGTTCACCATCAACCAATGGTAGGCCTTCCCCCGTCGAGTTTAAACCGACCATAAATCGCCATATTTCTGAAATGGAAATATGGTGCATTATTTTATTCAATACATTTTTAATATGTCCTCCGCATGAGGAACATCTCCTATCATGTGGACAGATACAAATACATCTAAATACATTGGACAAATACATGTAAATACATTGGATATATACATCTACATATATATATATATATATGTATAATATATTTTACTATATAGATAAATATATATATATTCTGTAGGCAATTCTTTCTAATGGAAGTCAGAAGAATGCTGAATCCTCCACAGTGAAACCCTTCACAGTCCAGTCAGGTCTTCCACTAACACACGGTTCCACGGTGGTGGTGGTGGTGGGGGTGGAGGTTTAGGAACCACCGGGCTATACTCTGGAGTGTCTGGCAATGGGCTTTGCTTTCATTTAAATAAACAGAGACGCCAACCACTTGCCCGCCTCATTAGTCATGGCTCGGCGGACTATTTTTCGACGACGACGTCGACCCATCGAAATACACAGCCTCCCTCTCTGTGTCCTTCTGCACCGCTTTAATGGCAGTGCTGTGAAGTGTGTGTGTGTGTGTGTGTGTGTGTGTCCAAGGGAAGCACACACAGCCTGTTTTTGGGGCTGTTTTGTGGCTCTCTCGCTCTCTCTCTCTCTCTCTCTCTCTCTCTCTCTCTCTCTCTCTCTCTCTCTCTCTCTCTCTCTCTCTCTCTCTCTCTCTCTCTCTCTCTCTCTCAGTGACGTATGCTTTTGGGGAAAATCCAATTGAATGTTGAACCCCACCAGAGTACATTGCGCACACACACACACACACACACACACACACACACACACACACACACACACACACACACACACACACACACACACACACACACACACACACACACACACACACACACACACACAGAGATAAAACACATGCTGGTGGGTGAATAGTGTAAAAACAGTCCACTGTGGAGAAGAGCTCACACTGTGAAAGCCTCATTTCATGGCGTGGGGGGGGTGGGGGGCAAAAAAACAGGAAAGGGAAGAGTTTCCACACATCACATCTTTAAAACCCTCTTGTTCACACACGGTCACACTGGATTCCGCAACCGACCGGGCAAAAGATGTACCACTGGAAAGCGGACGGGCCGTGGCGTGCGTGGTGTGCACTGTAAATTCCAGCGGAATGGAAACAGCCGGTGACTCGTTTGTCTGGATTGACTCAGCTGTTTGGAGAATTGAGAGGGACTTCCTGGGCGCCCTTGTGCGTGTGTGTGTGTGTGCGTGTGTGTGTGTATAAGGTGACCACAGATCGCCAACCAACCAACCGAATGCGGGACACAAAGAGTCGTTAGCAACGGCGAGGAGGAGGAGGAGGAGGAGGAGGAGGGTGGTGGTGGTGGGGGGCAGGGTTTCTATTTGTTGATCTCTCTCTCTCTCTCTCTCTCTCTCTCTCTCTCTCTCTCTCTCTCTCTCTCTCTCTCTCTCTCTCTCTCTCTCTCTCTCTCAGTTTTCGACGGTGAATGCCGACGAAAACCGGTTTTTATTCATCCATTTTTTGGGTGTGGTGGCAAGCCCTAATTATAGCCATCCACAACAAATGTTTTTTATTTTATGTTCAAAGCTGAGCTGTGAAATAGCGTGAGAATTAGGAAGTGTGGCGTGAGAGAGAGAGCTGCAAAGGAGGTTTCCCCCAAGTTAGGTGTGTCCCTCATGGGCCTAGAGCGGGCATGTTTGACCCCCCCGGGACCAGAGCTAATCCAAATTACGGAACATGACTCAATACGCGGACAAGGCTGGACAAGGGATATATGTTTCAGGCCAACACCTTGTAAACACTGTGCTTGTGTGTGTGTGTGTGTGTGTGGGCGTCGGTGTGTGTGTGTGTGTGTGTGTGTCTAAAACATGGCTTTCAGTGGAACAGTGATCATAGTATTAAAAAGCATGTGAATATAGCTTGATATTGGGCTCATACAAAAGATTGAATGTTCCCCAGGCTGCACCGCGAGCAGGGCCCCACGGAGTCTGGGCCAAATGTACTCCCAGGGAACCTATTTGTGTGTGTGTGTGTGTGTGTGTGTGTCTACGTACTGTACACATGTAAGGGGACTACCTCCTCATCTTTGAAAAAACGGCCGCCGTCAGACCCAAAAGGTTATGAACTGTGTGAGTCTGTGACCTTTGAACCCCGAGGAAAAAGCAAAAAAAAACACAAGCGTTACTCTGCCAAGAGAAATGCAATAAAACAGAAAATGAGCATGTAGGGGGAAATACATGGAAAAAGAAGATATACGGTACCGCACAGTAGCTCTCTTCCTATCTTAACGCACTGTATGTCCGTGGTCCCTATCGATTCCATTATTCAGTAAATTAGCCCATTCGTCATCGTGTCAGACTAATGAATTGTATAACCGTTGTTTTTACAGTCGGCGGAATATGGGAGAAACGGAGGGTTGTCCATTACCTTCGCGATGATTTATGGCCTCGAATTTCAATTCCAGCTGAGCCTTCGCGAGAAACGTACAGTCAGGTCCCCCCCCCCCCCCGTCCCCCGTCCCCCCCATCGAAGAGAGAGCACAGTGTGAACTCGCGTAAAATCGTTTGTGCGTTGTGAAAATAATTTCATAAATATAAAAAAAGCGCCGGTGTAAGCAGAACACAAAACACAAGCAGCGGTTTAACGACGACGACTTCGGTGAACGAGAGAGCAAACTTGATGAGATGTTAAAGAGGACATGGGGGGGTGACAAACATAACGTTTATGTTTATAAAATGTGTCACGTGAATCCTAGAGGTTAATCAAACAATGACATGATATTGGAGTAACAAATATCAAAACACTGCCCCCAAACCCAGGCCTGTCTCCTCTGCGATGAGTCTTCCTGTTTCCTGTTATTTCATGTATCAAATTCTCTTTTCCTTCTTACCCCCGTGACAGCTCTGTTATCTGAAAACCTGAGTCAAAAGAAGTTTGACGCCTTTTCACGCAATGTTTCTTGTCTTCCTAGAAGGAACGTGGTTTTTTTCTTGCGTGTGGTGAGTCACTTTCACATCATTTGTCATTCAAATTGTATGTATGAACCTCTGAGAGTGTGTGGTGTACGTCCGTGTGTGCGTCCGTGTGTGTTCCGTGTGTGTGCGTGTGTGTGTGTGTGTGTGTGTGTGTGTGTGTGTGTGTCTCTGTGTGTGTGTGTGTGTTTGTGTGTGCGCGTCCGTGTGTGTGTGTGTGTGTGTGTGTCTCTGTGTGTGTGTGTGTGTGTCTCGGTGTGTGTGTGTGTGTGAGCTCCCTCGGGGGAGTGTGTGCCAGTCTGCAGGTGCAGCTGTCTGTCCATGACGTCAGATTAGCATTTTTTGGCACCGCTGCAACCGCTGACTTCAAGACTCAACAAGAGGCTTGTGTTTTTTTTAATATTTTTTTTTATTACTTAGTTGGCTTCGAGTTACCCAACCTCAGTCTGACTCTATACGTCGACTCACAATGGGGTCGGCTGTGTTGTTGACGGTGACTAGGCAACAATACACCGAGGGGAAACGAGAATGGAACATACTTTTTCAACGCATTTCCACCACACACAGTGTCCTCCGAGCGCATTATCCTCATGTTACCTGCAGATAGCAGTTAGTCAGGGGTTGGTGCTGTGGGTGGGTGGGGGCGGGGGCGGTGGAGAGAGAGTGTGGCATTGACACTCTGCGACGGTTCAATTACAACCGGAATGAATGCACTCGCACTTTTGTAAGATGCTTTGGCATATATTTAGCTATCTCATTATTTCTCTCTCTCTCTCCTCTCTCCACCTTTCCTCTCTCCACCTTTCCTCTCTCTCTCTCTCTCTCTCTCTCTCTCTCTCTCTCTCTCTCTCTCTCTCTCTCTCTCTCTCTCTCTCTCTCTCTCTCTCTCTCTCCCCTCACCTTTCTTCTCTCTTCCGGAGTCTGTCGTCTCCCACTCTATTTCTCCCTCTTTCGGTCCATCCTAATGGCTCTTTTATCTGACCAGTTAAGAGCCACCAATTGCTGCCAGAAATCCATTTCTCCCCCCGGCCCCGCGGTGCCCGGCTGCCGTCGGCTGCTTAATATTGGTTCCAATCATATTCTTAATAACTAGCAATTTCCACCTTCCTCCTCACAGACACCTCTTCTGTCTTATCCGCCGAGCCAGAAACCAGAGGTCTGTGGGTTTTGGATTGTAGTCAACTGTAATGCTTGGAGTTGCTCATACTCACTCATGCTCACAAGAAGGAAAGTTAGTTTGGTATTAATTATGGGGCGCTGACCTCTGTTGCCTCTCGGTGACTCACTCCCCTGTCCACCGGCTGCCTGTGTCAGCCCGGAGGAGTGCGGTGGAGAGATGGGAACGGTGGGAAGTGTCTGGACGGCACAGTTCTCTCCTCTCCAGGCCTGACACCTGATAGTGTGACTATTTGACGGGAGCTGTATAAAGTATAAACCTATAATGGAGACCGTTTTTTAGCCAAACCGGAAAATGAGTGGCGTCGCCCGCCTGTCATCCGGAGAACCTTAAAATGGAACGTGTGTGTGTGTGTGTGTGCCGTCCCCTCGTATCCCCCCCCCCCCTCCCCACCCCCTGCGTGCATCTGTGTTGCTATGGTAACCCAGAAGTACACCTCCAACACCCGGCGTTTCCCTTTCAATATCTGGAAGTGGTTTGACGAAGTTCAGGCCTCCACGGGTCGCTTCGGTGTGTTTCGGGCTGTGCAGCGTCCAGCTTGTCCGGGAGAAAGAGTTCAGTCGGTTCCTCTTGTCAGTCCCCCCCCCGTCCCCCTGTGTCCCCCCTGGCCTGGGAGGGCAGCATGTCGACCTGTCCAGCCCAGCCTCACCCCCCTAATCCCCCTTCACACCCCGGCTTATTATCTCCATTCACCCCTCCTTTAGCATTCCGCCACGTGCTTACAAAGGCTTGGCGAATGCAAGTCAGAGATTCCTTGTCAGGCGAGTAAACACAGGCCTAATAGGGTGATGTGGATCCACACGTGTGGCGTAGAGAGAGAGAGACATAGAGAGAGAGAGAGAGAGAGAGAACCGCAGTGCCCGGGACGACGTCCACAGCTACTCGTATAGATGCGTTTGTGTGTGTGTGTCTATGTGTGTGTGTGTGTGTCTATGTGTGTGTGTGGTGTGTGTGTGCATGTGCGCACATGTGTGTGTGTGTGTGTGTGTGCGTGTGCACGTGCGCACATGTGTGTGTGTGTCATTTGACAGATTTAGTAGTATCTGTGGGAGCAAGACAGAGCTGGAGGTGTGTGTGTGTGTGTGTGTGTGTGTGTGTGTGTGTGTGTGTGTGTGTGTGTGTGTGTGTGTGTGTGTGTGTGTGTGTGGGAGGAGGAGGAGGAGTAGGGGGGGGGTGGGTAGCTATGGTTAATATCAGAATCAGAGGCAAGAGAATGTTGCATGGCTGGGGCGGGTGGTGTGTGTGTGTGTGTGTGTGTGTGTGGGGGGGGGGAGGGAGGGGGGGGCGGTTGTGCAGTGGCTGTGCACTGGAAGAGCTATGTGCTCTATTTAATAAACGTCTGCCCGTGTGTTAATGCACTTCCTGCAGCGCCATTTTGTTAACAGGATGTCACAGCCGTGTGGAAACACACCGTGGCTTCCTCTGAGGTGGGGGGGAGGGGGGAGGGGGGAGGGGGGAGGGGGGAGGGTAGATCATGTCTCTCCAATGTCTGCTTCATCTTAGTAGTAGTAGGGGGTAGAAGTGAGTAACTGCTTGGCGGGTCACGCCACCTCTTCGAAAAGTCGCCCACAATGGTCTAACCGCGTGTGTGCGTGTGTGTGTGTGTGTGTGTGTGTGTGTGTGTGTGTGTGTGGGCTTCGCACGCACACAGCACCACAATGTCACAGCCCGGTGGTCTTGCACCATGTATGACCCGGACGGCGGGTCTGTGAAACTTTTAACCCTTGCTGAACCGGAGGAACGAGGGTTATATCATCTGTATAGGATATACCTCAACCTAACTGAACTGTTTATCGTGTCAGATTCACCGATTCTTTACATATTGTAAAAATGTACATTTGTTTATTCATTTAGTATTTTTTTGTGATTTTTTTGATATTTTTTAAATTGTTCGAATATTTTTTGTATTTTTAGTAATTTTTTTAATTTGTTATTCTTAGAATTCGGTAACTTTTGCACATCTACGGAGCTGGTGATACCATTTCACTGTGCATTGTACACTGCACCTAATTATACATGTGACAAATAAACCACATCTGAATCAGAATCAGAATCTGAAAAACCTTGCTCATAACTGGCTCCTTAAACATGAGCTAGTTAGCTAGCCACTTACATGTTATTATCCAAAATGGCTGTGATTCATTACTGTGCAGATGCATGTCATTAAGTGTGCAGGTCCCAGGGGTGAGGCATCTTGCTCAGGGATGCCTACTGTGTTGGAAGCCAAAACATTTTCGGCTGGGAGATAAACAAAGGGAACACAGGACACTCAACAACAGGAAGACAAATCCAGTGTTCGGTGTGTCCTGCTGGCGGGAAAACAAAGAGAATTACCACTGTGTGTGAAGCAGATACCTATTTGGATATTAAGGTCGAGTTAAACCAAAACAAGAGATCTATTTTCTCCCACGGCTGCTTGGTTGCACTCATTGTACCCCTCCTGTAAACAAAGCATTTGAGGGAGAGTTTTTGGGAGTACATATTTGGCTGTGGATACCCAGGCTGTGGTCACCTTGATGGTAGCCCTCACCGTCTGGCAGCTCGGACATCAAGGCATGTTTGTGTGGTGATCAAAACTGTAATAACCTATGATGGTGTTCACTGGAAATGTATGATTGTGTGTACGTGTGTGTGTGTGTGTGTGTGTGTATGTGTGTGTATTTGTATATCTAACTGTGTTTATGTGTGTGTTGGGATGAGATGTGTGTGTCTGGGGTTTGTTTATGTGTCGGTGTGCATGTATATAAATAAGTGTGTGTGTGTGAAAGAGAGAGAGTGTGTGTTGATATGCAGTGGTGGAAGAAGTACTCAGATCTTTTACTTACTGTAAGTAAAAGTGCTCATTCAGAATGGCCCAATTCAGAATAATATAATCCAATACTTGATATATATATATCATATATATATATACATATATTTTTATATAATATATATATACAGTATATACTTAAAATGATACTTAACTACATAAGTAAAGTGCAAGTACCTGAAATGTGTACGTATGTGTACCACCGCTGATGGCGTGTGCACATATGCACACGCCATCAGCGGTGGTACACATACATGGGGGCGGAGGAGGAAGAATGAGGACAGCGGTAGAACAGGCTGGCTTCTCGGAGGAACCGAGGACACAGACAGAGAGAGAGAGAGAGAGAGAGAGAGAGAGAGAGAGAGAGAGAGAGAGAGAGAGAGAGAGAGAGAGAGAGAGAGAGAGAGAGAGAGAGAGAGAGAGAGAGAGAGAGAGAGAGAGAGAGAGAGAGAGAGAGAGAGAGAGAGAGAGAGAGAGAGAGAGAGAGAGAGAGAGAGAGAGAGAGGAGAGAGAGAGAGAGAGAGAGAGAGAGAGAGAGAGAGAGAGAGAGAGAGAGAGAGAGAGAGAGAGAGAGAGAGAGAGAGAGAGAGGTGAAACCAGAGCATGTCGACATCTTCCACTTCCAAAACATATGCATGACATCACAATATCCACAGCTCGTAGTGCGGGTCTGGTTCCACATGGTTTACGTTTGAACTCAAGTGTGTTAAATTAGGTATGTCCCCAAGGTTGTTTTCCTTTCTTCACACACAGACACACTGTGAATAGGATTTACTGAAAGCATAAATCCAAACTCCAATCTTGTTGAGTGGTTCATTGAAACCGGGGCTTATGTGAATACTAGCATTGAGTCACTTTTAGAGCGAATGTCATTTAGGCGTGTATTAGGCTAATGCCAGCATCATCATCATCATCATCATACTCAAATATAACCTGAACCGGGAGGTCACATAATAAATACAACAGAACATAAACCACCGTGTAAATGACGTTTGACTCCTAGTCCGCAAAAAGGCTTCGGGTTTCAAACCCCAATTAGTGCCCTTACCTGACGGCCGTGGCCCACCCTACCTGCTCATGTAACCATATTTTGCTCATTAGCCGATATTTTTTCCATGGATGAAAGCATCTGTTACCACAGACTTAATGCTAGACTAACCGATTGCCCCCGTAAACACAAGGTTTTCCACCCTCATCGCCGTTGACATCAAAGTGCTTTAACAACAGAAATGTTTTATTTTAGCCGGGGCAGACTCGTGTATGGATATTGATTTGTGAGGTGCGTCAGAGGGTAATGAGCCCTGGGTAAGAATTTGGTTGCTAGGCGATAAAACCTGCAAAGCAGAGATTCGATTACTGCCAACCCCCCCCAGCCCCCCCCCCCCTCCTCCTCCCCCCCCCTACTCCTCCTCTCTTCTCTCCTCCTCCCCTCAAGTTTCTCATTCACTTGTTGCCAATGAATGCAGGTGAGCGCCGTGTGTCGTCGTCCGAAGCTGCATTC
This sequence comes from Muraenolepis orangiensis, assembly GCA_027704905.1. Lineage (NCBI taxonomy): Eukaryota > Metazoa > Chordata > Actinopteri > Gadiformes > Muraenolepididae > Muraenolepis > Muraenolepis orangiensis. Next base: position 18,431,052 of record CM051001.1, read on the forward strand.
TGCTCGCGCTCTCTCTCTCTCTCTCTCTCTCTCTCTCTCTCTCTCTCTCTCTCTCTCTCTCTCTCTCTCTCTCTCTCTCTCTCTCTCTCCTCTCTCTCTCTCTCTCTCTCTCTCTCTCTCTCTCTCTCTCTCTCTCTCTCTCTCTCTCTCTCTCTCTCTCTCTCTCTCTCTCTCTCTCTCTCTCTCTCTCTCTCTCTCTCTCTCTCTCTCTCTCTCTCTCGGACCACATCACTTCACGGTCCAACCGGTTGTTCTGGATGCTGGAGCTCTTTTTGTTTTTTTAGTGGAAAATAAAAACCCAATAAAAAAAAGTGTGTCTCCCAGTGCACCAATCAGCGCCGAGCCAGACTGATGTCATTCCTACCTTGAGGCGTTTTTTTCTTTTAAAATTTTTTTACTGAGTTGAAAATTGTATTTACATAAGAAACATATTACAGGCTTTAGCTTTGTGTTTTCGACAGGCGGGTGGAATTGATATTCTACAAAGGAATCTGGGGGAAAAGAAAAGGGGGAACATCGACACAAGCGATCAAACCTATCGTTATATATTTCCACGAGTGCAAAAAAAAACACTTCGGATCATTACAAACAGGCAAAAGGTTATTTTTTTTGCGTTTTCTACGAGCGCTTTGTAAACCGCCCAAAGCGCACCACGGCGTCTAAGTCTAAGTCCACGTGTCGCTTCACGTTATCCGTGACCGCGTTGCTCAGGGCCTCAATCTCGACGGCAAACTCCGTTTCTGGTCAATATTAGACAAACCGTCCCCACCGCCGCCGCCACTCGAAATCACGTCAAAGTCGACACCCGTCGCTGGATGGCAAACATTCGTGTCTCGGCTTCCCGCCCCCGGGAGAGAAGCCGGGGTCGACGGGCATGGAGTCGATTTCGCCAGACGCCCCGTGGCTGATGTTGCCCGTGTCGGCGTCGCTGTGGCGGTCGGCTTCGTCGCGGTCGTTGTCGTCACCGCCGCCGCCGCCGCAGCAGCTCATCTCTCCCAGGCCGTCGTCCGTGCGGTCCGCGTCGGCCTGGGGGCCGGAGTCTGTGAAGTGCTCCCTGGCCGTGGCGAAGGACTCGGTGCGCGTGCTTTCAGAGGCAGAGCGGCGGGCCGGCAAGGAGGGGAGCACGTCGGCCGCACACGGCGGCGCCGCCTTCCTCCTCCTCCTCCTCCTCCTCCTCTCCTCCTCCCCCTCGTCCTCCACCTCCTCCATCACGCCGGTCAGACAGTCGGCCCACTCTGTCTCTGTGTGAGTCCTCATCGAGTCCTCCTCCTCTCCTCTTCCCCCTCGGCGTGGCTGTGGCCCACGCCGGCCGCCTCTCCGTCCTCTCCGCCGGAGCGCTCCGTCTCGTCGCTCTCCCCGGCGCAACAACCGGCAACTTGACAGAGATCCTCGGCCGCGGTCACCTCCTGCCGGACAGCTCCGGCCCCTCCCTCTCCGCTGCACCGGGCTGAGGGCTCCTCTCCTCCCCCCTCCTCCTCCTCCTCCTCCTCCTCTCCTCCTCCCCCCTCCTCCTCTCCTACTCCCCCCTCCTCCTCTCCTCCTCCCTCCTCCTCCTCTCCCTCCGCCACTGCCAGTGCCCGTCTCAGGCCGTGGGCCCGGTCCCTGTAGGTGTGCGAGAGGCGGGTGTCCGGCAGGTGGTTGGCGTGGATCTCGGCCAGCTTCATGTAGACCACGTAGAGGGCCTGCGGCCGGGCCGGGTCCTCCAGGGCCGCCGCCAGGGCCAGGTGGAAGTAGCCCACCGCGTCGAAGGCGTCCTGGAGAAGGCAGGTGGGGGGGGGGGGGGGGAGGGAGGGGGGGTACAGAGACAGGATGAGTATACGGCAGGAGGACGTGTGTCGCCCCCCTGCGCGGTGAAGTCGGTGAAGATGGCGCCTAGCGTTGGTTTGATAGTCACACACCCAGAGCCCAGATCCCAGATCCTTTGGATCCCGATCATATGTTGCCACGTCATCTCACGCTACATCTGGATCACATATTTGATCCAGACCTTAGAATAACTTAGGGGGGAGGGGTGTGGGGTGTGGGGGGCGACATTTTTGACAATTGGGGCAACATTCCAGTATAACAACATAACACACACATGACTTTGACGGTAGTGCAAAGTTGCAAAGTGAATTCCCCAAACGCTCACAGAGAGAGAGAGGGAGAGAGAGAGGAGAGAGAGCGAGAGAGAGAGAGAGCGAGAGAGAGAGAGAGAGAGAGAGAGAGAGCACCTTGAGCTTGTAGAGCGTGAGGTCCCCCAGGCGGGTGTACACCAGGGTGAAGAAGCGCGCCTGGATGGGGTGCAGGGCGCCGCCCCCGCCCTCGGGACAGGGGCAAAGAGACAGTGCCTTGAGGTAGTAGTTCTCCGCCATCTCGTACTGCTGCAGGCGGTAGTGCACCGTGGCCAGGCGGTGATAGGCGGTCCGCTCGTTCACGCCCACGCCTTGGGGCAGGGCGGGAAGGGAAGGGGGAGGAGGGTCAATGTCAGTGTTTTGGACAGCTTATTGTCAGTTTGTTTGAGAAGTTATGTGGCTTTCGTCCACAGCCACTTATAGGGTCACGCAGGCAACACAGGTGATCGATTTGGATGTGTGTTGTTTGTCAACACTGTGTGTTTGTCTCTCATTGTGGTGTCACGGTTCATACGAGGCCATACAAGAGACACACCACACACACCACACACACACACACACACACACCACACCACACACACACACACCACACACAGCGTTAATGCGATAGCAACAAAGCAGTTACATACACACCATGACCTCAGACAAGGAAGAACAAACAGCTAAATCTATCAACAGCAACAATTGATAGTGCTAGGGAGCACGCATAATTACAGTTCATTTATTTTTATTTCCTTATTTTATTTATTAGGTAACTTTTACTTTACGAGAGTAAGTAGCGTCGTGCACGGACCTGTTTTGCTGCCAACCTGAACGGCCAGTGTTGCGTACTGCAGCGCCTCCTGCTGGTCGTCTTGGGTCATCAGCAGCTCGGTCAGTTTACTGAGCAGCCGGAACTCAGAGTGGATGTCTCGGATGCTGCGGGCGAACGGCAGGCTGCCGTCCTGTTTCCAGGATATGAATGAATGAATGACGAAATGAATGAATGAACGGACGGATCGATGAATGGACGGACGGATGCATGAATGAATGTGCAGAACAAATATAAATATGAAGGGTCGGAAGCCAAGCATATTGCCCTCCAGTCAAGATGAACTCTCTGAGTCACTTATCTTAAATAAATAGATAAGCAAATATTGAAATATAACACCATATATAACAGCATGGCAAATACAAGCAAAGTCAACAGTGGTTGTCGGTCTATAAATGTAAAACGTGAATAGGATATTTTGAATCAGTAATGATTCAACAGAAATGAATAACCATTATTATTATTAGAATTGTTAATCATCTGACCTGAAAAAAGGTGTATTCTTAACCAGATAAATGTTATAATCAACCTAGCGCACTAGCAAAAGGGAAGCTAAAAACCCACACTGGAGCTTTGGCTTCATCGCTAAAACCACTTTTTGGGTGTTTCCTCACTGCTCAGAACCAACCTCGGGTTCCGGCTTGCGTTACACATACACATAGATGTGTGGGAGGACTATAACTGTGGGATTAGAACCCTCCTCATGTTGACATGAGTCAACACAGTCCCTAGACACACCCGAGAGGCCCCCTTCCTCACCCTGAAGAAGGGGAGGGAAGCGATGCGGTTCCTGTGGCCCTTGAAGAAGACGTCCCCGGCCTCCTCGTAGATGCTCATGGCGAAGTGGGGGTCGTTCATCCTCAGCGCCGTCTTCACCGCAGCCTGGCGGGTTGAACCAACAAAAACAACGGTTAGCGCTATACCAACAGTTAGCGCTATACCAACGGTTAGCGCTATACCAACGGTTAGCGCTACACCAACGGCGACTGGCGGTGACTGACGAGATCGATGGGACCGATCACAGGTTAACGTTGAGAAATGTTTCGTTTTTCATAACGACTCTGGGGCATCCGGAATGTGTCGGAAGTTGGGTTCAAATTAGATTAGATTAGATTAGATTCAAATGTATTGTCATTGCACAGCACAAGTACAGTACAGCGAAAATAATTTTAGCATCTAACCAGAGTGCAAATGTTAACAGTAAAGTGCATGGTGATATAATATAATTTACAGTTTAAATGTACAGGTTAAAAGACAGTCTAGGTATAAATGTGATATAATGAGCATAATAATAGGTATATGTATATACAGGTAAGTGAGTATTTAACAGGTAGTGATCAGGGGTTATGCTATTATTGAAAGCAGGATACAAATATATAGATGTAAATGTATATACAAGTGAGCATATATAAATGTATGGCATATATAAATGTATGGCAAGTATAAATGTATATGTATATACAGGAGTAGTTCTATCAACAGATTTAAATATATATATACGGCAGGTACAGTAACCAGGTATCTTAGTAATACATATGTAAACTATAGAGAGGTAGGTAGCTGTGATACAGTGTGTTGGTTACGTTCGTTGGTTACAAATGTGGTCACATTTAGGTTTAGGCGCCAGGAACCCAACGGAAAAGGGTGTGTGCAGCTTAGGCAACTTTACTGCCTCTCGTTGTGTACACAGTGTTAACTTTAAAGCCTAATCTTCATGATCTGGCCCCGCTCCTAAAACATCTATTTGTAGATCCATGTTTCCTACACAAGGGATTTGTATGTGCCAGGGTCATTAACTTCCTTTCCCAAACATGCCCCCCCCCCCCCACCATCACCCCCCCCCCCCCCTACCATCACCCCCCCCCCCCCATCACCCCCACCACCCAGCAATAGCACAGCCCTTTTATTCTGTCACATTTAACTTCCTGCTGTTTCTTAAGTCCACCACTAGAGGTCACTATTGGGTCAAGTCAATTTAAGTCCATTTATTTGTATAGCCCGTAATAGCACAGTTACAGTCTCAAAGGGCTTCACAGGCCACATGTTTAC
>CM051001.1:18441025-18453525 GCA_027704905.1 Muraenolepis orangiensis
CTTTTTAGTGTGGTGGAGGTATGCGCCCTACTGAGGGCCCCTCTAGTTTTGAACAGTATTATTTTTAATGTCATTTTATTCTTCATGTATTTTTCATACACATAATACTCATTCATGTATTATGATCATGACTGAGTATTATGATGTTTTCGTAGTATTAGCAGTAGCTGTACTATTTACTACTATTTAGTATTTCGGCAGGCTGCTTTATCTAAAGCGACTTACCCTATAACATAACCCCCACCACATCAAGTACAATGATATGAACCTATATATATATGAACTACCCTGAACCACGCGTGGGCTCACCTGTAGAGAGGTGAGCAGCGGCTGCAGCGTGTCCAGGGCGGCGTCCGTCTGGCCCGTCAGCACCAGCAGCCAGCCCAGCTGCACGGACGCCTGGAAGCCCTCCTCCTCGTTGACGTGGCTCCCTGTCTCCACGGCCCGTCGGGCGCAGAGCACCGCCTTGTCCGGCGCGCCGTGCTGCTGGTAGACCGACGCCAGGCCCAGACACAGGTCCCGCTGGGTCTTCCAGTCCTTCCCCCGCTCGGCCACGGCCAGCGCCTGCTGGAGGTAGACCACGATGTGGGTGGGCAGCGGGGCCGCGCCCTCCGTCCGCCGGGGGTTCAGCCGGCTGAAGTTCCCCACGAACAGGTCCACCCGGCGGAAGGCGTCGGGCAAGCGGTGGTCCTGCCTGGAGTCCAGGCTTAGGGAGGCCAGCGCCAGGAAGGGCATGTACTTGCGGTGGTACAGCTGGCTGAGCAGCCAGTTCAGGTCCAGGGGGAAGATGCCGGTAGCGGCCGGGCCGCCCGCGTCCGACAGCGTGGCCGAGAGGAACTGCAGCCGCTCAACGAAGGGCAGCGCCTCGTCGGTGCGCCGCGGGAGCAGGAAGAGGCTGGCGGCGAGGTAGCAGACGCGGGCCTCCAGGTGCTTGTCGCCCTGCACCACGGCCCTCCGCAGCAGCAGGTTGAGGAGCTCCACCTCGTCCAGGGAGGTGAAGTCGTGGCCGGGGGAGCACAGCAGCAGGGCGCTTGCCTTCTCCAGGGTCTGCGGCAGCTTGTCGGTCATGCGCTGCTTCAGGTACACGGAGGTGATGTTGATGTAGAGGGCGCTGAGGAGCGGCGTGTCCGAGAAGCCGTCCACGGCGACGCCCAGGGCCTCCTCGTAGTACACGCGTGCCTGCACAGGACAATATATGACCTACTATGAAGGGGCATTGTCGTGCGATTGCCGGTCTAGCTCAATTGTTGCAGAGCGTGGCATTAACATTGCTAGGGACATATGGGTTCAATATCAATTCTAACGAGAAAGGGCAAAGGAAAGTGCTTCGAAGCATCTTCGGAATGTAACCATGTGACCGCTGCAGTGAATCATGCGGCAATGACGGGGGCATAACAATACAACAGATCATCAGTAGTCATCAGTAGTCATCAGTAGTACGGCGGGAGTATAGCTCAGGAGGTAGAGCAGTCGCCTCACAACCGGAAGGATGCCGGTTCAATCCCCCGGCTCCTCCTAGCAAAAACTGTTGGTGTTCCTGAGCAAGACCCCCTAACCCTAACTGCTCCTGACGTGCCGGCTGTCTCCTTGCATGGCTGACTCCGCCGTCGGTGGTTGAATGTGTGTATGAATGGGTGAATGTGAAGCATGACTTGGAAAGCGCTTTGGATAAAAGCGCTATATAAAAGCATCCATTACCATTACAAAAGCACATAGTTTGAAGCCAAATTGAACATTATGTAGAGCAAAGCAGATCTAGAGCAGCCAATCACTTGTTATTTTATAGCTCAAAGATGGATCGGAATTGTTCTAGTGCAGCCCAGGCAGGCTTCTCTTCATGAGGCTTCTTTTTTATCGGATTCCCGTTGAGATTAAGAGATGTGTGTATTATGTTTTTCCTGTTTGCTCAGTATTGACTTTTTTAAGGGGTGGACATCACGTAAGCATAACAGCGCCAGATTTTCCACCCGCGGTAAGAACAACATTCACAGTGTTCTAAGATCGAATAAAAGCGTTATTTAAACGGCATATCAAAATATAAAGTCCATCAGGACTGTAAGAACAAAAAAGCCTTTAGAACCACTTAGAACCACACAAAGAAAACGTGCTTCTCGCTGCTGCTTCTCCTTGGTGTTCACATCCTAAGTCCTACATGAGCGACTCAACACAAAACACACCTGGGAGTACTTGTGCTTCCGGGCACAGAGTCTCCCCAGGAGGAAGCAGGCCCGCCTGTGAGCCCAGTGCCGCCCGGCCCTCTTGGCGGCCTCCCGCACGTTCTCCAGGTGGCCCATCAGCTCCTCCTCGGTCCTCCCGCTGAAGGTGATCCACAGGAAGGAGTGCTGCAGGTCGTAGAGGGGCTCGAAGTCCTCCTACCCCGGGGCGGATGAATTCACTCGTTAGCGGCTTATTACGTTCGCTAGCCGTCGCCACAAGCAAATCAACGGATCAAGAAATTGACCGACCGAATCTAACTTAATCAAATGGAATTAATCATAGGACGTCAACTAGAGGCCACTCAAAAGAGCGCTTAGTTCCCCGGATCCGGATATGTGCCAAAATCAACTGTTCCTTGGCCCATAAGTCCATCTAACCACCACGTTTCACCTCCAATTCCGTATATAACTTTTTGAGTTATCTTGCTAACAAACCAAAAAACAGACCGACGGACAGACAGACAAACAGGGGTCAAAAAACATAACCTCCACCCATCTTCAATGGCGGAGGTAACTAACTTATAATGATGTAGTCATTGCATACATTGTCTATCCACTATGTACCCTGACATACAGTACACGCCTTGGGAAAACCAGAGCATCCTATGACTATACACACGTGAACACACACACACAAACACACACACATACACACACACACAGGCGGGGGGGGGGGGGAAGGGAACAAGCACAATCCTTGTGTTGTATTCTACCCTTCTATCTACCCCGGTGCCGTCACGCTACTAAAAACCGCAATTACCGGCGGACACAAATAGTCTCTATGAATACACTTCAGCCAGAGGCCACCCCGCCCCGCCCCTCCCCCTGTAACCCCGCCCGTCCCTGACCCCCTCCCTGACCCCCACACCCCCCACACCCCCCACCCCCCTGTGTACCTGGAAGCCAGGGTGGTCCAGCAGGGTGAGGGTGGGGTCGCTGAGCTCCGCCTCCTCCGCGCCCTCCCAGCTGTAGTCCTCCAGGAAGAGCGCCGGGTCCTCCTGGAACTCGTCCAGCTCCCTGAAGGTGTCCTCGGGGGCGAAGGACAGCGACTCGCCGGGCGCGCCGCCGCCGCCGTGCCGCAGGGAGCCCAGGGACGGGTGGTAGGAGGAGGGCCGCGGGGAGCGCAGCGAGGCAGAGGCGGAGGAGCGTGACGCGGGCGGCGGCGGCGACGGCAGGGAGGACCACGAGAGGTGGTGTGGTGGTAGGAGGGGGGCCGTGTAGCCGCTCCGGGACGACACGAGGCTCTGGCGGGCGCTCGCCAGGGCCTTGTGGTCTAAGGGGTGAGGGGAGGGAGAGAAGGGGAGGGAGGGGAGAGAGAGGAGAGGAGAGGAGAGGAGAGGAGAGGAGAGAGAGAGAGAGAGAGAGAGAGAGAGAGAGAGGGAGGGAGGGAGGGAGAGAGACAGTCATGGGTCTGTTAGCAGTGTATTCATGTATTATTAGAATGCATCATAAAGAAAAACACCCAAAGCAAGAACCACTGAGAACATTGTGAACTCATTCTCTTTGAACAACATGTGATGAGACTGTACCTTGTTTGGGCCGGTTCCTAATGTACATGAAGTCACTATCATCCAATCGGTCTGCAACAGTACAAATAGGACCGAAAACAACAAAACAACAAGTTAAAAGTTAAAAGTGGTTTTCAGCGGAGATGTAGGAAACATTTTGTTCCCAATAGTATTTCCTGGTAGTTTCCCCATCAATTGATATGTCACTGGGAGGTATTTATCAGAGAAACCGCATTCCTTGATGCCTTTAAGCTGCTCTTTTGTTATATCTTAACACACACTTTGTTTGTGGGACATTTGACACCGTGAAGGAAAAACAAATATCCCTACAGCTATCTTGGACCGCGGTCGGGTTTCCACTGCGAACCTGGCCTGGCCGCTCGGCCGCGTTTCAATGCAGAGCTGCTCCACTATTGACCGAGCACTTTGATTGCTCTCAGGAACTCTTATGGGTCGCTTGGGATCTTTAGCATCAGCCCGATTAAATGAAGCCAAAAAACGGTGTCTTCTTTTCGTCTCTATCTTATGGATCTATTTGTTGTCGTTGGGTTTGGTTTGGACAGAATGTTCAGAACTGTTCTCACACACATAATCACACACATAATCACACACATAATCACACACGCACACACACACACGGACACGTCCTTTACCGAGCCGGTACACAGAGCTGATGTCGGATGAGAACAGCCTCTCCAGCAGGATGCTGGAGTCGGTGGGCTCAGAGCTGCAGGGGTTAACCTGGGCCAGAGCCGCCCGCTCCTCCTCCGTCAGAAACAGCAATTGTCCGTCTCTGTGAGGACAAGAAAAGAGAAAGACATTGCATTGTCACGGTCGTCCGCTCGCCCACTTCCCTAGGCCCTGTTTTACCCAGCTTCTAACCTCCCCAATACACATGCAAAATACCATATGCAAAACTGTGATTTGCTCGGTACTGTCCACTACCACAGCAGGGAAAATCACAGGTGATTTTTGTTTTATATATATTTTGGGACTTTATGGGACTTTTTGTGGCTCTATGGGCAGTGAAGATAGGCTGGAAAGTAGGCATGTGGCGTACGTTTTTGGGGGAGACAGGTGTCCTCTCAGGCCCCCACATGGACGTGCCCCTGTATAGATCTGATATGATCCACTTGAAACAAGGTACATTGGTGTGGAGTGTGTGTGGTTTGTGGCTGGTTTAAGTGGCCTCATCTGGCCCCAGTCAGACTGATCTGAGTCTGGGGCTGCTGGGTGAGGCTGCACACCTGTGGGTCCTTTGGTAATCAAGACCTACAGGTGAAACCAACCACCAACCACACACACACTCACACACCCCAATTGTAGAGTGTGGTCAAACCTCAGTGAAAACCCGCCTCAGACCAGCGCTATGTCAAACGGATGGCTAAATGAGCTAAAAAAAGTGAAGGCGGTGTCTCGAGTGTCTCACAGCGGTACGATGTCCAGGGGCCTCACGTGGGCCTTGCGTACGAAGCCCATGTCCCCCGTGGATGCGTGCGTCCCGATGAACATGTCCAGGCCTCGAACCAGCAAGCCCCGGATCTCCACCACGTCGCCCTGACTCAGCGGGAGCTCGTCCCGCCCCAGTGGACTGTAGTCCTCCACGGCCACACACGTACCACTCACTAGAGATGCAACATACAAGGTACTTTTATTGGCCATGAGTAACAACTATATTGAAATGCTGACTCCCCCCATTCCTTCCTGCAGTTTACATCTCCAAAACAATACCATAAAAATATTAATAATATGTACAATAAAAATAATTAAAAAAAAAAAAAAAAATAAAAAAAATAAAATAAAAAGTGACTGTAAACTGATATTTAGATGTAGTGCAGCAGCATCATGAATACAGAGGGTCAACGATTGATGGTTTAGACAACCACATTAAGATGTTTAATGTTTAGAACACATTGGTCTCGTGACATATTCGTACAAGTTATTTGTTGGACCTCCTAAAGGTTAATAGGTTACCGCTATGGAGGTTCTGTAAGCATCGGTTGTTCTTTTGCCTCTGAGACACCCGCTGACGTTCAACATGCTAATGTAAACCCAAAAGAGAATATGGATACAACCCAAGCTGAAACCAGGAACCAGGAACTGTAACCATCAACGGACGTGCCATTTGAACCATGTATAACCTAAAATTTCAGTCTCTCTTGTCACACTTTCGTTCATACAGGAGAGGCTGGAGGAAGATCCTAACGATTTGGGCCAATCGGTTGCCACTACAGCTGAAATGGGTATGCTCTATGGACCAATAGCAGGCTGCAACCCATGAATCTGAATGCAACAGAGTGACGGAGCTAAAGCAACACATTGGATCAGACTAATGTGAGTACAACTCAAGCTATGTCAGTAAGACCTATGTTAGCAAGTCTGGTTAACATAGAGATTCATGTAGAAATAGATGCATGGGGACAGCCTGTGTGTTGACAGTGTTAGGGGGGATCACACATTGAAGGGGTTACCCTCACCAATAGGATGTTCAAAGTGTTCCTTGTCAGCTGGCGAGCATCCAGCCATCCCTGGGTACTTCCTCAGGAACCACCTGACCAAACAGGAAGCCACGTTTTACAAAGGGTGACAGCCGGCACAAAAAAGCCACCGTCTTTTTGATGGAGTTGTTTTGCTCGGCGGGGCCCTGTGTTAGCTTTGAAGCTAACACATCGGCGTGACTCACTGGTAGAAGGGGTAAGGCAGGGGCTGCATGGACTGGACGGGCACCAGGCCGTGGACCCCGGTGGAGAGCAGCGTGCCCTCCCACATGTCCTCCTGCCCCGTGTCCCTCACCATCAGTAGGTCATTCCTCTCGAAGGACAGCTCCTCCTCCAGCTCCAGCTCGTCCTCCTCCTGGACCTTCCTGCACAGCGCCTTGGCGAAGAAGGAGCCTGGGCAAGGAAATCGTGGATCAGAAAAAAAAAAAGAAGCAATTAAGACAAAAAAAAATATGCGGGTCAGCGTTAAACGCCAGCTCCAAAAAAATATACTTTATTCAGTCGTGGCCCGTGTCACGTTGGCTCCGTAAAATGCAGCACGGGGGGCGAATCCTGCCAAGAGTGCGCTTATTCAGCGGCTGGCTGGCCAATGATTGATGTTTCATTCCTGTTCCTATTAGGTTAATGCAATACTGAGTGCTATTTGCCAGCTATGCACTCCTATAATGTCCTCCCAGACGCCCAGAGAGAAAACACGCGCCAGCTCTATAACATACATGGGAAAAATACAAATCAATTAAGGTAGCGTAGGTAGCAAACACGTAGCCTCGGTGGAAATATGTTATTATTGTGAAGAACATGGAAAGAATCCTATCTTCTATATAGGCTGGGGGGGGGGGGGGTAGTCCTGCAGTCCCCCTTTAGAACATAATCTAATTAAAGGAATTCCTGGGGAATACACTGGGGGTTTGTCACGGTAAACGGATATGGAGCTGGGAACTGGAGGGTGTATTGTGGCCTGTCCGTCCGTGTGCTGAAGGCCACAGAGGACCTGGTGTCTACTGTTCATTGTTAAAAGACTGATGGTATTTACCCAAATAGAAACATAATGGAATTAAAGCAGGTTTAAATGTAAAGCTGTTTTATTTGTTGTAGTAGTAGTAGTAGTAGTAGTAGTAGTAGTAGTAGTAGTAGTATAAGTAGTAGTTGTAGTAGTAGTAGTAGTGGGTGTTGTAGTAGTAGTAGTGGGTGTAGTAGTAGTAGTAGCCGTAGTAGTTGTGGGTGTAGTAGTAGTAGTAGTAGTAGTAGTAGTAGTAGTTGTGGGTGTAGTAGTGGTAGTAGTGTAGTAGTAGTAGTAGTAGTAGTTGTGGGTGTAGTAGTAGTAGTAGTAGTAGTAGTAGTAGTGGTAGTAGTAGTAGTAGTAGTAGTAGTAGTAGTAGTAGTAGTAGTAGGTTTTTAGTGTTGCAGGGTCAGATCCCCTTTCAGACAATATTAGCAAATAAATTTAAACAATTCTCCCCATGATGCGGGAATCTAAATCTGCATTAATGTGGAAAAAGAGAGACTGCATTGTTTTACCATATCATTTGCATTGAAAACGTAAGAGGGAAATAGAGGGAGAGAGAGAGAAAGAGAGAGAGAGATCTGGCAATATACCATGAATCTAAATCAAATGAAAATGCATTCCACTTTACACGCTTTACCAGAGAGAGAGAGAGAGAGAGAGAGAGAGAGAGAGAGAGAGAGAGAGAGAGAGAGAGAGAGAGAGAGAGAGAGAGAGAGAGAGAGAGAGAGAGAGAGACATCTGGCAATATTCCATGAATCTAAATCAAATGAAAATGCATTACACTATTGCAAAAAAAACACGCTTTACCATAAAGCATTCTGAAATAGCTGACTGTGAAGGTGCCAGGGCTCACCTTCTTGGACCAGCAGGCCAAGGTAAAGCGTGGCCAGATGTTCCTCGTCCACCGACACATTGATCTCCAGGTCACTGAGCAGCTCCGGGTCCAGCCAGAAGGTCTGGTCAATCAGGAAGTTCTCCAAACACCGCGCTACGTAACCTGGAACCAGAAACGCATAAATCCACGTTCATGAATGTGCACACACACACACACACACACACACACACACACACACACACACACACACACACACACACACACACACACGCGACACACACACACACACACACACACACACACACACACACACACACACACACACACACACACACACACACACACACACACACGTGCTACAGATGCACACACACACACACACACACACACACACACACACACACAGACACACAGACAGACAGACAGACAGACAGACAGACAGACACGTGTGCATACAGATGCACACACACACACACACACGTGCTGACAGATGCAGACACACACACACACACACACACACACCCCATCATCATCAACAACATCCGTATAACATTGACCAGGGCAGAATATCTAAGCACACACACACACACACACACACACTGCTTAAATCATAAACATAACATTAACATTACAACATCAATATAGCAATAAGCTATTTTAAGCCTCCTCTGACAAAACTACGATGAATAAAGCTCACCTAGTGCTAGGTATGTTGAAAACTTCCAGACCTCTTCCACGGTCTTGAATGTAAGCACAAAGCTGTCTTTCTCTGCGTGGACAGAAACCAGACGGGCCGACAAGTCCTGAACAGAAAGAGAAACACACGTTCACGTTTCACCAAACATCCATCAAATATAAATGTAGTTTTACGACATGACCACATATAATATAAACATATATCTATATGACAGCATGCTACCATACTGATCATTTATATTGCCTTGTTCATCACAATGGAACATTGTACTAGCCATTATGTTAGGGGTTAGTGTTAGCGTTGGGAGGTTAGAGTTAGGGGCTTAGGGCTAGGGTTAAGGGGTAAGGATTAGGGGTAAGGGGTTAGGATAAGGAATAGGGGGTTAGAGTTAGGGGCTTAGGGTAAGGATTAGAGAGTTAGGGCTAGGGTTGGGGGGTTAGGATTAGTGGTTAGGGGTTAGGATAAGGTTTAGGGGTTAGAGTTAGGGGTTTAGGGTTAAGGGGTAAGGATTAGGGTTAGGGGGTTAGGATTAGGGGTTAGAGTTAGGGGGTTAGGGTTAGCGTTAGGAGTTTAAAGTTTAGGGTTAGGATTAGGGGGTTAGGGCTGGGGGTTAGGATTAGGGTTAGGGGGTTAGGGGGTTATGGTTAACCCTATTTGTAGGTCTAGAATAAAACCCATCTTCGAAACTTACCGGTCATGTTTCAAAAACAGTCTATATTACAAACGCAACTATAATGTACACCTAGATTGGCGAAAGAATGACAAAGACCTCAAATAAATTTGACTATTTAATGAACAACAAAACGAACAAGATTGAGCAAAACCTCGTTAGCCGCAAAAATCGAGGCTATTTCAAAACACCTGTAACATCTGTAGTCCGTTTTAACATTTACATGGCATCACATTTACCCTGTAGGCTACCAGGCAACTTTTTGCTTTCTCCTTAATTTCATTGCTGCAAAGTCCTCTGCTGCCGAGCTGAAATGTGTCTTTGCAGCTTGCAATACGCATAACATCACTCTCTCCTCCTCCAGACGACTCCGCAGTGATGTTTTCAAACCATTCTGCAGGGAGAAGCCCCTCTCTGCTGGTCGCTTGACACAGGCAGAACACAGGCCCTTTGAGCCCGTGTGGCCCAGTCGGGGTACAGCTCGCTGAACTCAGAAATTAGCACTTGGCAAGCTGTCGCAAACATTAAAGCCCATAGCCGTGGAGCGCTAACATTAAAGCCCCATAGCCGTGGAGCGGCCATCCCTGCATCTGCATCTCGTCGGGCGCGCTTGACGTCATGAGAGGAGCGGCAGCTGATTGGTCACTTCATTCGGTCATTTTGACCGGCAGGTTTTTAGATTACCGCTTTTTTATCATTTTTACCCGCTAAAAACCGGTAAATACCGGCCAACGGAAACCTTGACACAAAGTGCATACAGCATCATAGGAGCATCTCAGCGGTGCAGCTTACAGACCTTAAAGAGCTGGGTGACATCCTGGCTGTTGCTCTCCACCACTCGGAGTCTGGTCCGCAGCGCCTCCTGCAGGGAGGCGTCCGGAAGCTGGGTCGACCGCCTCCGCCCGCTGAACAACAGCACCACTTCTAGAGCCACAGAAGGAGGACAACCAAGTCTGAATGAATGAATGAATCAACCAAACAATCGGATTCGTCTCAAATTCCTCTTCCTCTTTTGTACTTACAGTTTGAAAGTAATTTGAGGTAATATATGTCGTATGAAAAACGTATGTTTATAATTTACGAACGGGTAACTTCTGCTAAATGAGACTCCCGATCTCCGTACCGGAGATTGCGAGGCAGACTCCAGTCAGTTAGAACATTTAAGATCTTATATAAATTCTTAATGCATCCATTAAGTAGCACTCATTCCCCATCGGCGCAAAGTAGACCTCTCAATCTTATTACACAGCAAATATTTTTTTACAGTTGGGAACTGTGTTTACTTAAAATAAACCAAATTAACAAACCAAAGTGGAACTAATTATCTACTCCTAAAGAGACACCCAACTTTCCCAGGTCCAGGCGTCGTAAGCTAACTCGCTTCAAGTCGTGGTGTGTGCTAGCGAGCTCATGTATCAGGGAGAAGGGTCGGAGGGCCCCCCGACCATCGGTCACGGGAGAGAAAGCGGAAGAGCTTTTAGGGCCCTGAGTAGCCCCTCTCTCTGAGTGGTGATTTACTGATCTATTAAAGAGGAAGGCACTTAACCCTGGCCCAGACTAACGGATGCAGCAAACCCGCTGAGTATGCAGTTTAATAACCTTGTTGTGTCTCTATTATCTCACATGCAGTTATCATACTAATACATTAAAAAAAGGTCCAGTTGGAGAGGCAGGATCCTCTGCTCTTGTCAGCCTGTTTTGACTCCCAGCCGAAAAAATGTTCCCCGGGGTTCGATCCCCGATGTTCTCAGTCTTCCCGTAGGTATCCTTGAGAAAAATGCCTGTGGATGCATCTCAATTTCTCTCTGTGTGTCACTTTTGGTCAAGACTCTGGTTCACCGATTCTGCCCCCCCCGTCCTGTGAGTCCTGCTTGTCTTCCCTTTGACTCGTTAGCCAAAAGAGTCACCCGAGTTAATCTTGGATTGTTCACATGTGTTCTCCTTGTAAAGTTCCCTAGCTATGCCCCGTTTGTCCTTTTGGTTCTTTTGGTTCTGTACGCCAAGTAAGAGATCTTGTTTTCTAGTTACCTCCCTCCGCCTTCGAAGAGGGACCGGAGGTTATGTGTTCATGCCGTTTGTCGTATGTCTGTTTGTTTGTTTGTTTGTTTGTTCTTTTGTGAGCAAGATAACTCAAAAGGTGATGTAAGGAATTGAACACAACTTGGTGGTTAGACTACTTATGGGTGAAATTTGAATGCAGATCCAGGTCTGAATCCGGATCCAGAGGACTTTTAGGTGTTTTAGGCGAGTTGTGCCCTCTCCTGAGTGCCCGCTAGTTGGTGTTTCGGCATTTGGGATTGCTTCAGCATTTGTGTTCACCACCTGCTCTTAGCAGTACATATCATCAGTCAAATACATCTCTCATTTATTGAGTCTCAAAACAGTTACCTGAGAAGAATTTCTCCCCCGTGCCGATTGATATGGTGCTGCTCCGGAGAAAGGCTTCCTTCCTCTTCCAGTAGCTGACCGGCTCTGAGCTGGACTCTCCCGACTCTCCCCCGGGACCGTCCTCCCCTCCCCCCTCCTCTAACCCTGGGGTGGGAGGAAACACAGATTACAAATGAAAATGTCAGGTTCAACCAAGTTCAAAGTTTTGGCTGCCTTTAATCCAGGAATACACAGCTCAATCCTGTCAAACTGTCTTGGGGTAAACATGACTCTATGGCGCCTCAGTGTTTGCTAGTGTAAGTGCTACTGTATTTAACACCAAATCGGTTCTGTACTGGATGATGAGGGGAGGTTTTGTGTGTTTGTTGTTGTTGGTGAGCCGTGTTCTGATTGTCAAACGTGTTATAGTATGATACATGTATACATTAAACACTTATTGCCCATTAAATATATTACCACTAGCCACTTGCAATAATACTTAATACTTGAAATACATGCATTTAAAACGAACGTAAGCCAGCCAGTACATAAACAGGATCTCCTTCCTTGTCACATCGCAATCAATCATGATTCTTTCACTACCACATACCTTTAGCCATGATGTCATTTCCTGGGAAATGCTCATTGCTTCCTCCCAGAGTGTAGGGCGTTTCCCTCCAGAGAGCATCCAGCTCTGCAGGGG
>CM051001.1:18458525-18466025 GCA_027704905.1 Muraenolepis orangiensis
TGCTGGGCTGAGCAGGCCTCTCGTCGGTCACAAGCTACATCTGTGATAGCGTTCAGCACTGTGCCAAAGGAAACAACAGTTGTCAATTTCCTCCAGATAGAGAAAGATTGAAAACAATCGACTCGATTTTTGTTCACTTTTGTCACTGGGAGACACGTGAGGCCCTCGCAGACTTTACTTCACGATCGTACACACACTTTGGTCATACATGTGTTGATCGTCTCTCTCTTAAAAGGCGATGAACCGATCAACCCATTACTCACACAGCACAGAGCCCACAGCAAAGTCCAGCCTTCCACGTGTCAGCAGTTTGTGACAGTGACCACCCAAAAAAAACAAGGCCTGTTAATGGGAAACCTACTGTGTGTGTGTTCCTCACAATCTGTGTTGTGGGGTTTGAATGGACTACGACTAGCGGCACAGCTGCACCAGGGTGTGTGTTTGTATGTGTGTGTGTGTGTGGTTGTGTGTGGTTGTGTGTGTGGGTTAAAGGCTGTCAGAGAAGAGCAGGAAGAAGATTGTAATATGAGACATGGGTTAGGGGCTCTAAGTTTAGACTAACAACCCCCCCCCCCCCCCACACACACACACACACACACACACACACACACACACACACACACGTACACGCACACGCACACACCATTGGCTCACATACAAGCCTGTGGTTTGTGTGTGTGTGTGCAGGGACATTTCCACTGGACTGCGGTCAGACATACACCACCAAACGTCTTAGGAACAAGTGATAGGAAATACATACTGGCTTCCAATGTTTTCTATTCCCCTTTGCTAAACTCAAGATTCACGTCATCTGATATTATCATATGATGAGTATTGCATACAAAGACATGCAATCTTGTTTTCAGCACAGTGCAGTACTGCAGTGGAACAACAAGGAGTAACACACAAAGACATTCACAAGAGAAGAAATACACACCAGTACCATGAGCCAGTGGCATCTGCTGTTAAACAATAACTAATATAATAAGTATGCATGCAGTCACACATTCTATACATGACATGACACAATAAGCTGTGGGGTTCCCTTATGGTGTTGGGATATGATATGTGATGTAAGTGTTATGTCACAGGCTTGCAAGGTTGACAACCAAAGACAGGTAGAGAAAGAGAGTCAGATCAGAGTCAGAGAGAGAGAGAGAGAGAGAGAGAGAGAGAGAGAGAGAGAGAGAGAGAGAGAGAGAGAGAGAGAGAGAGAGAGAGAGAGAGAGAGAGAGAGAGAGAGAGAGTAAAAGAGAGTAGAAGAAAACAAAACACAGTCTTACCTCGTTGTTGCTGCCGACTCCCCCGTCCCTCTTCATTCCTCATGTGAGAGGCAGAGGGAGTGTGAGTGAGTGTGAGTG
Organism: Muraenolepis orangiensis; assembly: GCA_027704905.1. NCBI lineage: Eukaryota > Metazoa > Chordata > Actinopteri > Gadiformes > Muraenolepididae > Muraenolepis > Muraenolepis orangiensis. The sequence goes on from CM051001.1 coordinate 18,459,887, forward strand.
AGTGTGAGTGTGTGTTGGTGTGTGTGTGTGTGTGTGTGTTACGGTTAAGTAGGTGAAGTGTGCTTCACTACTGCTGCTGTGGAGACCAAACGCATTCTGCTACATCCCGCGGGAGCTTGCTGTAAAACAATCCAAATCAACTGAGTTGTGTGTGTGTGTGTTTGTGTGTGTGTGTGTGTGTGTGTTTGTGCATGTGTGTGTGTCAGTGACAGACTGAGTGTCCTAGTCGGCATGTCTGTGACTGAGGAAGTATAGCTGTGACTCCTCCTCTTAAGCAAGAGAACTTGCTTAGTTTTTTGTCTAACTCTTTATTTCTGTCACTGTAATTCCCCCACGCTCTAGGTCTCTCGCCCCCTCCTCCTCCCCCCCCTCTCTCTCCTCTCTCCTCTCTCTCTCTCCTCCTCTCACCCTCTCCTCACTCACTCACTCACTCACTCACTCTTTCTTTCTCTTAATCTGTATCTCTCTCTCTCTCTCTTGCTCTATGTCTCTCTGTCTCTCTCTCTCTTTCTCTCTCTCTCTAGCTCACTCTCTCGTTCTCTCTTCCCCAACATGCTCTATCCATCGCTCACTCAATTACCTTTCTAGATTTGGAATGAGAATCTGGAAGAGAGACATAGGACACAAGCTGAGCACAGAAGAAGAAGAAGAAGAAGAAGAAGAAGAAGAAGAAGAAGAAGAAGAAGAAGAAGAAGAAGAAGAAGAAGAAGAATGGTGCACAGGCATGCTGCTCTTTACTCTCTTTACGCATGTCCTCGTTACGCCACGAAGGAAGGGGTTTATTAAAAGGCATGCATGTTTAATTTGCATCTGAATGAGGGAACCATTATAGCCCAGGGCTGCTGTTTCCTCATTCTTTAACACCAGTCCCACCAGTTTGGGGCGACAGGTTTGCCTGCACAAAGCGGCGGGTCAAGAGAAGCAAGAACAATGTGTTTAGTAGTGTGATTGCTACCTGTGCCAGTGGAACCGGAAACGGAAACTTTATTAAGTATTGAATTTCTCGTGCCAATGAGTCATGACCCGCATTTAACTATCTTTATTTCTATCTATGTATATATATATCTGTCTGTCTGTCTGTCTGTCTGTCTGTCTGCTCTGTCTGTCTCTCGCTCGCTCTCTCTCTTTCTCCCTTGTTGTCTCTCTCTCTCTCTCTCTACCTATCCATCCATCAATATATCAATCTGTCTGAAGTTCTTACTAAAAATATACACCACTATCTACTATCGTTACCCAAATGTCACCCCTTTGTAAATATACCGTGCTCGTATGTTCTCCACTACCACACAACCTTTGGATACCTTCGGATGACACTCTCTCTTTCTGGGTCAGATGTCCAGATCTCTATCTAGCCTGGTGATAGCAATCCAGAGGCCCTGGGTGTTTCACTTTCCTGTGCTGTTGATTTCATGTTGTCCCCATGGCTTGGTTAAATATAAACCCACCGGTAACTGATGTGTGGATAGGATCCCCGGTTCCCACCGCACCACAACAAAGTCACCCTGAACAACATGCAATACCGGGCATGCACGTGTGGTCGCATGATTGGCAGTGCAGGACTGCAATGGGACACTATGTGTGTGTGTGCATACATGCCTGTGTGTGTGTGTGTGTGTGTGTGTGTGTGTGTGGGTGTGTGTGTGTGTGTGTGTGTGTGTGTGCGCGCGCATGTGCTTATGCGTGCCAGCAGCTACAGGGACAAAGAGCAGGGACTGTGGAGGCTCAGACTGGAAGAATGCAGCATAGTTGGTGATCAGCTGTCATGATAGCGAAACCAACGCCTAGCTTGACTGTCAAGAGACAATAGACACACTCGCCTCACTTAAAAACAACTAGCACAGCGGATGCATACAACACACACACACACACACACACACACACACAAGGAGGGGGGTGGGGGATAGTAAGTATAATGTGAAGTAGTCTATTTCTAACAGTATCGCCGATATTTATATAATTCAACTCATGTCTAGAGGATCCCCCCCCCCCCCCTCTCTCTCTCTGGTCCCCTCCCCATCCTGTGTTGTGACCATGTTTAAAGACAATGGTTAGCATTTTGGTCTGTCCCGGGGCCACTTACAGGACGTCAAGTCGTGATGTCACTTTGTTCCGGTCGAAAGCAGCGATCCGGGGTTTTTGTCCCTTTCGGTGATGTTGTTCAGGGCTGGACATCCAGGCTAGATAGGCCTGAGAGAACTCATTCCTGGTGACCCCCACGACTCCACAGCCTTCTTACGCCTCACCCCCACACCCTTCACCCCCACACCCCTCACCCCCACACCCCCACCCCTCACCCCCACACCCCCACCCCTCACCCCCGGCCACTAGCCCAGTAAGGCCTTCAGTGTTCAGGAAGGACTGCTTCCTGTTTTTGTGCTCCGTCAGTCCTGTCGGACAAAAGCACGACTGAAGCCTGACTGAAGCATGTTCAGCATCCACACACATACCCATCCGATCCCCCCCCCCCCCCCACACACACACACACACACACACACACACACACACACACACACACACACACACACACACACACACACACACACACACACACATTCACACACACAACAAAGGACATTCATCCAGCTATTGATTAAACTACTCATCAATGTTGATGCTTTGGTGTCTATACTTCCAGTACTGGGAGTCATGAGGCATATGTTTTTTTTCCATATCAATGTATTGAGTTGAAGATTACAACCAATCACTGTGGGTTTTTGACACTGCGTGACATCATATCCTTTTATCAGATTTGATCATGACTGTCGTTTTTGGATAATATTGTAAATTTACTACAACGTCCATGGTGCATTGTACGGCAAGTGTGAGTCGAGCCGGACATTAACGGAACTTGTTGACATCCGGGTGAGAGACAGATATAAGCTCTGCTTATACAGAGCTTGCATAGAGTTTTGTTATATTATGTTGTGATATTTCTCGCCCTGTGGACTATATACATGGATAACATCGTGTGGTCTCATTGTTCCTTTTGCTTGGGTTGTACAGGATATCGACTGGCTAAAGAGACTGATATCCCATTTCACGTTGAGCTACTGAGCGTTGTAAAACAGTAGTTTAGCTTGTGCATGTCCGTATTTGCATTTCAATAATGAATAAATGAATAAAAGACGGCACACTTTTTGAAAGCTACAAAAGAAAGCAAGTCCAACGCGGCGTTGAAACTCTTGTGCTTTAAAAGGAATCTGTTGACCTTCTTTTAAATGCTTTTGCACAATATGTACACATGTACATATCATCCAGCAATCACTTTATTGTTCTTTTATGTTCATTTTGTAATTTTATTGTTTATAGTATTCTTATAGTATTGTGTTCTAGAATTGCATACTGCGGGAGGGAATGGGAAGTAAGCATTCCAATGTACTTGAATTCTTGAATCTTGAATCTTGATTTATTATATATATTATATATATATATTATTATTTTAATATATCTATGGTCTGTAACTGTTCGTAATGGATGTTGTGTCAGGTCTTGCTTCATTTACATCATCCAGTACCTGTGTATCGCATCACTGACTGGTCTGCTCCGTCTTCTGTAGCTTGCTGCAGACATTGTCATCCCTGTCTTCACAGCATACATTTGCCGGGACATTCCAGGGTGAAATGAAAATAGCCGTATTATGATCCACAGAATGCATTTATCAGCATTTTTGTTTCATGTGTAGGCTTTTGTTCGGCAACTTAGGGATGATTCAAATATTGAAATTCGTCCCTTTAACTAAAGTTATGCTCATTCACTTTTACTTTATTTTAGTTTTTACCTTTTTCTCTATCCTGTCCCAGGGTATAATGTTTTTTCTTCTTTGCATATGTTTTGGAGGCATTTCGAATCATTTCCATGTTGGGAAATATTTGACACATTTCTTTTAATGTTCAATGACTCAAATGAGAGAGTGGGCCTAACTGTGGAGCTCCATCGTGGAGAGAGTGGGCCTCACAGTGGAGCTCCATCGTGAAGAGGGTGGGGCTCGCTGTGGAGCTCCAATGTGGAGAGAGTGGGGCTCACAGTGGAGCTCCAATGTGGAGAGAGTGGGGCTCACAGTGGAGCTCCATTGTGAAGAGGGTGGGGCTCACTGGGGTGCTCCATCGTGAAGAGGGTGGGGCTCGCTGTGGAGCTCCATCGTGGAGAGGTTGGGGCTCGCTGTGGAGCGCCATTGTGCAGAGGTGGGCTCATGGTGGAGCTCTGTCATGGAGTAATAGGTGGAGCTGGCTGTGTGCAGGGAGGCACCACTCCACCCTCAGACACCCCTCTATTGTACATCTAAACAATTCTAAACTAAAAACTTGCTAACTGAATAGGCTATTCAATTATATGGTATGCCATTTTCTCCTCAATTACGTAATCTATTAATTCACATAAATATAAATACATAAAAATTCAAGAATTTTATAAATGATATATCAATTATTTATAAATAATATTTATAAATAAAAAAATCACTAATTGTTTATGGTGGTCTTGTAATGTAGTCGCGAGATGGCATCTTGTGCTTCAATCGTCAAGTCAAAGAACATTCAGTATAAACGTTGGACCAGAGTATCGTTTTAAAACTTATGTCCCACGAACAATCAATTCATTAATGCTTCGGCTGCAGCTAAAACAATTAAAATAAAAACATCTCCAGCGGATAATCCAATTAACTAATTTGCTGACGTCCACTTTCCAGGAGAGGGCGACGTCATAACACTTTTAGCCCTTGATGGACTTACTGTTAGACAGACTAGTGGGGGGGGGGGGGGGGAAGAGGAGAAAGCCCAGCCCCAATCCACAAGCCCCATGCGTCTCCTCCTCGCTTCACACTTGTGTGTGTGTGTGTGTGTGCGTGTATATGTGTGTGTGTGTGTGTGTGTGTGCGTGTGTGTGTGTGTGTGTGTGTGTGTGCCTGTGTGCCTGTGTGTGTGCGTGTGCGTGTGTGTATTATCTACGCTCACAGAAACAATTCCGTCCACCTGCCACTCCGTTCTCTCTCTGACTCCATCCCCACAGACCCCCGTCGTGCGCGTCGAGTGACGTCGCTTGTTATAAACCATGGGGGGGATGGACATTGGGAGTTCGACAGAGAGCGCCAAGAGCACCCACCCCCCCCCCCCCGCATCCCACCCCCCCACCCCCCACCCCCACGCCGCCCGCCGCCCGCCGCCAGCCGTCCAGCAGCAGCAGCAGCGGCAGGAGCGGCAGGAGCGGCAGGAGCGGCAGGAGCGGCAGGAGCGGCAGGAGCGGCAGGAGCGGCAGGAGCGACAGGAGCGGCAGGAGCGGGCAGGAGCGGCGGCAGGAGCGCACAGTGACAGCACCCCGCGAGGGAGAGAGAAGAGCCATCCAGAAACAGCCAGTAGCTTAACGTGGAAGGAGGTGGAATGCGACTGAGCGGCATTGCATTGCATTGCATTGCATTGTGTTGTGTTGTGTTGGCCACACTGTAGGATAAGAGTAGAAGGGGACATTCACGATTATTCTCGCGTATTATTATATATTACCTGGCTTTTTTATTTGTTCTTCTCCTCCTCCTCCTCCTCCTCCTGCTCCTCTCGTGTTGTGCTTCTCCTCGTCCGTGGGACATAACTCGATTGAGAGAAGCGCATAGTCGTCGGCCAATAACCATCTTTTAAATACGGAGCAAAGTGCGAAAGAGAAGCTGTTTTCCTTTGTGCTTTATGGGATTATTTTGGAGGAAGCGGCGGCTTTGTTTTGGATAAGAACCGTTGGGCGTCATGAGCTCCAGTGGTAAGTCCATCCTTGCGCGCGCGCTACCTTTTGTTACTTTCACTATTTATTTGGAAATAAAAAATTACAAAATAATATGTAGTAAATATGTGCGTTATACTATACTAAGCCTGTTATAGTAGCGTGTATTGCACGAAAACGTTACTACCTGTATCAGGTGTTATTGTGGTGCTTATCATTGGACATTATTGCATTACTTGAGGATGAACATGTTGTCGTGTGTCATTGTGTGTTGTTGATGAAGAACGGTTCTTTCCAAAAGTAGGACGTCTAAAAGGAATTTGGATCTGGTTTTTGGGGATATATGGGGATATTTGGGCCCCTGTTAGAGAGAAGAGAACTAAGTATATCTGGAGGTCACAGTAGAGCATTTGATGAACTCCTTTTTTGGATTCTTTGT
>CM051001.1:18476025-18486025 GCA_027704905.1 Muraenolepis orangiensis
CTCTCTCCCCTTTGACACGCACACACGCAAACTCACACACACACACACACACACACTCTCTCTCTCTGCCCATACTCAGCCCGCTGGTTGAGAGAGCTCCAGAGTCTTGCTCCAGTGTTGGTGGGGGTGCTACTGGATCACAGGAGCTGTGCAGGGGGTCTCTGCACAGCCAGCTGAGAGGGGGAATTGTGTCTCTCTTGTACTCCCCAGTCTAATGAGTCCGTCAGGGGGAGCTGCTGAGGGCTGCTACAGCTGGGGCGGCAGGAGGAGCTCAGGAGGGTATGAGCTGGTTGTCTGGCAACCGGAAGGTCGCTGGTTTGATCCTCCTCCTAGCTCCTCCTCCCAGCCAAGCGGCCTGGTGTCCCTGTGAGCAAGACACCCTATAACCCTAATTGCTCCTCATGAGCAGGCTGTCGCCTTGCTTGGCTGAGCCCGCCGCAGGTGTATGAATGGGTGAATGTATTAATTGTAAAGCGCTTTGGGTAAAGGCGCTATATAAATGCAGTCCATTTAACCATTTACAGCTACAGACACCCTACACACACATCGCTGTGTCAATAGGCGTGTGGCATGGTAGTCTATACGTGATTTATACATAAATACTAAGTATTGTGTCATTGCTCAGGCAATCTCACCCTATCAAAGGGTGTTCAGTTATCACATGCAAGACATTAGCACTAATACTATTCTAGCAGTGCTGTCATTACCAAACATCTAAACATACAGTGTATGAGTCAATTGAGTTTAGAGTAGAGTCTAGTAGACACAATCCAAGTAGTAAATACATGTAATGTGCATGTCAATATGCATGTTCATCTTCATCCTAGATATATATATGGCAGTGCAATCTCTGCTGGGATAACTTCTTGCAATCTCAATCTGTCTCCGTAATATATTGATATTGATATTTCAGTTTCAGTCGTACTTGAGCGGGAACACATGTGTTCTTGCTGCCAGTCGGTGCTGTTCAGTGCACAGCTGTTCTGCAATACGTTACCTCATCCACAGCCTGCTCATCAGAGACGTATAATATGCTCTATAAGCACATAATGCACTACAAACATATGTGAACACACACGCACACACACACACACACACACACACACACGCGCACTCACACACATAAAAAGGGAGAGTAGTGTACACACACACACACACGCACACACACACACACACGTACATACATGCACACGCAAAGTGGTTGTGAGGGGTTGCTGTGGCAACGGTGTGAAGGGGCACAGGCCCTGGTTGGTGGTTATTCTCAGCATCACTATAGTGCTGCTAGCCAATAGGAAGGCTCTATTCTGTGTCACAGAGGAAAACTAGAGAGAGAGAGAGAGAGAGAGAGAGAGAGAGAGAGAGAGAGAGAGAGAGAGAGAGAGAGAGAGAGAGAGAGAGAGATGACAGATAGACAGATAGATAGAGGAATAGAGGAATAGAGGATGAGAAGAGACAGGGAAGGCGCCTGGGTGCATACCCCTAACGTTAAATGATGTTGGTGTGGTCCATAGGGCAGGGATGCTTCGGCTTGCCCTGCCCCCTTTTAAATTGGAGTTAAGTCAAATCACAGCATCATCACATACACACATTTCCCATCAGGGATTCATTAAATAGGCTGCATCTTATTGTATCAATCAAATCCATCCCTTGCAGAGACACACACACACACACAACACATAATGATTTATAGAAATAATGATTTAATCCGAAAATGTTTCTGCGTCCTGCGCAATCTTCTTCCTCCCGGCACGTATGATTTACAAGAGCGCTGCTCCAACCTGACTGCAATAAAACAACAATGTGGCCAGCGTCTCCCCGCTTCCTGTTACCCATGATGCTCTCTGATTACAGCTGCGCTTTCATGTAAGCAAGCGGGCAGCGAGCAGTGTTGTTTTTTTTCATCGTCATCACAGCCCCCTCTCTCTCACACACACACACACACACACACACACACACACACATCACATTTCACACACTGGATGGATGCAGACACACAGATCAAGTAGAGACCGCAGGCTACAGTGTGTTGTGTGTCACAATTGTTCATTGACTATTGTTAGTGGTGAATCATCTACAGTCAGGGATGTGGAGAAACACTGAGGATTTGATCCTACCTTTGTTGTGGGGATTCGATTCCAGGAGTTAGTGCTCACATCCAGTTTAGCAACACATAGTTATACCGTTTGTACACTGGGCTAAAATACGGTATTCACGGCGCTGCCAAACTACTTTTGCTTCGCTTTTGCTTTCACACTGGCAAGTAATGCGCATTTGCTACCCAACTAGTGCGCATTAACTAATCCACCTTGGGGGTAGGTGGTTTAGATCCCGAAGTGACTAGTTCGGGTGCAAAGCAATAAAACTACTACGGGTTTCACTTCCCGTGTGTGTGTGTGAACAGAATCTTGGTATCAAAACCTGGTATCGAGTGCGTAGCGAATCGCGAATTAGAAGAGAGTGTGAACATAAGTGTATTCGATGCGCACTAACTAATACGGTATCGACTCCCGTATTAACTAATACAGGAGTCGATACCGTATGCAGTGTGAAAACGGTATTAGATCGTTTCTGAGTCCGTTTGTCATGAGGTCATTTATTTGTTTTTCCTTTCTTTCTTTCTTTCTTTCTTTCTTTCTTTCTTTCTTTCTTTCTTTCTCATGATTTTTTTTCATTCTCCTTTTTCCACCTTTTTGGTACTATATTGGTTTCACTTAGAGTCTGACCCTGAACAGACTGTAGTCCATGTTGAAATACTGTTATCCACACAACTGGATACACATAGTGACAAGAGACTGACAATATTGCAACAATCCGAATCACTCGTCACATTCCGCAAACGCACACACACACACACACACACACACACACACACACACACACACACACACACACACACACACACACACACACACACACACACACACACACACACACACACACAAGCATCCCAAAACATATAACATCCCAAAAGCGCTTCAATAACATTGTGTTCAGTGCATGGTGTTCTTAGAAGTTACACTTCACTGTGCACCCACTTCTCTCTCTCTCTCTCTCTCTCTCTCTCCAGACAAACACATACACAAGCACACACATGCACAGACACACACATACACACACACACACACACACAAACATATGCACAGACACACACACACCCATGCACACACATACAAGCACACACACACACACACACACACACCTAACACACACACACACACGTAACACCCACACACCCACACGTAACACACATACACACAAACACACACAAGCACACGCATGCACTGACACACGCACACACACACACACACACACACACACACACCCTCGCCTTTGGTCCCCACTATTTATTAACTCAAAGTAGCTCGATCTGGACGACCCGTTAGCCATTATCATCCCTTGTTTCCAATGCGTCTCTTGTTTGGAGGAAGAACAGCATGCTAATCATTGGTCGTTAACCTCTCATTTAGGACCATTATACAGCAGCAGCAGCCGCTGATTACGGCATGTGGATACAGGGGAGAGCTCATGCAGTCAGTCCTGGTTGGAAACAACAGAGAAGCCTGCGGCCATCTTTGCCAGATTTCCATATCAAGCGGTGGCCAGCGCTGTACAGAATGCCCTGATGTAGCGGCTATAGTGCTATCGAAGCAGCTATGCTGGCGTGTGGTGTGTGTGTGTGTGTGTGTGATGTGGGGTGTTGTATTTCCAACGAGAGAGGTTAAATTGGACCTTTTTACACTCCAACAGTAATAGTATAGCAGTCGGAGCCAGGGGTAACACACACACACACACACACACACACACACACATACTTTATGAAGAAATGTATCCCTGTTATTTACCAAACCACCAATCTGCTCACTGGGGCTTATTTATTATTTAAGAGTGAAAGCAGATTTTTGTTAAATGGAAAACCAAAACAACACACGGCAGAAATAGAAAGACGGCCAAATGCTTTTGGTAAGCTAATGGGGTCCGCCTCGGGATGGAGTTCTGACCGGTTCTGACCAGAACGCTCAGTCTTTCACTGGTGTGTTTCTGGCACTGACCACCTCCGTCTGCACGGCCGTCAGCCCCCATCACTCCTGCTCTCCTGAGTTAATGACATCACTACTCCACTGCATTTACACAAGCGAGAGATCGAGGTAGAGAGAGACAGTGTGAGAGAGAGAGAGAGAGAGAGAGAGAGAGAGAGAGAGAGAGAGAGAGAGAGAGAGAGAGAGAGAGAGAGAGAGAGAGAGAGAGAGAGAGAGAGAGAGAGAGGGGGAGAGATGGTGAGGGAGAGGAAGAGGGAGACAGAGGGATGGAGAGAGAGAGAGAGACAGGGAGAAAGAAAGTGTGAGAGAGAGAGAGAGAGAGAGAGAGAGAGAGAGAGAGAGAGAGAGAGAGAGAGAGAGAGAGAGAGAGAGAGAGAGAGAGAGAGAGAGAGAGAGAGAGAAATTGAAATTGAAATTGAAATTGAAATAGAGAGAGGGGAGAGAGAAAGAGAGAGTGAGAGGGAGGGAGAGGGAGAGAGAGATTCAGAGATAGACAGAGGGAGGGAGAGAGAGAGAAACAGGGAGAAAGAGAGAGAGAGTGGGGGAGGGAGTGGGGGGAGAGAGAGGGAGAGAGGGAGGGAGAAAGACAGAGGTAGCATGGAAAAAAGGAAGGGGGTGGCATTGGCAGGGAGGATAAGGAAGGGGGGGGGGGGGTGGGGGGGAGTTCATGGAAGCTGGGCTTCCTGTAGCTATGGCAACCACTGCCACGCTGGTCCAATCACCACACCAACAGCCCGGTTGCTAGGGAGACATTCCGGTGGAGGAAAGGGCTCCGGCGGGAGGCACTCAGCAGCACTTTTCTCCCCCCGCGACGCTCCAGGATGTGTGGATGTTTGTCTGGATCCTGGATCCAGCATCCTCATCCTGGGGGACTCTGCTTGTTGTCTGGGAGTTGTCTTGATGTTGTGTGCGTGTCTGTGCGTGTGCATGCCTGCATGAGTGTGTGTTCATGAGTTAAACAGTCATTAGCGCTGAGGTGAGGGTGAATTAGAAAAGGGGTTCTGAAATGTGTGGCACACACACACACACACACACACACACACACACACACACACACACACACACACACACACACACACACACACACACACACACACACTAGCCCTCTAAATGTGCGTGATCTTTTTGTTGTAATCCGTCGGTCCTTTTTGTCTGCCACTCGTGGAGTGTGTGTGTGTATGTTGTGCGTGTGCGTGTGTGTGTGTGAGTGCGTGTGCGTGTGTGTGTGTTACGCTACCAGCATGTGTGGTAGAGGACCCGGGCATCTGGTCTCCTCAGCTAGACACGAGGGGCCCCACCAGGCTGCCATATGTCCCACCGCAAAAAAAACACCTACACACTCATGCACAGCTCCCACTTTAAAGGGACCCCATGCTAACATCAGGTGTGATGTTGATTGGCCATTACAAGCCATTTTGAAACCCGACCCTATGGTGACATGACACGTGGGAGTGTCCCCCCCGGGATAGATCGGCCCGCCGGTTGGTACAGTCCACCGGGTAGGCTGGGAGGTATTGATGTAGCTATCATTCGATTGCTTAGTCAACCCATCAACCAATCAACACCTTTTTTTCACAATTGGGTGCCCATGTAGAAGGAAGGTTCAAAGTGAAAGAACTGGCAGTGAGGCCCAAAAGAACAAACACATAAATCAATTTGCTCCATATTTTCCACACACATGAAGGTATATATATATATATATATTTATATATATATACATACAGGTATATATATGTATATACACGTACAACGACCTGGTCCTTGTTCCTGTGTCTTTTAATCTTTTTATTTCTATTCATCCCAGTTTAAACTGTGTCTGAGACCCAGCTCTGTGCTGAGGGCCGGTCTGAGGAACCCCTTTATTTACTCTTAAAGGGCCTCCTTGTGTGATCCAGTGGGAGGATCTCAGATACAGAGGGGAACTGGAGGCTTGTGTCAACTATGGATGGTGTGAGTGTGTGTGTGTGTGTGTGTGTGTGTGTGTGTGTGTGTGTGTGTGTGTGTGTGTGTGTGTGTGTGTGTGGAGAGGGGGGGGGGGGGGTATGGTGTGTGTGTGTGTGCGCGCGCACATACATGTGTGTGCATGTCTATGTGTGTGCGTGTGTGCACTTGTGTGTGTGTGTGTGTGTGTGTGCGTGTATCTAGGTTAAGGGGTCATTGTCGTAAATTCCTGCTGTGCTGCAACTTGTTTCCCACTCAACTACTCTACTACTTTAGTGTATTAGAATGTATGTGTTGTTTTTAGTCGGTGTCTGTGTGTGTGTGTGTGTGTGTGTTGTTGCCAGGAAACCACACACACACACACACACATAGCTTCTGAGCTAAGGCGATTGGCATTAGTAGCATAGTGTTGACAGCGGCAGAGAAAGGATTACAGTGTGCAGCAGAGGCTCCTGTGCCCGACTGTACAGAGACGGCTAATTCACGAGCTAATTGCTCATTATGATGAGCTAACAGCTATCTATTATGTGTGTGTGGGGGGGCTGATATTAGAACAGTCTAATGCATTATGGATAACTGTGGAGTAGGGCTGGCCGATGGCCTACATCTTCTATCCCCAGAATAGGTCATTTAATATCTCGATATCGATATATTTCATGATACAGAATGTTTTTTGGTAATTTAATAAATAAATGGTCAAATGAAAATGTTCTCAATTTTTTAATACAACAAATTTTTATAGTACAACTTATAACTTATAGTACAACAAATAATACTCTCATACCTACTTATAAGTTATTGTATACCTGTTTTTATACCTAGTTGACTGTTTTGACATCCTATACCACTGTACATTACTATGCACTTAGCTGTAAAATTTGCACTCTGGTTAGATGCTAATTTACTTTCGCTGTACTTTGAATCTAATCTAATCTAATCTAATTATAGACCAGGTGGAACAGTCTAATAGTAATGCTGCCTTTAAAACCAGAAAAGTTTCACATCACAACAGATATGATATTGATATACTGCCTTACTGGGCTTAGACTCTGGGGCTGTGGGTGGGGCTGTGCACCTGTGGTGCATTTGGCTATCGAGGCCCACGGGTTAAACCAGACATCACCACACACACTCGAGTAGGGGCTACTAACTCACTATGTCAGCGGCTAACACCTGCTCTGTGCCTGCATAACTTACATAACAATAAACAGGTTTCTGCTACCTTTGGTGATGGAGGAGCGCTGAAAAGTCTCTGTGGGCCGCCTACTGCCACAATAACATTTTACATTTAATGAGTTTGGACGGAGCCTGTTCGCTGTTCTTAGTGTTGCGATAACAAATCCCAATTTTTTTCCCAAAAAACAAACACATTTTTTGCCCTGAAGTTGATTTCTGAATATTTATATTTGAATGTCTCTTGTATTAAAACGCAGCAACCCGTGAAACCACTGAAGCAAAACTAAGAGGGTCCACATCCAAGGGACGAGAGTGTGTACTTTTTTCAGGTATAGGACTTTATTTTCAAAATCCCCACCTCTGTACACATCTGGTTTAACCTGTGGGCCTTCACCCAGCCCCAGAGTTTAAGCCCAGTAAGGCTAAGCCCTGTAGGACTGGCCAATATATCTTCTTCTACGTTTTTTGGAGAAGAGGAGATGGATGAAGAACTGTGGAGGAATGTCAAAAGAGAGGAGTCTGAGGCGGTGTGGAAGATTCTACAGGGATAGAGAGAGAGCGAATGGAAGAAAGAGAAGAAGGATGAGAGGCGGAAGGGGAGAGGATGGAGCGGTGGAAGGAGTTGGTGATATTCTAGGCTTTGAGAAGAGAATTTTAATTGCGTCTGCTCGCTGAAGATAAATACCCAATCATTCAGCACCTCCCGCGGAGGGCTAATCAGCAGGGTTTCTAATGACCACAGCTGCACAGATGCCCTCCTACATGCTAACCTCTAATCACTGGACGTACCATCCACAGCTGCTCACGTCCTCTGTGAAGCAGCAACCAAAGAAGAAACTCTCTCTGAAGATGGGAGGAACAGGAATGTCGTCCTCCCAACGGTCTGCTTGATTAGCCTCCCAAAATTGAACGTACAAATCAGACAATTAGCAGATGTGACGTTCGGGTCCAGTTTCAGCCATCAAAAGTTGATATTCTAATTCAATGGGGAGGGTTTCAAATCATGTGATCTGAAGCCCACAAAATATAGAATATCCAAGCAACCAGTTGTTGTTGTTGTTATTATTATTATTATTATTATTATTATTATGATTATGATTATGATGATGGTGACACTAAGATGGCAGGCGTGACATCATGTGAAACAAATGTTTTTGATTCAAATTCCCTTTGGAGGATTTTCCCCTGGTTCATTATCCCACGTCTATGTAGTTTCCCGTAACAGGCGGGCTACTACGAAGGGATTGGATGGTTTATGTTGTTGTAGAACAGGCTCGACTGGTCCTGCAGGACCAAGCGTGGGTTCGTTCCCACACCATATGGTACCGGGTTTGTGTGTGTGGCGTACCCCGTGCCAAGCCGAGTCATGTCTCTCACATGTACCCCCGCGGTATGAGAGTCTGTCCTCATCCCACCCAAACGCTCTCTGCGCCGGAGACTGCGAGTGCTCGTTTAGATCAGAGAGGAAATGATGTACCTTGTTGGTTTGTGCTTACAAAGACTGTTTTTTAACACCGTATAAATATTATTTGAGGATTTGAGCACACAATTAAAGGCAGGATGTAGAGGATGTTTTGGGCGGGAGTTGTTTAAAGTCTTTATTTCATGAGCTATATTGCAATGTTCCAAAGGTGCTCTTAAAAGCTGAGATGAAGTAGCAATACGAACTGACTGTGAGTGAGAAACCTTACAGTGTTTACCTTGATCATTTCACTTGTTGAAGTTCTCAGAATTAAAGAGAATGGGTTTTCAACATCTTCATCCTCAAATGTCATTCATTTTTGCGCTGTAATGCGCTGGTCCCCGAAGAGTGCCACTCACCTCTGGTTTCAGATTACAGAGTAAGTGAGAACTAAACAGGCTAACTTACACCAGAAGCCGCTCACCAGCCAGATTTGAGGGCTTTGCTGTCTCTAGGGCAACTGGGGAAGGTTTAAATCTCCTGGCAACTGGGAAAAGGGGGCCGTCCTTCAAAATGGAGTCAGCCAATCACCGGGTCCAACCACACACAATGTGATTAGCTGGAACAGGTGAAACATTCTGCCTGCCCATCCAATCCGGTCGCACCCGATCCACTTGACTGGCTGTCATTCGGCCAGGCGTCCGTATGCTAATGTAATGCATTAGGATAATTGAGCGGATTCCAGATATTTGCCAATCAACTCGGGCAGAGAGATTAATAGCAAGTAATTTAGGGAGCGGGGAAAAAGAGAGAGAGAGAGAGAGATATTAATCTGAAAACAAAGGCAGGGAAAATGGAGCGAAAGAAAGAATTGATGAAAGAAACAACGTGAAAAAGAAGAAATAAGAATCAAAACAAACCACATAACCAATGCATTCTGTTTTTAAGAAGACTTTATAAAACAGTTTCCATGTCTCACTCCAGACGGTTTTTCTCTCTGCTTGGTAAATCTCTTGGTATAGACGTGGGCATGTTTTTCCTGCCCTTGGCCTGTTTCCCAGGGAGAGCATCAGATAGCATGTGATTTGAGGGTTGTGGGCTGTGCCTTCCCCTCCTCCTAGTCACTCTGAACCGATTCACATTGAAGTCAGCGCCATCGTACCGCGCTTCAGAGAATGTGGTTATTCTTCAAATAAGAAGAATAACCCCCACATACACATGCACACACACACATGCACACACACACACACGCACACAGGCACACACATGCACGCACACACACACACAGGCACACACATGCACACGCACACACAAGCCTCAAAATGATCCAACCGCGCATACATACATCTGCATACCCACATACACGTGCACAAATCTTGCATCCACAGTAAAAATCACAACCAAAATTCATTAATTTCTATATTTTTCCTCCTCTGCATCCCCC
>CM051001.1:18491025-18501025 GCA_027704905.1 Muraenolepis orangiensis
TCCGATACCATGCTTCCCATTTTCATATACTTACAAGGGTAATCACCCTCAGTCAGTTAGACTGTTTTCGAGTGGTATTTTTAATTCATAAGCTGAGCATATCATGATATTTATCGATATTGTGCAAAATTACCACAAAATATCGTGATGACGCATTTTTCCATATTGCCCAGCCGTCGATCTGGGGATATTGTTGATGCACCGGCGCGTTGCACATGTGCAGAACAAAGTGTGCTGCGCGCTGATGTGCACACACACACCCATGCATGCAGGGAAGATCTGGTGACGACGCCGTTACTAAAACACACGCAGCGCTTACACTTGCACATGCACTGCACTGCACTTTTTTTTTTTAAGTTTTTAATTGCAGAAAGACACAACCGAAAATACTACTTATACATTGAGTACATAACTCAAATGTGTCCTTATATACTGTGTGTATGGCGATCAAACTTGATCTCGACAGTGTGTGTGTGTGGTTGTGTGTGTGTGTGTGTGTGTGTGTGGTTGTGTGTGTGTGTGTGTGTGTGTGTGTGGTGTGTGTGTGTGTGTGTGGTGTGTGTGTGTGTGTGTGTGTGTGTGTGTGTGTGTGTGTGTGTGTGTGTGTGTGTGTGTGTGTGTGTGTGCATGCATGCGTGCATGCGTGCGTGTGTGTGTGCGTGCATGCTCGCGTGTGTGTGCATGTGTGTGTTTGTGTGTGTGTGTGTGCGTGCGTGTGTGTCTTTGTGTGTGTGTGTGTGTGCATGTATGAGCATGTGTGCATTCCTGGCTAAGGTAAAAGTGGCTCCTTGATATTTATATGGTAATGAAGCACTGAAGTGGGCAGTCATTAAGGGAAGTGGCCCATTAGAGATTAGCAAGGGGGAGTTGGGGAGAGGCGGGGCGGGGCGGGGCGGGGGAGGCGGGGGGGGGGGCACGCCAAGGAGAGAGGAGAGGAGGAGAGGAGTCAAGGGAAGTGATTTATGAAAGGGTGACTGGTAGAGGTTGTTGTGTGTGCGGTTGTTTTTGGACCACTTCATCGGTCAAGACAATGGCATTAATATGCATATCTATGCCGCTTTCAGTACGTTTTCTGTCTGATTTGACATGCTAGATAACATGTGACATATTTACTATGTTGCATCTCGGCAAATGGAAAGCAACCTTCTCATTTTAATGATGCCTTTGTCAGTGCTAAGCTTCCAATAGTCAATTTAGGTTTCGGTTTTGCTTCCATCCATATTCCCTGTTGCTTTGCAAATGTTAGTTAGTTAGTTAGTTAGTTTATATATTTGTTTGTCTGTCTCTCAACCTGGGTCATTTTGGAGGCTTGATGTTGTTTAGTTGTTGTTTGTTGGTTGACAAACCGAAAGCTCAAATGACAAGCCAAAACGGACACCTTTTTAAAAACAGCCCTGAAGGACACACACACATGTGTGTGGTGTGTGTGGTGTGTGTGCTGTTGTGTGCGTGTGTTTGTGAAGGTCAACATGGAGATGATTGCTGAATCGTATATATTTCGATATGATGAAAATATAATAAAAACATTGAAGGAACTAAAACCTATCATACTATCCTATTCTGTATATTTTGTGAAAACTATATTTGATGGGATCAATATCAAGCAGGGGAAAAAGCTTTCATTGCATCCGCAATGATGACTATATCCGTTTATTCACCACATCTTGGTCATTTCTATCACCATCATCCTCATCACCCATCATCATCATCATCATCATCATCGTCATCATCATCATCCCCAGGGTCAGGGTCATTATCATCTATCATGGGGTGGGGTGGGGTGGGGTGGGGTGGGGTGGGGTGGGGTGGGGTGGGGTGGGGTGAGGTGGGGTGGGGTGAGGTGGGGTGGGGTGGGGTGGGGTGGGGTGGGGTGAGGTGGGGTGGGGTGGGGTGGGGTGAGGTGGGGTGGGGTGGGGTGAGGTGGGGTGGGGTGGGGTGGGGTGGGAGGGTATGTAAACCAACTGAATTTTTAAAGTACTAAGGAAGGCTGACAAGACGGGTATCTACAGGGAGTGAGGCCGACACACAGATTATCACAAAGGTCAAACAAGTACACAACCGTACACACACACACACACACACACTCATGTGCACATGCACACACACAGCTTCTTTGTAGCCTAGCAAGGCTATCTCCTTCATCTACGGCGATAAAACACATACACTAATAAACTAAAATATTCACAAAATATTCGCATGAAAGGCACCTTTCAGACAACTTTTGTCTGTCTATCCAAGGCAGCGCTACGGTGAAACATGGTCACTGAAATGGAACAGTGGCTCGATTTTGAAAACAAAACAGTCTGCTGAGGGACGCCATTAAAATGTAATGATTCAGTGGAAGAATGTCAAGTATTTCCATGGGACCGTAATTATTACGGTTGAAAAACACACAGACACACAGACACAGACAGACAGATAGACAGACAGACACGCACAACGCACACGCACACACACACACACACACACACACACACGCACACACACACACACACACGCACACACACACACACACTGACACACACACACACACACACACACACCGACACACACGCACACACACACCCACCCACCGACTGGCTTCCACGCGTCGAGTGTGTGCTCAGTGAGAGACTCTGGACCAGCCTCCCCTGGGGGGGTGGGTGGAGGGGGGCGGAGCTTGGCAGCGTGGCGGTGGGACTAACAGGATTATAGCCCTCTCTGTCTCCTTACACAGCCCTGCCTAAGCCTTTTAGCTTCCCCATTCACACACTGTTAACCTCCACACTCAAAAAAAATAAAATCAATCCACCCTCTTCGTAAAAAAATTTTAAAAAAAGAGAGAAAAAAAGAAAGAAATAAAAAAGCCGGAAGAATCGAACCGAAAAAAAAATCAAAACAAGACAGACCGTTCAATTGTAATGTGCTTGATCTAAATCCCCATGGAACCTTTTGGCCTGTCAACAATCTGAGGGAGAGAGAGGGAGTGGGAGAGAGAGAGAGAGGGGGAGAGAGAGAGAGACTGAGGGAGAGAGAGTGAGGGAGAGAGAGAGAGAGAGAGAAGGAGAGAGAAAGAGAGCAAGACAAAGAGGGGAGAGACAGAGAGGTGTGGGAGGGAGGGAGAGGGAGAGAGAGGGAGAACAGACAGACAAACAGATAATGTGTGTGTGTGTGTGTGTGGTGTGTGTGAGTGAGAATGTTTGTGTGTGTAAGTATGCATTTGTAATTTTTGACTGACAATTTAGTACATGCATGCATGTGTATGCATGTTTGTTTGTGTGTGTGTGTGTGTGTGTGTGTGTGTGTGTGTGTTTTCATGGGTGTGTGGTGTGTGTGTGTGTGTGTGTGTGTGTGTGTGTCGGCGTGTCTGTGTGTGTGTGTACATGCGTATGTGTGTGATAATCTCTCACGCCGTGTAACGTCAGCCACAAACCAGGGCCCAGCACACTGTGTTCTGAACCCCAGGGGCCGATATGTGTGTGTGTGTGTGTGTGTGTGTGGTGGTGTGTGTGTGGTGTGTGTGGTGTGTGTGTGTGTGTGTGGTGTGTGTGTGTGTGTGTGTATAAACCTATAGCCAGGTGTTGTGGGCAGAGCCCTAGAGGGACTACCTACCTTACCTGTACCTACTTACCTACCACCATCTCCCACACTCTATGGATCTGCATGCAGCCGGGAACAGCCTCCCCTCATAAGCCGGGGGCCAATAAGAAGCTGAGAGAAGTCCTCTGGGCACACACACACACACACACACACACACACACCCCATTATCACCTCTTTTAATCACACAGTGGCCAGGTACTTACACTGCAGTCTACTGTCCATTAACCCTCTTACCCCCCCCCCCCGCCCCCCCGCCCCCCCCCCCTCTCCTCCAACCCAACCTTCTCTGGTCTGGACGGTGGAGGCTTATTTTCTTTGGAACCGTACACACACTCCGGTCGGTCCGCTGGCTGCTGGCTGCTGTAGTGTGTCTGTCACACACCTACACTACACTCAGTCGAATAACGCTGACATTTTGTTATTCACCGTAAACGCGGTGATTAACCGCGTCGTCATCACGATGATGTGGCTGTGGGCTGGTTCCTTAGTGTGTGTGTGTGTGTGTGTGTGTGTTGTAGTATGTGTGTATGTGTGTGTGTGTGTGTGTGTGTGTGTGCTTTATTTTGTATGTGTGGGAGTTTGTTAGTGGTTGGTTGTGTGTGTGTGTGTGTGTGTGTGTGTGTGTGTGTGTGTGTGTGTGTGTGTGTGTGTGTGTGTGTGTGTGTGTGTGTGTGTGTGTGTGTGTGTGTTTTAGTGTCTGGTTTTGTAGTGTGTGGTGTGTGGTGGGGGGGGGGGGGGCTCAGTGTTTGGTGTGTGTGTGTGTGTGTGTGTGTGTGTGTCTTTTGACAATATTGTTTTCTCTCTCTATTGTTTCCCAGGAAACCCTTCCCCATCGGAGACCGAGTGACCTTCAGCGGAAAAGACTGTGTGTGCCAACAGTGCTCACACACCCTGGTCAAACCAAATGAACCAATCAGGATCCACGGACCCAGTTGTAAGTACCACCCCCCCCCCCCCATGCCCCCTTCCCCAAAGTGTCATTTGAAAATCATTGAAAATACAGTAACCAACAATCTCCTTGAAAAACCCAAATAGAAACACAATAGGACAATTAGGAATGTATCTTTTTCTATAAAATGCACATTTAATATGTGCATAACCGCACATATGTTGTTGGTATTAGGTAGTTGCCTTGTAGTGGCAAGTGGCTAGTGGCTAGTGGCTAGTAAGTCAGACGGTAGTAGGTCTAGCAGACAGATACAGAGCAGTGGCAGTGATAGCAGATGGCGGGAGGAAGACGATGGCTCGGGATTTGGTTCAGCAGGGTTAACGTCAACAGCTCCCACGCGCCATCTTGTTTTCATCTTTAGGCTAGCTGGGGTACGGGAACCAATGAAATCCCGCATGGAGTTGGCATTCATTCGTACCGCTCCCTGAGTTTCAACCTCGCGTTTTCCCCCTATTTCAGTTCAGATGTTTGAAAGACAGCATTACTGAGAAAACACCTGACCAGGCAAAGAAGGAAGTAGTAGTTGAAGTGTTTTTAGTGTTTGGGGTTAGGTTTAAGGGTTGGTCTAGTCCAGGCCTACAGGGTGTAGGCCGTGGGGATAAGTCTGCCGTTGGCCCGGATAGTCGGAATTCTCCTCCCCTTCCGGTGTCTGCGTGTTACCGTCACTACACGACACAACAACCTCCAACGACCTCCGACCTAGCAACCTACACGCAAAGAAATGGAACGTATTGTCGTAAGATTTGGAATCGTGTATTAGGGCAGTAAAAGTCTAATCACATAGATGTATTTGACTGTTTTATGTGGGGTTCCCCCAGGGCCAGACCAACGCCTAAGGGAACTTAGCGCCTGATTAGGGCCCCCGTTGCTACCAGAGGGCCCCCAAGATAACTTGTAATGTCCTTCTTGTGGGACATTACAATTATTATCTTGTTACAGGGTTCTCTGCTCATTTTATGTAATTATTAAAATAATTGTTTAATGTATTAGAAAATTTAAGTGCCAGTGACTTAACACGCCACTACTTAACAAACGTAACAAAACATGCCAGGCTGACCCTCGGTATGAGGCTGACATCGGTGTAACGATGTCAGCAACACAGCTACAACTGATACAAAGAAACACAATTCATAATGGGTGTCTTAGATTTACAGTAGCTGTGCCAACGACGATCGTCAATAGTGTTAGCTGAGCAGAGGAAGTAGGGGGGGGGGCCCTGAATCAAATTCTGTTCAGGGCTCCATAAATGCTTGGGCCTGCACTGCTCCCCCACCCCCCCCCCCCCCCCCTGACACTATACTGCCGCTGCATCCTGGGCTTAGACCATCGTGATTGGTTTAAACAAATGCAATCTAAATGTTCCCCTATCCCAGAATGACAATGGGTTCATTCAGACCTTCCTCCGGCCCTGGCAAAACCACAAAAACCAATTGTGCAATTGTGTGGAGATGGAGGTCCGGGTATAAAGGACCTTGGCCTCGGGGCCTAAATGAAGACGTGACCTTTGACCTATTGTCTTCACGGAGCCATGGTTCTGACACCTCGTACTAGCCCTGTTAGCGCTGGTCAATAACAGCGTATGTGCTGAGTGTGTGAGAGAGAGAGAGAGAGAGAGAGAGAGAGAGAGAGAGAGAGAGAGAGAGAGGGGGAGAGTATCAATGTATGTGAAGAGGTGTTTTTCGATCAATGCTTGAGCTTGATTGCCGTTCACCAGATATTTCCTTGCCTCTCCAGTCAATCATGTCTAGTAGCACTTTAAGTTCAGGGAGTGACTGCCATGTGTCTGCAGTGATGCTTTATGTGCTGCATTACGCAGGCTATCGATTAGCTTGACTGGTCTCTGTCAGGGGAGGAGGAAGACCGAACCTGGAAGCAGGGGTAGCTGTTTAACAGCTCTCTGTCTCTCTCTCTTTCTCTCTCCCCCTCTGCCTCTATCTTTCTCTCTATCTCTCTCTGTCCCTCTCTCTCTATCCTTTTCCCTCTCTCTCACTCTCTCTTTCCCTCTTTCTCTCTATCTGCTTCTCTCTCTCTCTCTCTCTCTCTCTCTCTCTCTCTCCTCTCTCTCTCTCTCTCTCTCTCTCTCTCTCTCTCTCTCTCTCTCTCGTCTCTCTCTCTCTCTCTCTCCTCTCTCTCTCTCTCTCTCTCTCTCTCTCTCTCTCTCTCCCCCTCCCTCCCTCCCTCCCTCCTCCCAGACTGTGCAGGGTGTGGGGAGGAGATCAAGCAGGGCCAGTCCCTCCTGGCGCTGGAGAAGCAGTGGCACGTCAGCTGCTTCAGGTGTGAGACCTGCAGCATGGCTCTCACCGGGGAGTACATCAGCAAGTCAGTGCACACGCACGCACACACACACACACACACACACACACACACACACGCATAACACACACACACACACACACACACGCACACACGCATGCATAACACACACACACACCACACACACACACACACACACCAATAGCAGCAGACACACACATTAATGCATGCGTAGTAACAAGCAAAGACACAATTGCAAAAAACACAGACTATATAGATTATAATAATAATCATACCTTTATTTACCACTTTAGCACTTATAAAGCATAAACAACATGCTGGGGAAGTGCTTCACAACAAAGCAATACAATACAATTAAACAGTTTTATTTTAAAAGCATACAATTATATCCACAATCCACTACAATAAGCAGATGAACAACATCAGCCCAAACATGGACCAATTTAATTAGGTTTGTTATTGTTGCACACACACACACACACACACACACACACACACACACACACACACACACACACACACACACACACACACACACACACACACACACACAAACTCACAGACCTGGAACCTCGACCCTCTCATAATAATATACTAATACAGGACGCCCCTTGTAATTCCCCCTTGCTGCCATCCATCCATTTACATGAATGGTGTCTGCCGTGCAGTCTGTGCATGGGATAACGCTGACTCAATACGTACCACACTGTGTGTTTCCTATAGGGACGGCGTGCCGTACTGCGAGACCCACTACCACGCCCAGTTCGGCGTGAAATGTGAGACGTGCTGCAGATACATCAGCGGCCGGGTTCTGGAGGTGAGGATGGAGATGGGGATGGAGATGGAGATGGAGATGGAGATGGGGATGGGGATGGGGATGGGGATGGGATGGGGATGGAGATGGAGATGGGGATGGGGATGGAGATGGGGATGGGGATGGGGATGGGGATGGGGATGGATGGAGATGGGATGGGAATGGAGATGGGGATGGGGATGGGATGGAGATGGGGATGGGGATGGGGATGGAGATGGGGATGGGGATGGGGATGGAGGATGGAGATGGGGATGGGGATGGGGATGGGGATGGGGATGGAGGATGGGGATGGGGATGGGGATGGAGATGGGGATGGGGATGGGGATGGGGATGGGGATGGAGATGGAGATGGGGATGGGGATGGAGATGGGGATGGGGATGGGGATGGGGATGGAGATGGGGATGGAGATGGGGATGGAGATGGGGATGGGGATGGGGATGGAGATGGGAGATGGGGATGGGGATGGGGATGGGGATGGAGATGGAGATGGGGATGGGGATGGGGATGGAGATGGAGATGGGGATGGAGATGGGGATGGGGATGGGGATGGGGGGGGGGATACCGGGTAGGGGAAACAGGAGGTCCCTGGATGGCGTGGGGGTTACTTACACACAGGAAGGGATGACGACTCTGCCAACGGCTGTTGGCTGTTGTGCGTAGCATCCAGTAGGTACAGTTTTGTAGCGATACGGCGTTCGTTTAATCATGGATGGTGCATCATTTTGTCATAAGGCAGATGGTCCCTTTGATTCGAAGTGACGAGGGAAGGGAATTTGTGTGGAAATCTATGTTTTTGGGGTTTTAAACATCGTACGTCATATATCACTGTTACTATAATAATAGCAAATTCAGGAAAAAAAGGAGATGTGGAAGCCTATGTTTTTGCCAGTCTCCCCGCCAACCAGTTTGTGGAGCATAATACCTAGACTTCAATGCCGCAGTGTGTGTGTGTGTGTGTGTGTGCCACGTTTCATATTCAAAATCGCTCACTATCAGTACGAGCTTCCAAAAAAAGGCTCACAAACTTGCCGTGAGCCGTAACCGTGGGGATAACACGTCCCCCCCCACACGCCCCGCCCCCTCCTCCTCCTCCGAAGAAGAACTCTCAGCCCAAAGCGCCTTTTTAAAACTTTTTTTTAATTAGTGTTCGAATTCGAACAGAAACAGCTGACAACTTAAGTGCTGGTCTGGGTTTAGGCGTCTTGCTCCAGGACGGCTGTAAGTAGACCTCCAACACCCTATAGTCACCACACAATCATAGTTTAAACATCACGGTTGGAAACCCTGGAGGGGGCAGTCAGAATCGAGTTACGATCGGCCCCCGATGATACTTAGGTGCTCATATTGCTTCTTATTACCAAATATATCATATCAAATATCCACCCATAGTCATGATGATATGATACACAACTTGGTTCTGCGGCGGTCGTTGGCACCAGCCATATGTCAATCCCTGTGACGATCCTGGTTGTCTCTGCAAGCCGGTGAAGTCAAGGCCACAGCTTGCAGGCACCGCGGGGGGGGGGGAATGTAGCAGACACACAACCGCATGTGCAGAGATGAAGACCCAGGATTGAATCATCACCGCTCCTGAAGGCAGGAGAGAGGCTGTCTGACATAGATCAAACGTAAACGGGTTGAGGGATTAAGGAGCGCTGGATGGAGTTAGAGCTAAGAGAGAGAAGAGAGAGGGAGAGATAGGGAGAGAGATAGGGTGAGAGTAATGGAGAGAGGGAGAGAGAGAGGGAGGGAGAGGGAGAGAGTAATGGAGAGAGGGAGAGAGAGAGGGAGGGAGAGGGAGAGAGTAATGGAGAGAGGGAAGGAGAGAGAGAGAGGGAGGGAGGGAGAGAGAGTGAAGAGCTGTCAGGAGAAGGATGAAGGCACACTTATGAAGGTGTTTGCTTTCTGCTATGCTGGAGCATCTGTGAAAATAGATATAAGTTTGTGTGTACTGTGTGTGCGTATGTGTGTGGTGTATATGTGTGTGTGTGTGTGTGTGTGTGCGTGCGTGCGTGCGTGTGTACGGGCGGGCGTGCGTGCGTGCGTGCGCATGTGGCGCGTGTGTGGATGTGGATATGTTTGGGGTGGCATTTCGCAGGGCTATAGGAAGGGGGGGACAAATGGGCTGTAAGCACACAAGCCTGGGGGATATAGAAG
This sequence comes from Muraenolepis orangiensis, assembly GCA_027704905.1. Classification (NCBI taxonomy): domain Eukaryota; kingdom Metazoa; phylum Chordata; class Actinopteri; order Gadiformes; family Muraenolepididae; genus Muraenolepis; species Muraenolepis orangiensis. The sequence continues at coordinate 18,500,801 of CM051001.1, forward strand.
AGATTGTATTGAGGAGCTCAGACATAACGGCAGCGACCGACATGCAGCGCTGTGGTGCTGCTGGTTCAGTTCAGTGCTTTGTGAAGACGACTCTTCGAGGAAGCAGATCTCCTCCTTCTGGGACAACAAGGCACAGAAGAGGAGGACAGAAACGCCGGCAAAGCATCGTGATTTGCATCTTGTGTTGCAAGTTGATGATCCCCTTTACATCCCACACACACACGT
>CM051001.1:18506025-18508525 GCA_027704905.1 Muraenolepis orangiensis
ACACGTACAACACACACCTGCTTGCTTGCACATATATTCCTACAAGGGTACCAGACATACACACCCACACCCACATGCTGCTGACAAGCAGCTGAAGGTCAACCACTAACACCGGCCTTTACGCTCCTGCAGTGTGCGCACGTGTGTGTGCTCTCTGGGTGTGCGTGCCGTGCACGTATCATGCATGCTTGTGAGTGTGCGATTGCACGATTGTTGCTCGATCAGCCCTTTCCTTAGCCACTCACAGTCACTGTTCTCACCTCCTCATGATCCACCTGTTACTGTGCTATACGTTGTGGCTATACCATTCAATGCTGTTCATGTTCCATGTTGTCTCTGTGTGGTGTGTGTGTGTGTACGGTATGTGTGTCTCCCTCCCTCTCTCTCTCTCTCTCTCTCTCTCTCTCTCTCTCTCTCTCTCTCTCTGCTCTCTCTCGCTCTCTCTCTCTCTCGCTCTCTTTCGCTCTCTCTCTCTCTCTCTCTCTCTCTCTCTCTCTCTCTCTCTCTCTCTCTCTCTCTCTCTCTCGCGCGCTCTCTCTCTCTCTCTTGCTCTCTCTCTCTCTCTCTCTCTCTCTCTCTCTCTCTCTCTCTCTCTCTCTCTCTCTCTCTCTCTCTCTCTCTCTCTCTCTCTCTCTCTCTCTCTCTCTCTCTCTCTCTCTCTCTCGCTCATTAGGCAAGATTACAGAGCGACATTCTAAATTATAAGGACCTGGCCGCCCTGCCCAGAGTCAAGGCCATATACGAGGTCCAGCCGGATCTCATAGCCTCCTCTCAGCAGCCCCACCACCCCAGATACGTGTCAGACGATGACACGAGGCTAGACTCTTACAGCTGCGGGGAGGTACTTCCTTTACCCCAAACACACCCTCCACTGCTCCCCCTCCCCCCTCCCCCCCCCCCCCCCCGCTGCTGCTGGGCTGAGGAGTCCTGAGCCCCTATTGGTGTTGTGGTTGTTGGTGTTGTGGTGGTTGTTGTGGTTGTTGTTGTTGGAACTCATGTACTCATCTCTGTGTTTTGGCCTTCGTCCTGGGGTGTTATATTTGTAAATCTTTCACTGTTTTTTTTTGACATTTTTTTTGACATTTTTGAGCCACGCAATGTGGGTTGTTAATTTGCTGATTTTGTAACCTTTTAAAAAATATATGAGTGTTAGAATTTACAAATACTCCCAGGACTTTGTGTGTATTTGTGTATCGTTGTACTAATCTCGAAACACAGACTGTGATGTGTTGTGTGCATGAATCACACTCAATGAAATTGAAATAACCTCTCCTCTCTCTGTTTGCTCCCTAGTCCCTCGGGACTCTGTCTCCCTATTCTCAGGTACGCTTCAGGATTTACTTCTGTTTAAATAGTGCATATTAAAAACCAAGCAGGTGTGTCATAGTTTTACCGTCCATGTTTTACTATCCTGGGGTCTATCCTGGAGGTTGTTTATGTGCTTGCCTGTAAGTCCCAGTTGTGGCATAAAAAAAACCCCCAAATTGTCACGCTATTTCACGCTATTTCTCCCGGTTTCCTACGAGCAGGGGGAGGGTGGATGTGGGGTGGGGGGGTGGATGTGGGGGGGGGGGGGGGTAACGTTGGCACCGGTACAGCTAGTGGAAGTGCGGCGCCAGTTTCAATGTCCTCACTGGGAGTCGTAAACGTGACATTGCGTGTTTACCGGTACACCATAAGTCACTCTCCATGTTTGTGTGTGTGTGTGTGTGTGTGTGTGTGTGTGGCGTGGGGCATATGTTTGTGCGTGTCTGTGGTGTGTGTGTGTGTGTGTGCGTGTGTATGTGTGTGTGTGTGTGTGTGTGCGGGTGGTGTGCATAGTTGTGCGTGTCGTGTGTATATGTGTGTGTGTGTGTGGTGTGTGATATGTGTGTGTGTGTGTGTGTGTGTGTGTGTGTGTGTGTGTGTGTGTGGGTGTGTATGTGTGTGTGCATATGTGTGTGTGTGCGTGTGTGTACGTGTGTCTGTGTATGTATATATGTGTGTGTGTGTGTGTATATGTGTGTGTGTGTGTGTGTTTGTGTGTGTGTGTATGTGTGTGTGAGTGCATATGTGTGTGTGTGTGTGTCTGTATATGTATATGTGTGTGTGCGTGCGTGCATGCGTGCGTGCGTGCGTGTGTGTGTGTGTGTGTGTGCCGGCAGGATTTCGACAGCCTGGACATGAAGCAGCGGGGGAGGAGGTGCTCCAGTCCGGGGTACATCGACTCGCCCACCTTCAGCCGCCAGGGAATGTCTCCCGGCGTGCCTCGCTCCCCGCTGCACTACGGCTACCCCGGTGGGTCAGACTGCCGTCAGGATTCTCCTTTTTCAGATTTCTGGTCAAGAACTCAGTGCTGGTTTGAGGGAACTCACGCGCTGTTGTTAGTAGTAGTTGTTTTTGTAGACCGTTTGTACACGTTATTTAACCTCTGTACATTATATATGACCATGCACTTCACTGCAACATGTGCACTCTGGTTAGATGCCAACCTATTTTCGCTGTACTGTACTTGTGCTGT
>CM051001.1:18513525-18523525 GCA_027704905.1 Muraenolepis orangiensis
GTCTGGCATCAGTGGCATCACACACGTCGTGTTTATAGGAATTCAATGGATGCTGAGTTAGGTTTAGCGCTGGCTAATAGAGCTAGCCAAGTAGGGAAACAGTTAGGCTGCCATTACACTGCATGTACCCCTCTTCCATCCCCCCTCCCCCCTCCTCCCTCCCCCTTCTCCATTGACTTCCTCTGGCTGTGCAAAATATCAATATCCACTCCTCGCTCTCAACATGGCACTGTCAACATTGTGCATTTCTTGACTTACTGTTACTTTAACCCCGTACATACACACTCTTCCTGTGTAAAGCATATAGACATGTTTGTGTGTTGTTTGTGACTGGGGGACTAATAAGAGATCAATAAACTGCATTTGATTGCATTTTGTTTGTCTTTAGGATATAAATAACCACCCTTTTTCCCCCCCGTCCTCGGCATGCAACGCTACGTTGCGTACAACCTCACAACTCCTGGAATGACCGAAGCCTCAGACCTTTATCTGTCCATCTCCTCTCTCCTCCTCCTCCTCCTCCTCCTCTCTCCTCCTCCTCCTCCTGTCTCCTCCTCCTCCTCCCTAACCAGCCACTTTTCCTCTCTCCCCGCCTCTCTCCCCAGACACTCCCGTGGACGCAGCCACTAAGAGCAGAACCAGTGAGGACATCCTCCGCTCCTCCAGGCTCTCCACCTGTTCCCCGGAGTCCTACGCCCAGTCCGAGTCTGACTACTACCCCTACACCAGTTCACCTAGAGGTAGGTCCACTCGAGTAGCTGCTAAATAACCTTTTGGGGGGCCATCTTTATTGTTTATGTATGTATGATACCCCCTTACCTTTGGCTGGCCGGCTGCCCAACTACTGTTAATGTATTCCTATCCATCCCTAGGGGTTGTACTGTACAATTTTCTGCACCTTTACAGTATAATATATTTCTAATTTTCACTACTTGTACATACGTAGCACTGCAATAGGTGTCATAGGTATATGACACAGTATATGTATAGTTACTCATATTTTGGCATATGTTTAGCTATCTCATATTTAAATCAGTTTATTATTTTTTTGCAATTGCTGCTGTGTGTAAAGAGTGACCTTGAGGATTGCGACACACTTTCGTTCCTACTTGCGCACATGATAATAAAGGCGTTCTGATTGTGATTGTAGATTGTGATTGTGATTGTAGATTGTGATTGTAGGATTGTGATTGTGAATATGATGACACTAAGATGTGACTGTGTCTCTGCTGTCAGCGTACCGCACCCCGAGGAGACGTTTCTCCACCGGAGGAGACGAGGAGAGCTGGAGTCACGGCCTTCAAAGAGTATGTTGTGCTACTCCTCACGACGCGCACACTGTCTCCTTGTCCCTTTAGCTCCTTATGATGTACACACTGTCTCCTTGTCCCTTTAGCTCCTTATGATGTACACACTGTCTCCTTGTCCCTTTAGCTCCTTATGATGTACACACTGTCTCCTTGTCCCTTTAGCTCCTTATGATGTACACACTGTCTCCTCGTCCCTTTAGCTCCTTATGATGTACACACTGTCTCCTCGTCCCTTTAGCTCCTTATGATGTACACACTGTCTCCTCGTCCCTTTAGCTCCTTATGATGTACACACTGTCTCCTTGTCCCTTTAGCTCCTTATGACGCGCACACTGTCTCCTTGTCCCTTTAGCTCCTTATGATGTACACACTGTCTCCTCGTCCCTTTAGCTCCTTATGATGTACACACTGTCTCCTCGTCCCTTTAGCTCCTTATGATGTACACACTGTCTCCTCGTCCCTTTAGCTCCTTATGATGTACACACTGTCTCCTCGTCCCTTTAGCTCCTTATGATGTACACACTGTCTCCTCGTCCCTTTAGCTCCTTATGATGTACACACTGTCTCCTCGTCCCTTTAGCTCCTTATGATGTACACACTGTCTCCTCGTCCCTTTAGCTCCTTATGATGTACACACTGTCTCCTCGTCCCTTTAGCTCCTTATGATGTACACACTGTCTCCTCGTCCCTTTAGCTCCTTATGATGTACACACTGTCTCCTCGTCCCTTTAGCTCCTTATGATGTACACACTGTCTCCTCGTCCCTTTAGCTCCTTATGATGTACACACTGTCTCCTCGTCCCTTTAGCTCCTTATGACGCACACACTGTCTCCTCGTCCCTTTAGCTCCTTATGATGTACACACTGTCTCCTCGTCCCTTTAGCTCCTCATGACGTACACACTGTCTCCTCGTCCCTTTAACTCCTCATGACGTACACACTGTCTCCTCGTCCCTTTAGCTCCTCATGACGTACACACTGTCTCCTCGTCCCTTTAGCTCCTTATGACGTACACACTGTCTCCTCGTCCCTTTAGCTCCTCATGACGTACACACTGTCTCCTCGTCCCTTTAACTCCTCATGACGTACACACTGTCTCCTTGTCCCTTTAGCTCCTTATGATGTACACACTGTCTCCTCGTCCCTTTAGTTCCTCATGACGTACACACTGTCTCCTCGTCCCTTTAGCTCCTTCCATGCCGCCTAGACGTACACACTGTCTCCTCGTCCCTTTAGCTCCTTATGACGCACACACTGTCTCCTCGTCCCTTTAGTTCAGTAGACTTAAGGTCCCCTCTCTCTCCCCGCTCTTAAAGTCCCACACATGACTCACTGTGCTGTCCTTCTCCTCTTCCTGGAGTTTTTCTCTCTTGTTTCTTTGCTTTCTGATTATTGATATAATCTCTTTTCTTCTTCTTCTTCTTCTTCTTCTTCTTCTTCTTCTTCTTCTTCTTCTTCTTCTTCTTCTTCTTCTTCTTCTTCTTCTTCTTCCTTCTTCTTCTTCTTCTTCTTCTTCTTCTTCTTCTTCTCTCTTCTTTCTTCTTCTTCTTCTTCTTCTTCTTCTTCTTCTTCTTCTTCTTCTTCTCTCTATTTCTGTTCACACATCCTTTCTCCTCTGTTTTGCTCTCTCTCTCTCTCTCTCTCTCTCTCTCTCTCTCTCTCTCTCTCTCTCTCTCTCTCTCTCTCTCTCTCTCTCTCTCTCTCTCTCTCTCTCTCTCTCTCTCTCTCTCTCTCTCGCTCTCTTGCTCTCTCTCGCTCTCTCGCTCTCTCAGGTTGGGAGTGGCATCGGCAGGTTGATCCTGAAGGAGGAGATGAAAGCCAGGTCTGGTTCCTATGACAACGACCCCTGGGGCAGTGCAAGGAATTCTCGCAGTGGGAGCAAGGAAACACTCAACACCGCGGGCTACGGCTCCACGGCCTACAACAACACTGTCAACGGATGTGAGTGTCTCTCTCTCATCTCTCTCTCTCTCTCTCCATCTCTCTGTATGTGTGTTTGTGTGTGTGTGTGTGTGTGTATGTGTGTGTGTGTGTGATTGCATATGCACAGTTTTTTTAATGATCTTCCATATCGTGTCCATTGCAAGGTTTGTAGATGTCTGACGGGGTCAGAGGTCAGGGCTGCCGGAGGCACAGAAGGTTATTGCTGCGTGTGTGTGTGTGTGTGCAAGTGTGTGTGTGTGTGTGTGTGTGTGAGTGTGTGCAACTGTGTGTGTGCTGTGTGCACACACAAATGTGTGTGTGTGTGAGAGCGTGTGCGCAAGTGTGTGTGTGTGTGTGTGTGTGGTGTGTGTGTGAGCGTGTGCGCAAGTGTGTGTGTGTGTGTGTGTGTGTGAGCGTGTGCGCAAGTGTGTGTGTGTGTGTGGTGTGTGTGTGTGTGTGTGTGTGTGTGTATGTCTGAGCTTGTATCAGCCTCCAGATGCGGCCTGTCACTCAGCAGGAACGTAGTGTTTGGTTTAAAACTGTAAAACACGAATCCCATTTGCAGTGGTGTATATTTATATGTATGTATCTATATTGTTCAGTTATGTGTTCATTGTATCGTGTGTGTATCCACCTTTCTGGTCTTCTTGCTGTAGATACAGCCAGGCAATCAGCCATTGTAATAACTAGGTACAATGTTTAGGGATCTGGGATCATTTTGAGTTCACTTCATCTTTCTTACCTTTCTCCTTCCTTTCCCTTTTTCCTTGTCTATCACTCTGAGAACATCTCTCTCTCTCTCTCTCTCTCTCTCTCTCTCTCTCTCTCTCTCTCTCTCTCTCTCTCTCTCTCTCTCTCTCTCTCTCTCTCTCTCTCTCTCTCTCTCTCTCTCTCTCTCTCCTCTCTCTCTCTCTCTCTCTCTCTCTCTCTCTCTCTCTCTCTCTCTCTCTCTCTCTCTCTCTCTCTCTCTCTCTCTCTCTCTCTCTCTCACTGTGTGTGTGTCTCTCTCTCTTCCTCTGTCTCCTCTCTCTCTCTCTCTCTCTCTCTCTCTCTCTCTCTCCTCTCTCTCTCTCTCTCTCTCTCTCTCTCTCTCTCTCTCTCTCTCTCTCTCTCTCTCTCTCTCTCTCTCTCTCTCGTCCTATGTCTATGTGTCCCTCTGTCCATCCCTCTTGGTGCCCCATGTCTTGGTTTATTAATGACTAGTAAAATGGTTCATTAAATCGGAGGGAAGAAGGGAAGATTCTGCTGAGGGGGACCACGGTGGTTACATGCAGTTGGGGTTGGCCCGCCTGTGGGTGGGTGGGTGTGTGTGTTTATGATTATGTTTGTGTGTGAGAGAGACAAAGAACATTTATGTGTGTGTGTGTGTGTGTGTGTGTGTGTGTGTGTGTGTGTGTGTGTGTGTGTGTGTGTGTGTGTGTGTGTGTGTGTGTGTGTGTGTGTGTGTGTGTGTGAGAGAGAGACATAGAACATTTATGTGTGTGTGTGTGCGTGCGTGCGTGCGTGCGTGCGTGCGCGTGTGTTTCCGTCACTCCGCGGTCTATTTAGAAGTCGCTGCTTCATCACCCCTTTGATGTTTTATAGTCGCCCCAGTGCATTATGGGTAACCACCCGGCCTGCTCGTCTTTTGATAGCTCTTCCGGGCTGCTTGCTGCCTTAATGCAGTAGGATTGACCACACTCTTACGTGTTCACTGTAATCAAGCCCCAAACGGTGTACTCTAGAGACTTTTAAACACAAACAAAGAGGTTTGTTTATATGGGTCTGATGAATGCTCTCTGTCCTCTCTTTTTTTTTTTGCAGCTCCCCAACCCCAGTACACCACCACCAACAGCAGTGAGTCCATCATTGTTATTATTATTATAAGTGTCATTATCTCGTAAATATTTAAACGAATACTTCAAGAAACAAAGTCTGTGGAAAATGGCTGTGGCTTTTAAATTGAACACCAGCCGCGAGGATTGATTGTGAATGAAGGCGTTAAGCTAATGAAGCTGCCAAGCGGATGATGCTGCAATTTGTCTACTGTTGGACAGCGCCCTCTTGTGGACGCATAGCAGCGCTGTCAATTTACCCAAACCGCTTCCCGGCATAAACTATAGGACCTCGGCCATAATTAAAGGACCTTATTAACCCATACCATGTGTATAGAAACCTTTGTTTACATCATACACACACAGACTGTGGCCCTTTCGTTTTGAAGGCGTGTTTTTAGCCCATGTCCTCTAGATCCAAACATCAATTGTAATCTATATCAAATTAATCCGTATCTAGTTCATGAACGTACATTTATGTATTTATACGTTATGTTTTCTAGACTACGCCTGTAAGTCAGCCTCCCTGCCAGGATACGGACGCAACGGAATTCAACGGGTGAGACCTGGTCTTGTTTAGCCAAATGCGTCTCACACAACAGACCAATGTCCGTACGCATTGAACAAGATGAAGTGACGCCCCATTCTACCTATTGATTTGAAAGGCAAACAATTACATGCATTTGCTCCACCTTGAAATGCCCATTAGGGTCAATAATATAATAATATATAATAATATAATAATATAATAATTTAATAATATAATATAATAATAATATCAATAATATAATAATATACCAATAATAATCTGTTAATATACCGTTAATTGTAATAATTAACGGTATATTAATATTATATACTAACAGTAGTATACCGTTTTTATACCCAGTTGACTGTTTTTACATCTTATTTAACCACCACATTTAACCACTGTTCGTTCTATATTACTATGCTACTATTACTGCAACATTTTCACTATGGTTGGATTTTCGCTACACTTTACTTGTGCTGTGCAATGATCTAATACATTAGAATCTGATCAAATCTAATAATACAATGACTTGTGTGACCGTGGTGTGGTTAACTCTTAACATACATTAATACAGAATGACTGAATGTGGGAGTCTTATCATACAATACAAACACTTAGCCTGAATGAAACCCTCATTATCCCTGCTGTACTGCTGTACATCAGGGACAGGGAAACAGGGTTTTTGTTCCCTATAGGTTCAGATGAGACATGGTGGTTTGTGGTCCATTGTGGTCTGTCCCTGTGTTTCTCCAGCCTCAGAGCGCAGACTGCTACCAGTACCAGTACGACTCCGGCACTGAGGTTAACTGGGGGAGCCGAGGTAACCATCTCTCTCTCTACCTGGAGAGCTGCTCCGCTGCTCATGTCTGTGGCTTCTTCATGTGATGCTTGAGAAGATTCATATTTCTCTTTTCTGTCTTCTACCCTCCCTCTCTTTCCCCCCCCTCTGTGTCTCCATGTCTCTCCATGTCTCTCTGTCCATCTCTCCATCTCTCTCTCTCTCTCTCTCTCTCTCTCTCTCTCTCTCTCTCTCTCCTCTCTCTCTCTCTCTCTCTCTCTCTCTCTCTCTCTCTCTCTCTCTCTCTCTCTCTCTCTCTCTCTCTCTCTCTCTCTCTCTCTCTCTCTCTCATTGCGCCTGATTCTTCTATCAACCCTGAACAGAATACCAGGTATGGTTTTATTTGTTTTATTCTGTACAAATCTATTATTTTTGATGTTTTTGTTGCACTTTTCCGGTTTTTACTGTAGCTTGGATGGAAGTGACGCGTGTCTTGTTCTTCTTTCCGTCCAGATTTATCCGTACGAAGCGCTGATTGTCACCACTAGAGGGCGGAATAAGCTCCCAAAAGACGTGAACAGAGCTAGACTGGAAGTAAGTGATTAATGGTGTACGTTAACAAAGACACAAAGGGAAGGTTAGGAGCTAATGAGAAGGATTTGTTGAGATGTCGTTTTAATACAGATAGGAATATATATGCCCATTGTTGAGGTCATTACCAGCACATAATGTCATGTTGTCTAAGTACTGCTGATTAGATGTTATTAAGACTTGATGACAGACACATGTTTTGCCACCCTTTGGCTTACAATATTTTTCAATGTTTTTGATGTCATGTCTGATGTCACACACACACACACACACACACACACACACACACACACACACACACACACACACACACACACACACACATTAATGTCATGTAAAATGTCTTTATGGATATGGTGGTTAGTATAAATACTAAGACATCACCCAGGCCTTTGCTCTTAGCACTTCTCTTGGCCTGTTAGCTCTATTGTTGCTTGCTCATTAGCTTTTGTTTGATGTAATTATTGTGTAAACTCTAGGAAGGAAACTTATTGTACTTTTTCGGGAAAAAGCCTCTCGAAGGCTTGTTAGGAAGTAAATGCACTCATGACTTCTGGTGACTATTAGTTCTCTATGTTCAATGCACTTATTGTAAGTCGCTTCTGACAAAAGTGCCTGTTAAATTACTGTAATGTTATGTAACGCTGACTCTTAACATTGTGGCCTCTGTGTGTGTGTGTGTGTGTGTGTGTGTGTCCCAGCGCCACCTGTCTGTGGAGGAGTTTGTCCAGGTGTTTGGGATGACGATGGAGGACTTTGACCGGCTGGCCCTGTGGAAGAAGAACGAACTGAAGAAGCAGGCGCGCCTCTTCTAGCATTCCGTGGCTACAGACCAGAGACCAGCCTTACTGGGGGGGAAGGGGCAGAGGTCTCTCTTTCGCTCTCTCTCTCTCTCTCTCTCTCTCTCTCTCTACTCTCCTCTCCTGGTTCCAGAGAGACCAGGGACCAGGAGAGAGAGAGAGAGAGAGAGAGAGAGAGAGAGAGAGAGAGAGAGAGAGAGAGAGAGAGAGAGAGAGAGAGAGAGAGAGAGAGAGAGAGAGAGATAAGAGAGAGCATTTTGCAAACCAGTTACACTGCCATGGCTGCAAATCTGTTGAAGCTTATGGAGCCAAATTCCGCTCAGCCCTGTCCAGACAGCTGAGACACACACACACACACACGCACACGCACACGCACACACACACAGATGTAGACACACACATGGCCAAGAGGACGGCCTCACTCACACACACACACACACACACACACACACACACACACACACACACACACACACACACACACACACACACACACACACACACACACACACACACACACACACACACACACACAGACAACATGTACAGACAGACGGACGGATACACAAGTACGTTCTCACCATCACGACCAGCACCACGGCTGAATTCTAGTGGTCCTAGCGGTTCTAGCGGTAGAGACTGTAGTAGGCTCTGTGTAGAGGTGTTGTGTGTGTTTTTATAGGGGAGGAGGCGGGGCCTGTCACGTCATGTGACCAAGGAGAGAGAGAGAGAGAGAGAGAGAGAGAGAGAGAGAGAGAGAGAGAGAGAGAGAGAGAGAGAGAGAGAGAGAGAGAGAGAGAGAGAGAGAGAGAGAGAGAGAGAGACACAGAGAGAGAGAGAGACAGAGACAGAGAGAGACCTGTGCCGTGTGAGCACAGCAGCCGCTCTGCAGTCCCTCGTTATTATTATTATTATTATTATTATTATTATTATTATTAATATAAAAGAAAAGAAAATGTTTTTTGGCTTTGCCTTATACAACATGTTGTAACGCTCCCTTTGGTCTGAGTGTGCAGCACCAGCAAGCTGAACGAGTGAATGTATTGGTATCATTTGAGATGCTGGACAGATGGATGGATGGATGATTGCATGGATGGAAGGATAGTTGGCTGAATGGATTGATGAATGGATGGATTTGCTTTGGATTTGATTTAATTTGATTTTTATTGTGTTTGCGTGTGCGTGTGCGTGTGTGTGTGTGTGTGTGTGTGTGTGTGTGGTGTGTGTGTGTGTGTGTGTGTGTGTGTGTGTGTGTGTGTGTGTGTGTGTGTGTGTGTGTGTGTGTGTGTGTGTGTGCGTGTGTGCATGCCTCCGGGTGACAAAAGGTGATTGGCGTGAAAATGTTTAAAAAAACCAAAGTCAGAAATGCACTTATGCACAATTTAGCTAAATGACTTCCTTGTGTGTCTGTGGTGAGAAGGTGGGGGGGGGGGAGGGCTGTAGGGGGGGGGGCTGTAGGTCCACAACATAACTGATAAGCTAAAAATCATAATTTATATAGTGGAGTAAAAAAATAAAGTCAAGACAAACCACTTGGCGACACTGTTTACCCCTTTACCGTGGTTTATTATTTTTTTCTAATCGTGACGTTGACACATACAGTAGATCAATAGATCAACAGATCAACAGATCAATAATGTGCAAGCAGGTCTCCTAACGTTGTATTCAGAGCAATGTAAACAGTAGCCATATGTATAACACAGAGCTGTTCATTGCTCATTGAGATGATGACCCTAATCACTTTGTAGCTACAGGTTGTTGTTTTTTCCCTTTCCACTTCGGATGAACAACAAAGAAAATACACACAAGTAACCCAGGGGTGTTGACGGTTTTACTTACTAACTTTGCTTTCTTTGGATATATAAGTTGGACTTTGTCACAAAAAAAAATAAAAACTTTTAAAAACTGATCACGGATTCTTTCTTTCATTCTTTCGTCCTCACCCTTTTGTTTCACTCTGTTTTGTTTCACTCATTCTGTTAGCAAGATAACTCAAAAGGTTATGTACGGAATTGGACAGAACTTGGTGGTAAGCTTACTTATGGGCCAAGGAACAGTTGTTTCGATGTCAGCGCAGATGTGCATCCGTATCCAGGACATATTAAAATTATTGTTTAGCATTGGGAGCTAGGGCAATTTTATTTTTTTTAAATCACAAATTGTGTAATATTTCACAAAGTTACTATCACTATCACATGATAGTTCACATGATAGTTACTATCACATCAGGACAGTGCAAGCAAATAAGGCTA
>CM051001.1:18528525-18536025 GCA_027704905.1 Muraenolepis orangiensis
TCCTGTGTGTGTGTGTGTGTGTGTGTGTGTGTGTGTGTGTGCTTTACTTTTTGCTGTGCTGTGTGTATTTGCAGGAGTGTTTGTGTGTGTGTGTGTGTGTGTGTGCACTCCTTTCTGCTGTGCTGTGTTTGTGTGTGTGCACTTATTTGCATGAGAAGGTCCATGCATGTGAAATTAGACTTCTTGTATGACAGTTGTAGTGTGTGTGTGTGTGCGTGCGTGCGCGTGTGTGTGTGTGTGTGTATGCGCCTATGTACCTGTGTGTGCATGTTCCCATTATCTGATGTGAAGAGTGTGTGTCTCTGTGGTCTCTGTGTCCGTTATTGCTTGGCCTCTAAGGGCTGCCAGAGGCTCTTTAATGAGAATATATTGCTGCTTAACCCATGTGGCTTATCTTCCACCGCCACAAAGCACACAAATATATTTGAATTGAAATGTTTTTTGTAGTTTGTTGTTACCAGCGGCAGGATATTACCACCCGTAGACATGGGTCAGCACAGGACAAGCGAGCAAGCAAAACAGCCAAACTGGTTTGCATTGTGTGTGAGAGAGAGTGAGAGAGAGAGAGAGAGAGAGAGAGAGAGAGAGAGAGAGAGAGAGAGAGAGAGAGAGAGAGAGAGAGAGAGAGAGAGAGAGAGAGAGAGAGAGAGTGTAAGTGACATTCGATGTATAGAGATCTGTAGCTTGGTTCCCACCAAGCTACAGATCTCTATACATCGTGGAGCAGGAGTTGTTGGGGCAGGAGACATGGAACCAGTTATTTAGATGGAACATTTTATGGGTCCATGAGATGTGATTTATTTTGCTTTTTATGATGATAGCATACTGCGTTAGTAGCTGCTAGCTACGCCTAAGCTTTTATCTTCTCTGATGTTTTATTGGTTTGTGTAGATTTATTTTGAAGGAATATTTTACCGTTGTTTCAACAAGTCCTGTAAATGTACAAAGCGCTTTACAAGTCATGTCTCACATTCACCCATTCATATACACACACACATTCATCCACCTGACGGCGGATTTAAGGAGACAGCAGCTAGCACGTGGGGAGCAGTTAGGGTTAGGGTGTCTTGCTCAGGGACACCTCAACACTTTTTGCTAGGAGGAGCCGGGGGATCGAACCAGCGACCTCCTGAGCTACTGCCGCCCATGATGTCATTTTGAACTTGATATCGTCTATTGTGGTTGGAAAATGCAGGCCGATTGTCCGCTTGTCATTGTTCGCGGGTTGTATTGGTGCTCGTGGCTCTGGCTTTGGCCTTGATGGTGGTCTTTACTGGCCACCCCTGAGGTCTGGTACGTTTAGCTAAACAACTGCACTGACTGCACTGTACAGCTTCTCGTTTCTCTGGGTTCTTTTCCTTTTCCTAATTTTCTCCTTCCAAATGATGTATTTCTTTATCACACATTTATTGACTTGAAAACAAAGTGGTCCTTCCAGAAAGCAGTGAATGAGTAAGTCCTCCTGTTTTCATCACATCGTTAAAATGCAATCAATAGCCACGATTTTTAAAAACCGTGGGAAATAAGGTGGTGCGCCACAATGACCCGCTCTGGAAAAACAAAAGAACAAGAAAATCCCCCACTAGCCTATTCAATGCTAATATTATTCTTTCCAGGCCTGTGTGTGTGTGTGTGTGTGTGTGTGTGTGTGTGTGTTCAGATGGTCTGCATCATTATAGTAGCAGACAGCCGCGGTGAGCGTAAATCCCCATTAGCTGTACGCTGATGTGGACAACAGGTTGTGGCGATACAAGCCCCTGTCACACGGCCCGAAATTGACACCAGATGGACACACGAATATGGGATTTTGAATTTCGCGCGAAGATTGGCCCCGAACTTGGTCAACAGCCAATTAACAGCCGAAGCAAGTACCACGCCTACAGAAGGTCACACGATTGCACCCGGACCACACACGAAGGCAACGCGAAGATGTGAGTTTTTATAGTAGTTTATACAAAAGGCCACACGATGGCTACACAACGTCGTATTGAGAGTACGATTCGTTCGAACTAGGTCACGAAGGCGTCACGTGACCTCCCGATGGTATGAAACCTTCGGCCGACCGTGGGAAATTCAATTGCTGATCGGAGATTATTGGCAGCAGAACACACAGTACATTTAAACTTTATTTAAAATGTAATTCAACTTTAACATGCCACCCAAGGCAGGGTGTTGACGTTAAGGATGGCAGCTTCCTCATACTCTTGCTCTGCATCACTGGTACATCCTTTCGCTCAGCCGAGCTAACGTAGAACACACACACACACACACACACACACACACACACACACACACACACGCACACACACACACACACACACACACACACACACCATCTGAACATGTGCATCAGGTGAACCCCCCCCTCATTAACATACGACGCAAGCCTTAGCAAGTAAACGTGTGCCTTCCCTTTGTGTAGGCCTCACTCCGGCGATACTGGTCCCTAAACAAGGGGGAATCTGGTAATATTGTAATTGTGGCAAAATGTGTTTGTAAAGTGTTCTGGAACCATGGTTAAGGTGTGTAACTCGTTGGCCGTTTGGAGGACGGTTGAGGAAACATTAACGGAACTTTGTGGGTGTAAATAAATGAGCGTTGTCCCAGAGTGCTCATGGGGCAAACTTAACATTCATTTGAAAAATGGGACTCTGGATTCAGGGGACAATGCAACCCCTTTTTCCCTTCCATGACTGTGTGCGCCTGTGTGTGTGTGTGTGTGTGTGTGTGTGTGTGTGTGTGTGTGTGTGTGTGTGTGTGTGTGTGTGTGTGTGTGTGTGTGTGTGTGTGTGTGTGTGTGTGTGTGTGTGTGGTGTGTGTGTGTGTGTGTGTGTGAGAGAGAGAGTGTGAGTGTGTGTGCATGCATGTTTCTGCACATTAGTTTCTGTGCACGCATTTTCTGTGTGGTGTGTGTGTGTGTGTGTGCGCATGCGTGTGAGTGCGTGTGCATGCATGCATGTTTCTGTACATTAGTTTCTGTGAACGCATTTTCTGTGTGTGTGTTTGTGTGTGCGTTCTGTTCATGCATGTGTAGTGTGTTTGCATGTGCATACTTCTGTGTGTGCGTGTGCTTGTGTGTGTGTGTGTGTGTGTGTGTGTTAGCCTTTGTCTAGTGGGGGGAGGCCAGCGAGACTGTGTGTGTGTGTGTGTGTGTGTGTGTCGGATTGCAGAATAGCATCTCTTTCTCCTTCCTGTTAGCGAGACATAGCATGGCGGTGATCTCATAGGACTTGGGGGCAGAAGGAGAGTGTGAACGACAGTGAACAACAGCATGGGGAGCTGTGTGGTATCTTTGTCTAGCACCGGGCTGAGTCAAGGCCTTCTCTCTCTGGCCGGGCCGAGCAGCACATGAAGGAGATGACGATGATGGCAGTCCATCAACGCGAACCGGACTGATATACACACTCGACGACTTCTACGACCGGCGCTGAACTCTTCCCCTCTCTGTGTTAGACATGAATAACCGGAGCTGAGGCGAGGATGTGTTCGTTTGATGATGTGATTAACGATGTCTGGCTGCCATGGCAACGCTGTTAAAGGCGGGCAGTGCATTGGTTAAAGACAGTAGAGACGGTTGGAAGAATCATTGCGTTGACGTATGTCCATCTTAGTCAGTTAGTGATAACAATTAATAACTTCACTTGTATAGCACCGTTCAGACAACAATCGCAGCGCACACAATAGTAAAAAAAGAGCATCAACTTTATCATTATTATCATAAACAAGGAATCCAATAAATACAAAAAAAGTATCTAATAAAAACTACGTCCGGGTCAAGACACAAGTAGTACAAGATTGCTTTGACACACTCTAACATCCGTTAGAGGTGTTAAAGATGTAGAGATGTTAGAGATGTAGGAAGACACAGCCGGACCGGGACCGGGTCACAGACACCTGAGAGCGACCTGTGACCCAAAGCATCCTTGGTGAGGCGGTGTGCTATCACAGCTGCCTCCTCCCTAAGGGAGAAGAATTGGCAATTATTCAAGTGCATCGAAGCCCTGTAGTTACGGTTAGGGGAGGAGTTGAGGTGTGTGTGTTTGTGTGTGTGGGGGGGGGGGGGGGGGGGGGGGGAGGGATGGAGCTTATTTGTGTGTGTGTGTGTGTGTGTGTGTGTGTGTGTGTGTGTGTGTATGTGTGTATTTGCGCGCTCAGTCAAGCGCCAACATCAAAGCATGTGGCACTTCCTCACATCGTTCTGAACCTCGCACTTCAAAGGCACTTTATTCCTTATTGTTAAATAGGTGAGTTCGGGGGTTGGAACTCCCCTCCCCTCTCTTCCCATCATCCGTCACTATGGAAACAACCTGGACCGTTAAAGCAGAGCCTAATGCCTTGGACTTGAAGTACCTTACCTCCTGGTAAGGGTCAATGAACTAATGAGAGGATAGCAGCGGTGCATGGCAGTAGCCAGGCGGCTACATCCGGCCAATAGGAGTCTTGACTACCGTGGCCGCTGGTGAAGCCTGAGCAGGGCTGCTGAAGCAGGGGGGGAAAACACAACTGGTTTGGTCCATTGGTTTGGTCCATAATTGATTTGCCTACAGGCGGGTTTGAAGTGAGACACAAACTCGGCTGTGTGTGTGTGTGTGTGTGTGTGTGTGTGTGTATGTGTGTGTAGACAAAAGGAAACACACTTTCCGGCCTCTGACCTCTCAGTCTCGGTCGAACAACACGACAAAGGAGAAGATAAAAGTTAAAAGAAGATGAAAAAGTGTGGACCAGTCGTCTCCGCTTCTACGTAGTTTGGTTTGGTTTGGTTCTGCCGAACAAAACAACGTGTTTTTTTTTCTGTTTGTTTCTTGTCACCGGCTTCTTGTGGTGGACTGGTTGTAGATGGGGAAGATATTAAACGAAAAAAGCTTGGTGGGATCTAGCTGAAAACAACGTGTTATATATATATATATATATAGTCGGGTCATTGTTTTCAAAGGTCTTTTGAATACAATGACCTCGAGTACAATGACCTCGCTGGAGCGATAGGACCTGTCCCTCGGTCCGCATTCTGTCCCCTTCATGGATTGCACGTGTATTGTTTTGTACGTCACAGTACAATATGTTGCAGCATGACCATTCAGCCACCCCCACCCCCCCCCCCCGCCTATCGTAGAAACACACTTATATATCTGAAACAGAGAGAGAGAGAGAGAGAGAGGAGAGAGAGAGAGGAGAGAGAGAGAGAGAGAGAGAGAGAGAGAGTTTGAGGGGCGGAAGGTGGAAAAGAAGGTCCGCTGACAGGAAGTGGAAGCAGAAGGCCGGAGGTGATACGTGGTGTCGTGTGCACAGGAACACAGGAAGTCCATCTCTTCATAAGGGGAGGGATCGACCCCCCCCCCCCCCCCCCTGTGTGCGGTCAGCCAGGCCGTCGACTTTGCAGGACGGGGGAAAAGCGTTGAAGCGATCAAGAGAATCTGAGGTTTTTCGTTTCACCAGCTCAGACCCGAAGTGACGAAACGCTGGCCGAATGGCGATGAATCATACGAATCCTCAGATTTCTGTTTTCTTTTCTTGTCAATACCAGATAAGAGTTGCGGCGGTTGTGTGGCATATCCTCTGAGGTTTTTATCTAGCTTAACTACACAGTCAATATTTACACTTTTGCCGGAGCTCCCGGCTGTTGGGGGCCCAGACATGCTCTCTGTAGGAGAGAGAGAGAGAGATAGCGATAGAGAGAGAGAGAGAGAGAGAGAGAGAGAGAGAGAGAGAGAGAGAGAGAGAGAGAGAGAGAGAGAGAGAGAGCGAGAGACAGCGAGAGAGAGAGAGGAGAGAGAGAGAGCGAGAGAGAGAGAGAGAGAGAGAGAGAGAGAGAGGAGAGAGAGAGAGAGAGAGAGAGAGAGACAGCGAGAGAGAGAGAGAGAGAGAGAGAGAGAGAGAGACAGCGAGAGAGAGAGAGAGAGAGAGAGAGAGAGACATCGAGAGACAGCGAGAGATAGGGATAGATAGAGAGAACAAGGTAACAGTCACCCTCTAGAAATGCCTGGAATCTGTTTTTTTCTGAGGAGGGGAGGGAAGGAGAGCTGGATGGTGATAAGCAGCAGGGCGCTGCTTTCTGAGAGTGTGCATTGTTTTCCTGGCGCCGTTCCACTGTGTGAAAAACCACAAGTGCTACATACATCTGCTTCAGCGGGTCATCTGGTTTACCTCACGTTGGCACCGTGACACACCGGGACAAACAGACACACACAAAAAATACACACCCGCATGCGCTCCCCGTCCAGCGGGCCCCGGAGGAAAAGAACAACCCAAACATTCCTATTGTCTGGAGGGTGTTAAGGAGACCGCTGCCCCCCTGCCGTCCGCCAACGATAATAAATCTATTTGGAGATTAAAGTTTTCATCTTCTTTCGGAACACATCTCGGTTTTTGAAGCTTGCTGTTTTTTTTCTCTTTTTTTGGCCTCTGGTCTTGCCTCGTTGGCCACCAGGTATTCAGATTGGAATCGGATTCTGTTTGGGTTTTCATGTGTTCTGACACATCTCCGATCTGTCTCTCTCTCCGGCTCTCCGATGACTTATTATATGATATTGGAGGTGTTGTGGTTTGGAACGCCGATAACATTCTTGTCCTGATGCGTCAAAGCAAAAACCTCACCCATTACTTATGATATAATACATATCCTGTATACTATATACACCTTCTTCTTGTACAATAACAATCAAATGAAAGAGAGACGGAGCCAGCCAGAGAGCGGGTCCTGTGCAGGGTTAAGAGATCAAATTTCGTCCGGACACACGGTCTGGATCAATCCGTTTCCTTAACCCCTACATAAATATATATATATATATATAGGCTCTTTCAAGTCCAACAGCAACAAAGGGGAGAGGTAGACCGCGAAAGCCGCCGGTTCTGTCTTGAAAGGGAAGCCCTGGATACGGATCTATAGCCTTGGATGGTTCAGAAGCCTCCTCAACAAACAACAACAAATCGTGAGGATTGAATCCTCTTTATTGGTCACATACATGAAGACATACAGTGAAACGTGTTCTCTGCATTTAACCCATCCTAGTATTAGGAGCAGCGGGCAGCTTTATACAGCGCCCGGGGAGCAGTTAGGGTTAGGGTCTTCCTCAAGGACACCTCAACAGTTTTTGCTAGGAGGAGCCGGGGATCGAACCAGCAACCTTCCGGTTGTGAGGCGACCGCTCTACCTCCTGAGCTAGACTGCCGCTCCTCCTCCTCCTGTCCCGTCTCCTCTGTGTCTCCTCTGGATAGCACACTCCTCTGTGTTCAGCTCAGATAAGATAACACACATCTGGAGATGGTTGAACATCATGAGGACATGACTTGCCCCCCCATGCCCAGCAATGGGAACGTGAGCACGTTGGAAGTTGAATATCATGTCATGTTGACATGATATCGTCAATGGAAGTGATCGTTATCTACAACGTATATCGTCAATGGAAGTGGTAGTTCCAATCTATACTGTTCCTGTCATGGCCTCTTCGCGTGTCTGTGTGTATATTTGCACACAATTGTGCAATATTGTGATTGCATTATTTT
>CM051001.1:18543525-18551025 GCA_027704905.1 Muraenolepis orangiensis
TGCATCTGGTGTTTGTTTGAACTGGGCCGGGGGTGGGGTGGGGGGGGGGGGGAGAGGGGGCGGGGGTTGACCTGCTGACCCGTACCCTAACATGCTGACCTTCGCTCTCTGACCTTTAACCCCCCCTCTCCCCCTGTATGTGGCATAGCGATGGAGGTGCTGGTGAGCGAGCTGGCCGCTCTGCTGAAGCTGCTGGACCAGGAGACGTTGAGCTCCTCCACCCAGGAGAAGAAGACCTCCGTCAGGAAGCTCCTGCAGCAGATCAACCCAGCAGGTCAGAGGCAGTGGGGGACTGACTGACTGACTGACTTACTGACTGACTGATCGAATGGCCTACTGAATGATGGTTTGCTTTCTGATTAGTATTCTCTAAAGCACTGTCTTACCATGACCATGACACAGCTACACGTGGGCCTCGGTAAAGACTCCCAAAGGGAGAGAGAGTGATCTCACTCACTCACTCACACACATACCCACACACACACATCAAAGTCACATCTTTACCAGTGCTGAGTGACAGCAGCCCTGCCCTGCCTCCCTGAGCACAACAAGCCCCTCCCCCTGAGCTTCCAGAGGTGCAGACTATCAGCGGTTTATCAAAGGCTTTTCACATTGTTTATAATTCATTTTCCCCTGCTTCCCCCAGTGACGGGAACAGATTACATATACATGAACATGCCAGTGTATGGGAACGGCACCAGCTTCGTGGAGTCCCTCTTCGAGACTTTCGGTGAGTGTGTGTGTGTGTGTGTGTGTATGTGTGTGTGTGTGTGTGTGTGTGTGTGTGTGTGTGTGTGTGTGTGCCGTGCTGTGCTGTGTGTGTGTGTGTTCCTCGACTGTTAGAGACGATTTTCCCATTTTTTTCTCATCCGGTGCTCTGCAGACTGTGACCTGGCAGACCTCAGAGAGGACGCCAAGCAAGATCGGCACATGGACATCCACGAGACGGATGCTCCACAGCGTGTATGGTCTATCTATCTATCTATCTATCTATCTATCTATCTGTCTGTCCATCTGTCTGTCTGTCTGTCTGTCTACTTGTCCATCTATCCATCCATCTATCCATCTCTCCATCCGTTCATCTGTCTCCTTTAGCCACGCATTCCTGGTCAGGGCTGCAGGATGCAGGGCCCTACCCCCCTCAGTGTAAGGATGAGTCCATTGCAGGGTCTAACCCTCTCCACACATGACATTGGCTCTTCAAATGTCTCCATCGCCATGTCCCTGGGTGGGGTTTTGCGGGGGGAAACGCCCCGTGAACGTGGGGGGAGGACGCAAACTTCACACAGAAGTTGTGGGAATCAATCGCGTGTCTCACCTCACCTCCATCATCGATACACGAATCTGTATCTTTGTCGATGCTGTGCTTTTGCTCTGTTGGACGGAGTGGTGTTTCAGTCAGCTAGAAGTTACAGCACCTATCATACAGATTTATGGTTGACCGTCCGCTCAGGAGTGGAGTCCACCTGTCCCCGCCGCGAGGCGGTTAGTGTTACAAAGCCCTCCGTCCCCTGTCTGTACTGCACGTCACCTCCCCCCACAGGGTTGTCAAACACACGGTGAGGACCTATAAAGGGAGTGGAGACACTGCTGTTTGAAAAGCACAGGAAACAACTGCTTTCAAACGAGAGAGAGAAAGAGAGAGAGAGAGAGAGAGAGAGAGAGAGAGAGAGAGAGAGAGAGAGAGAGGGAGAGAAAGAGACGTCCAAGACATTTTTATTAAGACGCTTTTATGAGGACCCTCCCTGATCCAAGCTGTAAACGTCGCACGCGTCACACGGATATTCCCCACCGCCGCATGACGCATTAACGACTTGGTCTGTTCTCTTTGTTTTTCTTTTCTTGCTGATCGGTCGGAATCGTCAAAGACAAAAGACCATGTGGTTCTTTATGGTCTGTGTTTTCCCCGTCTGTCCTCCCCAGAGCATGGTCAGCCCCGCCCCTCCTCCACCTCCTACTCCTCCTCCTCCTCCTCCTCCTCAGCCGACTGCCGCCCCTCGTTCGGCTCCTCATCGCCCTCCTCTCGCTGCCGCTGCTCCTGCTCCTCCTCCTCCCTGCGCTCCTCCTCTGCCCAACATGCCTCCTCCGGAGGACTACTACGAGGAGGCCCTGCCCCTGGGCCCCGGGGCAACGACCGAGTACATCGTCAGCGGGTCCCGAGGTCAGCCGCCGCTTCAGCCCTTCCCGGGACGGATCACTCTAAGTGATCGGCAAAGGGTGTCTGAGATTTCATTTACATTTAGGGCATTTGGCAGACGCTTTTATCCAAAGCGACTTACAAGGTGTACATTTGTTGAAGCAGCCTGCGGTCTGCCCCGTTGGCGTCCTTCGAGTCATATTTCTCTAATATCTGTCTCTCTATACCTGCTCCTGCTCGCAAGTCTGTTTGTTTGTTTCCACGGAAGTGTGAACAGTTTAGGACCTTGGTTAGTAGCTTGTGTTTCCCCCCCCCCCCCCCCCCTTCCTCCATTAAGTCATCTAATGACGATCTGTTTGCGGGCGTTTCCGCTTTTTTACGGGGTGCCCGGTGAGCTTAAACAGGGGGAGGGGGGGGTTACTGTCGTTAATGCGGTGCTGTAACCCGTGCCAGGCAGCTGCAGCCCTCCGGACTCCATCGAGGACGGCTACGAGGACGCTGAGAGCAACTACCCCCCGACCTGCCTGACCCCTGGCCGCAAGAACTCCTGTGAGTCAGCGCTCCGCAGTCCACCCGTTAATAAGGTTACTGCACAGTGGGGGGGGGGGCTGCTTCCTGGAAGACCGGACGGATGCGCGCGCACATGCACAAACACGCACGGGTGCATGAATGGCTTGCAGGCATGCAAGGCTCGCAAAAACACACAAGCATGCACAAACAGAAACACACACACACACACACACACAATCATGTGCATGTGTGTGCACATACACACATGAGTATGTGCATATAAACACAGACACAGACACACACACACACACACACACACATGCAACCGATTTGCACACACACACAGACATACACACGCACACACAGACACACACACACACACACACACTCATGTGCATGTTCATGTGTGCACATTAACACATACACACACACACACACCCACACACACACACACACGTCAATAACGACAACACTAATCCTCTCCCTTCCTTCCTTTCTCCCCCCACCCCCCTCCCAGACAACGACTCTGACCCGCTTAGCAGCTCCTATGAGTCCTATGAGGAGGAGGAGGACGAGAGGGGGGGCCCCGGAGCTACCGGGACCCTCACCCACCAGTGGCCCTCGGACGAGACCTCCATGCCCCCCGCCAGGGACTGCCACATCTGTGCCTTCCTGCTGCGCAAGAAGCGCTTCGGTCAGTGGGCCAAGCAGCTGACCGTCATACGGGACAACCGGCTGCAGGTGAGGAACCTCGTGGGACGCCACGTCTCTGGGGTGTCATGTTACTGTACTTTGGCTGCAGTCGCGGGGATGTTTGAATGCGATGTGGGGTTATGGAAGACATTACATTACATTTCATTACAGTCATTTAGCAGATGCTTTTGTCCAAAGCCACAATAGTTTCAACAAAGGTAGGTAAGAGAACAACTCATCACCAGAAGTTAGAAGTGCATTTCATTCCTAACAAGTCTCCAAAAACTGAGCCAGTGCTCAGGTAAAAGTACAATAAGTTCAGGTAAAAGTACAATAAGCTAAAAGTACAATCAGTTGGCTAGTATAAGTGATGACAGGATGCGCTAGGAGGAAGGATCAGGGTAGTGTTTCCTGAAGAGGTGAGTGCTCAGCCTGCGGCGGATGATGGCCAGTGACACTGCAGTCCTGACATCCGTGGGAAGTTCATTCCACCACTTTGCCACAGGACAGAGAAGAGCCGTGACCGCCTAGATCGGCCACAAGGGTCAAGACAACCCGCTCACCCCACACCTCATGAGCTACCGCCACCCTCCCACCCCACCACCCCACCCCTGACATAAGTAAGACACGTCAGATGTGACCTCCACGACTCCACACCCTGTTCCGAAGCCTCCCCTGGTGAGAAGCCTTCTCCTCGGGATCTACCTCTGTTCATGAGCCCCCCGGGGTCTCACGCGTCCTCTCCTCCTCCTCCTCCTCCTCCTCCTCCTCCTCCTCCTCCTCCTCCTCCTCCTCCTCCTCCTCCCTCCTCCTCCTCCTCCTCCTCCTCCTCCTCCTCCTCCTCCTCCTCCTCCTCCTCCTCCTCCTTCTCCCCAGTGCTACAAGAGCTCCAAGGACGTGGTGCCCTACGTGGACCTGCTGCTGCCCCTGTGCACCGTACTCTACGCCCCCAAGGACAGCAAGCGGAAGAGGCACGAGCTCCGCTTCAGCCTGCCCAGCGGTGACGGGGTGGTGCTGGCCGTGCAGAGCAAAGAGCAGGCGCACCGATGGCTCCGGGTCAGTGTTTGTGTGTGTGTTGTGTGTGCGTGTGTGTGTGTGTGTGTGTGTGTGTGTGTGTGTGTGTGTGTGTGTGTGTGTGTGTGTGTGTGTGTGTGTGTGTGTGTGTGTGTGTGTGTGTGTGTGTGTGTGTGTGTGTGTGTGTGTGTGTGTGTGTGTGTTGTGTGTGTGTGTGTGTGTGTGAGTGTGTGTGTAGACACTCAACCTATTTTCTTTGTATGCTCCCCGCTTGTATATGCTGCATTAGAGTTGTGGTTGCATGGTAAACACCAAATATAATGATCACAATGCTAAAAATAATATTGTTGTTTGTATTTTTACATTTGTTAGAACAATATTAGCCCTTGTTTTGGACTTTGTTTTACACAATTGTGATGCTTTTTTTAATGACGAAAAATGTATTATATTTTTACAACCTTTTTACCAATATATATATATATATATATATATATATATATACATATTATTACAAATACAAATATAAATAATACAATCACTAAAATAATAGTTTTGCCTACATGCTTGCTTCATACACAAGGAACCCGTTCATGACTTTAGCCGGCCACTATACGTATGTTTCCTTTGGTTGTGACAGTGATAATAGACTGTAGTATGAATGTATGAAGTATGAATCTAGCGTGACCTGCGGTCCCAACAGGTAGTGAGAGAGGTGAGCGGGCCGGTGGCGGGAGCCGAGGTGTCCTCCTCCCCCGTCATCCAGAGGAAGGCAGAGCTGGACAAGGTAATGAGAGGCTGCGTGGTCCCCCTGTGTCATCGCCAGCCACAGGGAAATTTGAAGGGAAATTTGGTTGGAAAACTGGTAGTTGGCTGTGTGTGTGTGTGTGGGGGGGGGGGGGGGGGGGGGGGGTGTTGTGTGTGCGCGTGTGTGTGGTGTAATCTGTGTCCATGATTGTGACGGTTGACTTAAGTCAACTGTAATTATGTTTACCTTTCATCAACAAAGTGTGTATTATTTGTGACTGACAGACAGAAATGTGAGCTAAACGTCGGTGATTGTGTGTGTGTGTGTGTGTCTGCGTGTGTGTGTGTGTGTGATTGTATGTGTGTGAGTTTGTGTGTGTGTGTGTGTGTGTATGTGTGTGTGCCTGTGTGTGTGTGTGTGTGTATGCGCGTGTGTGTGTGTGTGTGTGTGTGTATGCGTGTGTGTGTGTGTGTGTGTGTGTGTGTGTGTGTGTGTGTGTGTGTGTGTGTGTGTGTGTGTGTGTGCGCATGTGTGCTCGCATGCGTGTGTGTGTGTGTGTGTGTGTGTGTGTGTGTGCCTCAGAGGTTGTCCGCTGAGAAGAACACATCTGATTCGGACAGCATGGGATTCTCCGCAGCCGACTGCTCACGAGACGGCGGTAAGACCGTAAAGACCTCTTGTCCGCCGTCACTTCACCCAAATCAATTAAACAATGACTTTGTTGACGTTTTGTCACCTTAACTATAATGATAGTTATAAGAGTAATGAATGTGAATTTGATCATGTCTTTTTTTCTCTTTAACCCAAGGTAAAGTGAAGCGCGGGCCCTTCTCCGCGGGCAGGAAGATCACACGCATCATCAGCTTTTCAAAGAAGAAGCCCCCTCGGCCAGGGGACCCCCGAGCCTCTTATACCAACCCCCGGCAAGGTAGTGCTCTCATTGTGCACTGCACTGCACTGCCCTGGATGACAAACCGTCTGTCACACTTGTTGTCCCAAAAATGTTGCGCTGACGTTATCCATCCACACTTCCACACAGCAAAACCTTCTCCCGCTGTAGCCGGACCTGACAATTATACGTTGCCAGATACCAGTAAATACCCGTCTTCTTGGGGGGGGGACAGGGGTTCCTCCCGAGGAAAGGGACACAGAGGGATGAGGAATCCGGTTTATTGTGAAGTTTGTAGTTGTTAGCAAACAGAGCAGATGGTCCATGCTGGCGCTCCTTCTCCCGAGTGTGTGTGTGGTGGTGATGGCTGGTTTAACCTGTGGGTCCTTGATTACCAAGGACCCACAGGTGTGAGGCTGCTTCAACCAGCCACCAACCACACACACACTCCACAAACGTCCACGAAACCGTGAAACCGTATGCGAATGCCGTCTGAGATCTGTGCTTTCGTTGCAGAGCTTTCTTCACAAAATGTTTTCATGTTAGGGGATTGAAAGTACAGACTCGGTTCCCACAGAAAAGGCCAAAACAGAAAACCCAAACTGTGTACACACACAGCACAGGTCGTTGTGTACATAGCGTCGTCATGGCCACGCTCCTGGCCTGTCATCTCCATTCCTAATCGCCTACGCCTTATGCCTCTTTGCCTTATGCCCCCCCCTTATCTCCTCCACAGGTACCCTGCTGGTGCTGGTGAACCAGGTGTGGAAGGACCACTGGTGCTGCGTGTGCCGGGGCGCCCTGCACTTCTACCAGGACCGCGGGGACCCCCGGCCCTGCCTGCCCCCCGTTCCGCTCCACGGCTGCGAGGTGGTCCCGGGCCTGGGGCCCAAGCACCCCTTCGCCTTCCGCATCCTGCGCTCCAGCACGGAGCTGGCCGCTCTGGAGGTACGGCCAAGAACCCCTTTTTTTTACACGGAGGTGTAGCACCGGTTCTCTAGGAGATGTTGTTCCAACTGTTGTTCTCTGGTCATGTAGCACTAGTTGCTCTCACTATGATTGTTATATTCTGCAATGCAACACCATGAACATCGATCAATATCCCCAACAATCTTTAGCTTGGCAACCACAACAAAATAATTATCAATATTGCTGTATACACATATAATTCATGAACATATATGTATGTGATATATGCTCTTTGTCTCAATTTTCTCTAAATTCTTCAAATGTTTTCACTCTTTTTCCTCTCTCTCTCTCTCCCTCCCTCCCTCCCTCCACACCCTCCCTCCCTCCCTCCCTCCACACCTCCCTCCCTCCACACCTCTCTCCCCCCCCCCAGGCTGGTAGTAGTGAGGAGTTGGGCCGGTGGCTAGGGGTCCTCCTGGCTGAGACGGGCTCCTCGGCGGACCCCGAGTCCCTGCACTACGACTACGTGGACGTGGACACCATAGCCAACATCCGTGACGCCGCACGCCACTCCTTCCTGTGAGTGGGATTGCTTGCTTTTCC
>CM051001.1:18558525-18576025 GCA_027704905.1 Muraenolepis orangiensis
TGAACTGTGCCACAGAGATGCGCAAGAGACCCCTGTCTGTGTACGCCTCCACCAAAGGAACAGTCATGCAGAAGGCCAAGGTAGTGATCTCTCTCTCTCTCTCTCTCTCTCTCCGTCTCTCTTTCTCATTCAATCCCTCACCCTCTCTCTGTCTTACCCTCTCTCTCTCTCTCTCTCTTTCTCACTCTCTGTCTCTCTGTCTCACTTTCTCTATCTCCCTCTGTTTCCCTCTGTCTCTGTCTCTCTGTCTATCCCTCTCTCTCTTTCTCTGCTGGAGTATCTCTCTCTCTGCTGGGGTATCTTTCTCTCGCTGTCCCTCTCTCTCTCCTCTCTCTATCTCTCTGTCTGTGTGTGTCTCTCTCTCTCTTATAAATTATAAGTGTGAATGCACAAAATATGCATTTATTTTTTACAGTGGGTGCCCACCTTAACAATATCCGTCCTATCTCAATTTGTTCCAGTGTGAAGACACAGCTAATCTGCGTTGTTATATATATTTGATGGACAGGGAAATCATTTAATGCAACAACGAACAAAAAACACATTATCATCTGGTAATGTGTTTTTTCTTTTTTTTCTTTGTCTTTCAGGAGTGGGAATCAAAGAAAGGAACCTAAGAGACATGTCGCACGTGAACAAAATAGAATCTTCTTCGACATGGAGGCCCCAGTTGCCAGTTGTTGGATTAAAAAAAACGCTGCCTGAAGATCATTTTTTTTAAAACAGAATCAGAAACCCGGCCGACGGCTGGCTCCGGCCAGGTCCGAGATATTGTCCTTTTAACCACCGTACGCATTACCGCTGCCTTTCTGTACGTTCAATATGGCCTTCGATACCGTGGGGGAGGGGGGGGGGGATGACGACGAGGTTTGATGATGAGGGTGAGATAAAACCATTTTTGAGGGAAAAGAGCAAGTCCACTGCACGTGCAGAGCACACGCAGAGAAGGGGAGCGACGAGGAGTCTGAATTACAGGAGTGGAGGAGAGAGGTGTACAACCATTCGTGCGCTGCCCGCGTGTTCGATATCCGACGAAGGGAGGGGGGGGGGGGGGGGGGGGATAGGAGGAGAAGGAGCCGAGTCGGCGTGCGAGCGGTAATGTGAATTTCATCCCGTGAGCTGGACTATTGTAGGCGGTGTATACGTTGGTTGTTGTCGTGTCAGCGGTGGGTGGCGAGGATTCTCTCTCTCTCTCTCTCTACCGTGTAAATTGTCAGTGATGCGTATGAATAAGTGTTGGAACTACTAACGCAAATGGTGCTAAGAAAGCCCTAAGAGAACCCCGATGACTACATTTAACTCACTTCTTTCTTTCTTTAAGACATGTTTACTTGTTGCACTTTACCATTTTCCTTCTTTTTTTTTGGATATGCGGAAAATAAAACTTAATTTCTTATGTCTCTAACCTAATTTAGCCTTTACGCCTTAAGAACCACGTCCTATTCCCTCCACGGATTAACGGCGGTAAACTTGTTATTATGTCTGTGCCTGTGGATTCATTAAAAAAATGTAAAAGCATTCACTTTAATTCCATTTTCTCTCACATTGGCTTGAATAACTCAATAGAAATAATCAAATGAACAAAAATGAAGATGGATAAATATGTACGCTTGCAATTAGAAGGCGATATAATGCAGTTTAAACAAGTGTCTTCTTGTTTCATTTTGGATTTCAATTCCTCTGCTGTCTGCTGCGTGGATACAGACATGCTGTCATGGCCAGCCCATCCCTGGCTGTCTCTACACACGACGCTACGTATCCTACCACGACCAACGACCATCAACTTGAAATCAAATAAGAAAGAAAAAGATGACCAGACGAACGTGAAAGATGTGAAAAAGACGACCGAAAAAATGGCATATTTTCAATTGACCCTACGGTGCCACCGTCACATCTACATGTACAGATGAGAGAGAGAGAGAGCAACGATTTAATAATAATAATATTAATATTGATAATAATAATAATAATTGTGCGGCAGATCGCAGTGTAGGCTAGAGAGAAAGTGAGAGAGAGAGAGAGAGTCTCAAACAGCTTGAGGGTTTCCAGAGATCACATCTGCCACCACCCGGAAACCCGCCCTTGTAAGTGAGGAAGACTCCAGCGCGCGGCGCCACCTCCCTCAGAGGAAGAGGTAGTACAGCCAGTAGAGCACGTTGACGCACAGGAAGGCGGCGGGGAAGACGGTGCGCGAGCGGCGGTCGATGTTGTGCGGGTTCTCCACGCTGAAGGCGCGCGACACTCGCCGCGAGGCCCGCTTGGCCGACACCATGCAGCGGCCGCACGGCCTCCGGAACTTCGACCCCGTCCGGCGGACAGGGTGGTGGACGACGTCGAGGTCGAGGCTGAGGTCGAGGCTCTTGGACTTCCTTATTTCCCCCTCCTCCTCCTCGTCGTCGTCCTCGTCCTCCTCGTCGGCGGCCCCGGGGCCGATCGCCACCGACTTGTTGGGTTTGAAGGAGCCGTTGCCGTTCCCGTTGGACTCTTTGAAGTCCTTGAGGAGATCCTGGACGGACGAGGACGAGAGAGAGAGAGAGAGAGAGAGAGAGAGAGAGAGAGAGAGAGAGAGAGAGAGAGAGAGAGAGAGAGAGAGAGAGAGAGAGAGACGCAGAGACAGAGAGAGAGAGAGAGAGGAGAGAGAGAGAGAGAGAGAGAGAGAGAGAGAGAGCGAGAGAGAGAGAGAGCGAGAGAGAGAGCGAGAGAGAGAGAGAGAGAGAGAGAGAGAGAGAGAGAGAGAGAGAGAGAGAGAGAGAGAGAGACGCAGAGATGAGAAGTGTTATCGGACAGGAGCAATCGCAAGCGGCTCCGTCCGCTTTGTCATTTGCTGTGTGCAATGCAAACAAGTACAATATAATTGCTTTCTCTCCCCATTTCTCCCGCCAAAAGAAGAAATAACGTGTCTCTCACGCGGCGCAGCTCCTCGATGGTCTGGTGCTGCATGGTGCAGAAGTGAGCGCAGGCGTACTCCACCAGGGCCCCGAAGATGAAGGTGAAGCAGATGCCCAGGTACACGTCGATGGCCTTGATGAAACAGTTGGCGTTGGGCAGCGAGGTGCGGGCGCCCATCATCAGCGTGGTCATGGTCAGCACGGTGGTCACGCCTGGATACAAGATACAAGATACAAGATTTGTATTTGTACATTTGTACACAAGTACATTGGAACGCTTACTCCCCCATTCCCTCACACAGTATAAATCTCAAAAACAACACCATACAAATATTAATAATATATACAATAATAGAAACAAAAAAAGAGCAGCAAAGTGAAATTATATGTACATGTCTTTTTTTTTTCGTGGTTATATAGATGTAAGACAGTCTACTAGGTATAAAACAGGTATAAATATTTATAGAGTAGGTATGAGATATGTGCAGAATTATAGGTATATATATATATATACACACACAGGTAAGTAAACACGTTTGAACAGGTAGTGAGCAGGGGTATGCAGTTATATCAACAAGATAAATATATATAAATGTATATAAATGTGTATACAGCAGGTAGTGAGCATACAACAGTTGAAGATTAATATATATATATACAGTAAGTACAGTAAAAGTTGCGATAGCGGCTGCTTAACCGATGGGTAACTAAACCCTGAAAACAAAACGCCAAATGCGGAGCGAGAGGAGGCCGGGGCGGTGCCGTACGTACCGATGCAGGTTCTGGCAGGAACCGAGGACTGGCTGATCCAGAAGGAGACCCAAGAGAGAACCACCAGAAGGGTGGAAGGGACGTAGGTCTCCAGGATGAAGAACAACACGTTCCTACGCAGCGCAAAGTGCAGAACCAGCTTGGGGTAGTTCCCTGGAAGAAGAAAGAAACAGAGGAAAACCACAGACCATGGTTTTGGTTCAACACCGCTACAAAAGCGACAAAACCCATGGCGTCATCCTAACCATCGTAACCATCCCAGGAAGGAGAGCGTCCTCTTCAGGGACCATTCTCATGGGTTCTTCCCTTTGGACATACATATATATATATATAGATACAAGATTATTTTATTTGCCATTTGTAACAAGTACATAGGAATGCTTACTCCCCATTCCCTCCTGCAGTATACATCTCAAAAACAACACCATACAAATATAAATAATATGTACAATAAAAAAATAAACAACAAAAACAGCAGCAAAGTGACTTAAATGATGTGTACATGTTTTTGGTTTGTTCCCCTTGATTTACTCTGTGAAATTGCTTGATGGATTGTTTGTTTTTTCCGTGGAGGTTTCTACATATTTGCACACAGCATTTATGGAGTTGAGAGGTACTTTTGAGAATGTTTTTTCAAATTCTTTGGCAGGAGTAAAATCCTTGATTTTTTAACAAAAATATTTTAAAGTATTTAAAGTGCCAGTAGTGCAGCAGCATCATGAATCCAGTGCAGTACAGAGTTGTTCCTTTGGTCCTTTAGAGGTCTTCGGTGGGCTTGTTTGCATGTGGGCCTGTGAATCCTTCTGAGACTGTGTTACTGTGATTAAGGGGCTGTACAGGAGCTATCTTCTCTCATTCCCCATCCGGGGGTGACGCAGTACATCTCATCTGAATCACAATGACCTGCCTCCACTGCAAAATGATACACTTGTATTCCAAAAATAAAAGATATGCAACTGTGTGACTAAAGTTCATGAATTCACTTGTGATGCGGCGATGATTTGATTTGATTTGCATCTGTTAGTGAGTGGGGGTGAGGGTGGCGGGGGTGATGGAGGCGGGGGTGAGGGAGGCAGGGGGTGATGGAGGCGGGGGTGAGGGAGGCGGGGTGATGGAGGCAGGGGGTGAGGGAGGCGGGGGTGAGGGAGGGGGGGTGAGGGAGGCGGGGGTGAGGGAGGCGGGGGTGATGGAGGCGGGGGTGATGGAGGCGGGGGTGAGGGAGGCGGGGGTGAGGGAGGGGAGGGTGAGGGAGGGGGGGGTGGAGGCGGCGGGGGTGATGGAGGCGGTGGGGGTGATGGAGGAGGTGGGGTTGATGGAGGCTGGGGTGAGGGAGACAGGGGGTGAGGGAGGGGGGGTGATGGAGGCGGGGGTGATGGAGGCAGGGGGTGAGGGAGGCGGCGGTGAGGGAGGCGCAGGTGAGGGAGGTGGGGGTGATGGGGGAGGCGGGGGTGATGGAGGAGGCGGGGGGTGATGGAGGTGGTGGGTGATGGAGGCGGGGGTGAGGGAGGCGCGGGTGATGGAGGCGGGGGTGAGGGAGGCGGGGGAGGGTCTTACCTGTCTCGTACACCGCCTCTGACACGGAGGTGTAGTAGCTCTCGATGCTGTACTGGGCCAGCCGCAGAGTGTCCAGGCCCTTGACCGAGTCGTTGCCCCGGGTCCAGTAGAACACCACGTCCTGCAGGTTGTATCCCCCTGAGGACAAGCAGCGCAGCGAAACAAACGCACCCGGGGAGATGAAGTAAACCATACACGGGTCACAGAAGGAAGACACAGCATAGATAACAATACACACACACACACGCGCACACACACACTCATACACACAGACTGGCAGAAAGACAACACATATTTACAAACTACCCCCCCCCCCCCCTCCCAAACACACACACACACATACACACACACACACACACACACACACTCTGACATACTGAACACCGCTCCACCACATCCCCCACAGACACACACAAAATGAACACATACAGTAATTGGCTATTTAATTTACATTTAACCCGTCACACACTTCCTCCCTTATCCGCCATCACATACTAACCGGTCGATGGTCAGGGTGGTAATGATGACGGTGATGGTGGTGGTGGTGAGGATGATGGTGATGGAGGGTTTGTTTCCATCGGCGGAATGATGGGGGTTGCGGGTTCGAGACCCTCTGGGCAGGGGGGGGCTACTCACAGCTCTCCAGCTGCAGGGTGCACACCTGTCTGTCCATGGGGTACTTGGTGAGGTCCATGTTACAGGCTATGGTGGCTGTGATGCTGCAGAGAGTTCACACATTGAGCTCGACATAGTGGAGGTAGTGATACAGTTAGTGGTGTCAAGGAGCGTTGTGGTGAACTCAACATTGCGGCGATAGTGAAACAGTTAGGGCTGTCATGTCAAGAGTGATTTGACGGTCACAGTGATTATGCCAAGATGTCTTTTTGTTACAGACAACAACTAGAGGGCCCTCAGTAGAGCGCATACCTCCGCCACACCAAATAGTCCCCTGGATTCGGATCCCGATCTGCGCCAAAAATTGAATCAACTGTTCCTTGGCCCATAAGTATATGGAACCACCGAGCTTTGTCCAATTCCATACATCTGGTGCAGACGTACACCAGACGGGGGGCCCCCCCTTACCGGAGGGCGTAGAGGACGGTGCCGTTGCTGAAGATGCGGATGAGCCGGTTCTCCACGGTGACGTCGTGCAGGAAGGAGCGCTTGGAGTCCGGGATGAAGGTGTCCGGGATCCACAGCAGGGACACCAGGCGCCCGTCCAAGCTCACGCTCTCGTTGCCCGGGAACACCAGCCGGGAGTCCCGCCAGCGCTGCCGCAGGAAGATGGTGGCGGTGTAGTCCTACCGGGGGGGGGGGGGACACGTCAGTTCATCCATGTGTTCATCGCAGGCAACTCACGACTCAGCTTTTTCACTCTTTCATCCGTTCGTCTTGTACGATGGAGGAACCGACTGGATGGAACCGTTAAGCCTGCTTCTATTGCCTCACTGTAGCGAGAACGACTTTTAGGTGTGGGGGGGGGGGGGTGAGGTTTACTTACTCACTGCACAGCACCACCGGCTGGCTTTACCGTTACACTTCCCAATGTAACCCTTGTGTGTGTGTGTGTGTGTGTGTGTGTGTGTGTGTGTGTGTGTGTGTGTGTGTGGTGTGTGTGTGTGTGTGTGTGTGTGTGTGTGTGTGTGTGTGTGTGTGTGTGTGTGTGTGTGTGTGTGTGTGTGTGTGTGTGTGTGTGTGTGTGTGTGGTATGTTCAGAGGAAGCAGGCCTACCATGTTGATTTCCGAGATGGCGTCGATGCTGGCGATGTCCAGGCTCATTCCGATCTCCACCGGCCCCTCTATCAAAAGCAAGAGTCACATGTGTTAGTAGGTTTTAAAAACAGAGGAGGAAGACAAGCTGAGGAAGACAAGCTGAGGAAGACAAGCTGAACCCCCGGTAGACATTAAAATGCTGCCTATGGTGTGTGTGGTGTATTATAAGGACTGGTCGGGTTTGGGTCCTACCGTTAAAGTTGGGTCTGAGGTAGCGGTTATATCCCTTCATTAGCTTCTGGATGGTGGGCAGTAGCTGGGAGTCGTTCCATTCTCCCCAGTGCTGCCCGGGATACATGCACCAGCTGGGCAGAGGGAGAGGAAGAAGGAAGAGCGTTCAGTGTGGCCTGGAGACACCATGTGGGCTTATGTGTGACCAGCTAATGAGTGGCCAGGAATGGGGAAACAGTGGCAGCACCAGTTCTTTCACTAAAAGTCTTTGTTACTCTACTTACAACAACAACAAAAAACTAGCATTGCATTGAACCGTAGTCTTGCACGTAAAGTATAACGTACAGCATGCATGCTAATTAATAGCCGCCATTTCGCAACAGCTAGCAATACAGTGTATGACAACTAAGATTAATTGAAGATAAGACAAATTGTTGTTGTTGTTCATTATAAGAGGTACAATTACAAGGGGTGTGCCCGCCCACATATTGATAAAGACTGCAGGTCATATCAGAGAGATCATCTGAATGTTTGTGTCTGTCATGTGACCACAATGGGGGTATATATATTTGTTGTTGTATATATGTTATTGTATATATAAACGGAATACGTCATAATGGGATCAATAATATCTGTCAACCTCTCACCTTTGTTCCGTCAGACACAGGGCCAGTAGGGTCAACGAAAGGACAGACGTCATGTCCCTGTGCGAGCAGGGGGCTTGGGACACGATGACGTACTGTACCTGTACAGGAGTAAAGAAGCGCAGAGGCAAGTTTGGTCATAACGGAGTGGCCACAAGGTGGCGGTATGTACCCATATGCGCACCCGTTGCATGGCGTGTGTGTGTGTGTGTGTGTGTGTGTGTGTGTGTGTGTGGTGTGTGTGTGTGTGTGTGTGTGTGTGTGTGTGTGTGTGTGTGTGTGTGTGTGTGTGTGTGTGTGTGTGTGTGTGTGTGTGTGTGTGTGTGTGTGTGTGTGTGTGTGTGTGTGTGTGTGTGTGTGTGTGTGTGTGTGTGTGCACAGCACAGCACAGCACACTTAAATGATCCAAAGACACCAACACATGATTCTTCATGGTTTGTCAGTCGTCGCCTGGTGGCCATGTGGTGATTCATGCTGTTCATTATTCCCATAATTTCCTCCACGTCTCCTCCCCTCCTCCTCCTCCTCCTCCTCCTCCTCCTCCACCTCATTCTCCTCCTCTTTCCCCCCCACGCTTTTATAACACTTCCATCCACACCTTTAGTATTTATCTAGCTTCAGCGCTTTGCGTATAGTACTTGGAGTCATTTGCAAGTCACTTGCTTGGAAAGTATTGGGTAAATAAAGCTAAAAGTCGCTAAACGATCAATATTACGCGTGGAACGTAATCCAATCCACGGCTGCATTGGCGAAACCATATAGTTCCCAATGCGACAGCAGCACGTTAATGACATGCGTGTGTGTGTGTGTGTGTGTGTGTGTGTGTGTGTGTGTGTGTGTGTGTGTGTGTGTGTGTGTGTGTGTGTGTGTGTGTGTGTGTGTGTGTGTGTGTGTGTGTGTGTGTGTGTGTGTGTGTGTGTGTGTGCTGCACAAAGCAAAAGCCTGAGCTTTCCTGGGGAGAGGAGTGCCATTGATTGCACAACTCATGTATTATTCAAACACGTTACACGTTACATATGTGGTAGAAGACGCGGCACACACACGGCTGTTGTTTCTCTCTCCACCCCCCCCCCCCCCCTCCCCACACACACACACACACACACACACACACACACACACACACACACACACACACACACACACACACACACACACACACACACACACACACACACACACACACACACACACACACACACACACACACACACACACACACACCGCCGCCCCGAGGGATGGAGTGGAGAAAGTAAGAGGAGAGAGAAAGTGTGATTTTTAGTCCAGTTCCAGTGCCTAGTAATTCGTGACGACGTTATTTCGACAAAAACGCGACGCGTTTTAAACTTTGTGCGCTTTTGCTCGTGTGTTTGTTGTGTTTGTTTTCTTGTTTGTGTCTTTTTCAGGCGTGACGCTTCGATTCCGAGCCACTCCATCCTTAGCCGCTTCTTCCTCCTCCTCCTCCTCCTCTCGCCTCTTGTTACGCCATGCATGTCGCCATCATGTCTGTCGTGTTTTCCCCTTCTTCTTGCATGTCAACACAAATACTATTGCCTCATCTCTCCCTCTCCCTCGGAAGACCCTCCCTCCCTTGGTTTGTCCCACCTGATGGAGTAATCATTATATATCTTACCTGGTTGTTCTTGTCACCAGTTGCTGTATATCTCTCTCCTGATTCGGTCGTGTTCCCTCTTATAGTTTATCCCTCGACGAATGACTCTCTCTGCTTTTCTTTGCATCCACAGTTCTTCTTTTGCTTCTTCTTCTTCTTCTTCTTCTTCTTCTTCTTCTTCTTCTTCTTCTTCTTCTTCTTCTTCTTCTTCTTCTTCTTCTTCTTCTTCTTCTTCTTCTTCTTCTTCTTCTTCTTCTCCTCTCTCCTTTGTTGTTGCTTGTTTTAAGAGTGTTTAGGTTTCAGCTCCTGGAGAAGAAATGTCTGCTGTTTGGTCCTGGTGTGCGAGCGAATGGGCTTTTTATGCCTAAAGTGCAAAGCGTCGCTCTGCATTCTCCTGCCACCGAATGCATGCTCTACTCAGCAGAGCTCAGCTTTGCAGCTCCTTCTCTCTCTCTCTCTCTCTCTCTCTCTCTCTCTCTCTCTCTCTCTCTCTCTCTCTCTCTCTCTCTCTCTCTCTCTCTCTCTCTCTCTCTCTCTCTCTCTCTCTCTCTCTGCCTCTCTGCCTCTCTCTCTCTCTCCCCCGTCTCCATTAAACCTCTCTCTCTCTCTCTCTCTCTCTCTCTCTCTCTCTCTCTCTCTCTCTCTCTCTCTCTCTCTCTCTCTCTCTCTCTCTCTCTCTCTCTCCCTCCTATCTCCCTCTCTCTGTATATTGCTTTATAATGGCTCTTTTCTAATTAGACACAGTCTGTCATTGATTATCCTACCTGGCCCTATTCTTCTCACCTCTTCACCAAATTCCCCCATAGACACACACACACACACACACACACACACACACACACACACACACACACACACACACACACACACACACACACACACACACACACACACACACACACACACACACACACACACACACACACACACACCACAGCTTCTCCTTGGCTTCTGGTCTTCAGTGAAACATCTTGTGTCCCTTTCATGCCCTCACTTCTTAGCTCTGTTCCCCAGATCTCTCTCTCTCTCTCTCTCTCTCTCTCTCTCTCTCTCTCTCTCTCTCTCTCTCTCTCTCTCTCTCTCTCTCTCTCTCTCTCTCTCCCTCCTATCTCCCTCTCTCTGTATATTGCTTTATAATGGCTCTTTTCTAATTAGACACAGTCTGTCATTGATTATCCTACCTGGCCCTATTCTTCTCACCTCTTCACCAAATTCCCCCATAGACACACACACACACACACACACACACACACACACACACACACACACACACACACACACACACACACACACACACACACACACACACACACACACACACACACACACACACACACACACACACACACACACACACACCACAGCTTCTCCTTGGCTTCTGGTCTTCAGTGAAACATCTTGTGTCCCTTTCATGCCCTCACTTCTTAGCTCTGTTCCCCAGATCTCTCTCTCTCTCTCTCTCTCTCTCTCTCTCTCTCTCTCTCTCTCTCTCTCTCTCTCTCTCTCTCTCTCTCTCTCTCTCTCTCTCTCTCTCTCTCTCTCTCTCTCTCTCTCTCTTACGTATGTCTCAGCAATCCTATTCTCTCCTTTCGGTCTTTTTATGTTTTCTTTAAACTGCCTTTCAAGGTAGTCATATTAGGTGGGTCTCCTGAAGTTGAAGCAATTTCACGGCTCCTCATCTCATCCACACTCCGTCAGCTGCACTCAATCCCCACAGCGGTGGGGATTGGTGTGTGGTGTGGGTGTGGGTGTGGTGTGAATCCAGTCCCAATAAGAGCATGCAATGCAGGAGAATGCAGCTTTATTTCCCCCTGGCATGCTTGCTTGAAAACTGTAAATCCCCCCCCCCCCCCCCCGGCGGTGAACCCGCTGCCTCCTTTCTATGATGAATCCACCATCGTTAAAAAACAGCCACGGTGATGATGCTGATGGTGGCCATAATAATAATAATAATAATTAGAAGAAGAAGAAGAAGAAGAAGAACCTAATAATAACAACATAATGTTGGGCAATGATGAGTCCTCCCCCGGGTACCGCCGCCGCGGCGCTCATCGGATGCTATGTTATTGTTTTATTGATCGAGCGCCTTTACGCCTTTCGTTAACGTCGACGAGCCAATGCCGTCGTGCAAGGTGTGTGTGTGTGTGTGTGTGTGTGTGTGTGTGTGTGGGGGGGGGGGGGGGGTACACCTTTCACCCTGTGTTATCCGACCGCTAAGTCAAAGCAAGGGGAATCGCACAGCCAGATAACAGGACACAGGAGTATGGCGCGGTACGAGATGGCTGCCGTGTGGCCAGCTCCCGCACCACAACGCAGT
Organism: Muraenolepis orangiensis; assembly: GCA_027704905.1. Classification (NCBI taxonomy): domain Eukaryota; kingdom Metazoa; phylum Chordata; class Actinopteri; order Gadiformes; family Muraenolepididae; genus Muraenolepis; species Muraenolepis orangiensis. Next base: position 18,570,253 of record CM051001.1, read on the forward strand.
TTTTTTTTTTTTCAACGTCAAGAAGACCAAGCAGCTGATGGTGGACTTCAGGAAGCAGAGAGGAGAGCACGGCCCTATCTCCATCGACGGTGTTGCAGTTGAGAGGGTCAGCAGCTTCAGGTTCCTCGGCGTGCATATCTCCGAGGACCTCACATGGTCCACGCACACCACACACGTGGTGAAAAGGGCCCAACAACGCCTGTATTTCCTCAGGCGTCTGAAGAAATTCAGCATGGGCCCCCGCATCCTGAGAACATTCTATAACGGCACCATGGAGAGTGTTCTTACAGGGTGGATCACCGCCTGGTAGGGAACTGCACCGCACTCGAGCGCAGAGCGCTTCAAAGGGTGGTGCGGACGGCCCAGTATATCGTTGGAGGTGAGCTCCCCTCCCTCCTGGATATATACAACCAGCGGTGCGTGGCCAAGGCCAAACGAATCATAAAAGACAATGCCCACCCCAGCCACGAACTGTACTCACTGTTACCGTCAGGCAGGCGATACCGCAGTATCAAGTGCCGTACAAATAGGCTTAGAGATAGCTTCCACAGTCAGGCCATCAGGCTGCTGAACAAGGGCGTATAGCATATAACAATGTATATTTTATTACATTGATTTCTATATACATATTGCTCTTTTCTGTGCGGATATTTTGCATTTTATAAATTGCATTTTTATTTTTTATTTTTATTCTATTTTTATTCTATTTTTATTCTATTTTTATCTATTTTTATCTTATTTTATAACTGCTGTCTGTCGTCGGGTATTGCACATAAGATTTTCACATCACTGCTTTATACTTGTGTAAACTGTGAAGTGACAATAAACTTGACTTGACTTGACTTGACATCGGATGAGGGAGACCAACAGTCTCTCTCTCTCACTCTCTCTCTCTCTCTCTCTCTCTCTCTCTCTCTCTCTCTCTCTCTCTCTCTCTCCTCACACACCAACACACACACACACACATGGATCACACACACACACACACACACGAACATACGCACATAACAACTTTTCCCAGTTTTCAGGAAAATGTCTTCCTCTACCACATTGATGCCCTCACTTCTTACCTCTATTCCCCTGGTCTCTTATCTCTGTCTCTGTCTGTCTGTCTGTCTGTCTGTCTGTCTGTCTGTCTGTCTGTCTGTCTGTCTGTCTGTCTGTCTGTCTGTCTGTCTGTCTGTCTGTCTGTCTGTCTGTCTGTCTGTCTGTCTGTCTCTCTCTCTCTCTACCACATTGGGTCCCCTTCATGCCACTTCTTAGCTCTCTTCCCCTGGTCTCTCTCTCTCTCTCTCTCTCTCTCTCTCTCTCTCTCTCTCTCTCTCTCTCTCTCTCTCTCTCTCTCTCTCTCTCTCTCTCTCTCTCTCTCTCTCTCTCTCTCCCCCTCCCTCTACCTGTCTTGACACGTCCACAACATTATCACACACTAGAGATTAAAGATGAAACACCTTGTGTGTGTGTGTGTGTGGGTGCTCTTTGCTTATTTACCCAGCCTTCATCTGAAGCTTTAAATATTCGTCGGCTGATTTGTTTCTGTATTTTTCAATACTTTTACCTGTCATGAGTTCTGCTCACCATGTGACATGGTGGACATGGTCAGAACGCATTATGTGTCAGTTGTTCCCCGGTCTTTAAAGGGCCTGTGTCACTTCAATGTTCCTGGCACTCGTCACCGCTGACTTCCGAGATGAATTGTGAGGGCCCCCTCGGAGGCGGAGGGGGCAGTGAAGTCAGACGTAGGGATGGAGTGACAGGAGGTGACCTAGGATGAGCTGTACTGTAGGGAGTCACTGATGCATATAGTTATTTAATGACACAGATCATATTAATAACCTAACCAGCAGCGGTGGTGTTCACCGGGGTGGATCTCCCCCCCCCCCCGCAACGTGTGTCTCCAAAACCAGGGGGTTTCCCAAACGGCGGGGCGCGGCCCATCAGCGGCTCTGAACAGAAGACAGAGGAACAGAGGAATACTGTAAGTGAAGATGCCAGATACATGGAGAAATAATGAGACTTTTTTGTTTGCGATTTACATGGTGTGCATGGGGATGTATCACATGTATCACGCATCATGGAGCCCGCCCGAGAGAATATATGTCTATATTTGTTTAGCTGCACAAAATATCTGGTGGGCCTTGGGCCAAAAGTACCTCCCACCTGTAGGTGAAATCTTAGGAAGCCCCTGAAGTAATTTGCATATTCTTGCATTCCATTCAAATGTGTTTTAACTGCCCTGTCTGTCCTCTGATCAGCTCCCTAAACGACCATGTGTCATCTGTTTTTCTGTCTCTAGTCCATTCATGTTCTCTTCAGACATTAACGGGACTTTAAGAAAAACAAAATAAAACCTACCTTTTCAGTGTGTCCTCTCACACCATGAGATTCTGATTCTGAAAAAGAAACTATTATTGGAATCTGAAGAAATTACAGTTTTGAAAAAATATTTTGCAGCTAGTGCCTGTACCGTCTCGCAATACCACTTTGTCCCTCCAGAGGCGCCATCACTGAGGTGTCCGATTGTAACCTCAATCATGTCAAGTACACATAAAAACAGATTCACTGTGAACCGTAAGCTTAACACTGTATTCAGTGGTTTCCTTGTCGTGTCGTGTCTCTCTGGTAATATGCCGCCCTCTGCTTTGGACTAATTAAAATCTTACACTTTCCACCTTCAAACTCATGACATGTTCTCGTTCTGTTGCTTCCCTTGTTAAGCAGTGTGTGCTTTTCATGCAAAACAGCTGTCACTGTTTTTGCATGAAAATAACTACTGGAATAAAGTTAGTTTGATTTGATATACAATAACATAGAATACTGGAATATATTGCTGGAGCAAGTCATTAGTCCTCCAACCCAATTTAGAACACTTGTTTGTGTGTGTGTGTGTGTGTGTGTGTGTGTGTGTGTGTGTGTATATGTGTATGGCTATTGTACAAAACAGAATCTCTAATTAAAAAAGTGGTTCCTTCTAGATGCTGTAAACCTAAAGATCACACCGTCACATATTCTCCAACGCATAGACCCACGCACAGGTCACACCCCATTAGGAATCTCCCGCCCCTCCTTTTTGCTTCAGCCAATCCCTGTGCTCTCCACTGCTAATTGGTTCATTCAATTCACCTGCTCGCTCCCCTACATAAACCCTAGCTTTTCCACCTGCATAGTGTCGGATCCTCTTTCCATGACTCTCGCCTGACCTGCCTGTCTCCAAACCCCGCCTTCTACAACCCCCTCGCCTGTCTCTGGCACAGTATTATTTATTTATTCATATTCAATTCCTTATCCCTTTGGACCAAAGGTCCAAACCATCTTCATAACACACACCCATCACTGCTTTTCTTTTCGTTCTCCGCCTCATAGTCTCTTCTTTGCTGTTCTGTGTAAAGAAGATGTTCTTCTCGGGGAATGAAAGGTCGTTAAGCTACAATTTTGTGTGCATCCGGCTAACAGACCACACACACACACACACACACACACACACACACACAAACACACGTGTCCACAAGGGATTGTGCGTAGACCAAAAAAATAATTGACTCATTCCTCCATCGAATCTCTGTCTCCCTCCCCCACCCCTCACCCCCCTACCCGAAGGAAGCCTCCGGCATGACTCCCCCCCCCCCCCTCCCCCTCACCCTCACCCTGCCGCATCCCCCATGTGACTTTGCGATGAGTGTCTGCTGGGATGAGCACAGTGCCGAAATTAGCCCTGGCTTCATTCATGTGCTGTAGGTTCATGTCCATGGTAAACAGAGAGAGTGTGTAATGAGGGAGGGTTGCGGTGGTAGAGGGTTGTGGGCCGTCTCTCTCGTGGCAGGGCTGAAGGCAGCCGTGGTCCTGCCTTGTATGTGTGTGTGTTTCACCTCTGTGCAGTCTTCCATTCCCTGAGTATAGAATAACCTAACCATGAGTCATCTGTTGCATTCGCCGGCGCACGTCGAAGCCTGGATGGTCAGGCTCTCTCTCTCTCTCTCTCGCTCTCGCTCTCGCTCTCGCTCTCTCTCTCCTTTCTTCTTTTAATCTGTGACTTTAGTTATGTCTCTCTTCCTTTAGCTATTATCAATCTCTCAATCTGTGGTCATGTGTTACACTCGACGGAGCATGGCGAAGCATGTCGAAGCCTGGATGGTCAGATCTTTCTATCTCTCTCTCTCTCTTTCTCTCTCTCACTCCTTCTCTCTCTTTCTCTGTTGTTCTCTCTCTCCCCTTCTTTCAATCTATTATATATCCTTTATTTATCTGTCTCTATTCCGTTCTCTATTATCAATCCCCCAGTGTCGTGAAAACAAGAGGAAAATAGGGAAACATGCTCGCACACGCACACGCACACACGCACACTTTAATAGAAGTTCCCCGTCTCTCATTTAGATGTGAGTCTTTTAGGAGTGCAGAAGGGCCCCCCTGAAGATGGTTCCATCAGGGTTCACCCATGTGAGAATGTCTCCCAGACAGAAACAACTGGTTACCGATAGCACCGCAATCTGCTTGTGGGAGACGAGGACCAATCCTGTCGTGAGGGGAATACCGACACCAACACCTGGACTCCTCATTTACAGCTGAGCGCTTTAGTACCGCCGTCCTTGGGAGAATACCACTTTTTTTTTTAAATATCATATTTATTGTTCAACTTCAACTTTTTCTTGAGCTGGCTGCACTCACAGACATCAACACACAACACAGCAGCGTACCATGTGATACATCTTTGTTAATATTGGTTAATATTCTGGAGCCATTATTTACACCAGGTTATTTATATATATATATATATATATATATATATATTATATATTTATTTATTTGATAATAGGTGACGAGACGTCCTAAAAAAAATCGCCCGAAAAATTGTCCGGGATTTGGCTGTTGCTTCCTTACGGTCGCATTACTTTACGTTACTTTGACATATCTCCTCTTATGTCCTTCCTCTTATGTCCCTTCTCGCACGGCCTATACCATTGGTCGGTCATGCAGGCTACAACTTAAGCTCAAACAATGCAGACATTGGTCAAACTGCATCTCAATCATGACCCTCAGGCCCCCCCCCCCCCCCGTGGCACACATTTGACTATCATCCAGCTCCCATCCTGTCCAAACCTAAATAGTTTCACCCTATATGTTTAATCTAGAACAAAGATTTGATTGGACTTACTTCTGCTTGATGTTAAATGGCTGTATGGTTGCCTTTGACATCAAATTGATATTGTCTGTGAGTGTTTTCGATTGTTTTGCCGGAGTGTCAGGACTGACACTCCGGCATCTGGACGTATTGGGACAGAAACGGAGCATTTCCCAACACTTGCCAGTGGGTTTCGCTTTAGTTGTTGGCCTCAATTTTGAACAAGCAAAGCGCGCGCGCACACACACACACACACGCATGCACACGCGCACACACACACACACACACACACACACACACACACACACACACACACACACACACACACACACACACACACACACACACACACACACACACACACACTCACATAACAGCAGTGATGGAACATCCCTACAAATAGTTTTAAAGTGCAGCGGTTGTTGTTAGCGGTCGGAGCAGAAGGGAAAAACATGGAAGTGTTGTCCCATCCCATGAGACACTGAATTTGGCACCTAACCTGGTGGGAGTGATCCACTGCAGTAAGCGGCTTTCCTCCTTTAGTTCCACCCTCCCCCATCTCTCTCTCTCTCTCTCTCTCTCTCTCTCTCTCTCTCTCTCTCTCTCTCTCTCTCTCTCTCTCTCTCTCTCTCTCTCTCTCTCTCTCTCTCTCTCTCTCTC
>CM051001.1:18581025-18586025 GCA_027704905.1 Muraenolepis orangiensis
ACCGTAATATATATAAAACAGCCAACACTGTAATTTTTGCCATTTTTTAATGTAAAAATAACATTTTGTCACTGTTAAAAATACTAGCCCGTTCCCAGGCATGCCTGGACACATTTCAGGCTAAAATGCCATTGGCCGTCAAATGTGAGTGGAGGTTGTGGACAGAAAGGGCGCTTGAATTCAAACATTAACGGTTGCCTCTCTGATGTGTCGCAGTGATTTGAACTACTCTCCAGCAGGTACTTCGTCTGATTATTCTGAACGTTGCAGCTTGTCTTCAGTTAACACGGTAAGGTGAAGTCAATTTTTGCCAGGTTAACGTTTGAGTGTGATTGTAATTATTTCGATTATGAATGAGTTTGCGCAGCTTTTGTCGCACACCAAAGTATAGGCAATGTTTAGTTAGGCTAATAATGTTCAGACGTCTTTGGGAGAAGGGGTAAATTGGTAGCATTTTTTTCTTTGTAACCAGATTGCCCGAGTGTAGTGGCTCTTGCAAAAGTGCCGTTCCCAGGCATGCCTGGACACATTTCAGGCTAAAATGCCATTGCCCGTCAAATGTGAGTGGAGGTTGTGGACAGAAAGGGCGCTTGAATTCAAACATTAACGGTTGTCTCTTTGATGTGCCGCTGTTTGACCATGTATTCCTGTTGCATTTGTGGAGAATCTGTTCAGTCTCTAAAGGCGTATGTTGTACATTCCAAACTCCACCGCAATGAACCTCGTTGTATTTTCAAGTGTGTTGGAATTGATTGTAAGCAGGCGTTTTTGGTGAGCAAAAGGAGAACCTGTTCCATTTCGTCGAGGATACATGCCTGGCCCAAGAGGTTCAGATGGAGAAGTTGCCGGCAACACCCTGCATTATTGTGTGTGGTAATTAAACAAACACTGAAAGTGCAACCAAACTCTCTAGAATAAATCTACTAGTGTACTGAAATACAATTGTACTACTGGCTTACTTAGTTCCAGGTTATGTTGCAGCCCATATAACGATACTGACCATTACTTTACCTGTACCAAGGTCAGCCAATAGCAGAATTAAAGGCAGCAGTATGGTTTTAACCAACTCCGTTATCAGTTTTGGTGGTTTTTTGATGGCCCTTGTTGAATGTAATAAGTAATGAGTATGTTTAGTCAATGGCTGACATTGATGCCTTTGTTATGGAAGTTTGTTTGTTTTGTTTTTTGTATTCTTAAATTGTTCAGGGTCCTCCTGCTTTGCTGCTGGGACGTTCATGTTGAGCATGACCAAGAGGTCGTCAACGACCACATCACTTCCTTCACGTCTGCCTTCTGCCTGATGTTGGGGAGTTACTACTGCTTCAACATTCACTACCAGTGGAACTACGTTCAACACTTGAGTTCCTCCAAAGGTTCAATTTCTTTGTTGTTATAGTATTTAACAATACAAGTTTTTATTTCAGCCCTCAATTGTTTTTTGTGAATTTATATATGTATTTTTCATGAAGGTGTTTCTTCTCAATAAATCCTGAGAGAGGAACCAAAGTCGAGTGGAAGAAAAACAAGAAAGTACTCCCAGTCTATCCCAGAGTCCCATACAGACCCTACTAACCCCAACCCTTTAGACAATGTGTTAAGGTTTACTGTACTGCAGATATTTGTTCAATTTCTATCATAGTGAAAGTTCTGAAGTTCTGAAATGTAAACTTTTCCTTGGAAAAGTGTATAGTTTGTGTATAGTGTATAGTGTATAGTTTGTGAAGTCACAGTACATGTTCAGCTTTACTGAGTGAGGTCAATCGTTTTGTGCTGCAAACAAGTTCAGTTCATAAAGCTTTTCTTTATTTTAAAATGTGAGATGGGACATTTTTTTGTGGCTGCTAGGTACAATGAGCAATTTAAAAACATAAATTTGCGCTCAGAAAACTTGTTAAGTTTAGAATAGATTAGATTTACCTTCATTGTCATTGCAGAGTACAGGTACAAATCCGATTAAATGCAGTAGCATGTAACCAGAAGTGCAAATATAGATAAATGCAGGAGTGTAGGTTATACAGCACAATAATGCTATACAATATGTACTAGTGATGGACAGTGGAGAGTTACAATATACAAAAGAGTGCAAATGTAGGGTTGTCTAGAGTATGAACAGCATATGTGCATTTGGTAAGTATGTAGAGTATAACATACTGTATGTATGGGTTGGTTATTTGTACTATTACAATATTGAACAGTGTAGGTGGTTCAGTCTATCATTTGTTTTAGAAGAAATGATTATGAAAATACTCAAGTCTGGCAGAAGTTTCCTCTGATGGCATCATTAAAGAACTGAGCTGGTAAGTTGGCTGCATATTTAAAAATATATACATCAGATTTTTATTCTGCGTCTCAAGTATTGTTTCCCTTCCAATAGGCCAAGCCAAACGATTCTTCTTGACATTACCTTTCCAGGTAAGAGATACAAGTCTAGAGAGAGTAAATTATTGTTTTTGTTTATTTTACAATTTAATCTTTGACTTTCTTTTCTCACTTGTTAGGGCATTGATAGGGCTGCACCATCATTAGGGCTGGTCCCAGTCAAACTACCAAGTTCCACTCAGCGTTCTCCTGCTGCTGGAAGTTCTCCCTGATCCTTCAATGTGGACCTGTTTCTACATTCAGTCAGGACATTTATGGTGAGTGATTCCACACAAACTGGTTTTCTATCATGCACGCTTTCAGTAAATATTGACTTTAGTATAGTGGTATATACTGTGCTCTTTAGAAATGTGTCTACCAGTAGAGATTAAGTAATACTGAGTGTTGGGGGGATGTTACCGTCAGTTACTATAGTGAAAATGTAAATAGGTTATTGAGAGTCCCTTCATTTATAAACCATTTTCAAATTGATTTACCAGAAAAATCAGTATACTAAGATGTGCTGTATATTGTTAGTCCATAATTATAAAAATATTGTGATCTAAAGGTTTTGCAATATAATATATCCCACCACTACTTAAGTGTAAATGAAACGACTTTTGATCCTGTGATTTTTCTCTCTGCTCTCTCCCTGATGCTGGTGTTAGGTCCTGGGTTCCCCATCTCTCCCTGATGCTGGTGTTAGGTCCTGGGTTCCCCATCTCTCCCTGATGCTGGTGTTAGGTCCTGGGTTCCCCATCTCTCCCTGATGCTGGCGTTAGGTCCTGGGTTCCCCATCCATTCCACCTGGTGGGACCCTCCATGTCCACATGCTGCTCCCTTGCCTCAACAGCTACAGGAGGGCAACACTTGACTGCTGATCTGTTTAATGGACTATTAAAAACTTTGGACTTCTGTCTGACTATGGTCCATAGTCAGACAGAAGTCCAAAGTGACTGTTTATGAGAGGATTTTACGTATTAGAAGTTAAATCATTACATTATACTGTCAATTTCACAATAAAACCATATTTCATGGCAAAACCTTTTTTTGTACTGCTTTTGTAAGGGAATTTATATAGGAAAGGGTTTTTTTTACAGTGTACGGCAAAATACACTAAATTATACACAACTTTTGATTACAATTTGCGGGAAAATTCAGTTAAATTACAGCATTACACTGATGCTTTTACAGTTAAACAGTGTTATTTGTTTGGTATTTTTCTGTAAAATTGAATGGGATTCAATGTACAATAGACAACAACTGCATGTAAATCTTACTGAAATAATCAGTTTAATAGCAACGTGATCATGCTAATTCAGCAGAAAAGGGCTGTTGAAATTACAGATTTAAGATGTAAATTACAACTGTTTTAAACTGTAAAATATACACGTTGTTCTGTAAAGTTGTTTACAGTTTACCATATTTTTTACATCATTATTCTGGCAACAAAGCTGCCAGGTTTTTACTGTAAAAACAACGGTTTTTTTTTTACAGTGTAGGGTTGAAGACCACTTCAACAACTCTGATCCCCGACGCATGCGGCAGGGCATCCAGGCCATTACGGACTACAAACCCTCCAACTCCCGCCCCCCCAACCACTGACTCATCCCTCCCTGACCAGCTCAGTCATTTTTATTCTTGCTTCGAAGGCGAACAACCCCGAACCCCCCCCACCAGGGCTACTCTCCCCGCTGACCACCAACTGCTCACCCTCCACACCCTTCACAGACGTGCGTGCGGCACAGAGCAGAACAAATGCTCATAAGGCAGCTGGTCCTGAGGGCATCCCCGGTCGTGTGCTCAGGAACTGCACTGAGCAGCTGACCGAGGTCCTTACTGACATATTCAACCTGACTGTCACTAACTGTTGTCCCAGCGTGCTTTAAAACCACCTCCATTGTGCCAGTGCCAAAACACTCCTCTGCAGTGAGCCTCGACGACTTCCGCCCTGTTGCAGTCACCAACATCATCGTGAAGTGTTTCGAGAGGCCGGTCCTGGCTCACCTCAAATCTGGCCTGTCACCCTCACTAGATAAATACCAATTTGCCTACCGTGAGAACAGGAGCACGGAGGACGCCATTTTCTCAGCCCTTCACTCCGCTCTCTCCCACCTGGATGAGAGCAACACCCACGTGAGAATGATGTTCATCGACTTCAGCTCAGCATTTAACACCATCATCCCCTCCAAACTCATCTTCAAACTTGGTGACCTCATGAAAACCAAGAATCTTGACATTAACCCCTCTTGTTTGTAACTGGTTATTAGACTTCCTAACCAACAGACCCCAGTCTGTCAGATTAGCCAATCTCACCTCCTCCACCCTCACCCTGAACACCGGTGTTCCCCATGGCTGTGTCCTGAGCCCTCTCCTTTACTCCCTCTTCACCCACGACTGCAGGTACAAACACCATCATCAAGTTTGCAGACGACACAACGGTGGTGGGTCTCATCAAAAACAACAATGAGACAGCCTACAGGGATGAGGTCCAGCACATGGTGGCGTGGTGCGCTGACAACAACCTGACCCTCAACACCAAGAAGACCAAGGAGCTCATCGTGGACTTCAGGAAGACCAGAGCTGGCGCACACGCCCCATCCTCATCAACGAAGCGGAGGTCGAGCGTGTCTTCAGCTTCA
>CM051001.1:18596025-18631025 GCA_027704905.1 Muraenolepis orangiensis
GACGCCCACTCCGAGGGGCCCGAGCCGGGGGAGTAGCCGGTGAAGCCCCCGGACGCGGGGGCCCTGGCCTGAGGCCCGTCCATGGGTAGGTTGATCTGCAGCGGCCGGGGCAGCCCGTCTCCCCCCTGCTCGTTGACCGCCATGGCGGACACCCCCGACATCTCCGACAGGAAGCTGCTCAAACATGGCGGGGGGCCCGAGGACGAGGGGGAAGGGATTCTGTCCGGGCTGTCGGACATATCGAGAGAAGAGTTAGCGGAGTGTTTGGGGCTATCGCGCCCGCTGTCGACCGCCTCGGACGCCCCTGAGCTCCCTTCGGCCGAGAGAGTGTCTGATTTCCTCTTTCTCTTGCGCCGGAAATTCCCATTGTCGAACATCTTCTCACAGTTGGGATCTAGTGTCCAGTAGTTGCCTTTGCCTGGGATATCAGGGAGCAGAAGAGCATTGCAATTAGATTTGATTCATAGAAACATGGCACATAAAAACATCTGATGTAAACATATAACAGACATATACCAGGCATGGATGCACATAGTGCATTTGGAATACAAATGTGACATAGACATGAATGAAAATGTCAATAAACAACATCGAATGAGTTAGTACCTGGGTCATCCTCGTCTCTGGGCACCTTCTTGAAGCAGTCGTTGAGTGACAGGTTGTGTCTGATGGAGTTCTGCCAGCCCGCCTTGCTCTTGTTGTAGAAGGGGAAGTTGTCGGCCACGTACTGGTAAATCTGACTCAGGGTCAGCCTCCTGTCCGGAGCCCCGTGGATGGCCATGGCGATCAGGGCCGAGTAGGAGTACGGCGGCCTGACCAGCTTCATCAGGTCCTCTTGAGAAGGCAGGGAGAACCAGCTCAGCTCCCCGCCTGGACCTCCGGCCCCGCCGGGGCCCAGGTATGGCCGCTGCATGCCGTAGTGCTGAGGCACAAAGGGCGGGCCGGGGTTCCCCGGCGGGCCGGTGGCGGCCAGGTACGGCGGCGTGTTGATCCCCGAGCCGTTGAACCAGAGGTAGGGGTTGGGGGAAGACGCGGCGTAGTCGCCCAGGTCGTAGGCGGACGGGGCGGTGCGCTGCGGGCTCGGCAGCGAGGGAGGAGGGTAGTAACAGTCACTGTACATGCTGAGTTCCGGAGGCTCCTGGCCCAGGTTCGGGAACTGGGGACCGCAACGCAGAGGAGACTGTCCCTGGGTCTCGAACGAAGACATCAAGACGCACAAGTTTGCACTCACCTCTTTCTCTTTTAAACGTTTGCCCTTTGATTGCCCTTTTATTTGTGTTTCAATCTCTTACGCCCTTGAATTACAGTATTACAGTTGTCTCCCTTTTTGTCATCCAAAAGGAAGCTCTTGTTTAAAAGTAACCTATCTTGTCAAGGCTACTGAGTTTGCAGAGCTGAATAATGTCTTCAGACTCTCTGTCTCCCTGGAAATGTGTTGCCTGTTTGTCCTTGCTCCATGTCGGAGATGTCACCTGTCACACCTGCTTTATCTGTTATTGGAAACACCCACTGGCCCATACGATTGGTTGTCTCCTCAGGTGAGTATTTTTTTTCCTTTTTTTTTTCTTTCTTGTCAGCAGCTTCCTCATTTTAGTAACTTTTAATTATGGAATTTTCCATGCTTACGGTTACACTTTAGCGTTACAGATGAGGTACATAAAATACCTATAGGCTGCCACATACCAGGATACATAGCTTACCACTGGACACCCATTGTCCATGTATCATAATAATGTTAAATAGTGTGGTCAGAATAAAATAGTAAAGTTACAAGCATGTAGGCCTATAAAATCAATAGATTAATATAAACGTGAATAGGGCCAAAATAAATACATATATATATATATACATGTTTTAAGTTTCTATATATATGTTTATATATACATATATATAATCAACAAAATAAATAAATAAATAATAATAATAATAATAATAAAATACATAAAAAAAATACTAATAAATACATTTAAATATAAGTATATATAAAATATAAACAATATGCTGGAGCTCTCGAGTGGCTGCACCGCGCGACGCTTCATGTCATGTATGAGTGGCGCGAGCCATTGCACATCATCATTAATTCTGGAACATTCGTCGTTATATCGTCCATTTCACCACTTCGTGTTTGGAGCAGTTAACGTAAGTGAGGTCTTCTCTATTCTTTTGAGCGCCGTGATGCCCTTTAAATCCAACCAAATGTGAGCCAGCCAGCCAGCCAAAGTCATCATAACTCCGAAATATAAACTTTAAAGACAACGTTTTATATAAACCGGCCAACTGTCAACAACAACAACACAGTTGTCACAGTTAGCCGGTTAGTTTAGCGTTGTACATTGTGTTGCCTTGTGTTCTTTCCTCCGTCGGTTCTTGGGATCTTAACGTGTTGCAGGTAAGTTGGCGTTCATAGACAACTTTATGTCGGCTTTTAGATGTGCGATTCGCCTTCTTCTTACTCCGCCGAGTGGCAGCAGCAGCAGCAGCAGCAGGGTGCTAACCAAGACTCGCTGGACCTGAACAAGGAGTTCGAGATAATGATTGGAGAAGTTGAAAACATGTCAGGTTAGACACGTATTTTCCTATACCTTCCTCAAACGCGCCGTATAGGCACATATCCGAAAGCCTGTTTTTAAAAGACGTGATTGAAACGTCTGCATGTATTCATGCATTGCAGTCGTATTGTTGTCATTTATGTACTGCAAATTGCTGCATAGGGTTACTAAACATGTCAAATCGAGATACACACACACACACACACACACACAATAATAATATATACGTATTTATATGTATATATCTCAATATAAATCGCCGTATGTTAATGTATACTACACATTAACCCTGTCTGCAGTGCAGGTCACCTGGATGGCCTATGACATGGTGGTGCAGCGGACTAGCCCAGAGCAAGGGGACGTCATGCATAGGCTGGAGGAGGCTTATCAGACATGCAGAGCAGTTGTCTGTAGGGAAGACGACAAGTTGAACCACCCGCGGCCCAGAGAGGACATGTGTGCCGAGCCTCTTGCAAAGCCACAGTCCTAATCGTGATGATCTGAGGATTGTCTTTGGTTTGGGGATTTTGGAAGAGACAATAGTTATGTCTAAATAGAGACAGTCATGGTCATACTGTTTTATGTTGTTGACCAGTGATGTTTTATGGTTAATCGACAACCAAGTTGTAATGCAACCAGTTGATGTTTGGTTTTCATTTCAAATGTCTTTCTTAGGTGGTGCACATTGTGTTGCCAACCCGTACAGTTGATATGTGTTCATGCCATGAATTGCACTGCAGTTACTGAAGATTTGTGTTTATTGTGAAATTAATCATAGCAATAAAAACATTTAACTCGTACGGCTTCAGATGATTTGTTTGGGGACCCTTTGGGCAACATAGCAGATAGCACACACATCATTCATTACATTGTGATTTTATAGCATGTGTAGTGCACATATCCAATGCATGAGTCATTCTTATTAGACATAAAGCATATTGGACTGTATCACAAGGGAAATTCACTTTCTTTAATAAAAGTTTTTATTTTTCCAGATGGAAACCTCAGAGGAGCTCAGAGTAAAGGAGAGTTGCGTTCCGGACTCCACCGACTTTGAAGACCTCCTCGGTAGACTACACTCTCTTCACAAGGACCTGACCCGACTGGCATGTATGTTTGACTGTTCATCCCGGACCCTAATCCTACCTCTTAAGCCTAAAACCCAAAGATGTCTGTTAAGTGTGCTGGTGAAATTAGTTTGACAAAGATTAATTTGCATACGTATACATGCAAAGCGCGTCGTGCCTTTTGTTGCCAACACAATATTTGTACTTTCACATTGTTCTTTGTTAATGATACTGTTGGGATTATCCGATCATTTGGGTACATGGGGATTCCACATTGAGTTTTCCCCCACCCATTTAACGTTTAGAACCAATATGGCCGCTATAGGTGAATAACGGCTGTGGCTTTTGCCAAAGGGGTCATTTAAGTGTAACCGAAACAAGAGGCCGTATTAAACTCTAGCTCAGCATCATACTTGGTGTCAGTGAGCTCGGGTTCACGGCTGAAGCCCTTGGGTCAGAGAATAATGTGCACCTTGCTCCGAACTTGAAGTGAACATATGAAGTGAATACTGTGACACAGGAAATGGACGCCAGCAGGTGGTGCTGTGCAGTGGTGAGCCTCACTCCCCTTAATACCCCTAAATAGTCGTTCTAGCCATGAAGCTAGGGCCTATGGGTTTTAGCTCTCACGTTAGAACATCGCCTCTCAAGCCGGAGGTCGTCAGTTCTTGCTCTTCACTGACAGGTGCTTATACTCAACCCGATTCATGATGAAATATTTCTGGGAAATAAGATGACATTAAAATATCCTCAAATTAGTTTTTCCAAGACCAAAAACAAAAGCTCCAATCTCTGCTTGTCAAATAACCCCTTTTAGCAGTTGTGTGTGTTTCCCTGCAGGCGTCTCTATGTCTCTTCGTTGAAGGGAGAGCATTTTGAACGCGACGGCTTTTCTGTTTATGTTTCCAGTGCAGACGGAGCTCCGGCAGTGCGATTTGATCGTGTGTTTCAACCACACCCGCGACAAGATGGCGCCCCTGAAAAGAGCCGACGCAGGACAGGCTCCACCCAGCCAGGCGCCCGAGTGAGAACATATGAGAACACGTGTACGTCTGTATCTACAAGTGATTTTTGCTTTTGCAATGCTATTTAAGGTGTGAGCCACATGTCTAAAAGCATGATTCAGTTGAGACAATAATGCTAGAACAACAGCAAGGTCTAATATAATGGAACATTATTTATGTTCAGGCCAAAAACAAACACTTTCTGTCATTTAAACATAATACCTTTCCACATGTACAAGAGCTCAGATTTAATGACATGAATGACTGTAGCAGAGTGTGTGTGATAGTTCATTTGGATAATTTCATTGGCCAAAGGAAAACTGCAGCATGCGAAAATAAAATAAAAGGCTGCGAGAGCTATACATCGAATGTCTAATTGACCCAGGGTAAAATCGAATGAAGCCAATGTGATGTTTTTGCGTCAGATGTCTTACAAACACTCCGGGGGGACACACACACACACACCTAATTAATAGTCGCACAACCAACAATGACGTCGTCACGGCCCTCGCGCACATTTCATGTTGAGCAAAGTGCGCTCTTCTTCACGAACGGCACATCATCGGTGACTATACATTTAGCGTGAAGGCTTTGATGACTGCACTATTCACTCAACTCACACGGTTTGCTACATTGTGTGTGTGTGTGTGTGTGTGTGTGTGTGTGTGTGTGTGTGTGTGTGTGTGTGTGTGTGTGTGTGTGTGTGTGTGTGTGTGTGTGTGTGTGTGTGTGTGTGTGTGTGTGTGTGTGTGTGTGTGTGTGTGTGTGTGTGTGTGTGTGTGTGTGTGTGTGTGTGTGTGTGTGTGTGTGTGCGCTTTGCGTAATTGTAGGGAACTGTACTGTAGCACTATGTTGGATCCATATCATTATCACACCATAAATAAAGCACACGAAACCAATAGAACTGGTGGCAACTGTCCTTTTGTTAGCTCTGTTTTTGTTTGTTTATGCAACGACATAGTTAAATTAACTGCACAAACGGTTTGGCAACTACGTCTGGAAAAAACCGATGTAAAGTGAAGGAACGCGCACCGTTTGTGTGTACAACACTGCCACCTCCTGCCAACGGGAAGAAGTGTTCTAGGTCAGGGGTTCTCAAACTTTTTGTTTCTGCGGACCACTATTTATCATCAAGGATTTTCGCGGACCACCTCATATGCAAACCGTAAAAATAAGTACATATAAACGTAGTGTTAAAACGCAGATATTTTTTTATAGTTAATTATAGACAATCAAAAGTAAATTGAAGCCTATCTGATACTTTTGTTGCACGTGTGACCGGTGTCTGTCTGCGTTGTGTCTGTTTCTCAAAGAGGACGGCGGACAACTTCTTTTTTTCTTTTGGTCCTTGACCATATATTCAAATCTGCATCCACTCATAGAACATAACAGCTGCATCAGTGAACATGAACTGCAGCTTCAGCTCTTTCAACATCCGATTGTATCCGTGTACAATAAGGAAAAAATAAATAAAATAACAGATTTTGTGCAATTATAGGCTAATTAAACTCAAAACAACCATGTTACACACGCACAGCAAGTCCAGTGGAAACAAATAATCTTATCAATCACACTGAATATAAAATACATTTACATAAACGTGTGTAATAAGGAAATAATAAATAAAATAACAGATTTTGTGCAATTATAGGCTAATTAAACTCAAAACAACGCACACGCACAGCAAGTCCAAGCTAACCTTATCACTCAGCTAATGAGATGGATGATGTTGCTTCGCAGACGTCAACATCTGGATGTCAGGTTCCAGCGATGACAGCTTCAATCTGAGATCTGGTTCAATGTTAAGTCTGTTCCGATATTTTGTCTTCAACGAGACCAGTGATGAAAATCCCGACTCACAGAGGTAAGTGGTAGGAAAGGGCATAAGAAACATCAAGGCCTTGTCGGACAGCTCTGGGTATTCTGAAGCAGATTTTAGCCAAAAGGCAGGCAGGCATCTCTGAGAAAAATCCACTTTTAAATCACTGTCACAGGACAGTTCAACAAGGCTGTCTTGCTCTCTGGCCGTTAAGTTTGCGAGGATGTCATCGTCCAGGGTCGCAAATGGATTTCTGATCCAGTTCGCAGTTGTGTCAGGGATAGGGAAGTACATCCGTAGCTGTGTTTTCAAACTGTGCAAGTGCTCCCTGACATAATTTTTCACATTATTTGAAAGTTGCATTTCCGCGATGTCCAAAAAATCGGATAGGTTTGCAAACGAGTCATAGTTTGACTGCTCCAGGCGCCTGGCCCATATCTCCATATTCTTGATTGTAGCTTCAACTTTGTCTTGCACGTGAAAAAGTGTCACTGACTTCCCCTGAAGACTCCGATTGAGTCCATTCAAATGCTCAAAAATATCTGCCAGGTATGCCAACTTGGCAAGCCACGGGGCATCACTGAAGCGATCTGAAAGTTCAAATTTTGAGTCAAGTAAAAACATTCTCACTTCATCGCGCAACTCGTAGAGCTGCGCAAGCACCTTTCCTCTCGATAGCCACCGGACCTCGGTGTGCAGAAGTAATTGCCGGTGATCACTGCCCATCTCATCGCATAAAACGGCAAACAACCGGGCATTCAGTGGACGGGCCTTGATAAAATTGACCGTTCGTACTGCTTCATCCAGAACAGTTTTGAGATCAGGAGGCATTTTTTTGGCTGCGAGAGCCTCCTTGTGGATGCTGCAGTGGATTGATTTAGTTTGTGGAGCCACTGCTTGTACACGTTTAACAAGCCCACTGTGTCGGCCTAACATGGCTGCTGCCCCGTCTGTGCTAATGCCCACGCATTTTGACCAATCAATCCTATGTTCCGTTATGAAACTGTTCAACATGTCAAAAAGTGCCTCTGCAGTTGTGCGTGTTGGCAAACATTTACAAAAGAGAAAGTCCTCCTCTATTTCTCCGTTGTGTTCATACCTTACGTATGAGAGCAGGTTGGCAAGGTTAGCTATGTCAGTTGATTCATCCAACTGTAGTGCAAAAAATCGACTGGCTTTTATCCGCGCTATTAGCTGGTCATTCACATTGCTGGCCATTTCCTCAATTCTGCGCTGTACGGTGCTGTCTGACAATGGAATCAAGTCCATTTGCTTGCATGCCGCATACCGAGGTATCGATGTATGCGCATTCCCATTTTTTGCGATAATTCTTGACAATCTGTATGAGACTTCCACTGCTTTAGCATTGTTGCTACCTGTAGATGTGGATTCCATGATGTTCTTGCTACTGTGAAATTCTTGGAGCTTGTTTTTAAAAAACTCAACTGGCTTGGACTTCAACTCTCCATGCTTTGTCTCAAGGTGACGGCGAAGATTAGCTGGTTTTAGGCTCTCGTTAGCCAGTGTCTCGTAGCACAGAACGCATAATGGCAAAGGCTCATCTTCGGTGCCTGTGTTTGTAAATCCCAGTTCTAAGTATTTCACATTGTATTTTCGCTTAATCTTCACTTTCTTTGTTTTTTTTTCCGCGGAATCTGTCTTGTAGATGCCTCCGACTCACTCTCATGATCTTCATTAACGTTAACATCTTTTCTCTTCAGACCACCTGATGCTAGCCACCGATCCATGTTTGTGGTGTTGCACGCACACGTGGGAAAATGAGAGCTCTCACTTGCACTCTGCTCTTCCGCAGCGCAGCCCCCCCTCCCTCCGGCTGAAATTATGAATGTAAGGCCTATATTAATCATAAGTAACACGGCAGGGTCAGTGGCGTAGCGGAGGCCCCTGCAGCCCCCGCGTTGCGGGGGAGCCCCGGAGCTTAGGAGGCCCCCACCCCCACTGTAGGCTATCCTCTTAGATTTCGTAACGGGAACAGGGCGCAGAGGGCGCCCTGACCCCCCCCCCCCCTTGGACTTCACGATTGCGACAACCCTCCCCCCCCCCCCGTTGGACTTCACGATTGCGACAACCCTCCCCCCCCCGTTGGACTTCACGATTGCGACAACCCCCCCCCCCCCCCGTTAGACTTCACGATTGCGACAACCCTCCCCCCCCCCCGTTGGACTTCACGATTGCGACAACCCTCCCCCCCCCGTTGGACTTCACGATTGCGACAACCCTCCCCCCCCCCCGTTGGACTTCACGATTGCGACAACCCTCCCCCCCCCCCGTTGGACTTCACGATTGCGACAACCCCCCCCGTTGGACTTCACGATTGCGACAACCCTCCCCCCCCCGTTGGACTTCACGATTGCGACAACCCTCCCCCCCCCCCCCGTTGGACTTCACGATTGCGACAACCTCCCCCCCCCCCCCCGTTGGACTTCACGATTGCGACAACCCTCCCCCCCCCCCCGTTGGACTTCACGATTGCGACAACCTTACCCCCCCCCGTTGGACTTCACGATCGACAACACCGTACAACAGTTTACGCATGAGTTCCTACTGACCTATACTGTTTACAAAAGATGCCTGAAAAAATTAACATTTAAAAAAAGTGGCCGCGATGTCTATCCCATGTCACTCTTATTGATTTAGGGGAGGGGGCGTGGCCCCATGGTCCGACCTGCGGGGGAGCCCCGAAATATTGCGCAACGCCACTGGGCAGGGTCCGTGAGAGTTTGTTTTCATCTTTCACTCACACACAGGCTGTTTTCGTAATTTTTACAACAAATACACACTTGCAACTGATAACACTGGCAATGATTTTATATGTATTACTATTCAAATATATTCGATGGAGCAAGTCACATATGAGGTGGTCTCAGAAAATCCTTGATAGTAAAAAGTGGATTTTATTCAGCTTTTTTCCACGGACCACCTGCAGTACCTCCGCGGACCACCAGTGGTCCGCGGACCACAGTTTGAGAACCGCTGTGCTCTAGGTGACTACATTTAGGTGATGACTTTTAATTTACTTTTCCGAGATTTGAATCATGAAACTTTTACAAGATACAAGATTTGTATTGGCTATTTGCAACAATGTAATTATTACTCTCCATTCCCTCCCGCAGTATGCATTTCTAAAACAATACTATAAAAAATACTATACGCAATAGAAATGAACATAAAAATAACTATAAAGTGACTGATGGATGATATTTACACATGTTTTGAATTGTGCAGAAAGAAAAAGCATTTAAATGGTGCCAGTAGTGCAGCAGCGTCATAATTACAGTGCAGTAGCTGTAATGAGTCCAGAAAGTCCAGCAAAGTATGACCGTGTAATGTTAATGACAATGTTATGTTAGTGGCAGCACTCCTAGCAGTTCAGTAGGCCCACTGCCTGTGGATAAAAACTATCCTTGAACCTGGTAGTCCTTGTAAGGATGCTGCGGAACCGGCGACCGGACGGTAGGGGGGGAGAAGAGATGGTGGTTGCAGTCCTTTATGATGGACCTGGCCGCCTTCCTACATCTGGTCCTACAGTCCATCCTCAATGCATGGAAGTCCACACCGTTACCACACAGTGACGCCACTCGTCAGGACACTCAAGGCCAAACACACCACACAAGAAGAAGGCGAATGACTCTGACCGTGTCGGTCTCTGTGCCTGTGTGAATGCTTGTGGACACATGTGTGCACGTGTTTTTGTTTGTTGTGTATTTGTTGGATAAAGTTTTGAATAGTTTTCCATGAGAAACTATGGGAGAAATGGAGGAATATTAGGAACGTGCCGCCCTCTTCTGGACATGACAGAAAGTGCAAGTAACATTGTTTTTACTACTTTTAGTATGGTTGTGAATGGTTTCAAAAGTATGTTGATTGAGTCATAGTGCATTCTTTTTGGAATTATATGACGTTATATATATGTATATGTATGTGCATATATGTATGGTGTGTGTGTGTGTGTGTGTGTGTGTGTGTGTGTGTGTGTGTGTGTGTGTGTGTGTGGTGTGTGTGTGTGTGTGTGTGTGTGTGTGTGTGTGTGTGTGTGTGTGTGTGTGTGTGTGTGTGTGTGTGTATATGTATATACGTATATATATATGTATATACACACACACGCACACACATATAGTTCGGACGTTATACAGTGACACTCAATGACATTGAGTGTCACTGTATAACGTCGGCTCATGAGCAAGCATAGCTTCTACAAATAAAATACACATTGAGTCAATGTGTATATTATTTGTAGAAGCTATGCTTGCTCGTGCAGGACTTAGCTAACCTCACCTGAAAGTCGCTTTGGATGAAAGCAACTGCTGAGTGACTCAACATATAGTGTAAATGTAAAGCCATGGGAATACATTTTAATGTCATGCAGCTGTAAACAGAGAAACGTGCTTTGCACACATATATTTGCAGCGCCTCCTATGGTTGTCCAAATGGCATGTCTTCCCTAAACATGACATGGTGGCCTATCACAGGGAGGGGTTGGTGTTCCCCGTCCAATGCCAAGGGGGAACTCTTTGGTATCTCACACCCAGGTGATAGGGGAGGGTTAGGGGGGGGGGAGGGGGAGGGCCGTCACACCACTCCCCCCACCGAGACCCCCAGGCCTGTCTGCGTGAATGCAGGGGTCCTCTTGGGGGGTCCCGGTGGAAGGTCTCTCCCCCCGCCCCCCCCCCCCCCCCATGGATACCTCTTTCCTGGGAAACAAACCACAAAGAAAAAGAGAGCTAGGGTAGTGATGGTGGTGTCAGAGATAGAGGTAAATCTGACTGGTTCATTCAATCCAACAAATACCTGACATTCTGACAGAAATTACAAAGCAGCTTTAAACGATGACCTTTTATGATATGTCAACATATATATATATATATATATATATGCTAATTTGAAATCAACTTTGCAACATAACTTTTGCAAATGTTAGAACATGTTGTAAACTGTTGACCAAAGTGTGTGTGTGTGTGTGTGTGTGTGTGTGTGTGTGTGTGTGTGTGTGTGTGTGTGTGTGTGTGTGTGTGTGTGTGTGTGTGTGTGGTGTGTGTGTGTGTGTGTGTGTGTGTGTGTGTGTGTGTGTGTGTGTGTGTGTGTGTGTGTGTGTGTGTGTGTGTGTGTGTGTGTGTGTGTGTGTGTGTGTGGGTGTGGGAATGATGGTGGATACAATCAGAGTACAATTAACAAGCAAGCAATATGGCTACAATGTGAAACCATTAGCTAAAAATGCAGACCGGGAGGTTACCAGCTATCTATCTTTCTATCTATCTATCTATATCTATATCTATCGATCTCTGGGCCTATAGTCTTAATCAGCACACAGCATGGGAACGCATGGGAAACATGCTCTGCTAACTCACATCACGCACGCGTGCACTCTTCAGTGTGTGCGCGTGCGCGTGTGCGTGTGTGTATTGGTGAGCGACACCAAAGTGCATGAATAAAAAACGCATAGTAAACCTACCGTAGTGCGGAGAACAATATTGGCATTTGTTTTTGGGAACCGTTTCCTTTAAATCAGAACCTCTGGCTGCATTTGTAAACAGACGATCGCAATTAAAGTGTATTTATTTTTTTGGTGGGCTGTCTTGCTTATTTGGGAAGTTAATAAAACAAAAAAAAGCCAACCCCCCCCCCCCCTCTGCCCACTGCCGTCAGATCTCCGCCCCGACCACCGCAGGCACGGACCCCCTGCTGGACTAAAGCAATGCCCACGGTATCATTCATTTATTTAGGATCGAGGCAGATTTATGACCCCCTTCCAGCTGAGAGGATGACTGTGGGCGAATGCATATACGGGAAACGTGGTATAGGAAACAAATGATCCCTCAGATAAGACATCTGCGTATATAGTTAAGCGTTATCTAATTCAATTTTGACTTTTGGGACGTTTTCGTTCATCAGGCAAGAGTCTGGAGACAAGAGACAGGAGTGTTGTTTGTATTCTGGATGTGATCCCTTGCCTATGTCTTGTCAACAACTGGCCTACCTGTATCGATAAACGCGGATTAGTTTGCCGTTATGAGCCTGTCAACCCTAATTATAGTATCGTTACGCATATTCCGTGTCGCGTATGGGTGTCACTGCGCGTATTCCTTGACAGCGTCCCGGATTACGGTTGCTAAATACGCAAATGAACGGTGGAAACTGTTTCCCCCACAGTGTGTCCTTCAAAGGTTCCCCATCTCCCTATACACTCTTAGCATGTGATCGACCGCATGAGGTTCGCATCAAAGTGTTAGCCAACAGGAACATGGCTGGATAAGCACTCGATAGGTGTGAACTGACTATCTAATCCCCATTTAAGTGTATTCGCTGCTATTTATTCAAAAGGGATATACACTTGTGGAATGTTCTGGGCCTCATGGGGTCTATTGGGGGGTGGGTGGGTGTTTGTTTTACTACACTTCAAGCATGTGTGGGATACACATTAAAGACGTGTAAACATACAGCATCAAGTAGAATTTATTATATAAAGACGGAGACACGATACATAAATAGATAATGGCATTCAAGACACACAAAGTGGAACAAGTAGTAATGAAAGTGCAATACTATAGATTTTTTGATAACACAAGTATTTTTTTTCTCTATTTGGGTGCCCGGTGTCTCTTCCTGTAGACGTGTCCATTGGCGCCCTCTCGCTTTGCGCACACGTGTTTGACTATCACCTGAGAGCAGTCCTCGCAGTTCACCTTACAGCACCAGTGGAATTTACAGTTGCAGCTGCTGGCGACCTCTGCGCGCCGCTCCTCGACCCTCAGGCCGCAATCGTGGCACAGTCTGCGGCAGCTCCGTCGCCCCCACTGCTGGCTCAACTCGTACCCGTGCTGCTGCTGCTGCTGCAGACACTCGCGGCCCTCCGTGCCGTGCAGGCCCAGCGTGGTGTTCTTCCTGCAGTAGTCGGGCGAGTCCTCCAGGTAGATCAGCTCCGTCCGGGCGAGGTCGCTGAACGCGTCCGCGATGGCGCCCCGGTTGTCCGCGTTGTTCGCCGCCCGCATGCGCTTCTGGTCCAGCTCCAGCTTCTGGGCGCGCCCGTGTTTCTCCTTCAGGTAGTTGCCGATGTCCCTGAAGTCGGACAGCTGCGTCCAGCACGTTTTGACGCTGCAGCTCTCGGACATGCCGTGGCATCTGCAGATCCGCTTCATCGTGGCCTTCACTGCCTGATGTTGACAGGACATGCATGTACAGTAGGTTAAATACATATTTGCGTAAAAAGACAACGAGCAATTGCCAACAACTATTACGCGTTTTACACGTTTATTACGCGCGTATAGGCTAACCTGTACGGTTCAAACTGTACTCAGATCTCACCTTCCGTCCGGCCTCGTTGTTGTGAAGGTTAACCGCGGCCCTAGAATCCTGGCCGGTCTCCTGTGCGTCCACATATTGTTTGGAAATCCTCTCTCCGAAGTCCACGTTATCGCTACAACCGCCCCACAACCACCCACGACCACCTGTGCGAGGCGAGAAACGTGGTGAAGTGCGTTGAGAAAGAGCGCATGCGCAAAGGAGTTGTAACGCAGGAGTTTTGACTTCTCAAGGACTATTATTGAACTATTTCGATTCGTACCGATCTTCCCGTTCTTGGAGACGTCACAGCCACAGTTCCCAAGGTCTCCCAGGCTGCAGTTTCGCGTCAGGGTGTACATGACACCTGCTGCACTTATTGCGTGGACGAAAGATGTCTCTCTCGTCGCTGCAGGAAAACAACGAGAATAAGGGGGGGGGGGTGTCCCGTTATACGCACACACAACATATCCGCCCGAAATAATACAACATAATGACTATAATAATGACTCACACACTTGCTACCAAATATGAATAGATGCAAGATTTCAGCCTTCAGTAAGTAAAACAAGTGATGTCAAAAAGTGTATTCTGACATGTGTGTTTTTTCCCCCTTGTATTAGCATCGAACATGTGTATTCCACTGAAGTCGGCGACGTACATATATATACCATACACTTCAAACGCACCGACGCCAAAGACCTTTACGTTACAGATGCAAGTTTTAAAGATCCCGAACGTTTTCCCGAACGCGTCATTTTTCGCCTGTCCCTTTACGGCGATGTAAATACTGATCGTTTCTTACCGCTTCGCATTCCCCGTAGTTGGACAGCGCTGTCAGGGCAGTTCCATCGGTCCCAGGCGAACTGGTGTTTGCACTCCTCGATTCCGTTCTGCGTGCCCAGCTGGACGCTAGTGGCGTACGTCAGATACGCCTATATATATATATAGAAAAAAGTTAAAAAACTGTTAATTTTTTCGCTGCACCCCAATATCCATTCATAAACGCTTAATCATAATTGTGAATGTGAGATCTCCCTAAAACAATATGATATGTTTTACCTTAGGCCCCGTCATGAGTAAGCTATTGGCGACCCTTTAAGAGAGGAAACAAATTGGAAAACAATAGTTGGAAACAGCCCACAAAACAATACCCACATTCATTATAAAATAGCGAAGATGTATTCAACTTACCAAGCATTCGCTAGAAAACCTTTGTAGTGATTAATAACCAGCAGCCAAAGCAATGAATGAGCCATTGTGTTGCATGGACCGACACTGCGCAGCTTGCAGCCAAAAGTGAGAACTGCATGCGGTGCTTGCTTGCGCCGGCTTGCCGCGACTTTCTCCTTTTTATTTGAGGGAGGGGGACGACGACGACGAGGAGGAGGACCACGACAAATGAAACTCTTGTTCTTTGTCTCCATTGTCCGAGGGAAGGTTGCTGATTGGGCCGTGGGATCAGGAAGCGCCTATGCGCGCACTTCAAAGCGCGGCGTTACGCGCGGTGACGCTGTAATTGTGCGTAGCCCCCCGAGGCCCTAGAGGTGACACCAGCCATACGAGTAATGACTTAATCCCGAGGCGCCCCGCAGCGGCTAAGAGCCGTGACACCAGATCACCAATATACAAACGGATCGAGTCACACACAAGTCTCAAAAGTCGCATGCCTTCCCGCGCCCGCCACAACAACAAAAAACACAGGCGAATAAATTATTACAATATTTATTTGATTTATTACAGAATGCCATAATGCATTTATTTGTTGCATTTTATTTTTTTTACAATAAAATAAGGTTCGTTTTGTATTAAGAAATGTAAGGACCCCATGCACATTAGAAACCATAACAGCGCCCCATGGCTGCACGTTGAAGAAGGTTCGTCCTCAACCAAGTGAAAAACTTTTTTTTACATTCTAAATAAGTGCATTATAGGCTACAATATGTACAGGTATGTATACAGAAATCACTGTAACACGTTCATGTTCATTAAAAAAACAAAACAACGAATGGCACTTGATTCAGGAAGAATCAAAACTCTGGCATCCAAATTGGTACTCATAATGGAATGATGACGTATATCTTATACATAGCTAAACTACTGCCTCCGTCCACGCCCGCGGTGTCTTTGCTTGGTTTTGTTGTGGGGCTTCCGTCCTCGTCCTCTGCGGGCGCAGTAATACTTGGTGACCGTCTGGGTACACTTGTCACACTTTACCGTGCAGCACCAGTGGAATTTACAGTTGCAGCTGCTGACTATGTCGACGCGCTTCTCCACCACCCGCAGGCCGCAGTCGTGGCACAGGCGGCGGCAGCTCCGTCGCTCCCACTGCGTCATGTTCCTGTCCCCCTGCACGCACTCGCGGCCCGCGGTGCCCTGCAGGCCCAGGCTCTGGTTCTTGGCGCAGTAGTTCGGCGAGTCCTCCAGGTAGATCAGTTCCGTGCGGGGGATGCCGCCGAAGGCGTCGGAGAGGGCTCCGCCGCGGTTGTCCGCGCTGTTCCCGGCTCTCATGCGCCTCTTGTCCATCTCCAGTTTCTTGGCCTGCTCGTGCTTAGCCTTCAGGTAGTTACCGACGCTCCTGAAGTCGGGCAGCTGCATCCAGCAGGTCTGGATGCTGCAGCTCCCCGACACGCCGTGGCACTTACACGCTTTCCTCAGCGTGGCTTTGATTGCCTGAAACATTATGAAAAAAAATATCAATATATCGGCAGTATTACGTTGATTTATATTCGTGTTATATTATATTATTGTATATTTGTTTATCTCTGTTTGCGCTGGGAGAATGCGTTTGTTTTCATCCACATCCCTGTAAATGTGTTCATAACGCCAATTATTTAAAAAAAAAGTATCACAACAAAATAAACGTCAATATCTTAGAGTTTCTTCACCTCTCTTATATTTTAGTATAATGCGATGTGGGATATTGGAGAACATGTATATTTTCAAGATTGATACATAATAATCAATAGAATCTTACCAATCGTCCAGCTTCGTTGTTGTGCAGGTTGAGAGCCGCGCGTGAATCGTGGCCATTTTCAAGTGCGTCAACAAATTGTTTGGAAATCTTCTCTCCAAACATCACGTTGTCGCTGCAACCGCCCCAAATCCATCCTCTGCCACCTAATACGTATATAAGCGAGTGGAAACATTCGAGTTAGGCTCATATGGCGGCTATAGCTCCATGCATCTACATTGGGCTTTACAACATCTGATTACAGGGGACATTGTGTAAAGTCACAACAGTGACGCCACATTTTTGCGGACTTACCCATCTGCCCTATTTTGGAGTCGTCACAGCCACAGTTGTCAAAGTCCCCCATGCTGCAGTTCTTCGTTAATGTGTACATCACTCCTGCTGCGCTGATGGCGTGGACAAATGACGTCTCTCTCGTGGCTGTTTGGAGAAGAGTCAGATATAGGTTTCACACGTCGGTATACATTTGGTACGAGTTTGTACTAAGAGCCACTCTGTAAAAACCACAATAGCCCGTGCGTAACCGTTGTGCGTAAACTGTGCGTAAAAGCACAATCGTCGTAGATTATATTACGATAAACCTCCGAAATAGACATTATCTTACCACTGCGAAGGCCGT
Organism: Muraenolepis orangiensis; assembly: GCA_027704905.1. Taxonomy (NCBI): domain Eukaryota; kingdom Metazoa; phylum Chordata; class Actinopteri; order Gadiformes; family Muraenolepididae; genus Muraenolepis; species Muraenolepis orangiensis. The sequence goes on from CM051001.1 coordinate 18,613,354, forward strand.
TGTGCGTTGCCAACTGCAGAGCGCTCTCTGGGCAATTCCACCTGTCCCATCCAAATTGATGTTTGCACTCTTGTATTCCACTCTGTGCACCCACTTGCACGCTGCTGGCATATGTCAGAAAGGCCTAAACACACAAAGCATGGTGTTATTGTTTTAACCTCCAAACATGAGGCTGCATATATTTTGGTTTTCCATGTTCCATGTTCAGTCGGAGTCCCTGCGTTAAGTAGAATTTACCTTAGGTCCCGTCATGAGGAAGTTGTTCACTGACCTGGAAAAAAAACATTGCACAAAAAAACCGTTAAGTCAAGTATGTCTACATCCAAACAAAAACACGTAAAACGTAAAAGTAAAAACATTTTTGTTTGGGGGGGGGGGGGGGGGGGGCGAGTCTACATACCAAGCGGACGCAAGAGCGTGATAGCACATGGATAGAATCAAGGGTTTTATCAGATGCCACGACCCCATCGCACCCGAGATGTCGCCTGTATACTCCCAAGTGGTCCTGGTTATAAATATATATATATAGTATCCAAAGTGTGTGTGTGTGTGTGCGCCGCGATCAGAGTACAGGCAGCAACTGGTGTGGAGAAGACGCAGCGGCTGGATGATATTTATACCGCGTCTGCCGCGTTGATTGACAGGTTGTCTTTCTTTTCTTCCCCCCGTGGGTCACGTGTCATTGTGAAAATGGCCCCGAGGAGAACATCGATTGCCGTGTCCTGCAAACAAATAGGAGACGTCGGCGCATGAATGCACTTCAAAGAGTCGCCGCAGACAGCTCTAAACAGCCTCTCACGTATATTCACCTGTCATTCCCAGGCCTGGGTCCTCATTACCTTTCCCACGAATACAACATACAACATACAACATACAAGATATTTTTATTGGCCAATTGCAACAATTGTACATTGGAATGCTTACTCCCCATTCCCTCCCGCAGTATACATCTCCAAAACAAAAATATAAATAATATACACAATAATAATGAACAAAAAAAGAGCAGCAAAGTGACTGTTAACGTGGATTCGACTCAACTAATAATACAATAAATATATAAAATAAAAATGAAAACAAAATTAACCGAATTCATAATACAGTATATGTCTTATCAAGATGATCTTATTATTTCAAGACTCTTCTAAAGCCACTGCTATAACCAATAGGCATACTACTACTACTATGCGAATCATACTCAATACAGCTGTTGATTATACCAATAGATAGATTATATGTAATCCATTTTTAATATTTTGTTCAAAAATAAACAGTACGGGGTAAGGGGCAAGGACACCGGAGAGGGGGGGTGTGTGTGTGTGTGTGTGTGTGTGTGTGTGTGTGTGTGTGTGTGTGTGTGTGTGTGTGTGTGTGTGTGTGTGTGTGTGTGTGTGTGTGTGTGTGTGTGTGTGTGTGTGTGTGTGTGTGTGTGTGTGTGTGTGGGGGGGGGGGGGTAGGAGGAGCACACGGTGACTACAAAGCAATGCACCTCAATAGTCATGTAAATACCGCGTCACACGTTGGCGACATTGACACGGCCGTGGTAATAGGATAATAGATGTTTCCTCTGGAAACAACTAGGTGTGAACATAGTCTGGAATTTACGACTCTGAAACAAACAAATAACAAATATTATGCGTGTGAGAAAAGAAACAAAAAAAGTAGGACTGTACACACAAGTCAATGTTATGGGATATACCGTTCTGGTTTATAGGATTATCCACACGCAGCATTTCGTGACTGCATAAGGGATCACCTTTCACTCAATCGGATAATCAGTTGAATATTAATGTGGCCATATGAATTTGAACATGGTGATACTATACGACGAGTATAAGGCGATTCATTATAATAACCACATCACGGTTTAATTAAACGGTACATTTACAAATCCCATATGAACCACTCAAACCCTTTAAAATAACCATTAGGCCAGTTCGCCATTGAGCCAGGTCCGATCGAAGGGGTGAGGATCATCCCGACTAATAAATCGATCCTAATCATTTCACAACGTGCCCGAAACCAATATCCCCCCCCCCCACCCCCCGAAACACCTATCAGGCCTATACCTGGGAAATAATAATAATAATAATAATAATAAGAGAGTGATTACATTCAAATCCTAATCCCGCATTAAACCATTTTGGAAGGCAGAACTATTTAGTAGTGAGGAAAAGTTATTCGCCAATGAGCTGTTAAACAATGATCGTGCTGTAAACTAATCGGCGTGATTCTCCACTATTGTGAGACGTCCCATAAACACACACACCGAAACCTCTGCAGCAGTCAGTGGTCAACGTGACTCACGTCAAGCAGCCCCATAATGAATCGGCCGAGCCTGTATTATGATGGATAAACGTTAACTGCAGCATTCACCAAATAGCATAATGCATAGGCCTCTATTAATTAAAAACACAGCCACAATGGTAATATGGAAGGCTTACTTACTTATACTGCGTGTACTTAAAGACATGGGCCGGTAACGAATCGGCCTCACTCGCAGGGATTGTTATGTTTTTACCAAATGATTCTTGATTGGAATATTCTGTCGGGACTTATTATTGGTGGGATATCTAGCCCTCCTGGGCTTGTTACAGTTACTGCACTGTTCTGCATTCATGATGCTGCTGCACGACTGCACACTTTAAAATGCTTTTTAAATGCGTTTTGCACAATTGCACAATGTACATATCACCCTTCAGTCACTTTTATGTTCATTTTTATTGTATATAGTATTTTTTTAATTAAAATATTGTGTTTTAATCATTCATACTGCGGGAGGGAATGGGCAGTAAGCATTCTATTGCACTTGTTGCAAATGGCAAATATGATACATATCTTGTATCGATGTGTTCCAAAACGGATGGAATCCGTCAGCCTTCAGTAAGTAAAACAAGTGATGTCAAAAAGTGTATTCTGACATGTGTGTTTTTTCCCCCTTGTATTAGCATCGAACATGTGTATTCCACTGAAGTCGGCGACGTACATATATATACCATACACTTCAAACGCACCGACGCCAAAGACCTTTACGTTACATCCTTATACACCCGGGCTACTTAAAATAACACAACGTTCAATAAAGTAGAAGGCATTTGGAAGACAGTAGCACGCCGTGCGCGGTGGGTGGACGGGTGATTTACGGCCCGGCGAGGTGAGAGAAACAGAGCAATTAAAAGGGAGAGAAGGTGGAAAAAGTCACAGTCTGCGGACAGGGTGACAGGATTGGAGACGCCAGCGCGTCACTCGCCGTGGCTTGACTGCCTCGTTAGGCATCAGGCATATCAGCCCCCATATATATATATATATATATATATATATATATATATACACAGTATATATAGAAGGGATGTCAGCAGGTATGGGATATTGGATATCATTACCTGCTGTATACATTTATATATATTTATCCTGCTTTTCCTAATTGCATACCCCTGATCAGTACCTGTTAAATACTTATACTTACTTACCTATATATATATATATATATATATATATATATATATATATATATATATATATAGCTATTATTATGCTCATATCCCACACATACTCTGTGTCTTTTAGCAACTGTAAACTGTACATTATATATTACATTGCACTTTACTGCAACATTTGCACTCTGGTTAGATGCAAAAGGATGTTCACTGTACTGTACTTGTGCTGTGCAATGACAATACATTTGAATTTAATCTAATCTAGTCGAATGGGATATTGGATATGCATTCATTATGATAATTTATATTAGAACGTATACGCCTAGGCTATAGGCGTATACAAACGTATACAAACGTATACGCCTATAGGCTATATGTGCCATGTATACACACATATATATATATATATATATATATACGTACAGTATATACACATACCTATAGTTCTGCACATATCTCACTCTATAAGTTATTTTAAACCGTTTTTATACCTGGTTGACTGTTTTTTACATTTAATTTAACCACTTAACTACTTAATATAATATTATTACCATGCACATTACTGCAACATTTCCACTCTGATGCCATCTAGATGCCACATTATTTTCGCTGTACTGTATACTTGTGCTGTGCAATGACAATAGATTTGAATCTAATCTAATCTAATCTAATGTAAGTGAGTTACAGTGAGTTTCATTGGCCTGCACGGTCTTCGTAATAGGTCTGTCATCCTCTCATCCTATTATAATGGTGTGTCTGTGCTTTATAAACCACACCACCACCCACCCCATTCCACAGTTGAATTGGCCCTGCGTCCAGGTGACAGGTGAGGAGAGTTAGATGTCTGTCTGTCTGTCTGTCTGTCTTTCTTGCCCCTTCATCGGCATGCTTTGACATATTTCAATGTTGTTTTATGAGGATATTTAGTATATTTATTTATTTGTACTCAATGTCGTATCGTGTCAAGTATCTGTGGGTACTTAAGAAAAGTGCTATATCAAAAACATGTACTATTAGTATGTTCTAGTTTTATATAAGGGGAAGGAGGGAGGGTTGGACATCTTAAGTGATACATAATCACATTGGTATAATAAATCACACATTTAATGATATTGTAGGGGTTTATGGTAAACATTGTAAATCACAACATGGACACTGGTAATTCCAATCAATTTACATTTATTTCATAAATAAAAGAAAAGTAAAAAGGTTGATTATGAAAACACCCCGAATGATTAGCATTTGATTGTCCCCCCCTCCCCTCCCCCCTCCCCCTCCCCCTCCCCGGTCCTGGATGCCTGCCTGGCTCCGTACCGCTGCACCACCACCACCTACATCTCCACTTCCTACTTTTGGCCACATCCACTTCCTGGTTTTAGCCACACACACCCCCCCCCCCCCCCCTCCTCATGCTTCCTGGTTTGGCAATATAGGATACATGCTAGCAAAAGGCTAGCACAGAGCTGGGGAAGACAGGCACCCAGGCCAGGCGTATAGGTCCTCCACCCCCATGAAAACGGAGCCCTCAACCCCCCCCCTCCGACGATGCTGAGCACCAGTACAGCAATCCCCCTTCCGGGCGGTGGCGGGCCCCGACCCCTACACAGCACGCTTATCAGACGATCAAATGAGGGAATTATTTGTGTAATACTGAATAATAATCAAAAGAAAGTGCTTTTTTTTGTTTTTTTTTTGCTTCGGCATCCCCGCCTCCCGGCTCACGACGTTGTGCTTCCCAGGTCATGGTGTGGCGTCCCCTTTCCGCTCCTGCTCGATGGCTGGGGGAGAGGAGAGAGAGGGAGGGAGAGGGAGAGGGAGAGGGAGAGGGAGAGGGAGAGAGAAGGAGAAAGAGGGAGAGAGAGAGAGAAAGAGAGAGATAAAGGGATGGAGAGAGAAAGAGAAAGGGATGGAGAGAGGGAGGGAGAGAGAGATGGTGGTTAACGCTTTGTGTGCGCATGCTCTGTGGTTACTGTATGTGTTGCTGTGAGGCGTGTGCTGTTTTTCCCCTCTGTAGGGGATGCCTGGATGGGTTGTCGGAAGGGAGGGGAGAGAGAGTGCACTGCGGATGTGTACATCTGCTTTGACGTTGCTGAATTGCATGGTGCGCTGGACGTGACACTCTCACACACACACACACACACACACACACACACACACACACACACACACACACACACACACACACACACACACACACACACACACACACACACACACACACACACACACACACACACACGCCTGCATACACAAACAGTGACTCACTCTCTTTGGTGGGCAGAGGGTTTTTCTCTTTTGTCTCCGTCTTCTTCAGCTTGGTCTTGTCGAAGCTTGAGATCTCGGCCATATCGGGCTTGTCGGACATCTTGGCTTTAGGAGGGAAGGGAGACACGTGTGTTATGAGGTGTGGTGAGCAATTTATCACCAGGCTTTATCACGCTCTCCAGAGAGATTGGAGGGATTCAAATACACACAGCGTCTCAAGCGTCCCTCTCGCCTACACCCATCTGAGATGAAGGTGTTATTGTACCAAAAGCAGAATAGAAAAATATTTGTACGAAAAATAGATTGTTGGCAATTGTGACCATATGTATTATATACCTGTGTGTGTGTGTGTGTGTGTGTGTGTGTGTGTGTGTGTGTGTGTGTGTGTGTGTGTGTGTGTGTGTGTGTGTGTGTGTGTGTGTGTGTGTGTGTGTGTGTGTGTGTGTGTGTGTGTGTGTGTGTATATGTATATATAAATATATATACTGTGTGTATTTATATATATATATATACTGTGTGTATTTATATATATATATACTGTGTGTATATATATATATATATATATATATATATTATATATATATATATATATATATATCTATATATATATATATATTATATATATACTGTGTATTTGTATATATGTATATATATATATATATATATATATATACATATAGTATTATATAACCCTGCATACTGATTAAGGGAGTGGCTGACAGAATGGAGTGGCCCCTCCCTTCCTTGCTAGAGGAATCTCAGACATTCATACACATACATATATATATATATATATATATATCTCCCTAACGTGTGCACATACCATGCACCAGACACGTCTGCCACACTGCCACCCCCTTTGTTGTCCTCCCCCCTTCCCCCCCTGAGGCGAGGCTGTCTCAGGCTTTGTTCTCCTGCTCAGTCAGCCTCTCTCTCTCTCTCCTGCTGCATCCACAGCCATCCAGCACCGCAGGACCCACACGCTAACCACCGCCGCTTCCCCATCTGCATCCGCTGCAGTCCTTTTTTCTTTTTTTCTTTTTCCCTTTCTTCCCCCCCCCAGACCAGGTACCCATGCGTCTTGCCCATCCCCATCCCCAACCCCGGCCTCAGCCTCAGCCTCAGCCTCAGCCTCAGCCTCAGCCCCAACCAGCCCCCCCCCACCCACACCCCAATCTCCAAGCCCAGCCCCAAACCTTTTGTCCGCCCACTGTTCTCCCGTGACCACCCCCCAACCCCCCCCCCCCCCCCCTCTTTGCAGTGTGTTATTGTCATACCGACACAGATGAGAGGGAAATCACCGAGCTGTTAATGAACCGCTCAGCCTCTCTCTCTCCTGTAAGGGGGCTTTCTATTGACGGTGGTTATCATGTAAGCCTGATGTGAATATGCTGAGCTCATGACTAATCATATATTCAAGTCGAATCCCCCCCCCCCTACCACCCCCCTTCCCCCCCACCCCCATCTGCCACTCTGAGACACATTTGTCAAGACCTAATAGGGAACATAACCAGCCATAGCTACAGCTCTGGATGGCACAAATACATCCCACCGTTCATGACGCTAATATAGTCACACACGTCCCACACCTAATATAACCTAATCATCCATCTCATCTTCACCACCACCACCACCACCCTCATTATCATCAGCAGCAACATGTCGTCTGCTAGTGCTGGTAGTCCGGCCACACCCTACCCATCCTTTGTTTCTGATCACCAGAGGGGAAGATAATCACACAGACATGGAGGCAGAGGCTGGCAGACAGACACATAGATAGAGAGAGAGAGATGTACACAAATATATATACATATGTATAGAGAGAGAGAGAGAGAGAGAGAGAGAGAGAGAGAGAGAGAGAGAGAGAGAGAGAGAGAGAGAGAGAGAGAGAGAGAGAGAGAGAGAGAGAGAGAGAGAGAGAGAGAGAGAGAGAGAGAGAGAGAGAGAGAGCAAGGCAGAAGGCAGAAGGATCATGTCTTACCGGTAGATTTCCACACAGCTGAGGGTTGAGCGTCCACACGTGTTGAGAGCTTGGCGGTGAGTGTGCAGGAGGGGAGGGCAGAGCTATGGATGACAGAGAGGGAGGGAGGGAGAGAGAGAGAGAGAGAGAGAGAGAGAGAGAGAGAGAGAGAGAGAGAGAGAGAGAGAGAGAGAGAGAGAGAGAGAGAGAGAGAGAGAGAGAGAGAGATATTGGTGGTGTGCATGCACGCCTCCTTCTGCACCAGGGTGTGGCTATAAGAGGAGGAGGAGGAGGAGGAGGAGGAGGGGGCGTCGACAGAGAGAGAGCGAGAGAGAGAGCGAGAGAGAGAGAGAGAGAGAGAGAGAGAGAGAGAGAGAGAGAGGAGGGAGAGAGAGAGAGGAGGGGAGGGAGGGAGAGGGAGAGAAAGCTTAGTCAGTGTCGCTCCCGTCCGTGTTGTCAATATTCCTCGTTATTTCTGCTCCCCAGGGGTAAGAGCTGCGGGGAGATAGCCAATAGCCAACAGCTGTGCTGCTTCCCTCACCCGGGATGGAGTGTCCCCTGCGTTACTTAGTCCAGGATTCATTTGCATGCTTTACTGTATTTGGTCAATGCTGTACAATGTATTGGATTTAGCATGTACCGGCTATTAGCTATATACCTTGCCCATATTAGGCTTATAATCACTTTTATTTTGGAGTAATAATAATATATTATTATTTTTCTTTATTCAAATAAAGACAATGGAAATATTATCAAAGAAAATGCCAAGTGGTTCACTTAACAACTATAACTAACTATAACCAGTCAAGACATGACAGTCATTTAGTTTTAATGTCATATTTGGACATCATATTTCCTGTCATCGCAGTGTTTTGTGTATGTATCTGGTATAACTTGTGAACAATGTATTTGGATCTATCGAGGCTGACACATGGTCATTTGCTGACATCACAAAGCTGGCTGGTGCAGAGCAGGCCATATCCGGTTTTAAAATAGCCGGTTTGTATTACAAGCAATGCAATAATGACTCACGGGGACACTGGCTCTTAATATGGTGCTGAGCACGTTGGCCGACCTTTGAGTGTTCGTCGTTAAATTTTCGTGACATCATATTACGATATGAGAGGTACGGTAAGTCGGTAACGTTAGGATGAGGTCATTCTTCGGTTATTTGCGCTCCGTTCCCTGTCGGGGCATCACAGCACCATCTACTGGTGAATCTGCGACATTGCAAGAGTGTTTGCTTCCGTTGAACCGTTAGTTCATCGTAGCCTTTGTCTCCCATTATACTAGTACTACTACTACTTATACTACTACTATAACTACTACTCATATAAATCACAATAAGTATTATATTTATTGTTATTAGCAACAACCACACTAATAACAATAATTATTATTATCGGTAGTATAATTATTATTATTATTTGTATTATTATTATAAATAATAATAATAATAATTAATAATAATAAAAAAATAATATAATAAAAATAATAATAATTATTGTTATTATTATTATTGCTATTATTATTATTATTATTATTATTAATAATTATAATAATTATTCCTATTAATTCCTATTTATAGGTTCCATTTGAATTCTGGCTGCCCTCCAGTGCCTCGCCGTTAGCTATATAATTAATGCTTTTGAGGCTTTCAGTGCCTCGGGCTCTCCTTGGTCCAACGTTCATTATTGATATCAGCACATATGACTCAGTGCTAAGCCTTAGCACCGCCCGCAGGGCGCTCCTGGTTCTGGGATTGAAACAAAGGATGATGGGTTGATGGTGGTGGTGTCTGTTGATGGGTGGTGTCTACCACCACCCATCAACGTAGGTCTTATTTTGAACCTAAGAATAAGATGCCGCCCAGTTAACATGTTGGCAAAAACATTATTCAATCACATTTAAAAAAACATTTGTATACGGGGTACTTAATTTAATATATAATAATAATAAGAATTTAATATATAATTGGTTTCGTAATTTAATTAATATGTATTATTTTTTATTTATTTGTGTTTTCTTTGTTTAACTTATTTTATTTAACTAGTTTATTCGTTTATTTAACGACTTTTATTGAACGAGTAGGCTACTTAGCCTGTCAAAACACTTCGTCAAAGAATGCTGCTAAAATCTCCCATACAGCAAATGTCACCGTTCAGTTCAGTTTGTGTGGTTGAAGCCAATCCCCACTAGAGGTCGCCAAATAGCCACTTTAGCGCTCGGGAGATAGTGTCGTACTGTGAAACACAATTACGTTTACTCTTTCTATAGGCCTATATCACGGCACAGTTGAAAGCCGGAAGTACCCGTTAAAAATCGCTGAAGCAGTGTATCCCAAGTTCCGGTTAATGCATTCACCATGGTGGGCAGTTATCGCTGGACAACATCGCTGCATAACCTTCCAAAGGTCGGTCCAGACGATGTGGTTCAACTAGTGAATGAACACTCTACAGTGAAGAAGTCTAAATCCAAATCATACAATTCCCCGACATTGTGTCTTGTGGATCTATCTGGATATATCGCCATATAACAAAGGTGATTTTGTGTAGGAGCAGAGGTATGCCTATGTATTTAATAGAGGCTATTTATTTCATGGGTTTTGATTATTTCAATGTACCTTTTCATTTACGTGTTAATATGTAGTGTGCAGCTGTATATTTTCTAAAAGGGAATGCCTGTCTTCTTGTGAATATGAGTTAAAATAAAAGTGCTTGTGACATACTTGTGGCATTGAGTTAAAACCAAATTTGTATAAAATACCGATATATATCGTATATCGTGATGCAGCCTAAAAATACCGGGTTTTGGTCCGTATCGCCCAGCCCTACTTGGGACCAGTGCTTTTAATCACACACATACCCGACATTATGTGGCTCTATTCGGATGAGAGATGGAGTGTGTGTGGGGGTCAGGACCAGTGCTTTTAATCACACACATACTCGACATTATTAGCCTATTCCGCCCACTTTTCGAGACGTATATGCTCTCCTTGTCAAAGTGCAAACTGCAGACATACGTGCTACCCCTGAGAACATGAAACGACTTGTCTTTCGGGAAATCATGTAAACAAAAAGCCGTAGGGCCGTAGGTAGGGCTTTGTTTAGACGTTGAGCAGCCCGGTACACTACAATAACAGAGAGGAGAGGAGGCGGCCACAGTTTGTCACGTATCTGGGGTAACTACCGGAAGTAAGAGTACACTGCTCGGCGATTTTTAACGTTCCGGAAGCAGGAAATGTGACATAGGCCTATTGACCGCTCTGTATGTCTTCTTGAGAATAATATATGCGCTGAAAAATATATATGTATATGTATGTGTTGTAGAACAGTGGTCAGTGGTCAGTGAATCCATCAAACATTTTTGACGCTTAAGGGGAGAATTAGCTGTAACCCTCTGAATACAAACAGATCATTGACCTTCTCTCCATGTGTCAAACCCCTCCTATTAACCTTTACTTCTGATACGTGGAAGCAGACACTGGATGAGTCGACTTGTTGAAAAGGTCAGATTGACCGGCCTGGCAACTGTTGGCAGACAATAACAACAACAAGCATTGACTGTATTGAAGTGTGTTATTTATTCATTTTTTTCAAACAGACGTTTTCAAACACGTCGTATATTAAAATAAGTGGCCAGCTGGATTATTTTTCAGAGCAGATTAATGTACGTTCATGCAAAACAAACAAACAAACAAACAAACAAACAAACAAACAAACAAACACAGGATGTACATGAGTTTGTTAAAGGTGTATGAATACAGAACAAGCAGCACAAGCAGTGGTTATTTTCCTACCACCCATCAATGCTGGATTGCCATTGAACCAACGCGAGAGTTGAGTTCATGTCATTTAGATTTGTTATTGTACAGACCTTTTGGGCACTATGTGAATCAAAATAATGATATATATTTAGTACCGGTATGTTCTACATGTTCTATGTGTTGTTTTTCAACATAGTATAAACACATCAGACCACCAGCCAGTGGCCAGTTAACATGTGAGGTATGAATCCTGCTATAATGTATGTCATTCACCGCTATTGGATGGATGGGTAATGCTGCTGTATAATGATATATATATGTTTTTAATGTAGTTACTTCCTCAGGTCTGATGATGGCAGCACAGTACTACTGTATATGCGTGTGTTGGTTTGGTTGGCTGTACCTTGCACTGTGTGAGTGTCCCGCCAGGGGGCACTCACACACCTCGTGTGCGTTTGTACAAAAAAAAATCGGTAACAGAAACACAAAGAAAAAACAAGACAACACAACAACAACAACAACCATGTGGATAGAATCGCAACACAGTTGACAATGCGGAAAACAGTCGACCCTGATGCTATTCGGGTCCAAGGGTTCTTAGCTGACTTCAGAAGTATCTGTATCTTATTCATGTGTTATTTATGAATCACCAGGTGTTGAGTGCACTAACCAGTAGTGTTCCACCATACCCGCTGTCTGATAGGTCACAAGAAAATACATTGACAATCTCCATGCTGGTGACTATGTAGTATGAAAGAGCATATTTGATGAATTATGGAAATCCATAATGCAAAACAGCCGTATTCAATGATTAATGTGTCCTTTTTTTTAATCATTGCTTAATTCAGACTTTAGCAATCGTGCACACACACACACACACACATGCATGCACACACGCACGCACACACACGCACACAGACACACACGCGCGCACACAAACACAGCAATTGATTAGTAATTTGGTTATTTGGTTAATAGAGAAAACAGGAGACGCACACAATCTCAGCTGAACTATTGTGAATACGTCGCTATTTCAAACATTGTTTAAATGTAAATAGTTTCAAAAGAAGCACTAAAAAAAACCCCATCCTCCTCTTCGGCACACCAGAGCGGCCTCTTCCGGGCGGGAGTCTTCTAACGGAGCAGTTTGGTAAAAGTTGTTAAAGCACGAGTACAGGGAGGGGGGGGGTATATGGACCGAAGATCCCCAAGGGACCAGGTGGTGTGAGATGTGTAGAGGTGGTGCAAAGGAAGGGAGTCTCGGGCAAGAGAGAGAGAGAGAGAGAGAGAGAGAGAGAGAGAGAGAGAGAGAGAGAGAGAGAGAGAGAGAGAGAGAGAGAGAGAGAGGAGAGAGAGAGAGAGAGAGAGAGAGAGAGAGAGAGAGCAGAAGATAAGGGCGAGCGAGCACTGCAGCCAGCGGCCCCGGCACAATGAATGTGATAGCGCAGCCGATTGGTGCCGTGCTGTTCCAGCACTTGACCAATGGGCCGGGCGTATCTGTGGCACTGAAGCAGTTATCTCACCTGAGCAGCTGGAGGGCCGAGAGACACAGACGGAGACAGAGAGAGAGAGAGAGAGAGAGAGAGAGAGAGAGGGGTGGGGGGGGGGGGGAGCAGGGAGAGAGGGGAGGAGAGAGGGAATAGGGGGAGAAGGTGTGGTCGAGGAGAAAGAGATAGGTTCTGCTTTAAACACACAAGAAAATACATTTTGAATCCCCCTTATCCCTGTATTGACATATGAAGCCCAAATTAACTGTACTGATTGTATCCCTGTGTGTGTGTGTGTTTGTGTGTCTTTTCATACATGTGTGTGTGTGTGTGTGTGTGTGTGTATGTTTTATGAGCTGATTTAAGTATTTATGTACCACAGGGAGCGCTTGAGTTTTTCTGCGAGCCTAAGGCAGCGACGCGTATATCCTGCTCAAATCTTTTCCTCCATGCTCTATTTCTCTCAGAGAAACACACAGAAACACACAGAAACACAAACACACACACACACACACACACACACACACACACACACACACACACACACACACACACACACACAAGCACTCGAACCAACACACTCGCCACCAGAGGCTCGAATGGATTACGCTAATGAGCTAAGCCCACGTATCCGTGAATGAGATGATGAACGGATGAACTGGTGCGACCGTGCTCACACGCAACACACACGCAACACACACGCAACACACACACACACACACACACACACTTGCACGCGCGCTGTGAGGCCAAGTGAACAACAGCGACTTGAATACAAATGGCTGCTGTGACTCTTGAAGTGTTGTTCATCATTGCTGGTTAGATCATTAACCCTGGTCCACTGTAGAGTGACCCTCTGTTAATGCGGCTCCCTAAATGAGCCACGAAACAAAGGATATTTCACAGTCTAAATGTCAATAGAGCATTGGGCCCGGAGGAGAGAGAGAGAGAGAGAGAGAGAGAGAGAGAGAGAGAGAGAGAGAGAGAGAGAGAGAGAGAGAGAGAGAGAGAGAGAGAGAGAGAGAGAGAGAGAGAGAGAGAGAGAGAGAGAGAGAGAGAGAGAGAGAGAGAGAGAGAGAGGATTTTTACCCAAAACAGTTTAGCGGAAGGTCTATCTTCTATCTATATATCTATCTATCTATCTATAAATACATAATGGAGCGTAAGTTCTGTGTTGCAAGTAAAAAAGTAAGTGAGTCGTTTTAAGTGGTAATGTGAATGCATGTTCAGGTAAAATATTCTTTAATATATGTCAGACCTTGAGGGTCTGACATTGCCTTTGCAACTCTTCTCCGCACCGGAACAAGAGTTCCACCGACAAGAGAGACCAACAACATTACAGTTCCTTGGAGAGAGATATGTTTCAGTAAATGTCAGTGCATCTCTTATATGCTGTCTGATCTAGTCGGTGTGTCGTTCTGTTTGTGTCCTGAACTGATCAACCAAAACACCAGCGATATATATTCATCCAAAAGACAGTATAGAAAGTTGATTGTAATTATGCCAATTTGCATCAACTTATAGTTGTTGTTAGTCGGATCTACATTGTAACGCTCATTATGTGCCTCATATTGTTTTAACATGTGCTCCTGATTCCAAAATCCTATTTGGTTCAGTTTGATATCTAAAAGGGTTTTGGGTTTCGATCCGCGGTCGAGACACACGCTTATCCAACAAACCCCCCCCAAAAAAACAATCCCAGCAAGCACTACTAAACACTGTAACTTTACACACCACTGTATTTAATAAACGGTCTGCTAAGCCCCCCCCCCCGACCGGCCCCCGAAACAGCTCTCCACTATCGCTGTCCAGTCAGCCATGACTGTACACTGCTCCCCCCCGTCCCCCCCCGTCCCCCCCGTCCCCCCCCCTTCCCTGTCAGTCGAGGGCCACGCGGGCAGAGAGCCGTCAACTGTGGCAACCCCCCCCCCCCCCGCAGCCCCCCCCCCCCCCCAGTGGAGGACTTAGGCGTGGATCTGCACATTTGCTCAGCCGCCTAAGCACTACAAATGACCCACAATATGCTCGAGTGGCCACCGGGGAAATGAGGCTTCCAGACATGGGGCTGCTCCATCACCGTGGCACTCAGAGAGAGAGAGAGAGAGAGAGAGAGAGAGAGAGAGAGAGAGAGAGAGAGAGAGAGAGAGAGAGAGAGAGAGAGAGAGAGAGAGAGAGAGAGAGAGAGAGAGAGAGAGAGAGAGAGAGAGAGAGAGAGAGAGAGAGAGAGAGAGAGAGAGAGAGAGAGAGAGAGAGAGAGAGAGAGAGAGAGAGAGAGAGAGAGAGAGAGAGAGAGAGAGAGAGAGAGAGAGAGAGAGAATTGAGGGGTGGAAAGCGTTTAACCATTCTCGTTAAAAAGCCGATGGCCCCTTATGACAGGAAGGATAGAGAAGCTGATGGAATGTAATGTAGGCCGTGGGGGGGGGGGCGAGAGAGACGTCTTGTAAGGTCCAGTCTCTGTCATGGATGTGGCCTGAGGGGTGTTATGTTTACATATGTGTGTGTGGGTGTGTGTCTGTGAGAATGTATGTGTGTGTGTGTGTGTGTTTGGTTTTTCTATGTGTGTGTGGGTGTGTGTGTGTTTGTGTTTGTTTTTTCTGTGTGTGTGACTTGTATATGTTTGTATACTGTATGTATCTGTGAAGGTGTGTTTTTATATTTACTGTATGCGTTTGTCTGTGTTTATCTGTATATGTGTGTGTGTGTGTGTGTGTGTGTGTGTACGCGGGCGTGCGTGCGTGCGCGCGTGTGTTTGCGTGCGTGCGTGTGTGCGTGCGTGCAGAGGTGCGGGACGTTTCCCCCGGTATAGAGCTTGGATTGGAACGTCAAAAAGATAGATGGTGAGCCCTATGAGAAGAGTGTGAGACGAGGTGAGAGGTGCCTGCAAGTGACCTGGTGAGAGATTGAGTTTGAAGTTCCACACATACCGTACATGTTCTGTTACAACCCCGGCCTTCTTACTGTTACTGCTATTATTACCAGAAGAGGATTTCTGCCTTCCTGCGGTTTGAGGGGGCTGTCCAGGGACCCCTAATCTGTGCTGGACTGTCACAGGGATTTATCCCACCTGCCAGACATATGGACTTTCTGACTGCGTGTGTGTGTGTGTGTTTGTGTGTGTGTGTGTGTGTGTGTGTGTGTGTGTGTGGGGGGGGGGGGGGGGGTGGGTGGTGTGGTGCATGGCCTCATCGTCATGTGTGTATGTGCTAAGAGCAGACTTGCTTGCAGAAATGTGCGGGACACATGAGTGGGAAATGCAGTGGACAAAAAAAAGCCCAGAGGAGGCCTAGTGAAGCTGGTCTCCCTCAACATTTACCATCCTTAAACCCCCCCCCCCCCTGATTATAATTTCAAGCTGTCATCGTCATGTGGCGCATTGACTGAGGCCAGATAGTGGATGGAAAGCGCTCGTGTGTGTGTGTGTGTGTGTGTGTGTGTGTGTGTGTGTGTGTGTGTGGTGTGTGTGTGTGTGTGTTCCAAATCCCCACACCGTTCTATGTACACGTACAGCCAAGCAACTGGCTCTGAAAATGATGTGTGTGTGTGTGTGTGCGTGCGTGCCTGCGTGCCTGCGTGCGTGTGTGCGTGTCAAACATACATGTGCTTTCCAGTGGGAGAGCAGAGGAGAGGAGAGGAGCAAACAGATGTACAGCGAAGATGAGGAGAGGTGAGGACAGGAGTAGAGGAGTGGAGCAGGAGAGGAGAGGAGAGGAGAGGAGGGGAGGGGAGAGGAGAGGAGAGGAGAGGAGAGGAGAGGAGAGGAGAGGAGAGGAGAGGAGAGGAGGGGAGGGGAGGAGGGGAGAGGAGAGGAGAGGAGAGGAGAGGAGAGGAGAGGAGAGGAGAGGAGAGGAGAGGAGAGGAGAGGAGAGGAGGGGAGACAGGAGTAGAGGAGAGGAGAGGAGAGGAGAGGAGAGGAGAGGAGAGGAGAGGAGAGGAGAGGAGAGGAGAGGAGAGGAGAGGAGAGGAGAGGAGGGGAGGGGAGAGGAGAGGAGAGGAGAGGAGAGGAGAGGAGAGGAGAGGAGAGGAGAGGAGGGGAGGGACGGGAGGGGAGGGGAGGGGAGAGGAGGGGAGAGGAGGGGAGGGGAGGGGAGGGAGGGGAGAGGAGGGGAGGGGACGGGAGGGGAGAGGAATTGTTTTTTTTTCCCATTAAATGTTCTAAAAGTGAAAAAAGGTAAATAAATGGTTCAGTATCTCTACCCTATAGTAGATACGTGCAGTCACATCTTCAGTGGGTGTGTGCGTGCAAGATATCTGCCGTCTCGAACGGCCAAAGCCAGCTTAGCCGGGAGCCCTTGCTCTCGGAGATAAGCGAGGAGCTTGAATGACATATTAAAGCGTTGAGACCACACACAAACACACACACATACACACGCATGCAGGCACATACACACACACACACACACACACACACACACGCACACACACACATGCACGCACGCACGCATGCACTCACACACGCACACCGAGGCTTCTTAAGCTGGGAGCGCGGTCAAGCATTTCAGCCCATTGAGACAAATCTAAATCCTGCTATTTATATTAAGCGGCTTGAATTGCTTGTCAATGAAAATAAAAGCTATATACACTGGTTTGACCTTTATCTGAGGTCAAAGGGAAGTGTGATGTGTTAATGTAGAAAAACGGTGTTTATTCAACTAAACTGGTATTTGTATGTACAGTATGTATGAACAGTATCTACGGTATGTATGCATACATGATGGGTGGCCATCTTGCATGTGTTGAGTATGAGACCTTAGGCTGGGGCA
>CM051001.1:18638525-18646025 GCA_027704905.1 Muraenolepis orangiensis
TGCGATGCAGAGCAACGTTGACGCTTGCTCAAAGGTAAACACCAAAGGTGTGTGTGTGTGTGTGTGTGTGTGTGTGTGTGTGTGTGTGTGTGGCGACAAACACAGTGTACACAGTCACTAGAGCAGTTCAACAAACACTGACACACACCGGCTCACAGAATTACAGTGGCGTTTTCATGCAGTTGTGTGAACAGGAAAATGTGAGTAGCTTTCACTGAGCAGCAGCAGCTTAACCCAACGGCTGTATCTCAGGGATAATCTGGCATATACGTATATATATATATATATATATATATATATATATATATATATAAATAATCCTAAATCTAAATCTGAATCTGGAGGATTGAATCCTCTTTATTGGTCACATACATGTACCTGTACACACACACACACACACACACACACACACACACACACACACACACACACAGTGAAATGTGTTTCTCTGCATTTAACCCATGGTAGTATTAGGAGCAGCGGGCTCCGAGGAGTAGTGTAAGGTATATATATATATATATATATATATATATATACAGTATAATACAGTATATCTTTGCATCTGTGTATAGTGTGTATGCCTCTGTATGTGAATGTATTGTCACAAGGGGGTAGTTTGGTAGGACCCAGAACGCAGACCAACGACACAGTGAAGCGATAACGTGAAGCTTTATTAAATGAAATATAACAGAGAGTGATTGGGGACAGGCCAGGGGTCTGGATACCGGAAATTCGATCAGCGGAGCACCGACAGGTAGTAGACAGGCGCGTGGTCCGGGAACGGGAGAGGAGTCTGGAGACCGGGAGGTCGGAGTAACGATTCCGTCCAGAGAGTACAAAGTACAACGTAGTACGACCTAGCCCCGAAGTAACAGGCCGCCAGGGTATATATACACCCCAGTGAGGTGATTGTCATTATCGGCAATTGCCGACAGGTGTGTGTGTGCGCCACCAAAGCCCGCGCCTTGGCCACGCCCCCTGTCAACCACCGTAACCGTGACATGTATTATAATATCAGATAAGATAGTACTTTATTGATCCCAGGTGGGTAATTCAAGCATCTAGTTACACTTTGCCGGCTGCCTGCCTGCCTGCCTGCCTGCCTGCCAGATGGCTGAAAGCAACGACCCAGCCCTGCAGATTTTGTTTGACTTTATTCCCGCACTTTCGCTCCAGAAAAGTGACGATATGCTCTCGGAATCTCGGTGTGTTGTGAAGTGTGCGTGCCCGCAAGCATTTTCTATAAGCATCGCGTTACGTCGCTCGTATCTGGTTAAATCCGGTCGTAGCCCCTTGAATATGCATTTGCCTCATTATATACTTGTATGCTTTTAGTGCCGCCGCCTTTCCTCGTACATTAGCCGCTGAAACGGCAATGTGCACACGTGGTGTGACGCGTGCGTGTGAACCCTGGACGCGTCGCCCTCCGGGGCCATGCGGTGGTATGACCCACGGGAGCTGAGCTCACATGTCAGGCCTCTCCCCCTGGCCAGCGTAATAGTGGTAATCTGTGCCTTTGAGCCCAGGACCAAGAGAAAATAAACCCTCCTGCTGATTACACAGGAAGCAGTCTTTGGTTTCATCCCATTCAAGTGACATTGAGTTCATTGAGTTAGATTCTTCTCTGGGGCCTGTTTGTGTTATTACTGGGCTGAATGGAGCAGCAGCAGCAGCAGCGGTGAGGAGGGTGTGTGTGTGTGTGTGTGTGTGTGTGTAGTTTCCTCATTGGGTAACTACTGCTCTTAGTCTCTCTTGCCTTTTTTACCTTGCACGCCTCAATTGTGGTCCATTACTTGGGAATGTCCCTCGTATACAGTATAGTGCCGCTGCACGCTGAAAAGCATTCTCCACTATTAACACACCATGAACCATCTGCCTGCTCAGCTGAGGTTACTACCACCACCACCACGCCTGTCGTCATCATCATCATCATCTTCTTCTTCATCTGGTTAATTAACGAGGCCCCCCCTCTCCCCCCTATCGCCAGAGAACCGCACCGCTACCAAGAAAGGCTAATGCAATGAAAACGATCCCCATTTGCGATGTAATGTAATGCCTCTGTTATTGCGTTCGTTAAAGAGAGCCCGTAGATCATCATGCACTCGGATGGGGTGGGGTGGAGTGTGGGGTGGGGGGGATGTAGGCTCTTTAATTCAATGTGTTTATGTGTTTCTCCACCCCCCCCCCCCTCCCTCCACCCCCTCCACCCCCTCCACCCCCCTCCACCCCCTCCCTCCCTCCCTTCTCCTTCTCATTCTATTCTATTTTGTTTGGTTTGGAATCATTTAATTGGCGGGCCAACTGGGATAATGTTTTGACTGCTCATCAAAACCACCATCCAAACAAGGTCAGGTGGTGGAGGACGGAGGGTGGTGTGGATGGTGGTTGGTTCCCTTTATGGAATACGCCACACGTTCGCACTTAAAAATCTTTGTGTCAAAAAGGTTTTCCTCTGGTAACCGTTTAACTTGGGGCCAATCGGCATCCTTTTTAAGGGAACGCTTTTTGTTTGTTTGTGTTGTGTGTTCAAACGCTGCCGTGTGATTGGCTCAATGGCCAGGGAGGGAGTAGTAGCGACCACCTGTGACTTGTGTCTTACTTAAGAGGGAGACCTTCCAAACTAATAAAACAGACATAGTAGAAGGAAGCAGCATCAATCATTTTAAAACTTTGAAAAACTTCTTAAAAAACGGCGCACAGCTGAACCTCGTATAGATGGAGGATTGGACCAGGGCCTGTTTTTCGTTAGAAAGCAGGAAATAACACAATTTTAAGGGCAAGTTCTTTGAGGCAATGGTTCCCCAGTGTCTCCCTCAGTTCATAAAAGAGACGACCAAATCAAATCATCCCTAACCCACACACACACAGATACACACACACACACACACACACACGCAAACCTACACACAGATACACACACAGATACACACACACACACACACACACACACACACACACACACACACACACACAGGCACGCACGCACGCACACACACTCATACACATACCCATGCACATACCTACACACAGACACACACACACACATGCACACCCACACACATAAGTGCACACAGCCTCCCCCCCCCCCCCCCCCACACACATACAAACACACACATACATGCACACAGCCACACAGGCACACACACACAAACACTCACACACTCACACACATACCTACACACAGATACCCACACACACACACACAAACACACACACCTACACACAGATACACCCACACACACGCACACCCACACACATACAGGCTCCCCCCCCCACACACACAGGCCCCTCCACACACCCACACACATACGTGCACACAGGCTCCCCCCCCCACACACACAGGCCCCTCCACACACCCACACTCATACACACACACACAGGCACACACACATGTTTGCCATGCGCGTACGCACATGCATCAGGCTTATGCAGACTTCAATGAGCCTTTCAAGGGAGAAATTGTCAGCTGGGTGGGAAGCGATTAGGGGTCCCTTCAGTTGGCGTTCCCAATGATTGATGTGATTAATAAAGCTGTCGTTGTCATGGCACCCACCATGTGGGTGAATGTGGGCTAGACAGACAGAGAGAGAGACAGACAGACAGAGAGACAGAGAGAGAGAGAGAGAGAGAGAGAGAGAGAGAGAGAGAGAGAGAGAGAGAGAGAGAGAGAGAGAGAGAGAGAGAGAGAGGGGCGGGCATAGAGAATAGGACCATATTTGTGTGTCCAAGCACTGTCATGTGACCCCCCCCCCCCGCCCCCCCCCCCCCCTTTTGTGACCCTTTTTGAACCCTAGTCACATGATGAGTACACATTGAGGAGCCCACGGCCCCCACCCCACTTGAACCCAGGTGTAGATATAAAGCGAGTGCGGTTAAACATCCCCGTCGCATCACACTTAACACTGACCCCCCCCCCCTCCGCGCAATTAATTGAAGGCGGTTCGCCTCGTCAATCGACTTAGCCGGATATTTGGTAATTAATTTCTTTGAAGTGCCTCTGCCTGCAGACCAATTAAATGTCACTAATTTCCCACTACAACAAATTAACGTGGCTGACTTGTTTGTTTTTATTTTTTTAACTGAATTTATTAAAGGTGTTTAAATATTTTTTTGATATATTTTGTAAATATTAATATATTTACAAAATAAAAATATATTTATATATTTTTTTAATATGCTTCAGATAATGGCATGGTATATGTTACATGTTTACTGCATAAACAGTATGTATATATACACATATATATATATATATATACAGTATACATATACATACTGACTAAAGTCTAAGGCTACTGGCTTATTCTATATGTATACATATAGAATTAGCCACTTTTCTATATGTATACATATAGAATTAGCCACTCGGTAGTTAGGGCGCTGCTGTCTCCATGCCAATAGGTGTCAGTATTCAGTCAAAGAACAACGGTTTTTATAGAACGCAAGGAAGAACGTTTGAACTCATTTGTCGTGATCCAACGTGTCCGTAGCAATTCTGTTTCTCTTTATACCGGAATTTTTCACACTTACCGAGCGCGGAGTCGAGAGATGAGTATTGACCGGAAAGCTGCTGCTTTATGGCCGCAGTGTTAAAATGAAAACATCTCTTTTTATTTTTTTATTAATTTTTTAAACAACAAACATTAATGGAACTCAGGCTCAGGCTCAATAACAGGGCGTGAAGTCGAGTCGTTTCGATCTGCGTTTGTTTCCCTCTGACATTTGATGGAACGTATGAAGTATTCGGCCTTCACAACACGCCTTTGAATCAACCTCAGGGACGTTTGTTTTCATAAATGTTTCCGAAGACACAATTTTTCATCATTATTATTGTCATTTTATTGTTATTATTATTATTATTATTATTATTATGAATACTACTATTCTAGTCCTGTGGGGTTCTGGGTTGTATTATGTGTATTTATTTGAGGCATTTACCCCTGCTGGACGACTCCACTCCCTCAGAACGGTATCACAGAGAGCAGAGTTACCTGGAGGCAGGGAAATGAGCTCAGGAGTGACTGGTGTTTGTACCGTCTGCTGCAGACAGTGGGTGGACATTATGGGTCTCTCTCTCTCTCTCTATTCTCTCTCTCTCTCTCTCTCTCTCTCTCTCTCTCTCTCTCTCTCTCTCTCTCTCTCTCTCTCTCTCTCTCTCTCTCTCTCTCTCTCTCTCTCTCTCTCTAATAAATAAATACAATTGCCATCGATAGATGATTGTCGAGCAATCAAATCTATACATTCGATACTGGAGCATGGAGTAGTAGGAATTCAAGAGCCTCCTGGAGGAGTTTCTGAAATGGACTAGATCTGAGTCCAGGACTGTGCAGAATGTAGCTATCCAAAACAAGGTATTTGGCTTTACCTCCCCCCCCCCCCCTTGACCACCCCTCCCCCTAACTTGACTCCTCTGGTAACGCTGTAGCAGCGACCCCCCCCCCCCCCCCCCCCCGTTAAACAAAAATAACCCAGAGAGGCACTATGTTCATCCTGACCCAGATCACACCATAACACTTTGTCCGGGAAGAGGGGGGGGGGGGGGGGGGGGGGGGGTTGCGATGGCGATACCCGGTACAGCCAGGGTCCACCTGGGTATAGATGCACACAGGCCACACGCAGGTGAATGAATGCATGAAGGAAAAGGGGGGGAAAGCCTCGGTTGAACGACCCACCCCACCCCGCCCCGCCTCCCCCCCCACCTCCCCATCCCCTAGCCCCGCCCCCACCTCCCCATCCCCTAGCCCCCGCCCCCACTGGGCACTACTATTACTGGGCGCCGTGAGAGGCTGCCCTTGCCTCTGCTCTCATACGTTCGTTTTAAATGAAACTCTTAGGGATGACAACTGGCCCCGGAGGCTAGGAGAAGACGTAGAGCCGTTTGCCTACTTCTTTCCCCGTCTCCATTCATCTCGGTGACTTAAAATAACTCCCCGTGCCCTCATTATAAAAATATGGGAATGCCGATGCGTACACACACACACACACATGCATTTCAAATGTTCTCTCTCTATTCCCTTTCTGTTGAATCAATGTGTATGTTCATAAACTAAATCTAAATCTGGAGGATTGAATCCTCTTTATAGGTCTCATACATGTACACACACACACAGTGAAATGTGTTTCTCTGTATTTAACCCATCCTAGTATTAGGAGCAGTGGGGTAGCTATTTTATGAATACAGCACCCGGGGAGCAGTGTAGAGGAGGTCTGGTGCCTTGCTCAAGGGGCACCTCGGACCAGTGCCAAGGTGTTTCTGGGACTTGAACCGGCGTCCCAAGTCCTAACTACTGCCGCCCCATACGTGGTGTATGTTTTCTTCCACAACAATAGAGCAGTGGATCCAGTCACATGCCTGTCTTCCTTTAAATGCGATCAAATCTAAAATCAAATCTCTCAAAAAACTCTCTATTATTATCGCCTCTCCACCTCCACCTCTCCACCTCCACCTCCACCTCCTCCTCTCCACCTCCACCTCCTCCTCTCCACCTCCTCCTCTCCACCTCCACCTCCACCTCCTCCTCTCCACCTCCACCTCCACCTCCTCCTCTCCACCTCCACCTCCACCTCCTCCTCTCCACCTCCACCTCCACCTCCACCTCCACCTCCTCCTCTCCACCTCCACCTCCACCTCCTCCTCTCCACCTCCACCTCCTCCTCTCCACCTCCACCTGCACCACAACGCTCTCTCTTTCTCTCTTGGTTGTGTCGGCTGGTTATGGAAGCGCGCGTGATCGCCGCCCCGTGCCTCCCTGATTTCACAGCATCCGCTTTAAAGGGAAGTACCCATAATCTTTATATATGTGTGATACACCCCTATATCACGCGCTCCATGTGACTCCGCGTCTTCGCGACCTTGCAGACGATTGTAAGATAACCTTCAGCAGCCGCTGCGCTGCGCAGGCACGGGCGTCCATCCATCACGAGGTGCGAGGGCTGAAGCGCGGCGAGAGTGCGACTGCCCTGGGCTCTGACGGTACACAATGCCCGAGGGCCCCCCCCTAATTTAAGACAAGCAGGCCTATATTCCGTGCTGGAAATATGGAATAACATTTAACGCAGCTTCCTACGTATATCACCTCTGGTTCCTAGGGAGGGAAGCCAAGCAGGGCTGGCCCTGGTCCCATCCTCGGATGGGAGACCGGAAGATGATGCTGGTAGAAGTATCGGAGCATCCAGTAAGGGGTGGGGGGGAGGTGTGCTCATCCCTCTGGCCTATGTCAGATCCCCAATGCCACAGGACAGAGATGACGGGGGCCAAACTCCCACCACCCTTGTACCAACGTGGCCGTTGGGCGTTCGATAGACTGTCCCCTGGTCTATCTGAGAGGGTTGTTTCCTTCCTCTCCTCTCCACTGGGAGAGCCAGTGTGTGGTGGGCGTTCTAGTAGATGAGGATCACCCAGGTGGGTGGGTGCTACACACTGGAGTATAGTAGATGAGGATCACCCAGGTGGGTGGGTGCTACACACTGAGTTTAGTGGATGAGCTGTCATACAACCCC
>CM051001.1:18658525-18661025 GCA_027704905.1 Muraenolepis orangiensis
ACATGGGGAAGTTATTGCTTGTTCATTTTTTTTATAGTGCCGTCCATCGAAGTGATGATATGATGATATTAAAGGTGAAATCAAATCAAAAAACACATTAACACACACTGTATTGATTAATCCAAAACGATTTAGTAAAAGCAGATATACATACATTTACAGTAAATACATACACATACAAAGGGTGTAGCTGAGGTTAACCAAATTTGACATTAGTTAAAGGTTAATGTGGCAACACATGTGCCACATGGTGGAGTGTATTGCACGTCTATCCGAGTACAATATGTTACTGTGTGTAGTGTGTCGTGAATATGGCGCAAACAAAAGGTGTTTGTGTCCATTAATACAGTCCATCTGGGTTCTTTTATTTGGAATTTCTCTCAGTTTTGGCGTTACAACATCGCAGTACTTGTATCGCCAGGTAATCAAAGCAAAGTGGATTTGCCTGTAGCCCGGGAACCAAACGAATCCCAGAGCTCATGTTTTATGTGCTCTGGCAGATGAGTCTGGCCCCCCTCCCATTCAGACAGACTCCCTGCCGACCTGGCCCCGGGTCCAGCCAATCACAACCCTTCATCTCATTTTGGGGCGAGTAATGACGATAATAAGGTACAGGAGGAGGAGCAGCCATTGAGGCATTTTCGGCAATGACCAAGATGACCAAGATGCCGCGGATGTGGAATGGTCTGTTGAATCCACTATTTGCGATCACACTGGGCAGTATATTTTTCTCTAAAAAGACGAACAAAGAACTGCACTGAATGCTTGCTTGCTTTTGTGATAAGAAAGATCTCTTTGCCATACTTCACATGTCTCTCTGTCTCTTCCATTCCCCTGATTGGTTGTAGGTCTATCCAGTTGTGTCCAGAGGCATTCTGGTCTGCGTCCGTTGATAACACGCCTTGAACTGTGATTTCCCAGGCTTATACGAATATTTTTTTTGAATTGGTCTGCCGGTGCCAGGCTAGATTGCCTCTGTTGTTGCTGTTTGAAATCGCAAATGCATACAGCAAAAGTTATATATTTTTAAACGGTGTTCAGGAAGTTCATTCCTTTGTGAAAATGAATTCCTTAACGGTGAGTCCAAAATAATATTTATTTATCACACACACACACACAAATGTTTAACAGACCTCTGGCATTGTGTTTGGCAAAGATATGCCTGCAACCCATGTTAATCTCATGTCTACCGCGCCCTACACCCCCTCCGGCATCCGTCCCAGCTTTACGTCCTCACTTCCTCACTTACGTTTGTTCCTCGGTGGGTAAACCTTTGGGGCGCTGGCAGCCAAGCGTCGGCGGAACAAGCCCTGCTGAGACATGTGACACCCTTATCTGACACCAAAGAAGGCGATACTTCCTCAATACGAGGCGGGAACATTGCAACCGGTCCTTATCACAGGCAGGGGTAGAGATCCAGAGGCCTCTAGCCTGGCCAGACATGGGGGCCCTTGGACCCTCGGAGGGCTGCGCTCAGCTGACACCTCAGGCCCACAGCTGTGGAAGAACACAGCCTCTATTCTTCAGCTTCCTCAATTTCAGATATGTCAGTGGTGCCTCGAGATGTGTGTGTGTGTGCATGTGGGTCTCTGTGTGTGTGCGCGTGCGCGTGTTTGTGTGTGTGTGTGTGTGTGCGCGCGTGTTTGTGTGTGTGTGTGTGTGCCTGTGTGTGTGTGTGTGCATGTGTGTGTGTGCATGTGTGTATGTGTGTGTGTGCATGTGTGTGTATGTGTGTGTGCGCGCGTGCGTGCACGCTCCTTTGTGTGGATGTGCAGCAGTGCTTTGCAGTCTTCGCGTAGGTAGGAGAGGTGTACTGAATCACATATTGAACGGAAGGGAAGGAAAAACCGCAGGCTTTGGGCTACCGCATGCATCTTTGTCCAACTCCTAAAAGTGCTCTTCAGCAACCCACTCTCAGGGCCACGCTGACCTCCAGCTGTAGCTGACACTGCTTTGATTACAGAAAGGACATAACACATCCAGCTTGGATGTGACCCTTTTGCTCCAGAGCAGAGAGACCTGAATAGCGGTACAGGCGAGAGTTTGAAAGCCCAATAGATTTCAATTTCACACTGCATTAATTGAGATTAATTGTGCACTTCCCCACCACCGGCAAGGGCTTGGCGTGACCACTTAGATCAAATCATTTGTTTAAAAAAAAAAAAAAAACTAAAATAAAATATGTTTTTATGGAACCGGGACACGAAGGGCAAACACACTCTGAGCGTGTTCAGACGGGCTTGTTTTAGCTGCTGTCTGGAATCCTGAATAAACATAAGACGACGGTTACCAAACCGTTCATGTTCCTCCGGTCACTAAAATAGCATTGGGTGGAAATTGGAGAGAGAGTGTGTGGGTGGGGGTGTGTGTGTGTGTGTGTTTGTTTTGTGCCGATAGGTACGCCATCTTCTTTCTTTTAACAAATACAGAGAGCTCGGTGTTCTGTATTTCATTAGAACCTGCGTGTGTTTGAATAACCCCCCCCCCCCCCCCACCCCAC
>CM051001.1:18666025-18668525 GCA_027704905.1 Muraenolepis orangiensis
CTCTGTTGTTTCAGGGGTTCTCTGGTGTTTCAGGGTTTCTCTGTTGTTTCAGGGGTTCTCTGGTGTTTCAGGGGTTCTCTGGTGTTCCATGAGTCCTCTGGTGTTCTAGGGGTTATCTGGTATTTCAGGGGTTCTCTGGTGTTTCAGGGTTTCTCTGCTGTTTCAGGGGTTCTCTGGTGTTCCAAGGGTTCTCCGTTGTTTGAGGGGTTCTCTAGTGTTTCAGGGGGTTCTCTGGTGTTTCAGGGAGTTCTCTAGTGTTTTCAGGGGTTTTTCTCTGGTGCCAATGTAGAACACGTTTCACCAGGGTGTATTCATTTATTTTTTTGTGACGGTTTTGTCGTCGAGTTGTCGTTTGTTCCTCTTTGTCCTCTTTCTATCTCGTCCTTTGTTTCCCCTCTCTCTCTCTCTCTCTCTCTCTCTCTCTCTCTCTCTCTCTCTCTCTCTCTCTCTCTCTCTCTCTCTCTCTCTCTCTCTCTCTCTCTCTCTCTCTCTCTCTCTCTCTCTCTCTCTCCCTATGTTCACCCACGGCAGCTTTTGTTGTGGTGGAAGATTGTTGTTATTTTCTCCTTACAACCCTTTGTAATTGTTGACATTATCACACCCTGCTCTCCTACCAGGGCCACTTGCGATGGAGATTTATTCAAATCTCTGCATTCAGAATGTGGTAATGATGTGGATTTAATTTCAAACTCATTGGGTTCACGCTGGTGGAAAATTGATAGGGTTTCACCTCTGATAATTCTTAAAAGAAACGGAGCGATGGAGAGCACGGTAGAGCTGAATAATTGTGTTGGTGGTTGTTGAGCAGCACTCCCAATTTGTTGGATCCTTTGTCAGCCAGATAAGGCCGCCTTCTTCTTCTTCTTCTTCTTCTTCTTCTTCTTCTTCTTCTTTATTCTTCTGGGGGCAGACCTTCGCCACAGGCTACAAAGGGCATTGCTTTGTGTGGAAAGGAAGGGTGGGGTGGGGTGGGGAGGGGGGGCCATAATGGCTCAGATGGAAAGCATACCTAAGGGTATGAGGTGAGGTGAGGTCAGAGAAGACCATTACGGAGAGAGAGACAGAACGAGAGAGAGAGAGAGCGAGAGAGAGAGAGAGAGAGAGAGATAGATAGAGAGAGAGAAAATAATCAGAGGGGCTTTTAAGGTCATTTTGGAGCCAGTAGGCCAGGGGGCATTCCTCAAGGTCGACCATCTTGAAGATTGACCTCCAAGCTTTCTGTTTTCTAAACTACGAGAACTACACCGCGTGGTCCCGATAGCATTCCGTGAAACGGTTGCCAGGAGAGAGAGACTCGTCTGTGGAGGATAGTTAGTAGGATTTGTGCGAGAAGGCAGGCATCCCACAGGGCAGCGTCGTTAGCTGGTTGGGATGTTTGGCCCGCAGCTCAAGTGTTCAAAGCCCAATGTCTGCTGTCTGTAGTGCATCCTGCCCTACCTGCGTCTTACAACATGTGCATCAGATTTAATCTCCTTGGTTAAATAGTATATATATATATATATATATATATATATATATATATATATATATATATATATATATATATATATATATATATATATGTGGGCAGCAGTAGCTCAGGAGGTAGAGAGGTCGTCTCACAACCTGAAGGTTGCTGGTTTGATCCCCACTCCTAGCAAAAGCTGTCGAGGTGTCCTTGAGCAAGACACCCTAACCCCTAACTGCTCCTGACTTGCTGGCTGACTCCTTGCATGGCTGACTCCGCCGTCGGTGGGTGAATGGGTGGGTGAATGGGAGGCATGACTTGTAAAGCGCTTTGGATAAAATAAATTAAAAAAGCGCTTTATAAAAGGCAGTCCATTTATTCACCATTCACCATACGTGCCTTTTAGTGTGGCTACAGATTCCCGTAATAAAAAACGCTGACACTGCAGACATCCCACACCACTTAGCTGTAATCAGACGATCCTAATGCATTTACCCAGGCTGGGATCTGGCGGAGCGGCGCGCAGTGTTCCACTAATTGGTAATGACGCAGATATGAGTGCAGATACCGAAGGCGCGGTAATGAGCTCTTTCATTGGGATAATGGACGCGTCACCGGCGGTAGAACTTCATCATTCGCCCGCCCGAGGATGTTCTGTAGTTTTGAGTTGCGACGAGCGAGCGGTAAAATAGCAGCCAGGAGAAAGAAGGACGAGAACAATAATATAATCATAAGTATATCAAACTAAGTGTTCAGTGTTTTTTTTTTTATAATTCCAGTCTACGGAACAAAGTTTGGACTCGGAGTCATCTGGTTAATATTCTTCACCTCATCGTCGAGCGGAAAGCCGCTGACCCCCCCCCCCCCCCCCCCACGAATGTTATTGACGCCAGTCTTGACCTTCTCCCCGAGCTTGTATCCCGACCGCTTTTGATTGGCAGAAGGGCAGAGACCAAGAAGTGTAGACGTGTAGTGGTGTGTGGAAACCGAGAAAAAAAGAAAAGAAAAAGAACCCTTCCCTTCCCTTTCAGTTCCGCTCTTAGAGTCGCACAA
>CM051001.1:18673525-18676025 GCA_027704905.1 Muraenolepis orangiensis
GTGTGTGTGTGTGTGTGTGTGTGTGTGTGTGTGTGTGTGTGTGTGTGCGTGCGTGCGTCCGGGTGGAGCGACCACCGTGGTTCCTCTCTCCGGCGCTTAGGAGGTTGAAGAGGGGCCGGAGCTCTAATCACCACTCGAATGGGGGAGTCGGCCCGGCGGAGCCATTCGTGACTGCGGTCGTAACACAAGGAGACTATAAATAGACAGGACTTCATCTGTCCCGTCTTCTGGGGAGGAGGAGGAGGAGGAGGGGGGTGGGGGGATTTTTCTTAAAACATTTTTTTTTCTTTTCTAAATACTAGTATTTACATGTGTGTGTGCTTTGTGTTTCTTTGCTAAGTGACGTGACATTTGTGAATCCACACGTGGTTGTCGTTTGCCCGGGGGGGGCTCAGTGGATGTCGATGGTTGCCATGGAAATATCACTTATTTGCTTTTTTAGAGGATCCATTTTAGCAGATGTTGGAGGGGGGGGGCGGGTGGTCATTATATGCATGAAAAAAAGACACTTACATCCAAATGACCACTTAGAGTTTCAGGTTTAAGAATGCACCATAATGACTTGCTCAGGGCACAGCATGCTCTTACCTCTTTATATCCCCCCTCCGCACAGCCATATGCCCTTCTTTATTCCAATAATAATTAAAAATAATTCCAAAAAACGTGTCCTTAAATAGTTAATAGTTAATAATAGCGATAGATGATGCTGCATCCCCTGTAGATCGCGAGAGAGAGAGAGAGAGCAATCTGATTGCGCCGACACACTCGGAATTCCATTAACCTTGTCTGGGAAGGAAAACCCCACTCCAACCCCCCCCCCCCCCCCCTCCCTGATTAAACATTTACTGGAGAGATTTGCATGCTCTGCAGCGCACCAGGCTTCAAGACGGAGAACAAGAGCCAGGGAGTGGGAACAGACGAGGGGGAACAGATGGAAAATTGTCGTATGAGGGCGAGAGAAAGAGAGCTATCAATTTAGAGAGCGAGATGGGGGGTGGGGGGCGAGAGAGAGAGAGAGAGAGAGAGAGAGAGAGAGAGAGAGAGAGAGAGAGAGAGAGAGAGAGAGAGAGAGAGAGAGAGAGGGGGAGAGAGAGAGAGTGGTTATCATTTCTTGGGCACTCGTGAATAATGCAGGAAGTGAATGAATCCATGAGTAAACACTCTGCTTACCGTGATAGCCGGATGGGGTCAGGGAAAATATGACCGCCCCCAGGGAGAGACACGGCAGGATAGCACAGCTAGAGCTTACGGCCACTTTGAGCACATCCAGCACATTTGGCGGTGGTACAACTTATATTATTTTTACATTATTATTATATTATTATTATTTTTATTTTTATTATTATTATTATTATTATTAATATTAATATATATATAAGGTTTTTTTATTATATTTTTACATTGGATTTTAATATATTATTACATTTACTATAAAATATTATTATATAAAAGTAATTTTGACTATGGCGGTATTACCAGATGATATGCCTTTATGCTATAAGGCGGCTATAAGGATAGAGAACAAACAACAACCATGCTTGCTAGCCGCCACGATGACGTTGCCTAGAATGTCAACGAGAGGTAACGCAACACAACGTCAATTACAGCACAAAGGTGAAGTTCTTTCCCCTCTCACTATCCTATTTTGCGAGAGTCGTGGCGAACGGCTTGAATACCTTTTAGCTTTCAGCCGTGGGTCTTTCCGGGGGCGGGGCATTAAGAGCCTCGTGGTGCGAGGTGAAGTCTCCAAGCGATGGTACTCCTCCATGCCGGAAAAGATAATGGACGGGTGAGCTGAGAGGGAAAATGAAACATACAGAGATAAGTATTCCAATTTTGCTATCGCCCCTCCCTAATTAAAATTAGTCTTACTTTTTTTCTTTGTTGATCATAAAGATGGATTTTTGGTTTAAACGAGGGTGAGGTATTGAACAAGGTCATTGTCGGTGTCGAAGAAAAAAAGAAAATCTCATTAAAAAGACATTTTTATTTATGGAGGACATCCCTTACCCAGCGGAGGTGAACTACATGTGTCGACTGATGGTTATAACACACTCTATTTTATTTTAATTGAACACCCATACCTCTACAGAATCTTAAATATAAAAGTTCATCATTTTGAGGAAAGATACTAGCGCCAACAATAGCTAATTGAACAGGAAGTCTTGATCTTGAAAGTAACCTTGGTCATTCTCAATTCAGAATTGGCTGAATCCCCAAAACGTTTGATCCCTTTTTTTCCCTAATTTTTCCATTACCATTTGTTAATTTGGCACCAGTTCCCTTAATTAGATGTCAACATCCACTCAACCTTAACTAAGACAAACAGCGCAGTCTTCATAAAGGGATCATACCCCTCTTGAACCATAGAAGAGCTCTGTCTAGTCATGAATTGATCCGTCTGTGTATGAATCTTGTCTAGTAGGTCTGTCTGACACGTGCACAGCCTCTTCCCTGATTGGCTTCCAGGCGTATCAACTGGCCTGTGATTGGCTCCCTT
>CM051001.1:18688525-18691025 GCA_027704905.1 Muraenolepis orangiensis
AGGCAGCGGTCAGCGGTGAGTGTGCGTTGACAGTGATCGATAGTGAAGTGTGTTGAGGCAAAAGCCGCCGTACATCAAACGTGACAGCCCTCCGCCAAGCGTGGCTATACAACCAAACCAAGAAACATTCCCCCTCCCCCTTCCTCGCTCACACGCGTTCTCACGCACACACCAGAGCGCACCTGAACCACCAAGACGGACAAGGCTGTGCGACTCGATATAGAGCCCTGGGGCCAGCGGTCCGTTGGCCGTGTGTGTACTACCTGACACGAAGCACTACAACATAATGGAGCAATTAAAGATCCGCAGACGGTCGAACGCTTTCGACCGCCCGCTCACCCCCCCCCCACCCCCCCGAAGGTAATTCATAGGTTCCTGTGCGTTCATTCACTCACTCCCTACTCCCTACTACTTTAAGGGACTTCAATGTAATGTAGACTAGAGGACTATAAAGTGAGCTCATCGGCAAAATAAAAAAAACACTTTCCGACACAACTGGAGTCGCCCGTTAATGACGTCATTGTCGCCACATAATTAAACGTTTCCAGACCTATGTCGGTGGATGTCGCTTGTCCGTCTGCCATTTTTTCTTGGCGCGCAATGCATGATGGTATATGTGGTGTTATATATGTTCAGTGCGCATGCGCGAACTTCTGCATCTATAACGTCAAGCACAGTCCCGTTTCCTTGTATTCTCGGTGGAAAATGTAATTGAGATAGTTTCAGCATTACAATATGTTTTGATAACATTTCTAGCAAGAAATGTGTGTTTTACTCTCACACGCTTCAGTGAATTTGTACGATCTTTAGTGTTTGAGTTATTATAAAGATTTGTTCAGGTTTCCATGGTTGCTATGGACGTTGATATCCCTGCCGCCTATGTAGCTTGCGCCCGGAAGTATTGTTCTGTTAAGTTTATTTTTACGTGTATTACTAATCCATCGGATTGCAGCGGCACTGAGCTGCACCATCTCGTTCGGAAACCACATTATATGTTCAAAAATATATATAAACCACATTATTAACACAAATAGATCGATTGTCGAGAGCCAGACGTGTGCAAAGAACTACTACTGCGTGTTGTGTCACACGTTTTGTAGTTCAAATGTGTTTTCCCTATTATGTGAAATTGTGACCAGGAATCTTGCCATCTTATTATAGGGTTTACTGGCCGAGAAACACACTGGCGTGGTCAGATTTGATCTTTCTTATTTGTAACTCATGTTATTTACAGGTTGTGACCCTGCTGAGTGACGCCCCCAATTCGTTTACCCTTGCTTGTGGTAGTAGAGGTCAAGATCTTTCCAAAACTGTTGATCCCATGTCTGTAGCACATTGGCTTCCCTGTAAGCCTTCAAAGGTGGCACAGGTTCCAGGTTCAAATGGGTATGAAGGGGTATGAAGTAGCCAAATGTGTTCAATATATCGATGTTTGCCTTGTCATACTTTCCGATTTGGACCGGTTTAGACTTGATTTTATTGTTTACAACCTACATATTTTCCAATTAAACTTAATATTATCACGTCTCAACCAGCCTGCAGAGGGCGCTAAAATCCCAACTTAGATTCAATCTAAACCTAAACATAAAAATAATAAGAATTAAATAATTGATCAAAACAAACTATTTCACAGAATAAAAGGAGAGCTGATGACTTAAACCAGAAACCACCACAAACTTTTTTTTAGGAGGGCCAGACAGATGAAGTGTTATTTTTGACATGATTTCAGCTGCTCTGTTTGCCGACTGAAATGGGCGTAAACTAAATTGACGCGCATGCGCACTGATTGCTGTACGTACGATTCTTACAAAAACACTGTTGCACTGTTTTTTCGTAGGGACTCCTACAAACCGGTTCATGAGAATGCGTTGATATGTTTGGTGACCATCGTTTAACCACCAGTGTCCCGCTCGGGTTTCCAACTCACGCTTCCCGGCATGAGAGGCAAAGACGTGAGAACGTGAGAAGCTAAAACCCACTGGGCTCTAGCTACATCGCTAGAACGTGTGTTTTAGGTGTCTGGGAGTGAAGTTCACTTCACTGCACAGCACCACCGGCTGGCGTCCGTTACAATCGGATGTACACTACGTTTCACAATACATTGTGGGATACGATAAGTGCACTATATAGGGTATAATAATTCTCATTATACATTCTGACAGCACTACAAAATGGCAAGTGGGGAGTGATTTCAGACACAGCCTCTGTGTCTGGTGTAAAGCACCCGCGTCTTGTTTATTAGCCTTTGCTCATTAGCCTGTGTATTTTGTCGAGGGAGCCAACTTCTTGTACTTTTACCTGAGCACCGGTTCTGCTCTTGGCGGCTTGTTAAGAAGGATATGCACTTATGATTTCTGGGGACGAGTAGTTCTCTTGTCTACCTTTGCTGAATGCACTTATTGTAAGTCTGCTTAATGACTGTAATACAATGTAATGTATGTCATTACGTGACATTACAGTCATTGTAATGTGTACTCATGATCGTGGCCACTGAATCATC
>CM051001.1:18696025-18713525 GCA_027704905.1 Muraenolepis orangiensis
TCTCCAGTTCCTAGCTCCCAGGCTAGCTCCCTGTGTCTCCAGTTTCTAGCTCCCAGGCTAGCCCCCTGTGTCTCCAGCTCCTAGCTTCGAGGCTAGCTCCCCGTGTCTGGCTCCTAGTTTCCAGGCTAGCTCCCCATGTCTCTATCTCCCCACTTCCAGGCTAACTCCTTGTGTCTCTAGCTCCCTAACTCCCAGGCTAGCTCCGAGGCTACGCCAGCACCTCGTGGTTCCGAGCCCATTGTTTTCCCGGGCTGGTACCACATCTGCTCCGTGGCTACACCTGCTCCCGAGTATGACCCCCACCGCTCCCGAGGAGGACCCCCACCCGCTCCCGAGGAGGACCCCCACCCGCTCCCGAGGAAGACCCCCACCTGCTCCCCGAGGGCCTCCACCTGCTCCCGAGGAGGACTCCCACCCGCTCCCGAGGAGGACCCACACCCGCTCCCGAGGAGGACCCCCACCTGCTCCCGAGGAGGACCCCCACCTGCTCCCGAGTATGACCCCCACTGCTCCCGAGGAGGACCCCCACCTGCTCCCGAGGAGGACCCCCACCTGCTCCCGAGGAAGACCCCCACCTGCTCCCCGAGGGCCTCCACCTGCTCCCGAGGAGGACTCCCACCCGCTCCCGAGGAGGACCCCCACCCGCTCCCGAGGAGGACCCCCACCTGCTCCCGAGGAGGACCCCCACCTGCTCCCCGAGGGTGGTACCACATCTGGTACCACATCTGCTCCGTGGCTACACCTGCTCCCGAGTATGACCCCCACCGCTCCTGAGGAGGACCCCCACCCGCTCCCGAGGAGGACCCCCACCCGCTCCCGAGGAGGACCCCCACCTGCTCCCCGAGGGTGGTACCACATCTGGTACCACATCTGCTCCGTGGCTACACCTGCTCCCGAGTATGACCCCCACCGCTCCCGAGGAGGACCCCCACCCGCTCCCGAGGACCCCCACCCGCTCCCGAGGAGGACCCCCACCTGCTCCCGAGGAGGACCCCCACCTGCTCCCGAGGAAGACCCCCACCTGCTCCCCGAGGGCCTCCACCTGCTCCCGAGGAGGACTCCCACCCGCTCCCGAGGAGGACCCCCACCCGCTCCCGAGGAGGACCCCCACCTGCTCCCGAGGGCCCCCACCTGCTCCCGAGGAGGACCCCCACCTGCTCCCCGAGGGCCCCCACCTGCTCCCCGAGGACCCCCCCACCAGCTCCCAAGGAGGACCCCACCGGCTCCCGAGGCCCTCTTCCTATCTCACGGACCCCTGCCTGCTGGACAACTTCTATTATTGAGAACCACAATCACGAGAGACTGTGTTTTCCAGCTCCGACCACGTCGCGCCACGTAAGCAGTCCAACCCTGCCTAGTTGGTGTTTGTGTTTGAAGATATATTTTAAGACATTTTTCCGTTGTTTTGAGTGTCCGTGTCTCTCTTCTTCTGGGTTCTTTGGCACATTTGGCTCGCCGTTTTCGTCGGTAGCGTAACAGCCCGGTCTCAGTCTCAAAGCATGAACACAGTGGCATGGGCCATGTTTGTTGTGCCTCCTCCTACCACAACCTCTTTC
The DNA here is from genome assembly GCA_027704905.1 of Muraenolepis orangiensis. NCBI lineage: Eukaryota > Metazoa > Chordata > Actinopteri > Gadiformes > Muraenolepididae > Muraenolepis > Muraenolepis orangiensis. Next base: position 18,697,582 of record CM051001.1, read on the forward strand.
TCCTCATCCCCCCCCCCCATTCTTTAATGTGATCTTCCAGCTGCAGCAGCAGCAGGAGGAGCAGCAGATTAATTATCATAATGACGTCTGTCTGTGGAGGAGTAGCCTCCTCCTTATGCTCTCCACAGTCCACACAAGAGTATAGACACCGCACGACTGCCTCAGCCTGGATTGAGTTATCCTGGAGCTGGGGATGGGGGGGGGGGGGGGGGGGAGGTTGTGGTACATGAGATCCTTAACACTGATGTATGAATCTGTTCTATAGGAGTACTGTACTGGTTTTTTTTTTACCATTTGTACTGCAGTTGTTTGAAAAACACAAGACAAGATACAAGATTGGTATTGGCCATTTGTAACGAGTACATAGGAATGCTTACTCCCCATTCCCTGGGTTTAGAAGAAGTAAAATAGAACATTTTACTCAAAATACCCGTTAATATATGACGAGTTGTGGACGGCAGCTCAATCACTAGAACCAGAAGCGCCGATTGTGTTGTTGTGGTTCTTCTTGTGTTTTGTGTGTTGTTGTTTACATTGTCTCAATGCTATTCTCGAAACACACACTGTCTGTCCCACTGCCCTGGCGAGCAGAGGTGTGCCTGAGAGGCGTGTGTGTGTGTGTGTGTGTGGTGTGTGTGTGTGTGTGTGTGTGTGGTGTGTGTGTGTGTGTGTGTGTGTGTGTGTGGTGTGTGTGTGTGTGTGTGTGTGTGTGTGTGGCGCGCGCGCGCGCGTGTGACGCTCTGGTAATGGACTGGAACACTGGCAGGTCTTTTAAGTGTAGCGTCACCGGGGGCTGGAGGGCCCGCCGGCGGGGACACGTAGACTAATCAGGTTGGGGTCCAGAGGGCCTGACGCGTTCATCCTAATCACGTTCAAAAGGAGATAAGGAGGAGAGATGAGAGGAGAGGTGGAGAGAGGGGGACAGGTGGGGACAGGGGGAAAGGGGGTGAAACGATAGGGCGGCGAGAGGACAGCGAAGGAAGACGAGACAAAAGGAGACGGGAGTGTTAAGGAGAGGCCAGGAGAGACCAGGAGAGACCAGGAGAGACCAGAGACATGGGTGGGGGGAGAGGGGGGGAAAGAGATAAACGAGAGGACAGCGAAGGGAGACGAGACAAAAGGAGACGGGAGAGTTAAGGAGAGGCCAGGAGAAACCAGAGAAATGAGGGGGGGGGGGGGGGGGGGGGGAGAGAGAGAGGGGTGGAGAGAGATAGAGAGAGAGGGGGAGGATGAGAGGGGGACATGGGGGAGACGATAGGCGAGAGGACAGCGAAGGAAGATGAGACAAAAGGACGGGAGAGTTAAGGAGAGGCCAGGAGAGACCAGAGAAATTAGGGGGGGGGGGGAGAGAGAGAAACAGAGGGGAGAGAGGGACAGGAGGGAGACAATACATGAGAGGACAGCGAAGAAAGACGAGACAAAAGGAGACTGGAGAATTAAAGATAGGCCAGGAGAGACCAGAGAAATTAGAGGGGGGGGGGGAGAGAAAGAGAGAGAAAAAGAGGGGGGGGAGACAATAAACAAGAGGACAGCGAAGGAAGATGAGACAAAAGGAGACGGGAGAGTTAAAGAGATGCTAGGAGAGACCAGAGAAATTAGTGGGGAATGGGGGGGAGAGAGAGAGAGAGAGGGGGGAGTGAGATAGAGAGAGAGGGAGAGGGAAGGAGAAGAGGAGAAAGAGAGGGGGGGGGAGAGAGAGAGAGCGGAAGAGAGTGGGAGAGAGAGGGAAAGGGAAGGAGAAGGGGAGCGAGAGGGATAGGGAAGGAGAAGAGGAGAGAGAGGGGGGGGGGGTAGAGAGAGAGAGAGAGAGAGAGAGAGAGAGAGAGAGAGAGAGAGAGAGAGAGAGAGAGAGAGAGAGAGAGAGAGAGAGAGAGAGAGAGAGAGAGAGGGTGGGGGAGACAGGAGAGAGGAACAGAGAGGGGGAGGAGGGAGAGAGAGAGAGAAGGGGAATAGAAGCGGACAGGTCGATAAGAGGAGATCTGGGCAGAGAGGGGGAGGAGGGAGAGAGAGAGAGAGAGAAGGAGAATAGAAGCGGACAGGTCGATAAGAGGAGATCTGGGCAGAGACGGTTGGTCAAAAGGGAAGGAATGTAGACAGAAAGGAGAAGGAAGATAAGTGGAGTGGAACCAAGGAGGTAACGAATGACGTTTGTTATTCCGTGTGTCGCTGAGCGTTCGGCGCCACAGGGAACCTGTGACACCTGTACCTTGCGCCTTGGCCCGTGGAGAGGGCGGGGGGGGGGTCAGGGACACGGGGGACAGGAGGGAACGGTAGGTAGTCTGCCGTGAGGACAGGACGTGCTGGTGGGGTGGGGGGGGGGGGCAAACGCCACCCCCCTCAGGCCGCTCCTCGTCACGCTAATAGAAGCGCGCACCTTCAGATGGTGTTTCGCGACTATAGCCGGGCCATGACAGAGTCTTGGAGATACGGAGGAGGCGGCGGGCTGAGTGTCCCGGGGGGGGGATTCTGATGCGTGACCGAGGCGCTATCGGGGAGAGAAGTGTCCGTGTGAGACGTAGGACGTGATGTGCCCTGTGGATGAGCGTGGGAACACACATACGAGTCTCAGATGGTGTTTTTTTATGATTTATTTATTTGTTTGTTTGTTTGTCTGTTTGTTTGTTTATTTATTTATTTATTTATGGGAATTTATGATTTTGTTTCTTTTTTTGGGTCTATTCTTTTTTTGGTTTGTTTGAAGAGAACAAGAGCAGCACAGGCTTACATCTCCTCCTCCTCTCTCTCGCTCTCTCTCTCCTCTCTCTCTCCTACTCCCTCTCTCTCTCCTCTCCTCCCCTCTCCTCTCTCTCTCTCTTGTGTAAGATTAATAGGAGCTTTTAAAATATCATCACCCGTGTCAGAGTGACATGTAGCAATGATGCTCCCTCAACGGAGGTGATTGGTGGGGGGAGAGAGGAGGAACCACAACACGGACACCCACACACACCCACATAAACCCACCCACACACACACACACACACACACACACACACACACACACACTCACACATAAATACACATATTGGCAGAAAAAGCTAATTTACACAGACACACATACCCAAACGCACACATGTGAGCACACACACACACACACACACACACACACACGCACACACACACACACTACCTCACTCACTCATTCTCACACACAAACATAAATACACATATTGGCACTAAAAGCAAATTTACACACACATATTCCCAAATTCGCAAACACACACACACACACACACACACCTGCAAATACACACACACACACCTGACACCTGCACACACAGACGCACCTGCACACACTCACACGCGATAATGTCATGCAAATGTATGATGCAAATTTACGCCCGGGGAAAAAAGACTATATAAGAGTATTGATTGCGAAGCGCACATTTACAAAGGACAGACGTCAAGCGGGGCGCCTCTGTTGGTAAATCATGGGTGTTTAGAAGACCAGGGGCGGAGCCAGGTCATTTTCAGGGGGGTGGCACAGGGGTGACAACAGTTAACTTAGGGGGGCCAGCTAAAAGTGACCCCAAAAATTGCCGTAAAAAATTAAGGCCGCCACCGACGTCTCACATCAACATTTAGACTACTAAGTGGAAATAGTTACTTTTCTTAAATTGTACAGTTACACAGTGTATTTATGTCTTATTCATCATATATATATTTTTTTTTTTCATATTTTACCTGGCTCAGGTCTTTGTGAAATTGTGTCGCTGGCGACATGCGGCCATTCTTCTAAGAGATTAACGTTACGTGATACAGATTCTCTAGCTCAGTAGCTGAAGCACACATTGATTGACATCACTAAGAGCCAATGAAATTGCGGAGGCACACACGGGATGGCCAATCCGATTGCTTCTCGATATTTTCACAACGTCATACTGATTGACAGCACTCAACACCCAATGGGCGTTTGGGGGGGCACACAGGGTGGCCAATCAGATCACAGGGGGGGCGGGTGCCACCCTGTGCCACCCCTTTAGCTCCGCCCCTGTAGAAGACGTCTGCTTAGCCCCTACCACTTGTTCCTGGGGACTCATCGCCGTCCTTTCTACCGCCATTAACCTTCACTCCCCCCCGCTGTCACGCCTTAGAGGAACACATCAAAGAAATCCCTTTTCTTTTTAATTACATTAACCACCTTCAAAAACACACACACATACACACGCGCGCGCGCACGCGTGCACGCACACACACAAACAATTCATCATCGCGCTTTGTTAAACACACACACACACACGCGCGCGCATGCACGCGCACACACAAACAATTCATCATCGCGCTTTGTTAAAGACTCGCAATTACCGACGGCGATGGCGTCGTGGCGGCCCGTTAACCGTTTGTTTTGCGGGAACATGAATAAACATTTTGTTTCTTGTTCTTCTTCTCTTGTTTTGTTTTGATGTTCTTCCACTAACTGCCACTGTGATGAAATGAACACAACGGCTTTGGGACTTTTTTTGGGCACAATAGAGATGGATAAAACGATTCCTTTCTGGGTCACAGTTCACTTGATTCCGTTTTACCTAATGGATCCGTGTCTTCTGAGTCGTTCACAAACGAGTTCAGCGTCTGAAACACTTCTATAAACACTTTAATAAGTCTAACGAACAAGGGGAGCTAGGTGGAAGATGGGAATGAACGATTCGTGATCGTTCACGGAAAAAGGTCAGTTTGTGAAGACGCGTTCGTTTGCTAACAACACACACCTATTTCATAAGGGGAAACAAAAAACACACAGTGATCAGCTGTTGTTTCTGCATATGAAGCATCTCCTGTAATGAGGTGTATGTCCCAAGCATGACATGAAGGTTTTATTCTATTTATTTATTTTTCCCCCCCGGCTGATTCTAATCCAGGGCCATGAGGCTTCTAGCCTCAAATATAGGAATATGTTAAAGTCAAGGTTGTGGATCTGCTCGGGTGCGTAGCTCGAAGGTTAGCCAGGCGAGGCTAGGGGGGGGTCAGCCCAGTCCCCATAGCTATGGGGATTAGACGCTAAAGAATATAACTGTGTTGATCCCTCTCTCTCTCTCCGGAATCGTGGGGTAACACCTCCGCCACGCCACAAGGAGCTGGTAACCTCACCTCGTATATATTGCTATCACCAATCGGAAACTTCCATTGAGCTTATTATGGCCCTGTGTGTTCGGGGCGTGGGGAGTGGGGGGGAGGGGGTCCAAGGGCCCTGTGTTCAAGGCCTTCCTCTGTGATTAACGCGAGGATAAGAGGCTGTTAGTGTGTCGTGTGCGTTCCCCCCCCCCCCCCCCCCACGACCTCCACGAGGCGTTCCGCCTCTTAAGTGGGAGAATTGGAGCGGCTTGAGGTTATCTTAAACAGCAGATTGACAGACCAGGCATGCAAGGGGAGGGAGAGTGTGTTGGGGGGGATGTTGTTGCTTGCATATCTTCTTCAAAAGCACACATATCCCATATCTTTGCTTTACAGGTGGATATAATAATAATATTATAATGTAAGCCATTGTACTGTTTTCTTGTGTAGGCTACCACCTGTAGTATATATATATATATATAGTAGTATATATTGTATTGGGGGTAGCGTGTCGTGGGTTGGATGCTGAGGAAAAAGGAAATTGATTCATTTGCAGACATATTGTTGTTCTATAATATCCGTTTGGAATAATTATGTCTTCTAGAAAAAGAAAAAAAGGGTGTTTAGTATAAAAGTGTAAAGATTGTCATCGTAAGAGTAGAACAACATTTTTGGTGACAATTTAAGGTTTTTCAAATTGTTCTAAATAAATCCACACTTTGATGAACATGACAGATTAGCAACATGCACTATCTGAAAGATGTAGCACGTAGCTACAGGTTTGAATCTGAAGGTTGTGCACAGGTCTGCTATTATTTCTAACGCTGAACCCCCAACACTGCAGTCAAAAGCTTTATGGCTTCCATCCAACAGAGCCTGACTTTCCACCGTCATTCAACCCCTCAAGAGGCTGATTTATTACAAGGAACAAAGTAAGTGTCTGCAGTGTGTGTGTGAAGTGAAATGAAGACCGATATTACATTTCAAAAGACTGTCAACGTGTGCTGTTCAACACCCTTTCAGTCTCAAGTCTGTGTTGAATTGATGGACCCAAAAAAAAGGCCCATCTTCCTTTTCTTAATTGATCTGTGTGTTCAATTTAGACCGATAACAAATCCATCCAGCAGCCCATCAGATGTATCAATACTCCCCGGTCAAAATTCATATTGACTAAATGTTCATTCAGTGCCAAAGATCTGTGTGTGTGTGTCTCGCTCACCACCATGTATCTCTCAAGAGGTTGCTTGCCCTTGAGTGTATACCTGTGAAAAACTGTGATGTAAAACACGGAATGTTCACCAGCGGGGGAAAAAACAAATCCATATTCATATGGAGGCTCTCGTGTGTGTGTGTGTGTGTGTGTGTGTGTGTGTGTGTGTGTGTGTGTGTGTGTGTGTGTGTGTGTGTGTGTGTGTGTGTGTGTGTGTGTGTGTGTGTGTGTGTGTGTGTGTGTGTGTGTGTGTGCGGGAGCCCATATGCCCCCCCCCCGTCTCTACGTCAACCAAACGGAACGTCCTCATCCCCGTCCCCAGGAGGAGCCTGGCAGAGAGAGCTCCGTATGTCTTTAAGAGACTCCCCCCCCCCCCCAAGGAAATAGTCTGAGACGTCTAAGAGGGGGGGGTTGATATTTAGAAGTGCGTCGTCGTGTGTCTCACCCTCATTATTCCCTGTCATCTAGCAACTGATTCAGTAGGATATCCATAAATCATGAGGCCCATGGGGGAGGTGCAGGGGGGGGGGGGGGGAGGAGGGGAGTCACCATCAGCCAAGAAGAAGAGGAGACAGAAGGATGGGTAGAATCTCTGTGTTTACCAACAGAAATCCAAACGTATTGTACTTTCACCACTACTACCTAACTGCCTTGCTACTTCCTCCTGCTTGAATGGGGAGTAAGCCTTCCATTGTACTTGTTACACATGGCAAAAATAAAGAATTTAGAATCTTGAATCTTGAATCTTGCATCTGTGTGAAGATGACCTCCATCTTGGATCCGGTTTCGGAATATGTGATTTATATTTTTTAAATGGCAAGGACTAGAATTAAGTGAGTGAATGAAGTTTGGAATCGCATCTAATACCGTTTTCACACTGGGCTAAAACGGTATTCGCGGCAGCAAACTAGTTTGCTTGCTTTGCTTTCACACTGGCAAGTAATGTACATTCTCTACCCAACTAGTGCGCATTAACTAATCCACCTTGGGGTAGGTGGTTTAGATCCCGAAGTAACTAGTTTGGGTGCAAAGCAATAAAACTACTACGGGTTTCGCTTCCCGTGTGTGTGTGTGTGAACAGAATCTTGGTATCAAAACCTGGTATCGAGTGCGCAGCGAATCGCGAATTAGAAGAGTGTGACATAAGTGTTTTTCGATGCGCACTAACTAATACGGTATGGACTCCCTTCTAACTAATACGGGAGTCTATGCCGTATGCAGTGTGAAACGTATAGAATACACCATGGGTACCAAAACAAGCAGCCGTCCAAACGCCATGATGCTATTCGTATTCTACCATCCTATGCGCGCATGTTCCTGAGTCACTGGCATTCATCGCTTCTGTTTGCTTCACCCCCCAGACCTCCACCACCACCACCACCTCCACCTCCACCACCTCCATCACCACCACCACCACCACCACCACCACCACCACCACCACCTCCACCTCCACCTCCACCTCCACCACCTCCATCACCACCACCACCACCACCTCCACCTCCACCTCCACCACCACCACCACCACCACCACCACCACCACCACCACCACCACCACCACCACCTCCACCACCACCACCACCACCACCACCACCACCACCACCTCCACCTCCACCACCACCACCACCACCACCTCCACCTCCACCACCACCACCACCACCTGCTCCACCTCCACCTCCACCACCACCACCTCCTCCACCCTCCTGCTATGTGCATTAATTGTAGAGGAATGACTTCAGGGCTTTAGGGGGGAGGGGGAGGGGGGACCTGTTGTGTAATTAAAACCAGAATAATTTTGCTGTCAACGTATAATAGGTTGTGACGATGAGCCGGAGAGAGGACGGGACACGGCGACACAACACGTGTGTACACGATGACACATGAATCACGGGCAGCCAGAGGACAGCTAAAAACGCACGTTAGGGGAATCGAGACGGAAGAAGATTGGGGAAAGTCACGGTTTTATGGCCGTTTTCTTTCTTCTGGGTGGTGATTGTGTTTTTTTTTTCTCATCTTGAAGGCTTTCCATGAAGCCCATCTCCCCCCCTCCTCCCCCACCCCCCCCCACCCCCCCCCCCCCCCATATCGAATCCCCATCTTTCCTGGAGAGCCCATGAGTATTAAACCATTCGTCTGAAGGTGTTCTTCCTGGTGGCGGTGACTTGTATGTGAGGGGGAGATAGGAAGGGTGCGGAAGATAGGCAGAGGGCAATGACAAGACAACCACATAACAAGAACAGTTATTTGGCAGCCTTATGGCTGTTATTGTTATTATTATTATTTTCACAACGACGACGGGGCTAAAGAACAGCACGTCTGATGAACGCATGGATGCCAACGTGGCCCTCTCTCAGTGATCAGCTCTACGCTGCGATAGCAGCAGAAACAATGAAAACTCTCATTGCATCGCATTGTAATACTGCCTGGTGGTAAGTTATGATCAGCAAAGGATAATTGTCTTCTCACACACACACACACACACACACACACACACTCTCACACACACAGATACAGATACCTAGAATGTACAATGTCAGTGTTCTGCAGGACTGGCAGCTAAATCAATTTTGAATGCCTTTGATGATTGTTTGTTTGCTTGGATGTGGCTGCCTGTATGTGCGTGTCTGTGTGTTCCAATGTGTGTGTGTGTGTGAGTGTGTTTGGCTTGCGTGCGTGCGTGAGTGCCCCAATCTGAATTCTATTAATTTGTTGTGGTGTGTTGTGGCGCAGGCTTGCAGATGACAATGACTCATGCGTTCAATATTCCCGAGGATATGAAATGTGAATTTTGTCTATCGCTCTCCGTCAACGCAGCGACGGTTAAGCTGGCCGCTCGCCTGTCCTCCAAGGCCCTCTGAGCTCATCCCCTCCGTAGTTTAAACGCCGCTCATCCCGTCCACGGGGATGATGCAAAACCCCAGAGAGAGAGAGAGAGAGAGAGAGAGAGAGAGAGAGAGAGAGAGAGAGGAGGGCGAGAGAGAGAGAGAGAGAGAGAGAGAGAGAGAGAGAGAGAGAGAGAGAGAGCCACCGAGAGAAACCACCATCCGTCCATCCCACCATCCCACCATCCCCCATGACGGGCTTCCCAGAGGTCCGCGGTTTCCATAGGAACATCTAAAGGCAATTAGAGGTGACACACAAGGAAAGAATAGGCTTGATGAACTGTGGTTCTGAAACCCCTCCCCCGTCTTGGAGAGGACGTGGCTAAATGCTGGATGTATTGTCTGTATTGTCTGTTTGACTACCATTCACCACCTCATCAGGTGACGACCACAATGGAGAGATCAATGACCTCCTCTTCTGTTCTTTCTGAGCCAGAGACGAGCGATGAAAAGTGGTGTGTGTGTGTGTGTGTGTATTTGTGTGTATGTGCGTATGTGTATGTGTGTGTCGGAGGGGTGGGGGGGGGGGGGGGTGGTGGTGGGTAGGGGGGATGAGGAGAAAATAAATGAGAAGTGTGGTCGGAGAGAAGATTGCAAAGCAGAAGCTGGTCCGAGGCGAAGATGAATGTGATACAGCGAAGGCGTGTGTGTGTGTGTGTGTGGTGTGCGTGTGTGTGTGTGTGTGTGGGGGGGAGTTTCAGAGGAGAGGATGATGACGATGACGATGATGATGATGATGATGATGATGATGATGATGATGATGATGATGATGATGGGAGGGAGGGAGGGAGACGAAGTGTTCGGGTAGTGTGGGGGGGGGGGGGAGTAAAAGGTGTGCCGGGGAACACGTGGAGTGAGGTCTCTTTTGAGCCGAGACCCCGGCTTGGGGGCTGTTAGACCACCGAGAGCCTGAGCCCCTCCCCTTCCGCTGTTCCCAACCGGAACTTATTTTGGAATAAACATGTATGAAATGTATGACGAGAGACCCATACAATTTTGATCGCCGTTTGAAATGTGCCATGAATTACACACATGATTGTTTGTCAATTTAATACACATTTATATATATATATATATATATATTGCAGATTCAGACACAAAACAGTAAGTGTAACATTTAACGTTTGTAACTTGTGTAACTCAGTGCACTACATCGCTGGTCTCGCACAATATACGTCGTCGACGCCGACGTGCATTTGACCTGATGTGTTTTATCCAGTGTCTCCCGGTCCTTTCCTCAGCTGTGTGACTACATCCCCCCCCCCCCCCCCCCCCCCCCCCCCACGGTACGAAACACACAGGCATCTTGTGAATGGGGAGGAAGCGTTCCATTGTACATTGTAAAAATCTTGAATCTTGAAACCTTGAAACCCACGCTAGCTTCAGTGGCTCTGGGGGTCGCTTGTGTAGAGAGTAAGTCATGACGTGACTTACACAACTTTTGGGTGTGTCGTTTTGGGAGTGTGCCAGCCTCACCTGGCCCCAGTCAGACTGATAAGTGTCTGGTTGAAGCAGCCTCACCTGGCCCCAGTCAGACTGATAAGAGTCTGTTTCAAGCAGCCTCACCTGAACCCAGTCAGACTGATATGAGTCTGGTTGAAGCAGCCTCATCTGGCCCCAGTCAGACTGATAAGAATCTGGTTGAAGCAGCCTCACCTGGCCCCAGTCAGACTGATTAGAGTCTGGTTTAAGCAGCCTTACTTGGCCCAAGTCAGACTGATTAGAGTCTGGTTGAAGCAGCCTCACCTGGCCCCAGTCAGACTGATAAGAATCTGGTTGAAGCAGCCTCACCTGGCCCCATTCAGACTGATTAGAGTCTGGTTTAAGCAGCCTTACTTGGCCCTAGTCAGACTGATCCGAGTCTGGGGGTGCTGGTCGAGGTTGTTGGTCCTTTGGTAATCAAGGACCCACAGGTTAAACCAGCCATCACAACCACACACACACTCTTGAAGAGGAGCGCTAGCAAGTACCATCTGCTCTGTTCATCTAACAACTACAAACTCAATAAACCAAAGCCTCATCACCAGGTGTCCGTGTCTTCGGGAGGAGCCCTGAAGAAGCCATTTTAATGGCATGTGGCAGCGTCGACTGCCACTTGTCTTGTAACTGCGGCTTTCTTGACTTGCAAAATGGTCTTTTAAATGAACAAACGTGACATGTCATACTTGTGCATATCAAAAAATTTGATTATTTGTAGTTTATTCTGAGCCGTACAAGAGACAGCCCCTACTGTCTCCCCCATGACGTTATCCCATCACTCTCTGTTCTCCCTTTCCTTTATCTCCTCTCCCATTCTCCCACCCGCCATTTCTACCTTCATTCCTCCCTCCCTCTCTCCCACCTGCAATTTTCTCCCACTCTTCCTCCCTCCCTTTCCCTCTACCCACCGCCATTTCTATCTTCATTCCTCCCCCCCTTCCCTTCCCGCCTCTCTCCCACCCGCAATTTTCTCCCACTCGTCCCTCCCTCCCTCACTCTCTCCCACCCGCCATTTCTACCTTCATCCCTCCCTCCCTCCCTCCCTCCCTCTCTCCCACCTTACATTTTCTCCCACTCTTCCCTCCCCTCCTCAGTCTCTCCCATCCGCCATTTCTACCTTCATTCCTCCTTCCCTCTCTCCCACCTGCAATTTTCTCCCACTCTTCCTCCCTCATTCCATCTCTCCCTCCCTCCCTCCCTCCCGCAATTTCCTCCCACTCGTCCCTCCCTCCCTCCCTCCCTCCCACCCGCAATTTCCTCCCACTCGTCCCTCCTCCCTCCCTCCCTCCCTCCCTCCCTCCCTCCCTCCCACCCGCAATTTCCTCCCACTCGTCCCTCCCTCCCTCACTCTCTCCCACCCGCCATTTCTACCTTAATTTCTCACTCCCTCCCTCCCTCCCTCTCTCCCACCTTCAATTTTCTCCCACTCTTTCCTCCCCTCCTCAGTCTCTCCCATCCGCCATTTCTACCTTCATTCCTCCCTCCCTCCCTCCCTCCCTCCCTCCCTCCCTCCCTCCCTCCCTGAGCTCCCATCGCTCTGCGCATCGCAAACACAAAGGGGAGAGATAAAGGGAACGAGAGACAGTTTGCGACCCTCTCCACCTCTCATCCATCATGGATATTTTTTTCTCCGCCCTCTCCCTGCATCTCCATCTGCCCTCAACCCCGCCCCCCACCCCCATCCCCCCCCACCTCGGTGTCTGCCCACTCCCTGATCCATCCCTCTAGTCCCTCTTCCTCCTCCTCCTCCTCCTCCTCTTCCTCCTCCTCCTCCTCTCGCTCCGGGCTAAAGCTTATATAGCCATGTCAACCTGCGGTTTAGCAGAGTCTTGTTAGCCCCCAGCCCCCCCCCCCCCCACCCAATAAAAAGAAAAGCAAAAGCAGGCATTTCATTAAAATGTATATATATATTTTTTCCATCTCTCTCTCTGTGGACTTGACGGGCCGTGACATTGAAATGGATAGCACTGAAATGTTTGAGTTGTCACTGTCACTTTAGAGTAGGGGTCCATAGAAAATAGGTTTCAACCGTTTCAAACCTCTCGACGTCGACCATTAAAACATCTCTCTCTCTCTCTCTCTCTCTCTCTCTCTCTCTCTCTCTCTCTCTCTCTCTGGGGTATCCATTTTACATCTGTCTAGTGGCGGCACGTCACAGAACGCCATTCCGACCGCGAGTGAGCGAGCGGGCGGGCGGGCGGGCGGGCGGGCGGGCGGGCGGGCGTGTTCCGACGTCTTCTCGACTTCTCCACATCAGACGCCACGGTTCGTCACGCTCACAGCTCTTCATACTTCTTGTTTATTTATGTCTTGCTTTCTTCTTGCCGGACCACCAGAACAATACTCACCGTCGTGGCGAATGGGCACACACAAACACACACACACACACACACACTCGCGCATGCATGTGCACCTAGCACCTTGACTCCACACGCCTACGTACACACACACACACACACACACACTTGCGCATGCGAGTGCACCTTGCCCCTTGACTCCATACGCCTACGCACACACACACACACACACACACACACACACACACACACACACACACACACACACACACACTCGCGCATGCACGTGCCCCTTGCCCCTTGACTCAACACGCCTACATAAATACACACACACACTCACACACACACACACACACACACACACGCTCGCTCGCCGAAGACACTCACTTTTCCTCTCTTTTCTCTCTCTCTCCCTTTCTACTTCTCCTCCCCAGTGTCTCTCGTCGGTCTCTGTTCTCTCTCCCCCCCCCCCTCCCCCCCTCCCCCCACCACCTCACCCCCCACTCAGCCTTCCCTTGTAATGGATGCTTAGCTGTGTGTTCTCTCTCTCTCTCTCTCTCTCTGGCGGTCCTACGCCTTAAGTTCATTTGTAGCTGACACGAGGCGCCTCAGAAGACCCCTGCCTGTGGCTCAGGGAGCCCCCGTTTGAAAAAAAAGAGCATAATTCATGAACACATGTGGCAGAGCTACACACACACACACACACACACACACACACACACACACACGCACACACGCAGAAAGCTAGCAAACTTTAATCCCCGACGGCTGGGAACGGAAACATGCTTTCCGTTCGCTAACAACCCTACCCAATGTATGGATGTTGTTTTTAATAATTTAACTCGAAAACTTTCGGGATTTTGCAGCGGGTGCAATTCTTTTTTCTCGGTGTCTCCGCTGCGAAAGGATTTGCGTTCGAATTCATACGCATCTTTTTTTTTTCCGCCGACACATCTAAACTTTTCTAACCTTTCCTACAATGTCCCTGACTTGTAGCTATTAGCGTGCAGCTCCTTGACTGTCGTCTCACCAGCTCAATGTGTCATATGTCATTTCTTGGCCTCATTAGATCATTCCACTTGGTTCTTGATATCTCCCACTCCTTCCCCTCCTCCATCCCTGTCCCCCCTCCTCCATCCTCCCTCTCTCCCCTCCTTCATTACTCTCCCCCTCTCTCCCTCCCTCACTCCCCCCTCCTCCATCCCTCTCTCCCCTCCCCTCCTCCATCCCTCTCAGCCCTCCACCATCCCTCACTCTCCTCCTTCATCCCTCTCTCCCCTCCTCCATCCCTCTCTCCCCTCCCTTCCTCCATCTCTCTCTCCCCTCCCCTCCTCCATCCGTCTCTCCCCTCCCCTCCTCCATCCCTCTCTACCCTCCCCTCCAGCCCTCACTCCCCTCCTCCATTACTCTCCCTCCTCTCTCCCTCCCTCACTCCCCCCTCCTCCATCCCTCTCTCCCCCCTCCTCCATCCCTCTCTCCCCCTCCTCCATCCCTCTCTCCCCTCCTCCATCCCTCACTCCCCCTCCTCCATCCCTCTCTCCCCCCTCCTCCATCCCTCTCTCCGCCCTCCTCCATCCCTCTCTCCCCCCTCCTCCATGCCTCTCTCCCCTCCTCCATCCCTCACTCCCCCCTCCTCCACCCCTCTCTCCCTTCCTCCATCCCTCTCTCCCCCCTCCTCCATCCCTCTCTTTCCTCTCCTCCATCCCTCACTCCCCTCCTCCATCCCTCACTCCCCCTTCCTCCATCCCTCTCTCCCCCCTCCTCCATCCCTCTCTTTCCTCTCCTCCATCCCTCACTCCCCTCCTCCATCCCTCACTCCCCTCCTCCATCCCTCACTCCCCTCCTCCATCCCTCACTCCCCCCTCCTCCATCCCTCTCTTCCATCCTCCATCCCTCTCTTCCATCCTCCATCCCTCTCTTCCATCCTCCATCCCTCTCTCCCCCCTCCTCCATCCCTCTCTCCCCCCTCCTCCATCCCTCTCTCCCCCCTCCTCCATCCCTCTCTCCCCCCCCCCTCCATCCCTGTCTTCCATCCTCCATCCCTCACTTTCTTCCATCCTTTCATCACTAGTACCCTTAGTCCTTCTTTCTTACTTTCTTCTGTCGTGCCCTTGTTTCCCTCCCTCCCTGCCTTCCTCCCTTCTTTCCTTCCTTCGTATAATTTCCCTGTCCTTTCCTCCTTCCTTAGTGCCGTTGTTTCCCTCCCTCCTAGCCGCCTTCCTTCCTTTCCTCTCCTCTTGTCTGGTTTGTCACGTTGGGTCGGTTGCTGAGGGCATTTACAACGTGGTCAGCCTTAGCACCTTGGCTCCGGTAATGCCTTCACATCACCCATGTTTGGACGTCCATCCCGACTCATACATATTAACAGGAAATCCACCGGAGGAAGTGGAACCCAGCGCTGCCTCATTCCTTCAGCAGTATTAATAGAAAACCATTTACCTGCTAATGGCCGGCCCATCCCGCTCACTCAATTAGCTGGCATTACCGCCGGTGTTTATTCCATTTTGAATCCCAACACGCCAACCCCACCGCAGAGCGAATGTAACCTATAATGGCGAACGCAGACGATGCTCCAGAATCTCCCTATTCGGCTTGGTAAACGTCTCAATTATATAAATGACACAGTTTCATCTTTTATAATAATAATAATAATAATAATAATAATAATAATAATAACAGCCCCCCCCCCCCCAAATATAATCATTCTCTCTCTCACCAATTATCCCCCTGTTTCTGTGTGCTTTTGTGACTGTCACAGTGCATATATTCACATATTGCAGTATTTGTGTACACGTGGGGGGGGGGGGGGTTGAGATGACAGTTGTTCAGTTTGTCCAGTGAGTCGTCTCCAGTCATCACTCACCCCTCCTCCTCTTCCAACTGGGATTGATGTTGTTGTTGTTTTTTTGTAACACTGCACACACAACAGCCTCTCTCTCTCTCTCTCTCTCTCTCTCTCTCTCTCTCTCTCTCTCTCTCTCTCTCTCTCTTCTCTCTCTCTCTCTCTCCTCTCTCTCTCTCTCTCTCTCT
>CM051001.1:18718525-18726025 GCA_027704905.1 Muraenolepis orangiensis
TTAGTGTGGACTGCACTGTTTCTCACTCGCCGTCACCACGGCCGTTGCCGCGGATACCGGCTCCCCGAGGCCAGTGATTGACTAATTGGCAGCTTGTGGTCACAGCTCAATTCATTTTTTCCATCCGTCATATTTAATTAAAGGTATATATATATATACATAATATATATATATATATATATATATTATGTACATAAAATGCATATATCATATACACATATATATATATATATAAATTATTCATAAATATATATATATATGTAAATATATATATATATAAACATATATATACATATTTATATATGTATATATATATGAATATAATATATTAATAATATATAAATAATTTTGTAGTAGCAGTGGTCGTCTAGTGTATGGGGATCAAAAAATCAATAGGCCCTGAGGCAACAAATGTGTTAATGCCGATTCAACTTTTTTTCTGTTTTAAAAGTTCCAGCCCGGTCCAGTCCAAGTCCCCTATCACCACCACCAGTGATACAGGGCTTCACCGAAAGCCAAAGGTACAACAACACCATCTCTGCTTGGATCACAAACGCTACGGTATTAGGTCCCAACAGAGCCCTCACCGCACAGCAGATAGGAAGCTGACACTCGGTGTGTGTGTGTAAAACCTGTTCCACACAGTAGACGGCACCCACCCACCCACCCGTACCCGAGATAAACCGCGGCTTCGCAGCATCCCGCCGTACGGGCTTCCTTCTTGGGTGAGTCCACACAGGTACGTGCCTCCCCTCCCCCGCTGTCCGCCTCCACCCCACCTAGAATTAATCACGGGCCGGCTATTATCATTTTTTCCCCCTCATCCCCCCCCCGCCGCCCCCCCGCCGAAATTTGTCATTTGTCTGTGTGCGGCGACGCCCGATGTTCTGGAACCACGCGACTATCGACTCCATCAATCAGTATTACCACGGCAACGTTGTGAGAGCGCCACTTCCCCTGCGGCCGGTGGAGGGGAAAGGCAATTATGCAGCCGGCATATGAAGGAGAGTCAAAAACACGGGGAGAGAGCGAGCGAGAGAGAGAGAGAGAGAGAGAGATAGGAGAGGGAGAGGGAGAGAGAGAAAGAGAAAGAGAGAGGCGGGGGTGGGGGGTGAGTGAGTCGAAAGCAGTTGAAAAAGCAGAACATAGAACCAGGTTGTAGGTCTGTCCCCCCCCCCCCCCAAACATCACTTCATATATTTTCCCTCCGTTCCTTTTTCTTTGTTCTGTACACGGTTGGGATCACTGAGCCTTTCTCTGATTCATTGGCCTGTCAACGGAAACTCTGTATGACAGTATGGAGACGACACACACAGTCAAAGATAGCCAAAAACAGCATCACAAATTGGCAATGAATCAACTGAAAAAAAAACATCAAAAAAAAACCCTGACTTGAAAAGGGGATGTCTTATTTGCGCTCGCCGTTCTCGTGAATTCACTTCATCACGTCTCCTCCACAGGCTTTCGGTTTATTATGTACGTAAGTCGGGCGCTTTTTCATCGCGAAGACACGCCTCAACTCTTGGACAGGCGCACTAAATCAATTACGGAGACGACTAATTAAGCCGCCCGTCGATAACTCATCCCAATTAAGGTACAGGACAGAAATCAGGCGTGCGTTGGGCCCGGGTCGGCCCAGTCTTGCCATCGATTGAACGGGCGACCATGAGGACCACAGTGCTTCCACTGACGTCTTGTCAGTCAGGCAACAAGTGATGTAATCAACCCTGTGGACAGCATAAGGAACAAGCCCAAGGCATCACACTTCATTTCGTCTAGACTCCTTTGTGTGTGTGTGTGTGTGTGTGTGTGTGTGTGTGTGTGTGTGTGTGTGTGTGTGTGTGTGTGTGTGTGTGTGTGTGTGTGTGTGTGTGTGTGTGTGTGTGTGTGTGTGTGTGTGTGTGTGTGTGGAGAGGCCGTGAAGATGTGTGGGTTTACTCTAATTTGCGGCGAATTGATTATTAGGAAACAGGAAATTGTTTGGTTTCGAAAAAAAAAACTAAAAAGGTTCTGAGCCTTGCTTGTTGAATGTCACAATGGAGTCTAAACAAGATAAATAAAAATGTTATTTTTCCTATCCAATGGCCATGTTTTACACACACACACACACAGTGAGTGTGTGTGTGTATGTGTGTGTGGTGTGGTGTGTGCGTGTGTGTGTGTGCGTCTGTATGCGTGCGTGTGTGTGCATGTATGTGTGTGTTGTGTGTGTTGTGTGTGTGTGTGTGTGTGTGTGTGTGTGTGTGTGTGTGTGGGGCCACTTATTACCCCAAGCGGTGTTTGTCTGCAGGAGGTTTGGAAGATCCTGGATGCACACGTTATAATGAAGAGCATCACATGTGACATCACATTCAGTGCACGTACCTTCACAGATGGACTTAAGGATGGAATAAAACTGCACTCCACAGGGGGGAGTGGGGTGGGGTCACATTTCGCAAATACGTTTTCTGTGTGTAAAAAAAGAGAAAAGAGGAATTGGACGGGGATTTGTAGTCCATGCGTATCCCTGCTTCCATTTCCTTTTCTTAAGCTACCCCTGACGAAGGGGCCGGGGCTCCGAGATGAGACACCATCATTGTTTATATTCTGTTTTGAATATCAACATATATAATGTACAGTGTGTATATTCTGTATTCTGAATTGTTTGGCATATTGTGTTGTGATCACATATCGACAATTATTATTATACAATTATACAACTATTAATTTTGCATGTGTGGTATTATTGGTAGGACTGCTATGTGTAATTTGTATTGAATATTCTCCTTTCTTCCTCATCCCTCCCTCCCTCCCTCCCTCCCTCCCTCCCATCCCTCCCTCCCTCCCATCCCTCCCCCCTCCCTCCCTCCCCTTCCCTCCATCCCTCTCCCTTCATCAGTTTGTTTTGGTTTTGGGTTGTTTTTTTCCGTTCGCCGGTTCTCTCCCGGCTCCCCGGAGAAATATATATATATATATATACGACAGGGTGACTTTCTTCTGCTAATCCTCGTCCGCGTGCCTGCGTGTGCTCCTGACACCTCCAGAAAGAAGAACAACACAGTGCCTGTGTGCAGGGTGTGTGTGGTGAGGCCCGTGGCAGTATGACGTACAGCTTGACAGGCACAAGTGGTGTGGCTCAATGGCATGAATTAAAGGCCGGTGTGATTTTTCTTTCTCATTGGCTAAAAGACGAGGGGGAAGAGTGGGACGAGCAGCAGATGTTGATGGATTAGCCTCATTGTCACGGTGACATGGACTTCTATTAGAAAGCTCCCGGACGGCGGCGGCGGCGGCGGCGGACGGGGACGGCGTCATGAGAAATGACACGTACATCCTTAGGAACAAAAAGGATTTGTCCGTCCTTTACCTTACGACAGCACAGGACGTATTCAGCTTGCGTATTTAGCTCAGTCTCTCCTGTTCGTTCATTCACTGTTTACCTACCTGCTTGGACTGATTATCACTGGTACTGATTGTTAATGCTATTCTCATTGCATTCATTCAATCACAAACACACACTCACTCATACACACACACACACGCACACGCACATGCACGTACACACATACACACAGGCACACACACGCACGCGCGCGCGCGCACGCACGCACGCACGCACGCACGCACACACACACACACACACACACACACACAAAGTGCACTGCCGAAAGATAAAAGGCCATGCATCTAAACGCTACAGGAATACATATTAGCATATTTAAGTTATTAAGATAATGCATTTTTCCAAAGAATGTATCATAGTGTGACGAGAGCCACTGGTCATTTTACACAATGACAAAATCTAACATTTTCTTTTGTATTTACATCCATTCTATGGTCGGTTGGGGTAGATCACATTATCTTACCCCTAGTTGTCCCTCAGTGGGCAACGTGGCAGCAATAATTATGTCACACTTTATCAGACCAACTTTATTGTGGTAAATTAGAAACAGTGGAAATCTACTTCAGCCTAATCCTTCTAATCTCTTACATTTCATTTTCCCGGGGAAATATGTTAACACCCTGCTTCAGTTTGTAGAGACAATGACTGGAAGGAAAGCGATTTTACCCTTAACTCGAGAAAAGTGCCTTGTTTTGGTCTGATAAGCAAATTCATCACCTAATCCTAAATTGTGTCAAAGGCAGGATTTACCACTTCATTTGTATCAACAAAAGCCCCAAAGCAACTCTCTGGGGTTTGTAATCAACCCTATGCTAATATCGCTGGGCTCTGTCAGACCTCAGTGTGATGGAAATCACAGGGGCATGTACCTGATCCACTGGAGTTTATTGGTGCTTGATGTTAATGCTAATGTTCAGATAATGACAAGATATGCAGGACCTGTGCACTTCACCTTGCTATATTTTTGGTAAACAGCTCAAATCAATTAGGGAACAAAGAACAGACAGACATGCATGTCTGGTTTCCCAATTAATGTTAGCTTAGTTTGCTACCTGAATGTTTAAGCAGTTTCAGGCTACAGCAAACCGATGTTTTCTGCATTTTCATAAGCCACAAGACACTTGGTTTATCGAAGTTCAAACTTTTTTTGAATATATTAAGACTACTCAATGTGGAATTCTGTATATAATGCCTATTTCGTTGCCACCATGCAATGTTATTTAGGTGTTCAGGCACTTATTTTATGTATTTAAGTTTTAAGACTTTTCGTATTCATGGTCTCGGTGAAGGAATTTAAATCCTATTAACTATGTGTTCACCTTGAAAAGATGCAGACACAAATAGGAGGGAAACCAACAGCTAACCACCCGCCCACATGGAGGAGGGCGCTTGAGCCGGTTTCCGCCCGCAATCAAATATTTTGATTTTGATTGACCTACTAAACATGTACGTTACTAAGTTAACGTTAAGTTGAACCAAGAAGAGCGAACAATGGCTGCGTGATCAATGAATGTACAGTACATGTGCGAGGTGAGGGGGAAAAAAAAAGATGATATAAATATAATAAGAGGAATAAATGTAACAAAAAATAGTTATAATTTAAAAAAAAATTACAACAGAATCGACGTCGCATCATTTTAGAATCATCACCCCAGTTTTTACGCGCCACGATAACGAAACGAAATTCATCTTCGCAGGGAAGCCTGTTGGGTAGAGAGAGAGAGAGAGAGAGAGAGAGAGAGAGAGAGAGAGAGAGAGAGAGAGAGGAGAGAGAGGAGAGAGAGAGAGAGAGGAGAGAGAGAGAGAGAGAGAGAGAGAGAGAGAGAGAGCTTGCCCGCTCGCTCGCTCAGCTCAGCTCGCGCTGAAGTCAGTCACCACCGGCGCTCGCTCGCGCTCTCTCTCTCTCTCACATACACAACCACCACCAAGCGCCCCGAGGACACGAGAGGACAGACAGAGCAAGAGAGGGAGAAGAAGGTGCGCGCGGGTACCTACCTCTACTCGCTGTTGGTGGTGCTGATGCTGATCTAGATGCTGATGATGTACTAGCAGGAGTCGAGCGGAGCGAAGGAGAAGAAGAAGAAGAAGAAGAAGAAGAAGAAGAAGAAGAAGAAGAAGAAGAAGAAGAAGAAGAAGAAGAAGAAGAAGAAGGAAGAGAGGGTAGTAGTGGGAGGAGGAGGGAGGGGTGGGGGATTTAACTTTACGACGGAAGAAGATAATAACCTATGGTTGGATTTGGGGGTTTTCTTTCCTTTCCTTGCCGCCCAATGCCAGAGGAAATATGCAGCGCAGCTTCACCATCCTCTGCACCAGTTTACTGGGGATGTGCTTGGGTTCGAGCTCAAGTTTCCCAAGTAACATCAATATAGGTGAGGGGAATACGCACACCATACGCGTTTTATATCTATACATATATATATGTATTAAACAAAAAAAGCTTTTCTCGTCGGTCGGTTGGCGTCGAATGTACCCTAAAGTTGTTTTTTTTGGATAGTTATGATGTGTAAACTGGTTTTCGCGTGTGGGGTTTTTCGACGTTTAATGTTCAATGTGCTACACTTTATACTTTATACTTTAGGTGGATTATTCCCGATCGAGTCACACGAATATGAGGTGTTTCGGTTCGCGCTCTCACACCACCAGGACATCCCCAAACTGGTGCCGCAGGTGGATGTGGTGAAGATGGGGAACAGCTTCTCCATGACATATGCCTGTGAGTAGTACGGTTTAACGCCACACGCGTGTGTGTGGCATGTTTTCTCTTCTCTCTTAAGTGCTGCCCCCCCCCCCCCCCCATATATGGTTGAACATGAACCTGCTACTCGTTCCTCCTCCTCCTCCTCCTCCTCCTCCTCCTCCTCCTCCTCCTCCTCCTCCTCATCATCTCAAACTGTTGCTGCGAATCACCATCATGTGTTGAAAACGACCATATCACCGGTTGGGAGAACCGCTGAGTTCACCGTAAAATGCCAGTTTATCGTTATCGGTGGTGGTAGGGGGCGATGGTTCAATATCTTCAGTCTTCTTTTACGGGAACGGGTTGATTTTAAACGTGTTGAATAATATGCAACAGAGCGGAATGGTGCGCGAAATGAATACTGATAGGCGGTCGTCCGTCTAATCGATTAGAATCCGTTCTACTGTGTTGTTGTTTTAGTGTTGATGTTGAGCAGCCTCCTCCTGTTCAACGAGAGGTAGAGACGACGCGCTGCTGCTCATCAAATCCTACATTCGTGTTAAAGATGGAAAAACCTGTCAAAACGTATTCCCACTTAGCTTTGAATGTGATTATCGTGGCTGCCAGTACACACACACACACACACACACACACACACACACACACACACACACACACACACACACACACACACACACACACACCACACACACACACACACACACACACACACACACACACACACACACACACACACACACACACACACACACACACTCTCTCCGAGACTCCCCCTCTACCGCACGCTGGCGCGGGCAAGCACACACACACACACACACACACACACACACACACACACACACACACACACACACACACACACACACACACACACACACACACACACACACACACACACACACACACACACACTGAGCCAACCACCCACACTTCTACACTGCATATAGTACACACGTACACACACACACACACACACAAACATGCAAAACCGAATTCAGCTTTCTCATTATTTTTAAGAGCAGAGCAGAGTGCCATAGACTTAGACTTAGAGGAGACAAATTAATTTAAATTGATCTAATAGTAATCATTGATAATCTACATACAGTACATCCCATATAATCATTACCATCGTTATTGGTTTGATTTATGACAACGATTGCCTATACAATGTTGATGGCGTCTAATTTTTAAGGTTAATTAGCAATCAAAAGGTCAAGGCACAATCCCTCAGAGAATTACAATGTAGGCCTGTGTCACCATAGTCAAAATAAACACACAAACCAATTTCGCCACTTGGCTGCAAGTTGTGTCTGTCCAATCTGAGCGGGGGAACGGATAAAGGACAGAAAAGGAGCGTGTTCAAACGAGGAGCTGGTTGGAGCCCAGCTGATTGACACCTCTATTAGTCGCTGCACAATTT
>CM051001.1:18728525-18736025 GCA_027704905.1 Muraenolepis orangiensis
ATGTCACGTGCACATGAGTCTCCAGTTATATGTGTGTGCGTCAACATACAGTATTCTGCGGTTGACTCGGTAAATATGTCTTCGTATTCCTCGAAATCCACTGCAGTCTCCTGCCAATATTTACATTGTTCTTCGATTCTTGCGCTAAGATGAGGCGCTTAGCTAATCTCCGGCTATTTGCAGTGCAAATCTCACAGATCTCACACAGTAAATAAGTCTCACTTTGAGTCGTGAAAATCGACCAGCAGAAAGCAGTGTTTGTGGTGCCTTAGAGACCAAATAGTCTTGTTTAGATTTTTCAAACGAGGTCAGGGTTTAGCTTTGAGCATCTTCAGGGTTGCAGTGCATAAGTCTTAAAATGTATTGAATTCGTTCATCTACAAAAAAAACAAAAAAAACTGGATTGAATCAATCTACAAAAAGTAAAGAAAAAAATGCTATGACATTGTGAGTAGGAATTGTATGAATGTTTATTTTCTGACATTGCATTTGAAAATGTAGCTTGCCTTAAACTAGGAAACCCTGATCTTGCATGGCACATTTGATTTTGTGTCCAAGTGAACAATACCAATAACAAACCTTTCATTAGGGCTAATTAGGACCCAGGCATAGGACCATTCGTGCTGTCACTCCATGCTAGGCAGCAGTAGCGCCTCCCCCCCCTCTACTCCCCCCCCCTCTCCTCCCCCAACCCCCACCCCTGAATCTCCCAGGGTCTGTGAGCGGGAACTGGAAGAGAATCTAAGAGACAACCTTGATCAATGATGGAAGGTCCACACAGAGGCCCCTTCCTCGCCGGCCAATGCCCAGGAGAGGAAAAAGAGGGGGGGGGGGTAGAGGGAAGAGAGGAAGAAGAGAGGGGAGGGAGGGGGGGGGGGCGAGAGGAGAGGAGATGTGGGAGGAATGGAGAGGAAAGAGGTCGGTAAGGAAAAGCCAAAGGCGGTGGCAGGAGAAAGAGGAGAGAAGAAAAGAGGCGGGGAAAAAAAGAAGACCAGAAAGGGAGAGAGACAGGGAGAGGAGAGCTACTTCTTGGACAAGCTTAAAGGGCAGATACAACCCAGTGGTGTTATTCAGGTCCACAGTGTCACTCAAGGAGAGGAATACACACAGGGAGGCTACTATAGACACAGGAGGAAATCGATCAATCACAAACAATAGCTTGGAAAAGACAGCGCCTAAGCCTATGCATTTAATAGAAGGTTTGGCGTGTTTCCATTTTTTTTTCACCGCCACAGTACAATGCGCACGCTTCTAGAATTGTATGCAAAGCGACTTCTTCGTCATTTTTTTCATTAGAAATTGTTCGGGACAAAATGCAAGGTAGCCTATCGCTTACATCAGCAACTTGCGTTGATGGTAAACATAACTTGTAATGCATCGGAAATATGCAACCTATCATCATTTTGGTTGTTTGTTGAAACAGAGCTACGTTTAACTGTGTTTATGTGATGTTCCGGGGGGGTTTTTTTTCATCTCTTGATTGATTGCACAGCGAGTAGGCGTAGTAGCGTATTCATGCCATCCTGACTTGTTTGCTAGTTTATTTATTCTCGGGGAACATTTTGATATTCGCACTATGGGCTGATGTCTTATTTTACAACGTGCTGCTCCCTGCCAGCCACCACCAGGGAGGTGGACAGCTCCAGCAGCGCTGCCAAGACAAGTTTGTGGTAGAGCAGCCCCAGAAAGCATGATCAAATAAACAGTTTTATTATTCAGCAAGCAAATCATATTTCCCGAAAAAACAATTTACTTTCAGGCTTTTGTATGCAATGGCGACATCTTTGGAATCGGAACTGAATCTAAGTCTAATAACCGAATCAGAATCACATAGTTTGTGATTGAGAATGTTTCAACACACATTGAATTTTACCTCTTTGGGTCTTCGCTTGGAAGACCAACACAATACCGACAAACGAGAAATCAAGATCACGTTTGTGTTTTTTTGCGTTTTCAGTCGACAAACTCCAACTCCACGTTGGCTAGAAACTTGTGGCGGATAAAAAAAAAATAGAATCCAGCTCTGCTATTGGTTGCTGCATTTAGTTGTGACCGCACACAACAAGAAATTCATTTCCACCGGTGGTTCGGCCGCGGCGTGGACGCACGCTGCGTCCTCTGGTGGTAAACCAGTGATATTACCGGCTACCGTTCAGCGCTCGACTAATTAATCAAACCGGTTTGAAAAAAATGTTACACCAGCGCCAACCCTAGCATGTCATGTATTATTCAGCGTAGCGCATCCAAAGCTATCACTACATGTGCATAAATATGTAATAATAACCCCATTGGAAAAAAAAAGATGAGGGCTCTCTTGTGTTTAAAAATAAATAAAGGATGGCCTTGGGGAGGGCTGGTGTGAAAAAAACAAAGCAACAAAAACAAAAACCATGATGAAAATATCTTGTTTTGTTATTTTTTACGACCTTTAGCGTCTCCTTTATACCAACACTATCGCGACCGGATTTCCACGCCTACCCAGCAACAAACTACAAAAGGCAATGGCCCCGGAACTAGAGAGTCGTGGTCGTGGCGGTGGCGGTGGCTGCGGTGGTGGTGGAGGTTAAGCTGCAATTTCAGAGCCTGGCGGCTTGTGTCAGTCAAACACTCTGGGGCCGTTGTAGTGGAGCTCCCAGCCTCCCCCCTGCGGTGCCACTCGCTGTGCCGCAGCAGAAGGGAGAGGGACCACGGCGAGGGACCACGGCGTTCCGTGTAGTTTCTCCGCTCCGCCGGGCCGCCTCACCGCGATCTCCTCCCTGATCGGCGTTGGGGGGAAAGGGGGTGGGAGGGGAGGGGAGGGAGGGAGTTGGTTGGGTGGGGGGGTGTGGGGGAGGTAGGCGTTGTCGTCGGAAGGCGGAGGAAGGAACAATTCTATCCGCCGTACGGTCGTAGGTGTGACAGTTAAATTGTCAGACGAACGAATGAATGAATAAATAAAGAAAGAGAAAGGGGATAAAAAAATACAAAACATGGTACGAAACCGTGTTTATTTCTTCTTGGCTTGGGGTTAGGGGGGTGGGGGTGGGGGGGAGAGGGGTGTGGGGGGGGCTTGGCAGGTGTTAGTGGGATGAATGTGGAGGCTTGGGTTTTATTTTGGTTTGTTTTTGTTTTTTCCTCTTCTTTCCACTGGAGCGTAAGGGATAGTGAAGTGCCCACAGCAATCAATGTAGATCATCTGCAACTGCTCCCCAAACGACACTGTGATAGAGTACATGCCACAGAGGATTTCTAGATTGTGCGTGTGTGTGGCTGTGTGGCTGTGTGTGTGTGTGTGTGTGTGTGTGTGTGTGTGTGTGTGTGTGTGTGTGTGTGTGTGTGTGTGCGGTGTGTGTGTATGTGTATGTGCGCACGGCCATTTTTCCATTACCGTATGCAAAAGTATATTTGTGTGTGTGTGCTTATGCATTTGCCTCTGTGTGTGCTTGTGTATTGCGAATTTGTGAACACATTTAAGTATGTGTGTACTTTCAGTGTGTGTGTGTGTGTGTGTGTGTGTGTTGATGGGGGGCGGGGGGGGGGGGGGTGTTATGGTAATGAGCGAGGAAACAAAAAGGCTGTTTTCTGACCTTTCGGCTCTCCGCCGTGACCTTTCCCTGGCGGGTAGGGTGGGGGGGGGGGGGGGGAGCTGGGGTGGGGGTTGGGGGGGTGTGGTCAGTAGTTTTCACAGTGTGAAAACTGTGACTCTGACTCACCTCCAGCCCTGCAGCCTGTGACCTTGAGGAGACACCACGGTTCACACTGTTTCCCATCCCTGACCATGCAACACAAACACCTTCAGTGTTCTCTCTCACATGCCAGGAACACAAGCATGCACATGTAGACACACACACACGTAGACACACACACACACATGTAGACACACACACATGTAGACACACACACACACATGTAGACACACACACACACATGTAGACACACACACACACACACACACACACACACACACACACACACACACACACACACACACACACACACACACACACACACACACACACACACACACACACACACACACACACACACACACACACACACACACACACATGTAGACACACACACACATGTACACACACACACACACACACACATAGACACACACACACACCCACATGTAGACACACCCACATGTAGACACACACACACATGTAGACACACCCACATGTAGACACACCCACATGCAGACACACACACATGTAGACATACACACACATGTAGACACACACACACATGTAGACACACACACACACATGTAGACACACACACATGTGGACACACACACATGTAGACACACACACACACACACATGTAGACACACACCCACATGTAGACACACACACACACACACACACATGTAGACACACATGTAGACACACATACACACACATGCAGACACACACACATGTAGACACACACACACACATGTAGACACACACACACACATGTACACACACACACACACACACACACACACACACACACACACACATAGACACACACACACACACACACACACACACATGTAGACACACCCACATGTAGACACACCCACACACATGTAGACATACACACACATGTAGACACACACACATGCAGACACACACACATGTAGACACACACACATGTAGACACACACACACACACATGTAGACACACACACATGTAGACACACACACATGTAGACACACACATGTAGACACACACACACATGTAGACACACATGTAGACACACACACAGACATGCAGACACACACACACACACACACACACACACACACACACACACATGTAGACACACACACATTTAGACACACATGTAGACACACACACACATGTAGACACACACACACACACACACACACACACACACACATACATACACACACATGTAGACACACACACACACACATGTAGACACACACACATGTAGACACACACACATGTAGACTCACACACATGTAGACACACACACAAACACATGTAGACACACACACATGTAGACACACACACACATGTAGACACACACACACACACATGCAGACACACGCACACACGCCGGCCCTTTTTATAGCCCGGAGCCACTCTCTTTTATGTTTCTCTCTAATTATTTCTCTCTCTCTCTCACCCCTCTTTTACCTTTTTAGCTTTTTATCTATCTATCCATCCATCTATTCATCTCCCATTTGTACTTTTACTCTTTCTCTCTTTCTCTCTCTCTCACGCACACACACACACACACACACACACACACACACACACACACACACACACACACCACACACACACACACACACACACACACACACACACACACACACACACACACACACACACACACACACACAACACACACAACACACACATCAACGTGGTCCCCTCCTCTCTGTCTTCATTGTCTTTCTGAGCGTGCCCGCTAACGATCGCCCTCTCCCTCTCTCTCCCTCTCTCCCCCTCTCTCTCCCTCTCTCTGTCCCTCTCCCTCTCTCCCTCTCTCTCCCTCTCTCCGTCCCTCTCTCCGTCCCTCTCGCCCTCTCTCTCCCTCTCTCCCTCTTTCCATTCCTCCATTTCTCCCTCTTTCCCTCTCTCATTTCCTCTCTCCCTCTATCCCTCTCTCCTCCTCCCTCCCTCCCTCCCTCCCTCCCTCCCTCCCTCCCTCCCTCCCTCCCTCTCCTCCCTCTCTCCCTTTCTCTACCCTAGTCCCTCTCGCCCTCTCTCCCTCCCTCTCTCCCTTCCTCCCTTTCTCACTGTCTCCCTCCCTCCCTCCTTCCCTCTCTCCCTCTCTCTCTCCCCACTACCGTCGTCTCTCCCTCTCTCACTCCCTCTCTCTCTCCCTCCCTCCCTCCCTCCCTCCCTCCCTCCCTCCCCCCTCTGCGTGCATTGCAAGCTCACCAATTATCTAGCGATCTCCCTGGCAGCATAGCGGTGCTCTCTGGAGGAGGGCTGCTCCCGCCTCCGCATCATGAGGGCGTCCTGAGCTCCGCAGCTGTGATTTGTGTCAGAATCGGCCCGAGATATCGGGAGATGAAGAACGGGAGTTCTTAACCGTACATGTCAGCTGTCATGTTGTTTTTTATAGCTTTTTTTTCCTCCCCCCCCCTCCCATGTGTGTGTGTGTGTGTGTGTGTGTGTGTGTGTGTGTGTGTGTGTGTGTGTGTGTGTTGTGTGTGTGTGTTCTACAGACGGACACGCAGGCTTTCCCTCCCCAGACATCTGAGAAGCTCCTGTGTACTTTAATGAGGAACAAAGCAGTGTCGCTTTCAGTTAGGTCTTTTTTTGTGATGAACAGCGCAGTACAACAACGTAATGTACAAGGGATGAGGAGGAGGGAGGAGGGGGGGGGGGTGGGGGGCTGCTCCAGCGGTGACAGGCGAGGACAGTGGCTGTCATATAAACAACTGTAGATTTTTTTTTTACTTCTTTTTTTATTTTTGTTCATGCTGTCGCGTGAAAGCAACTGTTGTCGTTGTTGAATGGCAGTCGTGAGCTGCCATTCGGTTAGCATGAGCTTGAAGCGCTAATCACACACACACACACACACGCAAGCTCACACACACACACACACACACACACACGCAAGCGCACACACACACACACACACACACACACACAAACACACACTCACACAGCCTATGAGGCTGTAGTTATTTTTAGGTGCTTTGATTCATGTCAGGTGTAATGGATGATCAGGGAATCAAATTCAGTGGTGATTTTGTTTAAAATCCTTAAACAATGTAAATATGCTACCTGTTGAACTGTGAGGAATTATCTTGGAATGTGAGGAATCTAGGAAAATCAGAATTAAAAAATTGACATATCAGCTAAAATGTGATCCACAGACACATCTGATGTTTTTCCTAAATAAATAGCTTTGTCATTACTGAATAAAGAGATTTTAGGGTTTGCGTTAGTGCTAACTAGCATGACTGTGTTCTCACATGGGCTAACACAATGCGATTCCCGTGTCTGCAACGCATTTGGAACCGTGATTCACTCTGACACGACGACTATACAAATTCAGATTCAGGGGAAAGTACAGAGAGTGAAACTATCTCCGTCTTCCGTGGAATGATACACGCGGCACAGGTTCTACCCATGCAAGTCTGTATATCGTGACTGTATATAGTCACCGCTTTGCGGTAAGGCAAAGCACACATTCTCTGTGTCCGAAATAGCTCACAGCTACAGCTACATTTCTTCTCTCCCTGTGCTTTGAAACCATATGTTTCTATGTCTCATTTCGGGTGTCAATATGAGGCTACAAATACAAACTGAAATGCATGCACTGTGTTTGCCTGGGGCTTTAGAATGGAGTTTACCATAAGGAGAAGACAACGACCTTGTTGAGCTCCACTGTGGTTTCGCCGTGAAGGGAGGTGAGATAGTGTGGTGGCTAGAGTGTTCGTCTCCCAGCCAAAATGGTACTGGGTTCGATCCCCCAATGTATCCGGCCTACCTGTAGCCTAACACCTCCTTGAATTGTGATAATATTGCTTGCTCGAT
>CM051001.1:18741025-18753525 GCA_027704905.1 Muraenolepis orangiensis
ACAAAAAGGTTCCAGGTTCAAACTCCTAATGGCCAAAGTTTACCTGTGGGCGTCCTTGAGCGAGAGGCCAAGTGCCTACTCATGCTCATGTGTCTAATCTATATATATATTTTAAGCTTGCAAATCAGACTTTGGATAAATATCGCACCGATCCGCTACTTCGGCATCGATGATGCACCTGAAACTGGCCTAAAATGTCTTTCTCTCGAGCAACAAACCATGTGATTGGAGGTAGAGGCTCCAGCAGGCACGCCACCATGGAGGGGATGTCACAACATAGTACAGCCAGCGACCCGTCCCTTTTATTCACTCACCGTTAGCCGTGGCAAGTCCAGAACTAACTATCAAACAAACTACTATAAATATCCAGGTGCGATAAGTACCCTACTGCATTGTTGCGTTGTCGTTAGCGTCGTTAGAGAAAAACACCTGTGGAAAAATACTGGCAGGCAGCACAATAGTGTTCTGCTATAGAACGATAGTCAAGTTTATTGTCACTTCACAGTTTACACAAGTATAAAGCAGTGAGTGAAAATCTTATGTGCAATACCCGACGACAGACAGCAGTTAAAAAATCATACTGTAGGTGGCATTCACTGGAAAATGGCTTGGAATAATAAAGAGAAAAAGTCAAAAACGCCAAATTACTTAACAATAGTGTGGCAAATGTGTGGCACCGAATCAACTGTATTATGAAACCCAGAAGGTGAGATGGCTACAAATTGCAGACAGGTTTTTGCGCTAGTATGCTTTTGTGTTGCCATGCTAAGTTGTTCTACCTATTTCTGTTGGAATGCACCAGAGCCCTACTGGAATTCAAGGCTGGAGTCACACTTAAACCTCTCTGCCCCCCACCCCCCCATACGTATACGCATAGCGGCCCCATAGCGCATCTCACCCACATCTCTAAGGGGAAACACTGCTGGCTTTGTATACTTGCCCTGCACTGGGCTTCCAACTGCCTCAGTTGAACTGGATACGTCACGTTTCAACATTTCCCCAATGGATAGAACCTTCAAATCGCTGTTTAGAAGTGTATCCAGCTAGCTCTACATCAACGGTAAAAAGCAGGTCAAAATCTGTGTGACCAGCAAAACAATCTTCAACTACGAAACGAGTGCCCGAGTACTCGCTGAGATTTGGACCATGTTTTCGATTATATTTCTTGCATCCCTACTAAAGTTGTTGTTGAGTGTCCATAAACAACAAGTACTTGTTATTTATGGACACTCAATGGATGTCATCTGGCTGCTTTGTGTATTTAAATAACTGCTTAGACAGAAAGACCCATCCACCATACCCAGTATATCACATCTGTGAGTTAGTTCCCTGCTTGTCAATTCATCATTTCAACAGAATCTAAAACTATTCACAATGCACTTTTCCCCCGCTCTATAACATCACATTGGTGCCAATTGGCTGCTGTCCTTGCGAGGTGAACATTTTAGCTCATATATCAT
Organism: Muraenolepis orangiensis; assembly: GCA_027704905.1. Classification (NCBI taxonomy): domain Eukaryota; kingdom Metazoa; phylum Chordata; class Actinopteri; order Gadiformes; family Muraenolepididae; genus Muraenolepis; species Muraenolepis orangiensis. Next base: position 18,742,486 of record CM051001.1, read on the forward strand.
CAAAGTATTCGGAGGCAGTGGAGGCGTCAACTCATGTTAACAATGGAGAGCAACAGCTCCGACCTTGTGTACAAATGTACTTTCTGGTTTGCCTAAAGAAAGCAGTTGGTCCCAATGAGCCACAGGTGGTAGTAGAACCGCTTTTTACTTTTATTTTGATGCCTCATTATGACTCATTGCTGCCTCGGAAGTTCGTCTTAATCCAGACTCCTTTGCCGGTAAGAGGCAGCATCTTTAGGAGGCAGTATCTTTAGGAGGTAGCCTCTTTAAGAGGCAGCATCTTTAGGAGGCAGCATTTTTAAGAGGCAGCATCTTTAGTAGGCAGTATCTTTAGGAGGTAGCCTCTTTAAGAGGCAGCATCTTTAGGAGGCAGCATTTTTAGGAGGCAGCATCTTTAGTAGGCAGCATCTTTAGGAGGCAGCATCTTTAGAAGGCAGCATCTTTAGGAGGCAGCATATTTTAGAGGCAGCATATTTAAGAGGCAGCATCTTTAGGAGGCAGCATCTTTAAGAGTCAGCATCTTTAGTAGGCAGCATCTTTAGTAGGCAGTATCTTTAGGAGGTAGCCTCTTTAGGAGGCAGCATCTTTAGGAGGCAGAATTTTTAAGAGGCAGCATCTTCAGGAGGCAGCATTTTTAGGAGGCAGCATATTTTAGAGGCAGCATATGTAAGAGGCAGCATCTTTAAGAGGCAGCATCTTTAGGAGGCAGCATCTTTAAGAGGCAGCATCTTTAAGAGTCAGCATCTTTAGTAGGCAGCATCTTTAGAAGGCAGCCTCTTCAGGAGGCAGCATCTTCAGGAGGCAGCATCTTTAGGAGGTAGCATATTTAGAAGGCAGCCTCTTCAGGAGGCAGCATCTTTAGGAGGCAGCATCTTTAGGAGGCAGCATCTTCAGGTGGCAGCATCTTTAGGAGGCAGCATAGGAGGCAGCATTTTTAAGAGGCAGCATCTTTAAGAGGCAGCATATTTAGTAGGCAGCATCTTTAGGAGGCAGCACCTTTAGGAGGCAGCATATTTTAGAGGCAGCATCCTTAGGAGGTAGCATCTTTAGAAGGCAGCATATTTAGGAGGCAGCATCTTAGAGCAGCATCTTCAGGAGGCAGCATCTTTAGGAGGCAGCATAGGAGGCAGCATCTTTAAGAGGCAGCATCTTCAAGAGGCAGCCTCTTTAGTAGGCAGCATCTTTAGGAGGCAGCACCATTAGGAGGCAGCATATTTTAGAGGCAGCTTATTTAAGAGGCAGCATCTTTAAGAGGCAGCATCTTTAGGAGGCAGCATCTTTAAGAGGCAGCATCTTTAGAAGGCAGCATCCTTAGGAGGTAGCATCTTTAGGAGGCAGCATATTTAGGAGGCAGCATCTTTAGGAGGCAGCACCTTTAGGAGGCAGCCGCCTTCCGTTGGAGACACATAGCAGTTGTATCCGTGACGCGGGCAACGACAGTGGTGGTCTTACATTACAGTGGAAACAAGGGGTGGACCAAACTCTCACTAGCGCGTTGTGACCACACATAGACCTCCCCGTCTCCACCCCAGTCTGTGGGATTTGAACAAGTCACCTCAGGATCAGAGCATTAAACCGTGATAAACGCTAAGCCAAATGACTGCGGCCAGTCAGGTCCGCGATTACCACCCTCCCAGGGGTCCGGCACTGGCACAGCGCTTTCATCTCTTCTGCACAAAAAAAAATGCAGGGGTAGGGGTACCTTCAAAGTGGGTCTTTCCAAACCTGAGGGTTAAATGCCGAGCCCTAGTGGAAGATGATGGAGGGGAAGATAGGTGTCACCCATTACCGAGTCCGCATGGGGAGGTGCAAAATGTCTATTTCAGGGCTTCGCTTTAAGCTTCTAGGTGAGTCACCATGCGATTTGGGCACTAAAAGCTTGTGTTGTATGTGTGTTTGTGTGTTTGTGTGTGTGTGTGTGTGTGTGTGTGTGTGTGTGTGTGTGTGTGTGTGTGTGTGTGTGTGTGTGTGTGTGTGTGTGTGTGTCTGAGGTAAGTAAGGACGTGTAACAACCACAAACACACAGCACGGCTGAAAAACAGAAGTGACACAGAAGCCGCACGGCTGGTCTATTGTTTTGTGTTCTACGCTTGGCCCTCAAACAGGTAGAAATAACGGTAAAAAAAAAAAGTCTAATCTATTATCCGAACCATATCATTTTGAATAAATACCCTGTTGTACCATGTGACGCAGCAGAGCGACCTCGTGGCTGTTTTTACACCGTACATTAAAATACGTCAATCAAATCAACGTATCCTGTATCCATGATACAGGATGCGCATTTACTGCACTGTATTCATAATGCTGCTGCAGTACCGTTTTTGTTTTTCGCACAATATAACACATGGAACACATTCTATTGTGTATAGTATTTTTTATAGTATTGTTCTAGAAGGTCCTACTGCGGGAGGGAATGGGGAGTAAGCATTCCATTGTACTCCAGTGGCAAATGTCAAATACAATTCTTGAATCTTGAATCTTGATACTCCTGTAAGTAAGTAAAAACAAAAATGAATTGATTCGATACCAGTTCAGACATACAGTACACAGCCTATCCAAACCCTTCGTAGCCCACTGCCATTATCGCCTGGCAAACCTCTACACGCACACAGTGAAGCCCATCATCATTGTGGAGAAAATGGCACGTAACCGCACACTGCAGAGTCCACAGTGTCCCACGTTCTTACACACACACACACATACACACACACGCACGCACGCACGCACGCACGCACGCACGCACGCACGCAAGCACACACATAAGTACACACACGTACAGTATGTCGGCACGGAGGGCTCCACACGGCCTTGGCGGGTTAGACCTCTTGGATGAGGGCCATCCCTCCCCGTGTCCTCTCTAGTCTCTAGCAGTGAGCTGGCCCGGTGGACAGGGGGGCAGACGACAGCCACTTCAATCTGCTTGGTGAATACTGTAAAAGACGTCACGCCCCCCCGCCGCCACAGTGGAAAATAGCCCAGCCGCCCAGAACAGACCTGGGAGAGAGCAGAGAGAGAGCAGAGAGAGCAGAGAGAAAGCAGAGAGAGAGCAGAGAGAGCAGAGAGAGAGAGAGAAAGCAGAGAGAGAGCAGAGAGAGAGAGAGAGGGAGAGAGAGAGAGAGAGAGAGAGCAGAGAGAGAGCAGAGAGAGCAGAAAGAGAGAGAAAGGATGGCTTGAATGAATGGATGCATGGAACGGTATCAGAAAAAAAGAGAGAGAGAGAGAGAGAGGAGAGAGAGAGAGATGAGAAGAGCAGAGGAGAGAGAGAGAGAGAGAGAGAGAGAGAGAGAGAGAGAGAGAGAGAGGGAGGAGAGGACGGCATGAATGAATGAATGGATGCATGGAACGGTATCAGAAAAAAAAAAAAAAAAAAACGGTTTCAGGTTCGAAGCAATTTGAAGAAGTTGAAATAATGGTAGCTGGCCGTGATGCTGCTGGGAAATTGAATGTGGTCGTGTGAGAGACGGAGAGAAAAAAAAGAGGAAAAAGGAACCGCTCAGAGAAAAGGGAAAACAACTGGGAGATGGGAACGGTCACCTCCTGCTTGTGAAATGTCAATACAACCCTGGGGATTCATTGATTAACCTCTTCCCTCCTCCGCCCGCTGACCCCAATAAAGGCCAGCAATCGCACAGCCTTTTTCCCAATGAAACAAATCCATGATTATTTCATGGCACTAAATGCCCTGTCCGCTGGAAAAGCAAATTGCGCCGCAACTTAAGGCCTCGAGAAAATGTCACCGTATCCAAAACAAACAACAGATTGATCGCTTGATAATGCAAATACATTCGCCAAATTTCGCCCATGGATCAGTTTCCCGATCTTGTCGTAACACCCTTTCCCCCTTCTTCTCTCTCTCTTCTTCTTCCTCTCTCTCTCTCTCTCTCTCTCTCTCTCTCTCTCTCTCTCTCTCTCTCTCTCTCTCTCTCTCTCTCTCTCTCTCTCTCTCTCTCTCTCTCTCTCTCTCTCTCTCTCTCTCTCTCTCTCTCTCTCTCTGCAGTCTGCTCCCAGTTCTCCAAAGGGGTGTACGCCATCATCGGCCTCTACGACCGGAGGACGGTGAACATGCTCATGTCCTTCTGCGGCGCGCTTCACGTGTGCTTCGTCACGCCCTCCTTCCCCATCGAGACGGCCAACCAGTTCGTCATCCAGCTGAGGCCCGAGCTGCAGGACGCCCTGGTGGGGGTGATCGACCACTACAGCTGGACCAAGTTCGTCTACATGTACAGCTCTGATTCAGGTACTGTTGTGGTGCAGGCAGCTCTCCACTCTCTCTCCACTCTCTCTCTCTCTCTCTCTCTCTCTCTCTCTCTCTCTCTCTCTCTCTCTCTCTCGCACTCGCACTCGCTCTCTCTCTCTCTCTCTCGCACTCGCACTCGCACTCTCTCTCTCTCTTGCTCTCTCTCTCTCTCTTTCTCTCTCTCTCCCGACCCTTCCGACACTGACACTGACCCTAGCCCAAACCCTAACCCTCAACCAAACCTTAATATCCTACTCCTGCCCTGCCCTGCTGAGAGAGAGAGAGAGAGAGAGAGAGAGAGAGAGAGAGAGAGAGAGAGAGAGAGAGAGAGAGAGAGAGAGAGAGAGAGAGAGAGAGAGAGAGAGAGAGAGAGAGAGAGAGAGAGAGAGATATGAGAGAGAGAGAGAGAGAGAGAGAGAGAGAGAGAGAGAGAGAGAGAGAGAGAGAGAGAGAGAGAGATGAGAGAGAGAGATGAGAGAGAGAGAGAGAGAGAGAGAGAGAGAGAGAGAGAGAGAGGAACAGCCATGAATGGATGAATGAAACAGCATGGGAAGAAAGGTTTCAGGTTAGAGGAAAGTTGAAATGTTACAATGTTTGATCTTGGTATTGTTGTGAACACAGTATGTTATATGTGGGATATGCTATGACGGATAATAATTGGATGATTTGTTGAAAAAAAAGACCAAAAATCTATACACAAATAAGATGCAAATGACTACTGAAGAAAGTAAAGAAGGAAAGAATGATAATGAGAGAGAGATAATGAGAAGGGAGAAGAAGGGAGAAGGGAGAGGAGAGAGGTCAGGGAAGAAAGACAGATGGAAGGAAGGAGGAAAGGTTTCATGCATTCGATGAGCCATTTCTCTGTCTCCTGCTTTCCCTGCTTCCGCTGCTTTGATTTGATTTGATCTTCATATTCGTGTGTGTGTGTGTGTGTGTGTGTGTGTGTGTGTGTGTGTGTGTGTGTGTGTGTGTGTGTGTGTGTGTGTTTGTGTGGTCGGTCAATTCGTGCGGTGGGGGGGGGGTACATTAAGCTGGGATGTTGCTGCTGTGTTTTGCCGTCGTATCAAACAGTACAGGCTACGATGTTTCTGCTTTTAATAATAATAATAATAATAATAATAATCATACAGAAGAAGGGAAAATCCAAAAACAGCAAACCGCCGTACTCGTGCGCCAGGCGGCACCGGGAGTACCCCGCCTGCTACAACAGAGCGAGCGCTGTGAGTCACCGTCTTATCGCCATGGCAACAGCAACGGGGTCAAACGCAGCTATTGTGTAGAAAATGAGCAATCGTCCAAACGCTGTCCCTTCTTCTTCTTCTTCTCCTCCTCCTCGAGAAAGACAACAAAGGAAGGAGGAATATTGACCGGCCGCCCGCCGGGATGATCGAAGCAGACAAACGTATCTGAGGTTTTTTTGGCTTAGAGTTGCATACAATTATGACGACGACATCTCAGGACAAAAAGTGTGCCTGCGAGGCCCAAACGGAGAATCTGTCAACACCAGGTGTGGTAGACATCCCTCTCCCCCCCCCACCTTCCTGTCCCCGCTCCTCTTCAGCCAATCAGCTGCTGCCTTCCCACAATGCAGTGTCAACTTCTCCATGTGTTGTGTGTTTTGGAGTGTGTCCGTGATGGATCTACTTTCTGTGTGTCTACGTGCGCGTGTGTGCTTGTGTGCTTGTGTGTGTGTGTGTGTGTGTGTGTGTGTGTGTGTGTGTGTGTGTGTGTGTGTGTGCTGAATATATGGATTGGAAAAAATCATATGAACATTATGTACATATAATATATATATACATATATAATAATATATATATATATATATATATGCACACACATTGTGTACACACTTCATAATTAACTAAAAGGTTCCATTATGATTCTGCAGAGATGTGTCATATTTAGTCTATCATGTGCTTTCAACGGCAGGGAAAACATGGGGATTAAGTAAGCTTCAACTGACAAATCCAGTTCTCTCTGCATTTCCAAAACACACACACACACACACACACACACACACACACACACACACACGCAGTGATGTATGATATCTGCTGTGCCACAAGAACCCTTGATGGTTCCATTCACCAGAACTCCTCCATCAGACGCTCGGAAAGTGCAGGGCCACACTTGTCAACGTGTGTGTGTGTGTGTGTGTGTGTGTGTGTGTGTGTGTGTGTGTGTGTGTGTGTGTGTGTGTGTGTGTGTGTGTGTGTGTGTGTGTGTCAAAGTCACATGACATTATGTGAGAGGGAGTCTGTTTGAATCCCTATCAGCAGTGGCCTGTTGCCTGGATACAGATTTTACAGCTACCCTTCCTACTCATTTGGTTCAAGACTTCAAGAAAAAATATTTGTTTGACTGTATGTGTATTTTTTGTGTGCGTGTGCCAGTCCGTCTGTCTATTTGTGCCAGTGAATATATATTTATATATATTTATATTTATGTATTTATTATAAATGCTCATGAATATCAGAAATGTAGCAATAGTTGCAGTGAGAAATGACACATGAGATATGAGCAACATTTCAATAATTCATTTTTTGATGAATTATTCTCTCTCTCTCTCTCTGTCTCTCTCTGTCTCTCTCTCTCTCTCTCTCTCTCTCTCTCTCTCTCTCTCTCTCTCTCTCTCTCTCTCTCTCTCTCTCTCTCTCTCTCTCTCTCTCTCTCTCTCTCTCTCTGTCTTGAGACAAAGTGCCTCTCGTCAGGCCGGGGAAAACAAAACAAACACACTTGTCCGCATAAACCTCGTCATAAACAATACTCCCGGATTCATTTCCCAAAGTCAGGTGTGTTGTCTGGGTGTAGACTAGTGATCGGGGGTGTCTGTGTGCTGATGGGTGGTGGTGGTGGTGGTGGTGGTGGTGGCGGTTCCTCCGTGATATTAGTCACTCCCCAGGTGCCACGGGGAAGATTTAGTGTTTTTCTGTGCCTTGTCTGCTTTAGCTTCTGGGATCCGGTGACTTGATTTATAGGAAGGCATTAGCCTGCTTCCCACACGTAACGTTTCTTTTGTCTTTCTCTTTTCATTCTCTCTTTCACTCTCTTTCACACTCTTTCTTTCTTTTTTTCTTTCTCGTTCATTTGCATATTATGTGTGTATTGTTGTTTTTTCACGGTGCATTTGTTCTACGTTTGGATGAACATGTTGACTGATGTTTAGAAATGGGAGGGATCGGTGGGTAAGGCTGCCCACCTATCCCTATAGTGTCTAGGTGGTGGAAAACATGTCAAGGGGCTAGAATGAAAGATATAGAGAGAGATATAAGAGTTCTCCCTTCTAACATTTCTATATTGACTGATTGGACTCAGGGGCTGGTGGGTAAGGCTGCACACCTGTGGGTCCTTGATAATCAAGGCCCACAGGTTAAACCAGCCACCACACACACACACACACACACACACACACACTCAGGAGGAGGAGCTGTAGAACATACCATCTGCTCTGCTTGCTAATGACGACAAACTTTCCAATAAACCGGTTTACTCCTCATCCTCGCTGTGTCTCAAACGGAAGCTGTCTAGCGAGGAAACTTGCTGTCTGGCGAGGCGGTATCCTTAAGGAGGCAGTGTTTCTGTATGAAGTTACCTATTTGAACAAACTTTTTTTAGGCTAACTACAAAGTCCGAAAAGTCGGCACATATTTCTTAAATTTGTATTATACATCTAAATACCATCTATCTTCTCCCGCTTATCCGTAATCGGGTCGCGGAGGTAGCAGCTTCAGCAGGGGACAAACTTCCCTCTCCCTGGCAACATCGACTAGCTCTGACTGGGGGATCCCGAGGCGTTCCCAGGCCAGTGTGGAGATGTAATCACCCCACCTGTACCTCGGTCTGCCCCGTGGTCTCTTCCCAGTTGGATGTGCCTGGAAAACCTCCCTCGGGAGGCGACCAGGAAGCATCCTTACTAGATGCCCGAACCACCTCAACTGGCTCCTTTCTACGCAAAGGAGCAGCGGCTCTACTCCGAGTCTCTCACGAGTGACTGAGCTTCTCACCCTATCCCTCAGGGAGATACCAGCCACCCTCCTGAGGAAACTCATTTTGGCCGCTTGTATTCGCAATCTCGTCCTTACATACATCTAAATAGAATAGGATATTATTTATTGATATCACTGCATACCCTTTCTTATAACTGTATACCCCTGCTCACTACCTGTTCATATGTGTATACTTACCTGTGTATAATATATATATATATATATATATATATATATATATATATAATAGCACATATCTCATACCTACTCGATATGTTATTTTATATATATTTTTTATATAATAGTTGTTTTTTTGTCAACTGTTTTTATCTTATTTAAACTCTATACATTATATATTACCATGCACTTTACTGTAACATTTGCACTCTGGTTAGATGCCAAATTATTTTCGCTGTACTGTACTAATTGTCATTAAACTGTGGATTGGCTGCCTATTTAGCCAACATGTTAGCCTTTTGAAACACAGCCACTGTGTCCTTGTGGGAGGAGCCCCAAAGAAGCCATTTTACTGAAATGCAGCGGCGACATAATATTTTTAGACATTGAAGGAAATTGTTGGATGAATGAGACCGGAAGGAAGAGACGGAAGGCAGGAAGGAAGGAACTAAGGAAGTAATAATGAAAGAATGAAAGCTTGACTTTGTTGGTGTAGAGAGCTATCCATGGTGCTGAAACCTCTCATCGTCCAACTGGATTTAGAAACAGCTGCTCACCAGTTTCCCCAGGATTTTGCAGGCCTGACACACAGTAACAATGGACGGCCTAGTCCGTCCTCAAGCCTTTCATCAATTTCACAGCTCGGAATAAATCTGTCAGGGGTCTAAAGTGATTCACCCATGAGCGACACTCATTGTGAAAAGTATTTCGACCCATACAGTTTAGTATACTACTAAGTCAAGCTGCCTAGTTTAACAAGCCACCCAGTTTTGCATTTAAGAGTAAATGCCAGTCATGCTAATATTTGTACTTTTATCAGCATATCTGATGTGTGCGTTACAATGATGCTTGTATTTATCGATAGTAGTCACAGTGTTTGAAACTCACAGTGTTTGAAACTGTTTCAGTCAGTATTCGGAGGCTCATGTCTCAATGAAATATTTATACAAAACGTGCTGCCTGCGGAGATGCCTCCGACGAGGGCGGGTGTTAGACGTAACACAGCGTAGACGCCGTCTTCAGGGTCAGGATGTCCCACGATCCCATGCGCCCGCTCCACAAATCAAGTTTTTTAAACCTCCGATTATTTACTTTTTTCTACAGAGAAAACAACAACAGTGTAGTCACCGAATATCCATTCGATATACTTATTTTAGGACCGATTTAAGGATTCTTTGACAGCACACTTTCCGGTTAGCCTAAAAAGAAAAAAAAGCAGTTAGTCCAAATGACCCACAGGTGGTAGTAGAACCGCTGTAACCGGCAGACGTCAACTGCCTTTGCATTGATTGCATTGGAATTCCGTCTCAATCCAGACTCCTTTCCATGTAACCTCATACAAAAACACTGCCTCCTAAAGGACACTGCCTCACTAGACTGCAAGGCAGCAGGCGTTAATGCGTAATGCGTTGATAAAAGGCCTTCAAGCTGTAGCTACGGCAGAATGTACAACCAAACATTCTCCCGTTCAACCGTTGATTATGCACCGGGAGAGCAGCGAGAATGTTTTCCGCTGCACAGGCGCTTTGACACTAACCGGGAGTCCTATCAAACACAAATGAAACACCGCTGTGTGATTAATCGTCTCGGCGTTTTTAAAAATAATTACTGGGGTTGTTTAACTCAGTCGGGTAATGTCTGCCAATCAGCTCCGGGTGCTTCCACCCCGGTTTCTAATTGGTTCACCGTAGGGCGGCGGGTAAAGGAAGGAAGGAAGAACAGAACAGCCAGTCGGGTCGTAAATCTGTTGCCGCGATCAATGTGAACTCTAATCACCTTTTATTTCCTGTTCCCCCCCCCCCGCCGGGTGATTTCCCGCCCGACGGCGCTTGGCCCCTCGTCTCCCCCCCCCCCCCCCCCCCCCTGACGACACAGCAGTGGTGGGGGAAGCTTATCTACCTGGTTGGGATTGCGCTGTCGTCCAGCGTACACCCTGGGGCCCTGCGTGTGTGGAAGACTGCGGGAGAAAGGATGGTGTTTTGGTGGCCGGTTCACTAGACAAGGTTACTGATCACATCCGTGCGTGCGGGGCGGTGGCAGTGTGGATAATGGACTCTTCCGGCCACCTTTTAGTTCTGTGTTTATCTGCTTGGCCGCAGGACCGATCCTCGAGTGGTTGGCTTATCCGGGCCGCGGGTTAGGGGCTTTATGTCTCGGTGGGCCTCTCTTCGTCGTACGTCTCGTCTCGCAGCTTGCCCTGTTTTACATACCGCCACCGGTGAGTCGGTAGCCGCGCAGTCGTGTTGATGGTGCGTGCGGGAAGATGACATAACGTATACCCTCTCGAGGATTCCCTTCGGTTGAATCCCGAGTCGTAACTCTCGTCGGTCATGATTCAAACTTCAATAACGCCTCACTTGTTTGTTTTACCGCGCTGTGAGATGTTCTATTCACACCCTTTCCTTCAGTTTGAATATGTAACTTGATAGATTTCTTTCTTGTTCACTCTCACGTTGAACCGAGACCGCACTTCTGTATCTTGAAATGTAACAATTTATGCACAGGCAAGAACATTAAATACACCCCGTCTTTCAGATTCTGATTGCTTCTCTGCACTTCAGTGGTGTGCTTTGATTGTTCCTCAGCCGCGGTTGAACGTCACTTTGGACGAGGGCGTCTGATGCAAGTCAAGTCAAG
>CM051001.1:18758525-18771025 GCA_027704905.1 Muraenolepis orangiensis
TATTTGGGACAGGCCTTTAATTCCAAACTTTCGCTCAGCAGAGGAAATACTATTTAATTGTTTATTCAAACCAGTATGAACATTGCTTAATATCCATACAGAATTTGTATTACTAAAAATCGGATAACATCAATGAGTAATCATTCATTTGTTGTCGCTCCGAGAGACACAGCGCGTCTACAGACCGACCTCGTGAACTGAGAGCGAGAGAGATCACGCAGCCTGGCGTGATTTTTTCCGCCATTCTCTTGGGATCAACGGAGAGGTGTCTTGCTGTTGCTCTTGCATGGAGACTGCTTTACTTAAAAAAATGTATTAAAATAAACAGTTTCATCATTGGCAACCAGATAAACAACTTGTGTAGACCTGGCTTCTCAGTACGACCGTCCTTCATTTGTCAGAACATGGGTTGCCCGCACTTGGCCAGTAAAAGGGATTGATGACTCGTGGGTTAATGCAAGTCATACAGGACGTCAGTAATCAATCATATCGTATCAATCAAAACAATCATCATTATAGTTGTTGTTATAGCGCTATTATGGCACTCAAGCTTCAGCTGCCTGTTTGAGCTCTTTAATCTTCTTTCACGCTGGCTAGCTGCTATAGCCGCAAGATGGTCAGCGCCAATATTTGTTTTCTAAGACGTTCATTCAGTTAAGTGCTCGGCTCCTGTCAACACCGACGGGTAAAAGATTAAGATGGATCCCCAGAAAAGGCACAAAACATTACAAATACATAGCACCCACTTTACCATTGTTATCCTATGGTACAGTGCACTGGTGCTGTGCTGCTGCTGTGAAATGATTTAATCTTTTGGTGCCTGTTCGTCGACAGAAGAGAAGACGTGTGAGCGGGCCCCTTAATGAGCCTATTCTCTATTCTGCTACATACACTCATTATTAAAGTCATAATCACTTGTTTACCTGCCACCTCAGATTATTCAATGAATGTGTGTTGATGAGAACATATTTAGGCTGCAATCCGGGCGTATTCTATGTTGATTAACGCTGTGTGTGTGTGTGTGTGTGTGTGTGTGTGTGTGTGTGTGTGTGTGTGTGTGTGTGTGTGTGTGTGTGTGTGTGTGTGTGTGTGTGTGTGTGTGTCGTGGCCTTATGGGGATGTACACCTCATCTTATTATTTGATTTCTGCTAATTGTAACGCATAAAGGTCTGGAACATAGTGGCTTACTGACTAGTACTTATAGTATTAAGTATTCCATTGAGTATACATGTTTAACAATGATGATGTATAGGTGTTCCTTCTTTCTTTATATCTTGCTCTCAAGAGGATTCATTGATACAATAGTGGACAGTGGAAGCCCTAATCAGAATACAGCTTAGGAAAAGCTAACAGAAAAAGGAAAATAGCCAAAAACCAAACGGAATGGAATAATCTAAATGAAATGGAATTTACCGGAATTGAATCAAATGAAGTTGAGTTTAAAATATCAGAACAGTGAATAAGAGCAGGGAGTTCAATGCAACTGAGAGGCTATAATGGGCAATTACAAAAGACTATATGGATAATATATCCAATATATCCGCATAGGCAGAGAAAAGGACAGTTCTCCGCTGTTCTCTGTACCCTGAAGCAGTGATGTTGTAACTCGGCTTTGGATAGCAAATAATGAGCAGCAGTTCCGTGGTCGTTATTAAATTGTGTGTGTGTGTGTGTGTGTGTTTTAGTGTGTGTGTGTGTGTGTGTGTGTGTGCACTTGTGGAGTGTGCACTTATGTGTGTGTGTGTGTGTGCGTGAGTTTGTGCATGTGTCTGTTTGTGCATGTGTTTGTGTGTGTGCACTTAAGGGTGTGTGTGTGTGTGTGTGTGTGTGTGTGTGTGTGTGTGTGTGTGTGTGTGTGTGTGGTGTGTGTGTGTGTGTGTGTGTGTGTGTGTGTGGTGTGTGTGTGTGTGTGTGTGTGTGTGTGTGTATAGAATAAATGGTTGGAACAGATTTGTACTGTGTGTGTGTCTGGATTGTTTGTGAAAATGGTGCGATCGCCAACGCACGTCTGCATCCGCACGCCGGCGAGTATGATCGGTGAGAGATGAAATGGGATTGAAGCGAGTATAAAATATATTGATGGATAAATCTGTTTGCATTTTGAAAGTTGAATGTAAGTCTCTAGGTTAAAAAAAATAAGAAGAGAAGAGAATAAGAACGAAAGAAAGCTAAATGCTCGCAGCTTCTGAATAGGTGAATAGGTATTCACCCACCCCACACACCACCCAAACCACAGTGACTGCCACCCCAGCAAGTGGGTTCCTAGCGCTAAGCTGAGCACTTACTGATATTAACTATGTGACATCGCTGTGACATGTTTCGCTCATGTCAATAATTTCATTTCAACATAATGGACACATCCATACATCATCCATACCAATTGAGTGGTTATTTAGAATCGGAATTAGATTGCTGTTAAGTTTTCCCGAAAGGTTTCACTGTACAGAGGAATCTATCCAGATGGACCTTATGGGTTCCATGAGGAAAAAATGCTCAGCATGTCAAATCAGGCCTATATACTGAGTTACAGACATTTGCGTGCATCGTGCGGCAGGGCTGAGCAATCAACTTTGACCGTGAATTAAAGCGCCCCCCTGTGGGCCAAGTCATACCGTACGTTCTGGAGACTTCTGCTTCCCATGGATACAAATATGTGTGACCTGTGACCAGCCACAGGCTCAGATATGGACATTTAGGTTTGGATTTGCATCCCCTGTGGGCAAAGCAATACCTACAGCTTAGCCGAACACTTACTAAAATTGACCCTGTGATGTAATTTCTTGAACTATCTGCACACACTTTTGTACGCTAGTCAAAGCTGTGAAGCCCGAGGACTTTCTGAATACGATTTATGATTCGAAACATTTGCGTCCATCGAGGTGGCCAGGCTGACTGCATATTATAAAAAATGATATAAAAAACAATAGGCATCCACGGACTCTGTGAATAGCGCATAAGAAAACCTAATCAGAAGAACCATCGCCGCGCGCTCCCCAGCAGCTCTCACCTCATGACCCCTTTAGGAGAACATAAGCGCCCACCTAATGAAGTAGAATCCAGAGAAGAACCGACCAGGTGAATACCAACACCGACAATAGAAAAAGGACTTAAACTGGAATGGCGGACATGAAGTGTAATTGTCCGTGGCTCTCCCAGGTTTTTTTGCAGCGCCTCGGAGCATAGCAAGGGGTGGTGGTGGTGGGGGGGGGGGAGATAGACAGCACCTCGGAGCATAGCAAGGGGTGGTGGTGGTGGGGGGGGGGAGATAGACAGTGCCTCTGAGCATAGCAAGGGGTGGTGGGGGGGGGGGGGGGGAGATAGACAGCGTGAGGTCAGACAGACAATGGGCACAAGCTAATGTGCATTAGCTCTCTTTGTCTGCTGTGCTTTTGCGCACGATTGGTAGACCCCTATAGCTCTCAACCTAGGGCCCTGCTAAACACGGTGAAATGAGGGGAAATTTGATATCAACAGAAGCTTTAGTTCAAAAAAAACAAAAGGGCATTAATATGCAGCTGCTTGGCTCTCGCTGGGACTTTTTTGATTGGTTCAATATTGTTATTTTTTTGGTCTGGCCGGGTTCCCAGATTTAATTTTAAAATGTGAATTCTCGGACAGCGGCAGAGACATAAATGCTAAGTGGCATAACAGCTTATGATGAGCTCATTATTGTGTTTGTCTGTGTGTGTGTGTGTGTGTGTGTGTGTGTGTGTGTGTGTGTGTGTGTGTGTGTGTGTGTGTGTGTGTGTGTGTGTGTGTGTGTGTGTGTGTGTGTGTGTGTGTGTGTGTGTGGGTGGGTGGGTGGGTGGGTGGGTGGGTGGGTGGGTGTGTGTGTGTCTGTGCGAATATCGAGTTCTCCCAAAACAGAGGACGTTCAGGGCGTTTAAAAAATCCACAAATGCAGAAGCAGTACTTTTTTTTTCCTCCTCAAAAGGCTTCATTCATCCATCCTCCCCCGCTGCCCCCCCCCCCCCCCCTCCTCCTCCTCCTCCTCCTCCTCCTCCTCCTCCTCCTCCTCCCCCCCCCCCTCCCCCAGCCTCCTCCAACGCATGTCTGAGCGTCATTGAGACCAAAAAAGAAAGTCACTGGTTTCTATAGTAACCTGTGCAGCCCAGTGCACCGCATTAACCGGCGCATGGTGGAGCAGCAGCAGACGAGGGAATGAAAAGGACGGGGGGAAAAAGACACAAGAGACTGTCTGTTGTTGAGCTGAAAGAAATTTGGACACCTGGCAAACCCCCCGGCTACATCAAGAGAGAGAGAGAGAGAGAGAGAGAGAGAGAGAGAGAGAGAGAGAGAGTCGGGCGTGAGACAGAGCCTGGAGATTGGATCCTTCTCTGTTCCCTTCATCTGTATACATCGGGTCGGCCCATGGGCTCCCATCCGTCACCGACACGGGACTCTGTCCGGGAGGAGAGTGGCGGGCACAGTGGCACACACACATTCATATGTGTGTGTGCCGTGTACCTGGAGTGGGTGGGTGGACGAGTGGGTGGGTGAGGAGTGGGTGGTTGAGATGGGTGGGTGAGTTGGGTGAGTGGGTGAGTGGGTGGGTGGGAGGATGAGTTGGGTGGGTGGGTGGGTGGTTGAGATGGGTGGGTGAGTTGGGTGAGTGGGTGGGTGAGTTGGGTGAGTGGGTGGGTGAGTGGGTGGGTGGGGGAGTGGGTGAGTGAGTGGGTGGGTAGGTGGGAGGGTGAGTTGGGTGGGTGGGTGAGTTGGGTTGGTCAGTGAGTGGGTGGGCAGGTGAGTTAAGTGAGTGGGTGAATGAGTGGGTGGCTGAGTTTTGAGTGGGTGAGTGAGTGGGTGGTTGGATGGGTGGGCGGGTGAGTTGAATGGATGGGTGGGTGAGTGGGAGGGTGAGTTAGGTGGGTGGGAGAGTGCGTCGGGTGGGTGAGTGAGTGAGTGGGCGAGTGGGTGAGTGGGTGGATGAGTGAGTGGGTGGGTGGGTGGATAGGTGGAGGGAGAGTCAAGGTATTCTCTACCTACAGCACTCTACTCTTGTATTTGTACCGAAGCAGAGTTAGGTTCCATTTACGCATTGATGAGATCACTTGTATTGTTAGTCGCTGCGGACCTATAAGCGTCTGCTGAAGGGCCGGAGGTAATTGTAATGCATTTCAACCCCTCGAATCGCACAAGCGGATGCCGAACGCAGATGAAAATGGCTGTTGGGTTGAAGCAGGGGAGAACCTGTGTGAAGTTGAGGCAGTGAGAGGGGAGGGCTGCGGATAAGTGGCGGGTGATGTTCATCGCGGGATATCGGAGAGACAGACTACCTGGCTCCATATGTAAAAGCAGCTGTCTGTCCATTTTTTTTTTGGACAGATGCTTGGGTTGAACAGCACAACAATCGAGAAAAAGGCATCCAGCAACAACAAGAGATTCACCTCATTTGTCTCCCTCTCTCTCTCTCTCTCTCTCTCTCTCTCTCTCTCTCTCTCTCTCTCTCTCTCTCTCTCTCTCTCTCTCTCTCTCTCTCTCTCTCTCTCTCTCTCTCTCTCTCTTCTTCTTTCAGTCTTATTTTTCTCTCTATCTCTCTATCCTTCTCTCTCTCTCTCTCTCTCTCTCTCTCTCTCTCTCTCTCTCTCTCTCTCTCTCTCTCTCTCTCTCTCTCTCTCTCTCTCTCTCTCTCTCTCTCACACACACTTTCTCGCGCTCTCTCTCTCTCTCTCTTTCACTCTTATTCTCTCCCAGAGAGCATAGCTCTCTGCCATGCTCTGCTCTCTTTAACAACCACTCGCTGCATCCTCTGCTTGAAATCCTGGCAGACAACCTGCTGGGAGGCTGAATCTGGCTCAGTTTCACCTCCTGCTCCCTCTCCCGTTCCTCCCGTTCCTCCCGTTCCTCCCGTTCCTCTCTCTCTCTCTCTCTCTCTCTCTCTCTCTCTCTCTCTCTCTCTCTCTCTCTCTCTCTCTCTCTCTCTCTCTCTCTCTCTCTCTCTCTCTCTCTCTCTCTCTCTCTCTCTCTCTCTCTCCCCCCCGCGCCCCCCGTCTCTCATTTGCTTGATCTCGCTGGTCCTCTCGCCATTTCTCCATCTTTATTGCCCTCTCTATCCTCTTTATTTCAGTCCCTCCCTCTCTCTCTTTCCATCTCTTCTGTCTCTCGCCCCCACTCTCCCTCCATCCTTTGTGAGTATGTGTTAGCCCTCTCCGTTAAATGGCTTATTTTCTTTCTCCCATTTCTGTTCATCTTTCCCATTGTGCTCATCGGCCCACCGCCGAGAGTCGCTTACCGTGTTTACGATGCCGTCCGTGTGATTAGTTCCGGGCTTTTCCAATCTAATAATAAGGGGGCTCTGCCTTTTTCACAGCTTGTCTCCCTAAAGGAGGGGGGGGGGGGGGGGGGTCGAGCTCCGACATGTCCAATATCGTCTACATGAAAGACGGATATTCTGTTTCCATAGAAGCAATTAACCCCCACTGTGTGCCCTCTGTGCAACGGCTGAATCCAGGAGACTAGGACTGCTGCCACCTGTGATCATTTTTCCATCAATATGTATTATAATTGATTAATCTAAACGATTCACTGTCAACCAAAAACACATACGCCGAAAATGAATTCAGTTGGATTTGTCCTTGCCTGAAAGCATGGGATGAAGAGTTGAGAAAACACTATTAATATTATTATTATTATTATTATACTATTATCATTATTTAACATTGTCAAAATATATGTCAAATATATATGTAAATATATGCTATATGTCAAAAATGGACTGTGCGGAATCATACAATGACCATGAAAGGTCATCAGAGGTCAGGGAAGCATGGCTTCTCAGACAACAATGTTACAGGCAGCCTGTCCTCCTTTTGGAACTCCCATGCCGGGCCTGAACATCTGTTTTAATGTTGGTCTGTGTTGACTATTCTCCGGGTTGCCAGATATGAAACAAATTCATAAAGCCGGTAGCAGGCATGATTATGACTTTAATTATGAGGGTGTGTAGCAGCCAGGATGGCATAGGCTCTCCCTTCTAATAATAACGCATTGGTAATTTGTTTTTCCTGAACCTGAGTGTGCTACACTTAAGGGGCCGATCACACACAACCACGGTCTTCTGTTCTGTTGGGGGCGGGGATATTGAAACTTTGATAGGGAGTCAAAAAACGTGAGGTGTATCGTTTAGAAAGCAGCTCAGCAGAGGCGCCCGTACTGTCAGAAAACAACGGAAAAGGGGCCGTTGTGTTGTTCAAACATCGCCACACATCTTCTTTTTTTGTCCTTTCCTGGCGACCCACCTTCCAGAATAGAACCGGCTCTTTTCAGGTGTTTGCGCATGCAGCAGCACTAACGCCACAGTGCTGCTGTGAAATGCCATATATTACACATTTGGCCCAGCAAACTGTCTGCAAATTAAAAGTCTTCCCATGCATACTACGGTCTGAGGAAACCTTTAACTCTTCTGTAGCAGACCGCTGCAGCCGCAATGTTTTTAAAACAAAATATGCAGATGTTGACGGGAGCAGAAGGCGACTGATGTGAATATCAAATGTCACGACGTCAAATATTGACGTAGACACATTTTCTTGTGTTCTCCTCTTGGCTCTGCGGCTGCCCGACCGCAGACGCAGCCCAGCGCACTCTGTGGAGTTTTCCTTTCCACGGATGGCTTCATCTGTAAGCCTAAGTGAAACGCCTCTTCAGCTGCGTCTCGGTGATCTCTTGTGCAGCCCATGTTCATAATCGGCCCCCGAGACACACATTACACTGCACTACACGGTCGAAGCAAACCAACACACTTAGTGCCCCAGAGCCACTGTTACCTACTTTGTCTGTCTCTCCACGTAACCGTCTGATGTTCTATCTCTCTTTCCCGTCCGTCTTGATGTGATCCATCCCTTGTCTGTATGTCTGTCTGTCTGTCTGTATGTCTGTCTGTCTGTCCGCCCGTCTGTCTCGCCCCAGGGCTTTCTGGACATTGACCTGACGGACCTGAGGAAGGGCGGGGCTAACATCACAGGCTTCCAGCTGGTGAACAACTCTGACCCCAGTGTCAGTCAGGTGGTGCAGCAGTGGACAGAGTTCGACAACAAGGACGTCAAGCTGCCCAAGAGAACCCTCAAGGTGTCTCCTCTCTGACAGGGTTTATTTTTTCTCTTTTTCCTTTCTCCTTTCCTTTCTCCCTGTCTCTCTGAAAATATTTGATTTATACTTTTGATTCAAGCACTGCACTGCTCACTCTCCATCCCATGCAGAACACTTGACAAGCAATGACAAATATCCAAGCAATGACAAATGTTTTTTCTCTAAAGAAACCGTAGCTTGCTCAAATGACCGTCGGTGAAGTGATCTGTTGAGCACAGATATTCAATATATGTATACTATACTATATATATATATATATATATATATATATATATATATATATATATATATACTGTTCATGCATATATGTCCATTGATACCGCACATCTATATATAAACCACATGTCACTCCCTACCTCCCTGTATAATCCACACCCACTGTTACGGTGAGTTCATCGCCTGCCTGGGCGCGTCTTGCGGTGTCCTCCTCTGCAGTACACGGGAGCCCTGACGTACGACGGGGTTAAGGTGATGTCCACGGCCTTCCAGAACCTGAGGAGACAGAGGATCGATATCTCTCGCCGGGGCAACGCCGGCGAGTGCCTGGCAAACCCGCCGGCACCCTGGGGACAGGGCATTGACATTCAGAGAGCCCTGCAGCAGGTCCAGACACACATGCACGCTTATGCACGCATGCATCCGCACACACACACACACACACACACACACACACACACACACACACACACACACACACACACACACACACACACACACACACATATACATCTATAGCAGAACAAGCAACAGCATACACACACACATACAATATACAAACACACACAATTATACATATACCCAGATATGCAGTCAATCTGACACAGACATGCACATATATAAAAGCGCAACTTACTTACACATGCACACACATCAGAATAAGCAGAATGCCAGAATGCACACACATACACACACACACACGCACGCACACACACACATACACGCATATACTCACACACAAATGCACACAAAGATAAACACACACACACACTCACATGCACACCTCTGTGCACACACAGATATTGAGCACATACTTGCACCATTGAGTGGCACGTAGACTAAGCATTCTTGAGTGTGGGCCGGCTGAACAGATTAGGTCTCATTCTGTCGTGTAAAGTTCACATTAAGTTGCAGCAGAGCTCACCCAGTATCAAATGTGACATCAGGCCCAGTAAACAAAACCCGCGGGCCACGAGGCCTCAGCCGTGACCGTCATGAAATATGACATCAACAATTGGGTTTGGTAATGCAATATTTGGAAATGGAAATGGAGTGGCTAGACCCCATGATGACACACATGGGCACAGACGCATGGACTCATAGACACGCACACACATTTTGAAAATGAAAATGTAATAACTTTTTTGAAGTTATTCTGTGTGTGCATGTTTGTGTGTGTGTGTGTGTTTGTGTTTCAGTTTTTGCATCCTTAGACATCTGACATTCGTGCACAACATTTGAATAATGAGCTGTGTGCATGTTTGTGTGTGTGTGTGTGTGTTTGTGTGGGTGTGTGTGTGCATGTGTGGGTGCACGTGTGTGTGTGTGTGTGTGTTTGCACATGTGTGTGTGTGTGTGTGTGTGTGTGTGTGTGTGTGTGTGTGTGTGTGTGTGTGTGTGTGTGTGTGTGTGTGTGTGTGCCTGCGCATGTGTGTGTGTATGTGTGTGTGTGCATGTGTTTGTGTGAATGTGTGTGCATTTGTGTATACGTTCAGCCCCTGGGTCTCTAACAGTAGCGTGGCTGTTTGGAGGCCTGGTCAGAGTTAATCTCGCCATCTGCCTGGGGATAGACTGGAGATTGAAGCCTCAGTCGCTCAATTAACTTCCGTGCCCAGCCAAGACAAACATACTGCACCGCACACGCCGTCTGGCGTGCGTGCCCCACCATGCTCACATGTGAACCGCAAGCTTTTACCAATCGCAAACAAATCCTTCCGCAAACCTTCGCTTGCAGTAACGCGCCATTGCGTGTAAACAGTCTGCACACGATGATTATATGATTATGTAAAAATGCGTCGTAACCGTCCATGCAGGGTTTTCCCCTCTTTTGGCTCAATCTGAGAAAAAAAACATCATGTTTGTATTGTGTGTACAGGTTTGTATAGAAAAGAACATCACGTACAGTGTTGTGTTGTGTGTGCAGGTTCGTATCGACGGGCTCACCGGTCACATCCAGTTCAACGAGAAAGGTCGCAGGATCAACTACACCGTCAGTGTGATGGAACTAGCTCTCTCTGGACCCAAGAAGGTTAGCCGGCCGCCTGCATACTGCTTACTGGGGAAATGTGTCTCTGCTGTGCCAGAACAATTACATTTCAAACGGGGATGTTAACACCACATTGCCAACTTATATACAGGGATGTGATGTTTTTCTGATTTTAGTTTTTGCCCACCGAAAATAATAACCAAGGTGAATCATGCAGATCTTCGGTATAAATGTTTGTGGGGTGTGTCTGTAAAGATTTCAAATCAACACTGTGCCGACTGGCCCCCTTGTCAAAGCTTCATCTCCTTTGCCCCAAAACAGCAAACAAGGGGGTTTGTTTCTGGCCCAGGAGTCTCTGTTTGCCATCTCTGTGACCGCCAGAAGTTCTGCTGTAACAACAGTAGGACTCCATTACAGTGGAGAAGTCTGCTCTTTGAAATAAAGCGCTGTTGAGGGCAAATGGGTTTGCAAATATAATGCATGTGGTTATCAATCTGTATTGGACACTTTTTTCTCTATATTCAGACTGGAAAGTCAATAATAATACAATGTTTTTAAAAGTTGTCCTTGGATTTCCATTTATTTTCCCCATCATCTCGCACCACTTCTTGGACCTTTTTGTATATTATTTTTCCTTTCATGAACATTTGCTTTAGATTGCAGGAAATAGCTTATCAAGGTTTATTTAAAAGTTCCCAGCATCTCCATCTCCTTCTGCCTCTCTCCAACTTTCGTGCCGGGATGGGTTGTAAAAGATTTCCTGCTTTTTTGTCCTCACCCGATCGCATCCCTGTTATACCATTGAGGCTATATGTTATTGCACCTGTTGTGTGTCTTGCTGTTTCATCAAATTCATCTCTGGAATTGTGCTAATGTGTGTGGTGGTGTGGTTTCCTGGTAAGTGTTTGTATTCAAGAATGTTTTTTCTGATTGGGCCTTGCAATGCCAACCTTGCTACACCACGCAATCTCGTTGGCTGTATTTACACTCATCACTGTATTCTTTTATTAAAGGTCGGCTACTGGAACGAGAACGAGAAATACGTGAATACAGCCCACTTCGTACGGGGCAGCAACGATACCTACAGCCTCCAGAACAGAACCTACATCGTCACCACCATCCTGGTGAGAAAACGATTTCACACCGTGAAAACAAACCACAACTAGTCTACAGGGGTCATAGTTGGGTTGTAAAACAGAAGGAGAAAGGGAAAATCATCTACATCATCTATTTGTATGTCTTTCATTAGAGAGGCCCTGTGGCTCAGGACAAACACAAGAAGAGATAATAACACGGTGATAACACTGTCCACTAGACCTGTCTAGGGCCTGCTCTGAATGACAATTAGATGTGTGGGACTGTGTGGCGTGTGGCAACTGTTTGGCTTGCAGTCCAAACCTAGCTGTGTGGTCAAAGTGTAAACATCGTGTGAACCCCATTATGCTTGTACTTTCGAGAGAGGTACAGCGGTCGTTCCACCGAGCTTTGAGCCAGGGCTTGAACCGGAACCGGGTGCTGGACAAAAACGATCTACTCGCCATCAGGCGGCAGCCTCGTCATCCCCAAGGCCTTGCAAGCGGCGGGCCGTCCTTCAGCTGTCCTTCTGGCTCCCGCCGTCTTGTATCTCAGCTGACACTTTGACGTGGGCAGCGGCTCTGGGAGGCATCCAGAAGGCCGTCCGGGCGGGGGGAGGGGTGTTGGGTGGATCAGCAGAGCAAACCCCAGAGCTACAGTCATGAGGGGAGGTGAGAGGAGGTGAGGGGAGGGAGGGAGCGAGGCAGGGTCGGCTGAAGCAGGCTGTGAGTGTGGGAGACTGGAGGCTGGGGAGAGGTGGAGGGGTAAGTGAGTAAAGCAGAGTTTAAAGTCTTCGTTTGTGAAGTGTGTGGGCAGTCCACCACGCACGTTTTTTCCAGTCGCTGTTTTGCCATAACAACACACGGTCGACAGGTTTTTTAGGGGTTAAATTAACCTTAAGCCCACGCCCGATGCATTTCGGACAGAAACACACACACACACACACACACACACACACACACACACACACACACACACATACACACACACACATACCCAAAGAAATGCTCTCCGCATCGTCGTCTCCATGGAGACGGAGCCTCAGGTACCGCTGTGTCTCGGCCATGTTCCTGAGGAGCGTCGGGGCCGTGGATAGTGGTGTCATGAGGGTGCTCTGTTGTTGCGGGGTGGGAATCA
>CM051001.1:18773525-18781025 GCA_027704905.1 Muraenolepis orangiensis
GAGAGAGAGAGAGAGAGAGAGAGAGAGAGAGAGAGAGAGAGAGAGAGAGAGAGAGAGAGAGAGGGAGAGAGAGAGATGAACAGTCATTTGAGACAGAGTGAGAGAGAGAGAGATAGAGAGATGAAAGAGAGAGAGAGACAGATGAGAGAGAGAGAGAGAGAGAGAGAGAGAGAGAGAGAGAGAGAGAGAGAGAGAGAGAGAGAGAGAGAGAGAGAGAGAGAGAGAGAGAGATGAACAGTCATTTGAGACAGAGTGAGAGAGAGAGAGATAGAGAGATGAAAGAGAGAGAGAGACATATGAGAGAGAGAGACAGATGGAGAGTAATTTGAGAAATAGAGAATGAGAGAGAGAGAGAGAGAGAGAGAGAGAGAGAGAGAGAGAGAGAGAGAGAGAGAGAGAGAGAGAGAGAGAGAGAGAGAGAGCGGGCACCAGGTGTAACGTGTGCTGTAATCTACTCAACCTCCCAGTTTGATCAATGTAGGAGAGAAGGTGTCTATAGGATGTCACATAACTAGACGAGTGGATGGGCTCTAGGCACTGTTTCACAGTTTAATATGGCCTGTACGTCGCACACACACACACACACACACACACACACACACACACACACACACACACACACACACACACACACACACACACTTCAGCAGTTTGAGGCGCCCTAACATTGATGTCGCTCTCCTATTTCCTTTTCTCCGTCGGACCCCATGAATTGGGGAACACACACAGTATGCCACAGTAATGATGATGTTTAAGCGTGCAGAGAATTATACCCTATAATTGCCAGGAACAAAGAACAACCCATACCTTGTTATTTCACGTGATTATCTTTCACGGTGCTAACCCTTTCACAGCGGTAATTATAATTCAAATCAGGCTTTTTTTTCATTCTCTCTATTTTCAGACAAAAAACACACGCACAGCTGCGCACAAGATAATAACAGGAAAATTTACTTTGAGAAAATGTACGTTTATTGATGAAAATGTGGTTGAGAAGCATCCGTCTTAGCGGCCCGGCGACTCGGGGGCCAAAAGGGGTTGACAGTGTGTGCTAAATCATTATCGATTAGCGATAATTCTGTCTCAGAGGTAATCAGCAAATCAGTGCGTCAAGCCGTTACATCATGTCCTGTTGTATTTTTAGATTTATATACAAACCAGTGTTTCGGTACGGAGGTTTCTCACTACAAACAATAAAAGAGTTGGCATGTATTTCATAATGTGATAACATTATCATTAGGCATCCGCCTTGCATCCACAAAGCGTTTTGTATACAATTGTAAAGGCACACAATTGAGTAATTTCACCCAATCCAAAAAGTCATTTTTTGATTTGGTTTTGTACAATTTGCATTCGTTTGTATTTTTGGAATTGAATGCAGGCTGCTCCACTACATAAACGGGCATTTTTCACTCTGTGGGTTTAGAAAGGATGAAATGTAAACAACAAATATACATATTCATTGTCTGTCTGTAAGCAGGATAAAATTGAAAAGTGATGTACAGAATTGGACACAACTTGGTGGTTAGATGACTTATGGCCCCAGGAACAGTTGATTTGATTTTGCCCCAGATCCGGATCCGAATCCGGATCCAAAAAGGGTACTTTTTGGTGTGCCGGAGGTATGCGCCCGACTGGAGTGCCCTCTAGTTTATGTCTGCTACTTTAGCTTAACTGTTCATTCTATTCTATTCCACCACTGTTACAACTATTGATCCTTTCCACTTCCTGCTCTGGTCTCTTAGGAGTCGCCGTACGTGATGCTGAAGAAGAACCACGAGCAGCTGGTGGGCAACGACAAGTACGAGGGCTACATCGTGGAGCTGGCTGCCGAGATCGCCAAGCACGTGGGCTACCACTACAAGCTCAAGATCGTCACGGACGGGAAGTACGGAGCACGAGACCCCGAGACCAAGATGTGGAACGGCATGGTGGGGGAGCTGGTGTACGGGGTGAGTCCAAAGATTCATGATCCCAAACCAGATTAAAGACTGGATTTAATGGGGTGTTCTGCATTACACTGGATCTAAGAGCTGAGAGCATCTTGTTTTACATATAAATCATGGTCTAAAACCAGATTCAAGACTGTATTTAAAGTGATGATATCTTCTTATGTTATGTCTAACCATGATCTAAAACCAGTTTAGACACAGGATTTAAATGGCTGATATCGTCTTATTTTATGTCTGAACAACGTCTAAAACCAGAGTAGAGCCTGGATTTAAAGTGATGATATGATCTTGTTTTTGGATTAGACTGGATTAAAGAGCTCAGGTCATTGTATTTCTCTTTATGTACCTGTTTTTATGGTGGCCCTGTGGTATCTTCAACTAAATAAATTAACATGGACATGGAAATGGAAGCTGGAGGTGATCTACAGCGAGAAAACCAATGATTAAGGGGAGGAACCCTAATGACTATCGACCACCTTTAATGGACTATTAAGTGTGTGTGTGTGTTTTCCCCATGCTTTATCCTCAGAAAGCGGACGTGGCGGTGGCCCCACTGACCATCACCCTGGTGCGCGAGGAGGTGATCGACTTCTCCAAGCCCTTCATGTCCCTGGGCATCTCCATCATGATCAAGAAGCCCACCAAGTCCAAGCCGGGGGTCTTCTCCTTCCTGGACCCGCTGGCCTACGAGATCTGGATGTGCATCGTGTTCGCCTACATCGGCGTCAGCGTGGTCCTCT
Source organism: Muraenolepis orangiensis (assembly GCA_027704905.1). Taxonomy (NCBI): domain Eukaryota; kingdom Metazoa; phylum Chordata; class Actinopteri; order Gadiformes; family Muraenolepididae; genus Muraenolepis; species Muraenolepis orangiensis. The sequence continues at coordinate 18,776,218 of CM051001.1, forward strand.
TCCTGGTCAGCCGCTTCAGCCCGTACGAGTGGCATGCCGAGGACTACGAGGAGGGCGGCGAGCCCCAGAGCCCCACCCAGGCCTCCGCCTCCAACGGGGGCCAGACCGCCGGCCCGCAGAACCCCGCCCAGCAGAACCCCGAGCAGAACAACGAGTTCGGAATCTTCAACTCCCTCTGGTTCTCCCTGGGGGCCTTCATGCAGCAGGGCTGCGATATCTCACCCAGGTAAGAGATGGATGGATGGACTGATGAATGGATGTATTGGGAACACATGTGTGAGTGAGGGAGGTTCAGGGTGAATGGCGAAGGGAGGGTTACGGCGAATGGGTGAGGGAGGGGATGAGGGAGTGAATCATGGAATGAGTTAGGAAGTGAATGACCTTTTACAGTTGGTTGTGAGGTGGGTTATGGTTATTACGATACAGTGTCTCTCGTACAGACAAATGTAAGCTTTGCACAGGCACACAGCGTCTCGCAGAGGACCTGACAGAACCGTAGACTTTTAAGTGCCTGGCTCATCCAGTGTATAGCTTTTATGTCTGCCGTGCGATTCTCACAATTACAGTCTAGTCGCTTTAGAAGGCGCCTTTTATCTAAAGTGGCTGCCACCGAATACCGATTCCAGACATTTGGGCAGATGGGATGCTTACGAGAGGATGCTTAGGGTTCCAATTACAAAGTTGTCACTGAGGAGATGCTTTTAGCCAAAGAGAGACTCGCAAGGAATCAATGAAGATTTGGGACATGCAGGAGCAGGTAGGGGTTGGGCAAAGTAGTTGCACTGGGAAAAAATATGACCTTCTTCACTTACTGCCTGTGGGTTGGACGGGTGGCATGTACTAATGAACACGTACAGGCTAAAACTAAAAAAAGGGTTAGAAATCTTAGGGCCGACTCTTGTGATGAGAATCCTTGCGTCGGGTGCTACCTGGTAAAGTGCCCCACACACACACATACACACACACACACACACACACACACACACACACACACACACCCACAGTCCCACAGTCATACATGCAGAGTCCTCTCGCGAAGCTGTGGTACGGAACCAATCGCAGAAAGGTCACCAATTAAAAAACTCATTAGAGTGTCTGAAATTAGAGCCAGCCGGAGGTGGGCCCTGGAAGCCAGCTCCAGAGGGACCAGAAGAGGGGCAGAGAGACCTCAGGAGTCCATCACCACCACCACCTCCACCACCACCGCCCTGCTGAACCCAGAGGAGAAAGTAGTTCAGTGCCGGAGATGAGGGAGTTTAAAAGTTTGCGCTTTCCTCAAAGTTTTGCAAAGTTGCCCCTTGCTCTTAGTCGGCGTGGACTTGTGGAAAGGTCAGTTTGTTGTGAGGGGCCTGGTGTGGTAGCTTGGTATCATATCAGTTGGATTCGTTGCATCTGTTGCCTCTGTCTCTGTCGTCGAGGATATGTCTGTGAATGTCGAAAAATAGTGGGACATTTTCCAAAATCGTGCAAAAGTCGTAGGAGTTAAGCTTGAGTTGAACAGAGTTTTGTTGAGCTTTAATATATTTCGATCATGGTGATGATCGGCTGCTCTGATCAGTGTTGTTGGGTCTGATCCATGGAAGCAGTATCGGCCGATACCGTTCAGCGATCACAGGGTCTATTGGAATCCTTCTATTTATTGTGTTGCATTATTTATTTAACTATTCTCAACAAAATACAATATTAAGTATTACAATTCAAACCAAACTGTTTACTGTTTGTGATGGCTAGTCCATCACCGTAGGCAACATAGCAGCAACACAGACCGGTGACGCCATTTTAGCGACCCATTGAAAAATTGATGTCAAATGGTGTTTTGCGCCGTCTGATCGACCTTTCCAGAGACCACCAATCAAACGCTTTAGAGCGAATATCAGCCGATAAGGATCAGTGGCTGATCGATCAGCGAGAGCGCCCTTAATGGTTGTAGGTCGGGCTCATTTATGCAGCAGCCGTAGCAATCGGCAAAGGATGTTTTTTATGCATTCAGTGGGTGCACAACACAAGACACCCTGGTTCATTAAGCCACAGGTGGCTCTCTTATCAAGCAATATTTTCAGAAAGTACACAAATATTTGGAGCCATAAACCATGAACTTCAATCATGCAGCCTTGTGATCTGAAAAATGAAGAAGCAAATACGTTTTTAATGATGTTTTGAAGCTGTTTTGCTTTTGTGTGGAATTAATTTCCATGGAAATAACAGAGTTCTTTGTAGCTCTATTCTCTACAAAGACAAAAACATTTTCTTTGAACTCCAAGCAATAGTTTAGTTATTGATTAAAGTAATTATACCTTTTTGGGTGGTTTTATCCTTTAGATGAGATCGTGGGTTTGATTGATTTTTTCTTCTAATCTCGAGGAGTTTATCGCTTTCAGGGAAGCAAACTTCTGAGTGTGTGTTGGCCATCGTCATATTCACTCTGTAAACACTAGCGATTTGTGCTTGACCTGAACCTTGATATGAATCAGAGAAAGTCTAAATATGCCCTATTTGGACCAATGGAGAACGTAAATCGCGGACCTGTGACGTCAATTGTGAAACATGTCTATGGAAACACACTTGATTTTGCAGACCACCAAGTTTTTTCTACTATTTTTTGGTTTAATTCAGGTTAGCTCGTACAAACCTGATTTAAGCTTCGCCCCCTCCCAGTATGAATGTAGGTCATTGTTTAAATAATCATAGTGTAACATAATAAGCAGGGTGATTCTAATTCATGTTTGAGAAAGATTTGCCTTTCATAGAAAGATGAACATGATACGTACGTATATGCAAGCGGAATAGATACCAAATACTAATTATACATAAACAAGAGAGAGAGAGAGAGAGAGAGAGAGAGAGAGAGAGAGAGAGAGAGACGGGCACCTCTAGGCTTCTCCTTGTGTAAGGCATGACTGTCTCACAGTGCTGAAGTCATCACACAGACCACAGACCACATGTGCGGTAGCTATTGATTCTCAACCCATGTGCCTCGTATAAATAGAATCACACACACAGGCTTCCCCGCAAGTGACCCCCTTGTCTCCATGCATGCGGGGATAGGGCTTGGTGTGCCTTTGTGCTGCTGTATCCTCCTGTACGTGTATCCTGTGTGTCCTGTGTGTGTGTGTGTGTGTGTGTGTGTGTGCGACCCTCCTGTACGTGTGTCCTGTGCGCGCGTGTGTGTGTGTGTGTGTGTGTGTGTGTGTGTGTGAACCCCCTGTGTATCCTGTGTGTCCTGTGTGTGTGTGTGTGTCCTGTGTGGTGTGTGTGTGTGCGTGTGTGTGTGTGTGTGTGTGTGTGTGTGTGTGTGTGTGTGGGTGACCCTTCTGTACGTGTGTCCTGTGTGTCCTGTGTGTGTGTGTGTGTCCTGTGTGTGTGTGTGTGTGTGTGTGTGTGTGTGTGTGTGTGTGTGTGCGACTCCCCCCCCCGCCCTCCCCCTGAGAGTAGAGATGGGTCTTGACCCCTTACCGGAGGGAAATGAGCGGTATTGAAGGAAGACCAGAGTCACCCAGCACACCCAAAGCCTTTGTGGAAGCCAAGCCAGCCAGTCAGTTAGGGCTCCACTAACAGCGTTAGTTGTGAATGTTTCACCCTACTGAATACCACCCTGCAGCCATCCCCCCCTCCTCCTCCTTGGGAGATTTCGAGTGACCTAGTTCCGGTCGGAGGCGCCACGAGAAATTCTGAACACGGTGGTTTGGTGTTTGTTTGGGGGGGGGGGTGCGCGCGCGGTGCGTGTGTGTGTGTGTGTGTGTGTGTGTGTGTGTGTGTGTGTGTGTGTGTGGTGTGTGTGTGTGTGTGTGTGTGTGTGTGTGTGTGTGTGTGTGTGTGTGTGTGTGTGTGTGTGTGCTGTTTGTGTTAAGGGGGGCTAAATGTGTACACATACTCATACACGTACTCACATCACATCAACACCACCGCCAAACAACAGCCAAAAATGGCTTGCAATAATGGACATGAAACATCACCATTAGTTTAAAAGGTGCACTTTTATCATGAACACAGTTTGCATGTCTATGGCAACATTCTAAATGTTTTAACATCTGTACAACAATTTGCCACTATATGAAATACAGTATATACGATATTGTCTTTTTCAAACAAGGGGTTTAAATATGAAACGATGCATTCCCCAAACACATACCTTTCCTCTGTTCAAAATGGAGTGTAAAACAAAGCATAAATGGTCATGAATTGGAACAGAGATCGGATCCATACGGACAAACAACTATTCACAGAACACTTCAAAGGTGAAACGGTGAGACATGGCAACCATCAAAATAGCTTGGCTCCCACTACAAGTGTTTGCATATGTCCTTTGTTGAATCCTTTAATACAAAAATCCACAATAAAAAACCAAAAAAAACACAAAAGCTCACACAAAGTAAAATCAACAAAGTGAGTCACGTCGTGCAGAATAAAAACTGATAGCATCGGCGCAGAAACATATAGTCCGGCCTGTAGCTCATATGGATCTCGTGGGCCGATCCTGGCTGTTAGTTAGTTATTTGTAGGATGTACAGAATGTTCCAGAAATGTGTCTCATCACAATAGACTCCCAGCACCCAGTCTCTCTCTGCTTCTTCATTTAATCAGAGACAAAAGGCCACCCAACAGCCTGAATGATGGCAGTGTGCTGCCTTAATCAGCAGGCCATTTGAATTTCTCTGCATTGTGTGTGTGTGTGTGTGTGTGTGTGTGTGTGTGTGTGTGTGGTGTGTGTGTATGTGTGGGCATCCACACACTGTCTGGTTTTATTAAAAGCCAGGGCTCATTGTCATTTCCATTTTCTTTGTCTAAATATGTTTCCTGCATCAGCGGCC
>CM051001.1:18783525-18788525 GCA_027704905.1 Muraenolepis orangiensis
ACACACACACACACACACACACATTACAAATATGAACACTATTGCATTCATTTCATTGACTTGAACTCAACTCATTCAGAGACTTTCCTTACAAGGCAGACAATGGGAATCCAGTGATTTCAGTACTGTTGTGCTGGGAGTCGTACGTCCTAACCACTACACACAGCAGTATACATTCCTTCACAGGAAATACGATTTTTGAAAATGAAACATGAATTCCTTGTCAAATGTGTCCCTGAATTCATGTGACTGGGACATGGATATTGGCTCAGAGCTTCAGCAGCTCCATGCCGCAGAGAGAGAGAGAGAGAGAGAGAGAGAGAGAGAGAGAGAGAGAGAGAGAGCTATGAGCGATGGCTTTGATAAGCATCCATAAGGCTGGGAATGATAGACTGGAGCACAATGAGCCACATCTCAGGCTCTGTTGTTGAGTTGATCTGTTGATCTGTTCCCTTTTGTTATCACGCTTCCCATTGGCTGCTCTGCCACTCCTCTTCCAAGGCATGTGGGTGAGGCTAATTAGAGAGGTGTTGTGTGGGTGAGATGGGTTTCATCTTTAGCGAGAAAATGCATTTTGTGCAGTAAATGCGGTGAGTGCTGTAGTGTAAGGGGCGGCAGTCTAGCTTAGGAGGTAGAGCGGTCGCCTCACAACCGGAAGGTTGCTGGTTCGATCCCCGGCTCCTCCTAGCAAAAACTGTCGAGGTGTCCTTGAGGAAGACCCTAACCCTAACTGCTCCCCGGGCGCTGTACAAATAGCTGCCCACTGCTCCTAATACTAGGATGGGTTAAATGCAGAGAACACGTTTCACTGTATGTCTTCATGTATGTGACCAATAAAGAGGATTCAATCCTCACGATTTGTTGTTGTTTGTAAAATGAGCCTCAACATATGGTAAATGTTTAATTTTGACTAGTTAAGAGTGGAGCACTAGAGAGTTGAGTTTGGACTAGGTCAGAGCGGAGCGCTACAGAAGATTTTGAAAGTTGAAAGAAGTCCCAGTGAACCAATTTGCAAAACAGAAAGCTGGAAAAAAATTAATTTAATTTTTTGAATATTAACTACTTATTTTATCCCGAGGGAAATTAGTTCTCTGCATTTGACCCATACTAGTGTTAGGAGCAGTGGGCAGCCATTAGTACAGCACCCGGGGAGCAGTGTAGGGGGTGCCTTGCTCAAGGGCACTTAGGCAGTAAACTGGTGTTTCCGGGTCTTGAACCGGCGACCTTGCAGCTACTGCCCCCCCCCCCTAAAATGGAGGGGAATTGATTATTGTTCATTTTTTTATATACTACTACTACTACACATTGTGATGGTACAAAGCTAGTGGAAAATCTGCAAAGTATTCCTTGAAAGCTTTCAGAATACATGCAGGATGTGTTTGAAAGCCTCTTGAGTTCCATCAATGACTTATTCAGCAACACACAGTTCAGTTCATAGCCCCGCCTATGTTTTATTTATCTGTAAAGTCGCATGAAGGCAACTTTGATCATACTTATCTCACAGGCACAGCACAGCACAGCACACACACACACACACACACACACACACACACACACACACACACACACGATTACATCAGGGCTTCACACTAATCATGATTCCCATTCCCCCTCCCGGGACGTACTCCCTGTTAAATCTTCAAACGGGGTTTCACACTCCAGCTCGGAGGGGGGCGGGTACAAATGTAACTATGACACCTGAGAAAGGGCTTAACCGTCTCCTAAGGTGTGACAGTACATACATCAGTGGCGGCTGGTGGTTGTAAAAGTAGGGGAGGAAAGAAGGTGCCTCACTGTCAATTGTATCCGTGCATTAGTGGGTCATTTTAGCAGACAAGCCAAACTGTATTGAAATCGATTGTGTTCTGAGGGGGAAGAAGCATTGTTCAGCTTTTTAGCGATTACTCCATAAATTATCAGAATCTGAAAAATCTGAATAGAAGTTGTATGCACAGTGGCTAGTTCTACCAGAGATTTGAGGGAGTATTAGATAGTAGTACCTGTATTTAACTAAAATAACGTTGCACCTGCACCTGGGGCGGCAGTCTAGCTCAGGAGGTAGAGCGGTCGCCTCACAAACCGGAAGGTTGCTGGTTCGATCCCCGGCTCCTCCTAGCAAAAACTGTCGAGGTGTCCTTGAGGAAGACCCTAACCCTAACTGCTCCCCGGGCGCTGTATGAATAGCTGCCCACTGCTCCTAATACTAGGATGGGTTAAATGCAGAGAACACATTTCACTGTATGTCTTCATGTATGTGACCAATAAAGAGGATTCAATCCTCACGATTTGTTGTAAAACACATCGAGTTCGTAACTCGATAGTTTGAACTCTGAAATATATAAAATATAGTTGTCTGGAACACAGAATTAATGGATGACACAAGATAGATCCTTGCATGATGATAACCATCCCCCCACAACTCTGATTGGGTATTCACCAGCACAGTGAGCTCTGCTGATTGGTTCACAGAGCCTCTGGCTAGACCCACCCTAAGGGAGGATCGTCCTCCCTTACTGCCATATACACAACAAAAAACAGGACTCTGAGGGAGGACTTAATGAGAGCCTTTCCTGTGTAATGACATTTTGTTTTGTTCCCGTACAGGAGGCAGTAGGTTTGTTTGACCTTATAGACAGAGGTAGGGAGGGAGAGAAAGAAGGGGGCCCGTAGAGTGGGAGTTGGGGCGAAAATGAAGAGAGAGAGAGGACCAGCGCGAGAGAGAGAGAGAGAGAGAGAGAGGACCAGTGAGATTGAGAGGATGAGAGAGAGAGAGAGAGGACCAGTGAGATTGAGAGGATGAGTGAGCGAGAGAGAGAGAGGGAGAGGGAGAGAGAGAAGATTGAGGGAGGGAGAGAGAAAAGAGCTTGGTAGGAGCTGAGGAGGAGTGAGATAACAAAAGTATGTGTGCGTGTCTCTCTCTCTCTCTCTCTCTCTCTGCCTCTCCCTCCCTCTCTCTCTCTCCCTCTCTCTCCATCACTCATCTGTACCGCTTGGACCGCAATGTGTGCTGCCATGACAACACCGAGGAGAGATGTGTTTCTCTTTATCCCCGCACAGCTTCCAATCTCTTCCATGAGCAACCCCTCAGAAACCCTCATATGCGGCCCTCTAGAGTTGTTAGTGTGTCCGTTGCTACTGTAGGTTAGGGTATGCGTATGTCACTACCAACCACCAAAACAACATCATAAGTCATAGATTTGCTTTGCTTTGCGTGTGTGTGTGTGTGTGCAGCTGGTGATCTCACGTGCCACTGCGAGGTGTTGCCCGCGACAATCGGGTCTGGATCAGCATCTGCACAAGCATCCTGGTTTAATTGTGGTGTCATTTCTCAGAATTTAAAGTAAGAAACCAGGTTAACATGGGGTTGAGCTCGGAGTGTGCGTGTGTCGTATGCGCGCGTGTTTTGCATGAACCTTCAATAACATATAATTTCTGACTGCAATTTGAATAAGTGTAATTAGTATTTAATTGTGATGCATGCTGTAACTTGGCTCAGCATATTATCATATTATTCATATTCCAGACTTGATAGAATGGTAATGTTGACCTTTAGTGTGTTGCAGAGTGGGGGGGGGGAAAGAGAAGGGATAGACTTTTTTTTAAATTTTTTATAAATGATTTAGTAGACAATTAAGTATGTCTACTTAAGTATATGTTATTTTAATGATGAATAATTTCTGAAGTGAAATGTATATGACGAACAACTGACAAAAGAACTTCACAAAGATGGACCACTCAGAAGCCGTACACACACATTTAGCTGCTGTTCATTCCCTTCGTATTCCTGTCACTATGTCCAGGATTGGCTTCCAGCAGTAATTGGCATCAGGGCTCGATAAAGCACTTCATACCAGTGTGATTAACGGCCGCACACAGGAGATAAGGAAAAGGCAATTAACACAATTAACAAAATGGCCATATATGGCGTATACCAATTCTGCCAATCAGATGTTTGTTGAAGTCTGATTGCTGTAGGGATGATGGCTGCCGTGCAAAGGCAACAGGCTGTGGTTTCTTTTGCATCTTTCTGACAATGAACATCATTGAAACGTCTAAGGAAAGACAAAGCAAAGAAGCTGTAACTTTCTCTGGCATTGTTCCACTGCCCTCTTTGGGGAGCGAGGCAAACTAATATTTCCCTGTCCGAAGATTGCAGATAATATTCGGATGCGGGAAATAATAAATTACACTGGGGAAATATTTCCGAGAAAACATCGCCTGGTCCCCAGTGGAGTCTCAATCACACAAAGACACACACACGCAGGCACGCAGGCACGCACACACACACACACACACACACACGCACACACACACGCACACACACGCGCACACACACGCGCACACACACGCACACACGCACACACACACGCACACACACACACACACACACACACAGACACACACACACAGACAGACGCATGGTCTGGTTTTTTTTGGGTCACCGAACATACCATCTCCCGACACCACCACCACCACCACCACCACCACCACCGGGTGGTGAGCAATGCTCTTTCCATTAGAAAGCCTAGGGGTTGAGTAAGGGAGCCTACTTCCTAGTTTGCACTTTGCTCTGCAGCAAGTGAACGCCTGTCTGACCACTCAAGGCCTGGCGAGCCGAGGGCTAGGGTGAGCAAAGCCCGCGGACCGCTACAAGCTCCACTGTTTCACATTTGCCACTTATTGACATTGAGCGATACTACAACAGACAAACTTCTCATTCATATTATATAAGTGGACACTCATATATAGTGGTATATAGTGTCACTATATACCACTATGTTTAATCTAGAGGTTATTATTATTATCATAATGTGATAAACAAAGTGAGATCAAATAAAGGTTATGCTCTTTTTCCTTGGCATGAGCCCTTATTATTCTGTGGACTATACAAAGGCCAAACCTCCAAGGAAGGGTCAAAGGTCACGGTTGTAAGCTCAGGCTTAATGTGTACTTTAAATAACTTCACAAAAACAACCTAAGGGGAATTTGGACGGGCAACA
>CM051001.1:18793525-18821025 GCA_027704905.1 Muraenolepis orangiensis
TAGAGAGAGAGAGAGAGAGAGAGAGAGAGAGAGAGAGAGAGAGAGAGAGAGAGAGAGAGAGAGAGAGAGATAAAATTGATTAGACAATTGTTTTCTGCCAGCGGTGGTGGAGTTTGTCAGCATTTACTGCAGCTGCGTACCTCCTTCTCCCTGTGTCGCTCCTTCAACAGTCGAGAGTATATGAAATGCTACCTCATGATACAGTGGTTGTGTGTATTTATATCCGGTGTGCAAAACACCAAACACTCCAATGTCGCCGCACCCACTGTCAGTATCCCCCAAACAGTTTTCTGATGTCTTGTGTTTTCCGTGGTTTTAACGATACATTGGATGTGCATGTGCAGCATCTTTACTTCTTATTGTAATTGAGTAAATAGTCTTTTGTCAATTCACTGTAACTAGTTTTGGGTCATTAGGGCTGTAACGATGGACAAATAAGCAATTTAATTAAATAGTGATAATTGCTTAATCGTTTAAGTCCCAGATTCAAATACTTTGGTTCATGGGTTTTTCCGAAAGGAATAGTTGACTTTTTCTTGGCTGCTTGTCAGATGTTATTTTTTTTATTTTAGCTTTTTTAGATGTTATGTCAAATGTCTTCCTTCACCTTGGTTTGAGCGGACACGTGTCTCAGTCCCAGACATGGGCTCACATCACAACAACCAGCATCCTCGAAAGCATCTCAGACAATTATGTTATTCACATTAAGTGGTGGGACACAATTACGGAGCCCAGTGGGCGCTTTTCAGATGAATGAGGCTGAGGTGAACGGAGGATAACTTGCAGTGAAGAAGACGGTGACTCACAGAGGGGGAAAATGGCGTCCGGGGGGGGGGGGGGAGGGCAAAGTAGTCAACTCGAAAGTTGTTATTACTCATAATTCCTGTTTTTTTGCCATTTTAAGGATTTTTCGTTTTCTTTTTTCAGTTGCACATATTAAATCCCGCTGTCTCGTTCACGTTGAGACTAAAGGTGAGCCACCAGGGGGGTCGTTGTTTCACGATTCGTCGGTTTGCTTGTCAGGGCCACTCGACAGAAAATAAATAAAGAACAGTTGGAGCAGGGAGGAATTAGTCCCCGAAGGATTTAGCTCTCAAATCAGACATTTGTTTCTGTGTGTGTGTGTGTGTGTGTGTGTGTAACAGTAGTGGTGAAGTGATCCCACTCTCCTTATTAATCCACAGTAATTATTGTGTGTGTGTGTGTGTGTTTCAATGAAATGACGCATTGGCTGATTTTCTTAAGGCGAGATTAGCCGGGGCAGGCAGGAAGCCAAGTGGCTTCCCTTTTTTGAGGAAGCGCGTTATCTGGTCTCTGCACATTGGTGGACTTAGCTCTCCAGACCTCCAGACCAAACCAGAACCGAGCGGTGGCAGGAATGTGACGCAATTCAGGTCAAACCCAACTGCCGACTTCAGCGGAATGGAGGATTTAGTTGGTCATGTTTTGTTGTGTTTGTTTAGTGGGGGGGGGGGGGGGTTTGGAACAATTTTGACAGATATATATATATTTTTTAATTTTATTTCATTGTCTTTGGCTGAGACTGATGTTTTATTTACATTTAATTATGTTGCACTGTATTTGTATTACTATTGATCTTTTATATATGATTTATGATCAGGTGCATGTCCACGGGGGATGGTGGTGGCACACACCCCCCAAACAAATGGGATTAAGTTAATTGTGTTCAATTTTCTTTTCACTTGGCAAAATGAGCCATTATCCAACATTACCACTATTTGCACCATTCTTCAAAGGACTCGGTGTGTGGTCTGATGCCCCACCCCACCCCCCCTTGTCAGTGCAATACATTTACGGACACACACACAGACACACACACACACACACACACACACACACACACACACACACACACACACAAACACACACACACGCCCATCACGACGTGTCCTCTGCCTTGTTTACCAGTTTGACAGAAGTCCTCTGCCTTGCTCTCTCTGTGCTCCGTCGCCAGGTCCCTGTCTGGGCGCATCGTGGGGGGCGTGTGGTGGTTCTTCACCCTCATCATCATCTCCTCCTACACGGCCAACCTGGCGGCCTTCCTCACGGTGGAGAGGATGGTGTCGCCCATCGAGAGCGCCGAGGACCTGGCCAAGCAGACGGAGATCGCCTACGGCACCCTTGACGCTGGCTCCACCAAGGAGTTCTTCAGGGTGGGGCCGCGCGGCCGTAGATTGAGATCACACACACACACACACACACACACACACACACGCACGCACACACACACGCACACCCTCTCTCTCCCAGTGTCTGTCAGTGTGTCTCTCTCTGTATCTCTCTCGACGTCTGTGTGTGTGTGTGTGTGTCTCTCTCTTTTTGGTCTCTCTTTCTGTCTCTCTCGACGTCTTTCTGTGTCTCTTTCTGTGTGTGTGTCTCTTTCTCTCTCTCTCCAGTCTCTCTTTCTGTTTCTCTCTAGACATCACTGTCTCTCTCTCTGGTCTCTTTCTGACTCTGTTCTGATGTCTCTGTGTGTGTGTCTCTCTCTGGTCTTTCTTTCTCTCGACGTCTCTGTGTCTGAGTCAAGCCATAACATAAAAGAGACATTGGATGGATGGAAAAAGTACACTTACATTTATCCTTGACACAATCAAGAGTCTGTGTCATGCATCAGTCTCATGGAGCACACAAATTGCGATAATGAAAAACAAACGATCAAGCACACGGTCGTCAGAAAACACGGTGAAAATGTGCTGCACAGCAAAAATAAAAAGCCAAGTGCCAATAGCACTTGCAGCATCAGGGTGCATGGGTGGAAACAGGCTCTCCTAAGATCAGGCCTCGAGGTGTGCCACATTGCGTTGATTACACCAGGGGAGCAAGGGTGGGAGAAAAGAGAAATGAAAAACGTGATGCAGCCGTGACACTCACAATACAACACATTCCATCAATCCCCCCAAAAGGAAACTAGACGGTGTGTGTGTGTGTGTGTGTGTGTGTGTGTGTGTGTGTGTGTGTGTGTGTGTGTGTGTGTGTGTGTGTGTGTGTGTGTGTGCGCGTGTGTGTGTGTCTGTGTGTGTGTGTGTGTGTGTGTCTGTGTCCCGCCTTCCTGCCACCAGAGGTCCAAGATCGCCGTGTTCGAGAAGATGTGGTCCTACATGAAGTCAGCCGACCCCTCCGTGTTCGTGAAGACCACGGACGAGGGCGTGATGCGCGTCCGCAAGTCCAAGGGCAAGTACGCCTACCTGCTGGAGTCCACCATGAACGAGTACATTGAGCAGCGCAAGCCCTGCGACACCATGAAGGTGGGCGGTAACCTGGACTCTAAGGGCTACGGGATCGCCACGCCCAAGGGATCTCTGCTCAGGTAAAGAAACAACAACCACAGCTCCGTCCGTGTGTGTGGACTGAGGCAGCCCGGCCCGGCCCGGGGACAAACACACCAGCCTCCATCGTGTCTGAGACTTTAGGGGCTACCACTCAGGACGAGCTAGGATGCACATACGAGCGTGTGTGTGCGTGTGTGTGTGTGGGTGTGTGGGTGTGTGCGTGTGTGTCAGGGTTAGTGTGTGCATGTGTGTGTTGGGTGCGTGTGCGTCTGCGTGTTTGTGTGTGCGTGTGTAAGCATGTGTGTGCCAGGGTTGGTGTGTGCGTGTGTCGAGGTGAGTATGTGTGTGTGTGCAGGTTTTGTCTTTGTTTGTGTGTGTGTGTGTGTGTGTGTGTGTGTGTGTGTGTGTGTGCGTGTGTCGAGGTGAGTATGTGTGTGTGTGCAGGTTTTGTCTTTGTTTGTGTGTGTGTGTGTGTGTGTGTGCATGTGTGTGTGTGGTTGCTTGAGTGTTTGTGTGCGTGTGTGTGCATGTGCAATGCGTATGTGTGTGTATATGTGTGTGTGTGTGCGCCAGGGTTAGTGTGCATGCGTGTCGGGGTGAGTGTGTGTGTGTGTGTATGCAGGTTTTGGCTGTGTTTGTGTGTGTGTGCTTGCTTGCGTGTGTGCGTGCGTGCGTGTGTGTGTGTGTGTGTGTGTGTGTGTGTGTGCGTGTGTGTGTGTGTGTGTGTGTGTGTGCATGTGCAATGCGTGTGTGTGTATATGTGTTTGTGTGTGTGCCAGGGTTAGTGTGTATGCGTGTCGGGGTGAGTGTGTGTGTGTGTATGCAGGTTTTGGCTGTGTTTGTGTGTGTGTGTGCTTGCTTGTGTGTGTGCTTGCTTGGTGTGTGTGTGTGTGTGTGTGTGTGTGTGTGTGTGTGGTGTGTGTGTGTGTGTGTGTGTGTGTGTGTGTGTGTGTGGTGTGTGTGGTGTGTGTGTGTGTGGTGTGTGTGTGTGTGTGTGGTGTGTGTGCGTGCGCACACGCATAGGCATTGGTTAATTCCGTGTCAACGTTCCCGTGTATGCTCTGAACATACTCATGGGTGCTAAAAGATAAGCTACCCTTATGTTAATTACATTAGTTTTTTTTATCTGGCAGCGGACCAGATGTGCATTATATTCAAACAAATATGAGTGTGTTTAAGTACGCATGCACCGTCGTGCCTCGGTAATCCTGCGGTAATGGACAGTGCTACCGGTAGCCCATCCTGAGCTGGTAGCTCCGTTTCTCGGGAACACTTGTCAGTGCTGTTTTTGCCATGCGTCATTTAATGCATCATCTTGCATGAGCATTTCTCCCGCATTCTCATCAATCCACTCGTTCATTTTAAATATTAATCACCACACGTTCACACTTACATTATTGTCTAATGGAATGAATTCTCGTTTTGTCAGTGTATTTTTTGCATCTGTAGCTTAGCTGTTGTCGACTTACTTAAGCACATGTTTTCCTTTGAATTGTAACGTCTGCTTCTCCTGCCATGTTTGAAACTCTTGTTTTCTCCCCATGGTCACCATTGTGAACACTGCCTCTCACAAAGTGAAGTCGTCATTGCCATCACACTTTTATTGATCTATTTATGTGTGTCTTGGTGTGTGTGTGTGTGTGTGCACATTTCTGTGCATGTGTGTGCGTGCACTAGCACAGGTGGCCAAAGGGGTGTCGTTGGGTTGTCCTATCCTCCTCCTCCTTCGTCTCCTCCGGTAACACTTCATGCGCAGCATAAGCCCTCTATATGGCTCTCTGTGGCCGCCCCCCTGCTGCATGATGTACCTGAGGGCTGAGGCTGGAGCGCTCTCTCTCTCTCTCTCTCTCTCTCTCTCTCTCTCTCTCTCTCTCTCTCACTCTCTCTCTCTCTCTCTCTCTCTCTCTCTCTCTCTCTCTCTCTCTCTCTCTCTCTCTCTCTCTCTCTCTCTCTCTCTCTCTGCCGTGTCCATTGGTGCGACAGACTTTTATACTTGTTGAGACCGTAGATGCTGTATTAAAAATGCAAAGCAGTCAACTCCCCGTGTGGCTGTTGTGGGTTTCACGCCCGCATTATACTTGCAAAAATCAATTTTTTCCATCCCAAACTAAAAGCCTCTTGTATCAGCATTACGGCTAAATAACCCTTTTCCGAGCCCACTTTTCCACTTGTGCCAGCACTCACGTTGTGTGGATTTTAAATGTCATTCTTTTTTTGTATTATTATTATTTTCTTTGTAGCATGCAATGCAATAACTACTGGTTGACATGATGATGCTGTGACTAACTAAATTCTACTAACCATGTTCCTTCCATTGATGAACCACCAATCACAACCACAGCAGTGTCCATTAGTATCACGGGAAAACCTTGAATCAGCGTCTTTCTGTTTCTTTGTTTTTTCTCTGTCGCCCGACAACGGAGATGGTGCTGCAGAGACCATCTGAAGTGTTTAATCTCTCCCCTAATAAGCCTTGTTTGCGTTTAATGAGCAGAGCCATATGGTGGCAGGCTAAAATCTCAGTCCAGAGGTCGTCCTTGGTAGACTGCCAGAGGTCGAGCTTAGTGACTGGATATAACTTGGCTACCTACCTACCCCCCCCCCCCCCTTACCCCCAGAGCTCAGAAGAGGCCCATTTGAAACCCACACAAATTACATTTCGTACTTGGTGGCTGGATTGGTGATCAGACAAGCGGTTTAATGAACCTCCTTCCTGGGCCCGACAGCTCGACATATTCCCCCCGACCAGTGCAGCCGTTGTAGTGCACCATGTCTGACGATGGTCTCTCCACCATCTCTCTCTCTCTCTCTCTCTCTCTCTCTCTCTCTGTGTTAATTACTGGCGGAGTGATGTGTGGTATTCACATGCTGCCACACCGGCATTCACACACGTCTGGCTCTGTCCGCCCGAGATGGATTTCATTAATAGATAATGGAGCCGTACAATAGGATCTATTGTATTGACCGGATGGGAATCGAAGAACCCAAAACCGTGTTGAATTGACTTTTGTTTTTGACCGAGACGTGTGCGAGTGAGTCACGGTGAATTTTGAAAGGAACGTGGGTTCTGTCACGCGTGAATACCTCACCCTCCTGTTTAAGGTTCCCCCTCGGGGGGGCCTGTATGCACGCGTCTTTGGTTGTGCTTTGGTTCAACGACGTCGAAGCGCAACCAATTGATTCACATGCAACTCCACCTGAACTCCATGTTCTTCTTGCCCCTCCAGTCTTGGTATTAACAAACCTTTTTTTTACTTTGGAGATGTATGACTCATCACACAGGATGTACGGACGTATCGAGGGACGAACACACCGTGATGGGCCCTGTTGGCTTCACGTTCATGTTCCCCCCCCCCCCCCCCCCTATCCCGCAGTTCACATCACAACAACACGCCTCATATCCGTCACAACATGCAGCTCACGCCTGCCTGCCTGCCTGCCTGCCTGCCTGCCTGCTTGCGGACACCATTTCATACTAATCACAGCGTTCCTGATGACTGTCATCCCACCACCACCACCCTAACCAAACACACCAGCAGGTGCCTCGCTCCTGCCCGACCACATGCAGTGACTACTTCTTTCTTCCTGTCTGATTCGTCGACTGGGCTGAGAAAGAATTCTTTTCCCAGCTTTTTTCCAGCTGTTCCCGGATGGCCCCCCCCTCCCCTTCCCCAGTGTTTCTCTACAGCTGTGTTGTCAATTCTGGGTTGTGGATGAAGACTCTCTTTGCATTATTTTGAAGGAGGACAGACAGAAAAGCTGCAGCACTTGAATGAATTGGGAGAAAAGAGAAAAGAATAACAATACAAGGAACAAAAATTCATAGCGGTGGCGGCTGCCGTATTGCAATTTTCTTATGTTCCTACTTGAAAAGGTTCTCATTGCAAACTTATTATTGTATCTGTCTGTCTGCAGGATTGAGAGAGCATTCTTCCACTGCCTCTCAGCTATAGGAAACACACACACACACACACACACACACGCACTGTATACACTCAAGAGAGCGAGGGAGAAAGTGCACACCGTGATGGAGTTGCTTTGAGCGTGGTGGTTGGTCCATGTAGCTGCTCCCTCTCCTCGGCACTCCGGCACGTCCGTTGCCACTTACTGAAGACAAACACGTTAAAAACGAAGAAGTACCTCACAAACAACCCCACTGTTGATCATTTGTCCCTTTCTCTCGCTCGGCAACCAGAATTCTCTCTCTCTCTCTCTCACGGATCAGTGCTAACAGGCGTGTGGTAGCAATCATCACCACAACTCAATGCACTTTCAGCAAAGCGGTCGTGGGGCTGCAAGTGGACGGAGAGAAAACAAGAGAAAACGAGAGAGAGAGAGAGAGAGAGAATTCTGGTTGCCGTGACGACCGGTAGGCCGCTGGTACTGAGGAGAGGAGATTACCATCTGCAGGATACAGCACTGCCACGTGCGAAGCGTCTTGTGTGTGTGCGCGTGCTCCGTCGTTCTCCGAGGCCCCCTGCTTGGTTAAACCTGACTCTTGAGTGGATCACTGACAGAATATATATATATATATACATATATATACATTTATATATTTATATATGACTAACCTATATAAACAAGAACATACGTAACAGCGACAACCACTCCTGCTGCGCCATCAGCATCCATATGCGCAGGAGTGTTGTTACCTAGCAACAACCTCCACCACCACCACCACCACCACAGTCACCACCACAGTCACCACCACAGTCACCACAGTCACCACAGTCACCACCTATCGCATTGCATCGTTTCTCTTCACCCTTCCCCCCGCATACAGATTGTGTCCTGATGGCTAATCCTTGTATTATCGTTCCCAAGAAACCCAGTTAACCTGGCAGTGTTAAAACTGAACGAGCAGGGCCTGTTGGACAAATTGAAAAACAAGTGGTGGTACGACAAGGGAGAGTGCGGCAGCGGGGGAGGGGACTCCAAGGTCAGTGCCAGTGTGGCACGCCCAGCGGGGTAGCCCACCGCCTCCCGGGGGGCTGGGGGGGGGGGTTCAGGGTAACCGGCAGACCCACCACCGCTCGGTACCAGCGTCCGTCGGCTATAGCCACGGGAAGAGACATTTTAGCCCCCCCCCCTCAACACCTCCCCGTAAAAAAATGATGACCGTACCTGCAGCAGAAAACACCTGCCTCAAAATGAGTCAACTTTCTAGGTTTGTTTCTTATTTCTTCAAAATTGACCCCTGGCGACTTCAGGGGATCGAACCTATTGGCCCGCATTCGGTCCTCTGTCCTCAATTCTCATCTTGAATTTGGACTAGGTTCCGTTTCGTTGGATCCCTGCTGGTCAACAGTGTGCCGGTTGCCCGGAGTGATACAGTAATACACATCTACTGCCCTAGGGAGCAAGCACGCCGAGATAGATGGAGTATTAACGCATATCACTTTGACTGATGATGTTGATGATGTTTATACTGCTGTCTGCGTATGTGTGCGCGAGTGTCTGTTGTTTTTCTTTTACCTAAAGCATTAACATGTGTGCGTGTGAGTGTGTGTGTGTGTGTGTGTGTGTGTGTGTGTGTTGCTCTGTGCTGCTAAATAAATAACATAATAAATAACGTCACATATAAATATGTTATTTATTTATTATTTCCTTACCGCCCGGAAGAATTCCAGTTAACCTAGCGGTGTTGAAGCTCAATGAGCAGGCCGTCTTAGACAAACTGAAAAACAAATGGTGGTACGATAAGGGGCAATGTGGCAGCAAGGACTCCGGGAGAAAGGTCAGTCTTCACCACCGTGGACGGTCGCTCTACAGCAAACCTCCCCTCCCCCCTTTCCACCTTACACCCCCCACAAACCTGCCACCCATACCCTCAGACCAGAGTTTTTGCCTTGGCCTTATCCCTAGACTAGCCTCTGAATGCCCCCCGGCCCCTCTCTCCCCTCTCTCTCCCCCCCTCTGACCTACTATAATATATATCATATAATGTAATACTCGTTAGCCGTAAACAGGAAGGCTACTAGGGAACGCCGATTTAACCTCGGGCTGACCTTGAGATCTATGTGCGTTTGCAACTAAGGCCGTGGCGTCTCCCCCTGTACACGTGTGTGATGTGTAGTGAGTTTGAGGCTGTGGACTCGAATATAAGTCGTCTACTGTGGTCATGCTAAGATGCACTCGTGAACCACTCCATTGCACACACACACACACACACACACACACACACACACACATAGAGAGCCCATTGTGTGCAGCCTATCTGTAGACGGATAGAGTCGAGAGCCCAGATGACGTCTTTACCTTAGTCTAACCTTGAGTTTGTAGATTGCATCTCTCACTGCACACACACATAACCCTTTGGTTTGTGTTTGAATACCGTTATGTGAAATACAACACAACACAAAGGGTCGGTTGAGGAAAAACTAAAGTAATGCAATGGCAGGTGAAAGCCTGAATAGAGGCGTACCTGGTAAGGGCCCTTCAAGGGACTGGCCCCAGTTATACAAGAGAGTTAACCCCTGTCAGAACCACACCGACTGTGTTTGCATGCCGTGGTGGTGTTGCTCTTTGTCGACTAGCGGCGGTTTTGAAACCTTTCTGTTTTTTTGATGGATCTCTTGTCTGTCTTGTTGTGCTTCGTTTGTTTACGCTGTTAATTTGCACGGCTACAGTACCCCGCACCGGGGGACGTTTTAATCTGCCCCTGGAATGCATTGTGACACACCGGATGATTAAAAATCATTTGTCTAAATGTTTTATTTACGCAGCGCTAAACACATTAAGGAAATGTTAGCGTTTGGATATGTGGAAATGAGTACAAATATATTTCCATAATGAGCATGCTGGCAGCTGCTCACAATTATGGCTATTTTTTTTTATATAGTGGCTATTGAAGTTTCTTCAACTCTTTCTTACTTAAGAATTAGGCTACGAACTAATTACTAATTTTACAGCCTACACTTCCTAGTGCTAATTTTTCCCCAGCTGGAAATTAATGAAGTATATACCTGTTTATTCAAGTAAATAAGAAAACTTTAAAGTGGAAATAGCGGTACGTTTAATTGACCTGAACAAAAAAAAAAACATTTTTGGCAAAATTATTTTTAATCTCCTTAAGTGACTCATGTTCTGCTAAGTTCTAAGAGCCCGACTGTATATATCACAGAATACTGAAATTAATTACAGTTAAATACACATTTCACCGTAGACTGTATACAAATAGGCTTAAGCTTATTTAAGTATTTAAGTATTGATGTTACTTGTATGCTGTACCCTGATAACGATTCTGAAACGGTGACAGGAATTCAAATCAACCAAACTTTATTTAAAACATAAATGAACATAAATAAACAAGGGTGTTAAATAAAGTATGTTAATACTGTTGTTGTCTGTCCTGTCTTCAGTCTGTGTCTCGTCGAGTATGTGTGTGTGACTGCATTTTCTTTGTTTCCTGTAAACAACTGTGTGTGTGTGTGTGTGTGTGTGTGTGGTTGTGTGTGCGTTTGTAGAGCTCCTTAGAATCTGTTGCGGAAGGCATGTGCGTCCCTACATATGCGTGTGTGCGTTTCTGTGTGTGTGTGTGAACGGTACGCGTTCGTGTGTCTCCGTGGGCCTACCTGGCCTCACGCGTCTCGTGTTTCGTCACTTGCTGTGTGTGTGTGTGTGTGTGTGTGTGTGTGTGTGTTTGTGTACCTCTCTCTATTTCCGTCCCGTGGCCTCCTCTCACCTTCTTCTCCCTCCCTCCCCTTCCTCCCCCACCCTCCCCCCCCCCCCCCACCACCACCACCACCACCACCACCACAGGACAAGACCAGCGCCCTGAGCCTGAGCAACGTGGCGGGCGTCTTCTACATCCTGATTGGCGGCCTGGGCCTGGCCATGCTGGTGGCGCTGGTCGAGTTCTGCTACAAGTCCAGAACCGAGTCGCGGCGAATGAAGGTGTCCTCAGCCGCACAGGCCTTTCACTGCTCCGCGTTAGACGGCGGCGCTAGCGCCGCTACCGCCCCCTACACTGAGCTGCAGAGCTACGGCCTGTACGCCGACAACACGGTTAGGATTTAGGACACGGTGGGGGTGGGGGGGGCGCCCCCGCCAGAGCACAGCACAGCACAGCGCACGCGTCGGGGTAGGGACACACACACACACACGCTGTGGTGGCGCCGTGATATTGATATTGATATTGATGATGATGATGATGATGATGATGATGCTGCTAATGATGATGATGACATCCGCCGGCTTCCTCACGCACCCCTCCCCCAACACAGCCCTCCCCCCTTCCCCCCACTCCTCCCGCCCCTGCTGTCCTGTTACCCCTCACGTACCCCCCTGTCGCTTCCCGCCCAAGGCTCAGCTTCGCCGTTCTAGCCGTGGTAGCTTGATGCGGACACACACGTTGTTCATGTTTTGGTGCAGTTGTCAAGAGGAAGAGGCTCACAAGCTAATGGATAAGCTAACTGAGCCAGACACGCTGTCTTTGCTCTGTCAGCTTAGCCGTTAGCATTTCCATGTTTTTTCAATAGGATCGTTTTTTTAAATACTGAAGCAACTATTATATATCTATGTATGTGGATGCTTTTGAGATGTTTTTGTCCATTACAATAGCTAATATAGGCCACAAATAGATCATTAGGTTGTGTGCATTAGCTGTAGTAATAGCTCAATATTAGGCCCGCATCATTAAGATAAAGTTTTATTATCAGGCATATTACTGCCTAAAACACGTATCCTTATAAAACATCTTTTGGTGATGCACAACCCACCCCAGGTCCTATTTTACTGCTTTATTTAATATTAAATTTTACTAAAATACCTTCAAATCCCTGTAGCATCCACCGTAAGTATCAGATATTAGTTGTATTCTAATATGACAACAGCTCAGGGGGTCTGTCTCAGAATCACTACGTATTACAACATTTTGCAATGTTCCTATGGTGAGAGATCAGTAAGAGGAGACATCATTTTGACATTTGATTCCTTGTAAACCCAGAATGCACTTTGGCTTTGTGGGAGGCTTGGGGCGTGGCCATGATCTCCGTACAGCTGCCGAGGCGCGGCCTCTTAGAGAGAGCAAACGGCCCGGCAACCCGGACGATTTGTTCTGTTCTGGCAGCAGGGAGCCCAGATATGGCCGATGCATCTAGATTTCGACATGCGGTCCTGGAGAGACAGAGTCGGGCAGAGATCTGCTAGCCTCGGGGATAGCTGAATAACCGTAACTACTATTCATTCCGGAAGGTAGCGTTCTCCCGGCATCCGCCAAACCCAGATTCGTCCGTCAGACTGCCAGATCGTGTGATTCATCACTCCAAAGAACACCGCTTCCACCGCTCCAGCCGAGCGGTCCAGTTGCTGTGTGCTTTACACCACTCCAGCCGAGGCTTGGCATCCCGCATGAGAATGTGAGGCTTGTGTGCAGCTGCTCGGCCATGGAAACCCATTCCATCAAGCCCCCCTGACGCAAAGTTCTTATGGTGCTGATGGTGCTTCCAGAGGCAGTTTGGTGCTCTGTAGTGAGTGATGCAACAGATGATAGGCAATTTTTTACACGCTTCAGCACTCGTTGGGACTCGCTCTGTGAGCTTGTGTGGTCTACCAGTCCGTGGCCCAGCTCCTAGGCACTTCCACTTCACAATAATAGCACTTGACCGGGGCAGGTAGGGCGGACATTTCTCGAACTGACTTGTGGCAAAGGTGGAATCCGACGACAGTTTACCACATTAAAAGTCACTGAGCTCTTTGTCTGTGGAGAGTTCATGGCAAGAGGCTGGATTTTATGCCCCTGAACTCAATAATTAGAAGGGGTGTCCACTGACTTTCGGGCCATATAGTGTATCATAGCATACTGTCAAATGTCTAGCTAGCTTTCACAATGAATAGTTAGTGAAGCATGTTACACCTGTCGTTATAATACATTTGACTAATTTATTCATCATTAATTTACTAAATGTAGTTGCCTCCTGATGTTGAGATGGGGTAGCAAAAGGCATTGTGGGTAAATAAATAGCACCAAAGAGTACAACATCACACATATCGGGAAAAATAGGACCTTTCAAAACGATGCCAAAGCTTTTTAGGCTGCATTATTACTTTAGCATTTAACCACAATGCAATGAGAATCAAATCGGTACATCAAGCAGCATCCATCTGCTGCTCCAAATCCCCCCTCTTTTTCTTCTTCTTGTCCCCCCCCCCCCTCCACCAGGCTTCCCCTTTTCACCTTTGGCTGACCTTTGTCTTGTAGGGTTCATTGTTAGTGTACATCCTATCTATGTCAACCACCAGGCTGGCCCTGGGGCCCTGCCATGGGGCCCCCTGCCATGTGTTCCATCTGTCACTCAGCCAACTAGAGTTAGAGGATGCCATGTTGTCGAGCTGTCGATGTTCTTGTCCCTGTTTTTTTATTTGTGATTTCATCGACCCCGACCTAATCCATCGCAAATGCATTTTTTTGTTCGAATATTTAGAAAGATACTAATCTCAAACGCATTCTTATTTTGAAGTGCTGGACCTTGTGGTTTTACTTGTTTCCCCCCCCGCTAGCACAGGGTGACATACAGTATGAGTGCATGTTTAGTTAGTTATCTGCTCACGCGGGATCTTTACCTGCTGATAATAATAATAATAATAAAGGGAGTTTGAGTTTGATTCTAACCTTGGTTGTTGACACGGCCCTGCAAAAACATCCCTGCGCGTCGCTCGTGGGCGAGGGCCAACGCCGCGAATCATCCCCAAACACGGGTGACTTGTGTTTTAATTAGCCGGCGAGGAGACACCTGATCAGTATGCTGATCAGATTGGCCGGAAGCCCATTAGTCCAGCGGTGCCTTTTATGCTGTTTGCCTAGCGAGAAACAACAAAGCAGATCCAATTAGGGGCCTCTTGTAATTCTCCAGCCCCACACAACTTACAGCTTGCTCCAGATCGCATTGGCCAAATTGGATCAGCAATAGGAGAGGGTGGGTGGTGGTGGTGGTGGTGGTGGGTGGGGGCGTGCAGATGCCAAACAACATACACGCACACACATGCACACGCTCCACACATCGGTAGCCCTGCTTATCAGGGCCTACTGGCTTTTATTGTAATAAAGTAGAGCGGGTAGGCTCTGACTCCTCCTCTCACCGCCCACTTGTCTGCGCCTCCTCCTCCTCCTCTTCGTCCTCCTGCTGATGCTCCTCCTCCAGCTCTGTGCGGAGGCTGTGATGCGTGTGACAGGCTCCTTCACCTGTGAAGATCACTGGAGGACAGGAGGACGAGACAAGAGACGACAACACAGGCTGCTCTCAGTCTCTGTCTCAAACACAATGTCCCAGTGTCTCCATCATTACCAGGAATTCATTTTGTGGATGCTTTTATCTAAAGCGTTAGCTTTTTTGACTTTCTTGGCTATTTTTAAATAGTCATTTATATGTCAAATCCACGTCATGAACTAGCAGGTAGACGACAGAGTAGACTGTTCGGACGTTTGGGGTTTGAACCCACGGTCACCACCCTTCGCCACAACTCCGCCCCTCCTCGTGTCTCCACGGAGGATGGAGAACTTACAGACTAGGGACCGATAGGAACGCAGGCCAGGAACTGAACGCGAACCATGTTTTAATCCTGTTGTGCGGCGTTTGGTACCCCCCTAGATGACGACTGTTTGTGTGCCTGTTCCCGTCTGTGTGTTGGTGTTTCCCGACAGCAGTCCATCAACGACGCCATGCAGTGTTCGACCCTGACGAGAATGAGCGGGAATGGGAGCGGCGGTGGTGGCGGCGGCGGCGGCGGCGGCGGTGGAGGTGGAGGTGGAGGTGGAGGTGGAGGGGGAGGAGGAGGAGGAGGAGGAGGAGAGAACGGCCGCCTCCTCGCCCACGACTTCCCCAAGACTGTGCAGACACTGCCCTGTATGAGCCACACCTCCGGCATGGGACTGGGCGCTTCGGGCATGTGATCGCGTCACATGACACCCAAAAAGATGAGTCTTCGGCAGGGTCGGACAGAGAGGAGCAGAGGACTTTCTTTGACTCACGGGGGGAAAAACACACCATGGCTGGCAGGATTGGCTCCTCCCCCCCCCCCACCCCCCCCCCCGCGTTTAATTCCAGCACAAATCATCTCGGCCCCCCCCCCCCCCTCCTCCTCCGTCCCCTTACCCCCCCCCCCCCCCCCACACACACACAAAAAATACAAGATCTAACTGCCAAAATGTGCTCTGGAAACCGCTCATTTAAACTATGAACACGCCTGACTCACACTGGGCTTTTTGTTTCGGTTCTTAGACTTTTGTTCTCTCTTTTTTTTCTATATGAATATAAGAAGTTTCAACTGAAGTATTGTGAGGTGGGGTGGGGGGGGCGGGGGGTAGGGGATTTGGGGAAGAAGAAAAATGATTCGCAATAAAGAAGTCGTCACTGGAGTGCGCTTTGGACATTTTTTATCGTGTTTGGAGAAGAAGACAAAGAAGAAGAAGAAAATAAACAGAGGTAACCGCGGCCTCATTTTCAAGCTCTCCGGCGTTTCCGTGCAGTTGTTGACATCGGTCTGCGTGTGCGCACCCAAACCCCTCCCCCCTCCTCTCCCCCTCCGCCTCCCTCCCTCCATCCCGCAACTCCCATCTCCCACCCTGTAGTTCCTATACGTTGCTTCTGCTGTTTTTTGAGGCGCGTGTGTCATGTGTGGTGTGTGTGGTGTCTGTGTGTGTGTGCTTTTGCACCGATGCGATGGCAGGAGGCAGCGGGGAAACAAGAAGCTTGTGAATCGTTTGATTGCGTTTTGGGGTTCTGATCTCTCCCCCTCCTCTCTCTCTCTCTCTCTCTCTCTCTCTCTATTTTCTCCTCCTGTCTTCTCCCCCTCTCCTCCCTTACGATCATAACAATAACTGCTCCGCGGAGATCGCGCTCGGCCATGTTGATTCAGTTTACATTGTGATGAATCAGAGAGGTTTGGCTACATTACTTTTTAGTCTTGGGTTAAGGTTGGTCCTGTTCAAATCAAGTGGTGAACCGAATCTCTCTCACACACACAGACACACACACACACACAATTTCATTGCTGCTACGTCCGCATTTAACACACCACGCCTTGTCTTTCGTGCCACACGATGCACTCTCACATGCACACGCGCGCACACGCGCGCGCACACACACACACACACACACACCCACACACCTTGTTGCTATTGTAGACAACATCGTGATAGAATTGGCCGGAAGGACCGTGGGGAGTGTGTGTGGTTGGTGGCTGTTTTAACCTGTGAGCCTTGATTAACAAATGACCGACAGCTGAGGCCAGGTGAGGCTGCTTAAACCAGCCAACAAAACCACACACACACACTCCACAGTCCGGATGGATTGTGCGCGCATTGTCCAATTGTCAGTCCACAGCGTTCAACATTGAGCTGTGGTTGGTGTAAAGGATTGACCCTAACACTGTATCCCCCCTCCCCGTCCTGTCACGTCCAGACACACACACATTCACACCTGCTGTCGCGTCACGTGGAATTTCACTGAATTTTTTTTTTACGGCCGTCTGTACAATGCAGTCATTCTTACTGTGACGCATGTGAGTATTATTATGATTATTGTAGTTTGGCTTTTGTTTTCATTTGATAACGAAAACGCTGTATTTTGCAGCAGGTTTGGGTACGTCCCTGGTAAGAAGAGTGTGAAGAAGAGTTTGTGAGTACAAACCTCTAGGTTTTATCGACGGATCAGACAGCCGCTTATCAGCCACAAAAGAACGATCGCAAGTTTGATAGCGCCCGTTTAGCCGGGATGTGCCACGTGGTCCCTGGACAGTACAGGGCAACGAAGATTAATCATTTTGTAACTTCCCAACGAAATTCCCAGACAAAGTTCAGTTTATTTCCACAAGGAACACAGATGTGGCCAGGGGTACACTTCTGTTGCAGATGAAGTCCTCAAACCCCTGTCTTATTAAATCTTTTTTTGAGTTGTTTTTATTTGATATAATAAGTCAATACATCACACCTGTTTCCTCGACACACATTGTTGGTATCGCAAGCTGGGGGAAAAACTATTGGTCGTTGTCATATATAGCTCCAACTATTATGTATATAATAAAACGCTTCCTCTTCCCTGTGAAGATGTCTACTTCCCCTTCCCACAATGCATCACTGCACCTACATTAGTTTGAACACGTGTGTGTGCGTGTGCGTGTGCGTGTGTGCGTGTGTGTGTGTGTGCGTGCGTGTGCGTGTGCTTTTTTTCTTAATGTTGTTTATTTTTATCGATGTATTAATGAAGAACAACAGCACAGCACTCCATGGCGGGCTGTTTACCTTTCAAAAAGATGTTTTATATGCCATAAAATATTTGTTAAAAGACACTCAATGTTTGTAAGATAAATGCAAGTTGGATCTTACACGCTTCGAGTGTAAAAAAAAAAAAAAAGAAAAAAAGGAAATCTAAATATTAAAAAAAATATATAAAAACATACCAGTGTTTAAAAATCTGTAGATTATAATGTTGTTTAAACCAGGTGCAACTGATTTGATCTCATTTTCATATGTTTGTATTTCTTTCTTATTATTTTGAGATTTGCTGTTGGTATTAGAAGTGTTTGGGAATAAGCAACATTTGATCTTTATGCATTTATTTAATGTTTTTTTTGTTTGGCGGGGGGGGAGGGGGACAAAATATATTTTAATACCAGAATCAAAGTGACAAAAATGAGTTTACCAGAACCTTCTGTTACCGCTTTCGTTGGTGTTTACTTTATCCTAACTGTCACTATTTAAACGTGTTTTGCCGGGAACAAAACCGATGGATAACGTTCGATAAAAGGGTTCATTTAGGGAATTCAAAAGAACTCTATAAGTAAAAAACAAAAAAATGACTTTTGAAAATGAAACTTTCTTTTTCTAGCCAAAGGGTCCTGAGGGAAGTCATTCTGCTTTTGTAACCGAATAAAGGAATCAACTATTTACATTTGTTTGATTTGTTTGATTTGTTTTTTTTCCGAAGAGAATGACGATCATATTCTCGGGGCGCCGAAGGGCGGCAGTTGAAAATGCTTTCAGATGGTTGTCTTAAAAAAAAAAAAACAGAAGACAAATGTCTTAAATGATGGGAATAATTTACATCTCAGTAAATTATTCACATAACTGCGGAAGTAACCCAATTTCTTTCAGGGTTTCGTAACTCGCTGCTAATATGGTCGTTCCCCTAGCACACGCACACGCATTCATACACATACACTCATACTAAAGGCACTATACTAGTATACTAATTTATTCCAGTTTCTACTCATTCGGGTTCATTAATACTTCATGGGGGAAGCTGATGCGTCAGAGGGGAACATGCTTAATATTGTTCAATGGCAGGGTGTCTTTGTATTGCTCTGACTCATAGGGAGAGAGAGCGTGTGCGTGTGCGTGTGTGTCTGTTGTGTGTGTGTGTGTGTGTGTGTGTGGGGAGGTACGTGTGTCTGGGGGGGGGGGGGGGGGGTACGTGTGTGTGTGTTTGTGGGGAGGTACATGTTTGTGTGTGTGTGTGTGTGTGTGTGGAGAGCCTGCATAATGAAGTCACGCCGTGTTGCATTCGGTGCATCTCGTCAGCGTGTCGGGCGAGGAAAAGGTCACAGGATGTCACACCGTAATTACTAGCGGAGTCAACAAGCCCCCCCACTACTGGTAAATATCCGTAGTTAACCTGGCTCTCTATCTCACTCTCTCTCTCTCTCTCTGTCTTTCTCTTTCTTTAGCCACATTCTAATGAACTTTTCAAAGTGTGTCGTCTGTTAACAAACGGTGTTAGTCATGTGTGTGCTCGCATCACAGCTAACAACACAATCAAATGGAAAACCACGACAGTGTAGTGCCATGGGTGGAAATGAACAAACAAATGTTTTTTGAACGACTTTTATTTTTTTGTGTTTTAGTGTCCGGTATGTCCCGGGTGAGTCTTGTCGAAACGTCCGAGTGCCTTTCCCACTGCTCACACACGCCTACTCGCTAACTATCGTACTGTCCATGCTGTCTGGCGGCTAGCCTGGTGCGGTCGCTCAAAACAAGTTGGATGCTAAAGTTATAGCCTACATGACCGTCGGTACGTTATACTAAATTCCCCCCGCCAATGTTATTAGAGTTACTCATATTTCTTAAAACGGTAAAATGTATTTTAAACGAGAGATTAAATGTTAGGTCAGTAGGTCAAAATGAATACTAAGTTAAGTGATAGGATGGAGGACCCCACTCAGATTCAGATTTAGTTTATTCATCTAAGGTACAGTGTACGATGTACAGTGAAATGTCAGCAGCTCCGAAAATGTGCAAAAGTTACGGAATTCACAAAAAATACAAATGTACAGAAATACACACATTTACGGAATTTAATGGATCTGTCACTATAAACTCTCAACCAATGTTGGCACTAAAGGAGGCCTGCTGCATTTCCCATGGTTAATGGACAGCCTTTTATATAGCACTTTTATCCTCCTTTGACCCCATTCATACACACATTCAACATTCTTGGCTAGGAGGACCCGGGGATCGAACCAGCGTGTGTGTGTGTGTGTAAGACGACCTCTCTGCCTCCTGAGCTACTGCCGCCCTGATGTTAAAATAGCCTGTACAAAACATGTAAGTTAAGTGACGCCTTTAGAAATAATAATAGTGGGTATCATATTCTATTGATATATTGACCTCAAAACTAAATGGGACCTTTGACTTTTGACATAAGATTTTGTTGGTTAAGGCCCCGTCACACCATAACGTTCTGGTCAGCGTTTGAGGAAACGTTGGTAATCGTCCGTGGTCGCTGGCATAGCGCCAGAAGAGCGTTGTGTGAACGCTGGTAATCGCTGGTAATTGTCGTAATCGTCGGTGATCGGCGGTGATCGGCGGAGAACGCTGGTCCGAAAATAAAGTTTTGAACATGCACAAAAGTTCTCATGGAGACCAGCGTTCTTCAACGTTTAACGTTAAACACTGGAGAACGCTGGAGAACGTTCGTGGAACGTTCGCCAAACGTTGCACGCGTTCGGCTATTGTTAGTCAGTCGTTACCCTAGCGTTACTTGGTTGTTATTAATCGTTCACAATCGTTGTACAGACGACATGGCGTACAGACGACATGGCGATGGCGATGGAGTTTAGCAGTAGCCCCCCTCACACGCTTTTTTCCTCTTGGCGGCATGATGTGCACTGTTCAATATCCAGAAGAACTGTCACGGTTACGGTGGTTGTCAGGGGGCGTGGCCAAGCCACACGCACACACACACCTGTCAGCAATTGCCGTGGCTGATGGCTAATCCCCTCACCTGGTATATAGACCCTGGCTCCCCGTTACCCCGGCGTTAGGTCGTACGTCATACTTTGTTCATGTTACGACGTACATTCTGGACGGAATCGCCACGCTGATGTCCCGGAGATCCAGATCCTTTGCCTATCCTGCGTCACCCACCTGTCTCGCGTTACGCCGGTCTATACGATGTAATTATAATTACATGTCGCTATTCCGACCTCCCGGTATCTAGACTTATCGCTCCTCTCTGATCATTCGCCTGTCTGGTACCTGTCGCTACTCGACCTCCCGGTACCCAGACTCCTCTCCCGTCCCGGACTACTCGCCGGTCTACTACCTGCCGGTACTCCGCGGATCCTGTCCCTGATCACTCTCTTGTGTTGTGTCTATCCACACAATTGTCTTGTCTCACCTTTTTTTAACTCTTACCTCTTTGCATCCCTGCTTCAATGTCTTCCAGTAGCCATGCTAAAGAAATGTTGGTATGTTTTTTTTTCTTAAAAAGAACAACAAAGATCTTTCAGGAAGCTGAGGTCATTCCCTGTTTGTGTGTGCTTGCATGCATGCATGTGTCTTGTCTGTGTGTGTGTGTGTGTGTGTGTGTGTGTGTGTGTGTGTGTGTGTGTGTGTGTGTGCGTGTGTGTGTGTCATTTTGCAGTGTCATCACACTCATGTTGCCCCCTGTCTTGTCCCCTGTGCTCTGTTCCCCTCCACAGTGTGCTTACTGTGGAGTCGCAATAGATTGATCAGCACTTTCCCCCTTCATTCAGTCCTCGGTCCAAATTCACCCAAACAAAGGCAATGGCACCGTTAGAAATACACGACGGCAGTATAGCAGTATGGCTCAGGAGGTAG
Source organism: Muraenolepis orangiensis (assembly GCA_027704905.1). Lineage (NCBI taxonomy): Eukaryota > Metazoa > Chordata > Actinopteri > Gadiformes > Muraenolepididae > Muraenolepis > Muraenolepis orangiensis. The sequence continues at coordinate 18,814,874 of CM051001.1, forward strand.
AGCGGTCGCCTCACAACCGAAAGGTCGCTGGTTTGATCCCCCGGCTCCTCCTTGCAAAAGTGTGTCCTTGAGCAAGACACCCTAACCCTGCTCCTGACGTGCTGGCTGTCTCCTTGCATGGCTGACTCCGCCGTCGGTGTATGAATGGGTGAATGTGAGGCATGACTTGTACAGCACTTTGGATAAAAGCGCTATATATAACCATCCATTACAAGGAATTGACTGGAAATGACAATAGACCGCACTAGAAATGCAGTTCGTTACCGGTGTAGCTACGGTAAGTGTATGTGTTGCTTATTCCAAGTTGATGTAAATTATTATATTGAAAAGTAACATACACTTTCACAATCAATGTATTTCTGTTCCCTTCTAAATTAAGTCACACCGATATAGACGTACTAACCCCTATATCCAACAGTGTGCACGAGGGCACGACGGGATGTGCGAGCTTTGTTAATGAGCTCCCGCTAACGAGGAGACAGGTGTTTAATTTCCTGTTCAAACCGGTAACGGAGGCCTCGTATTCGAAAAGATGCCGCTGTATTATTCATTAGGGAATGTTACACTTGTTGCTTATGAGAAGCCTCTATTCGTTTTTAACAAGATGGATTTACTATTTTTGGTTTGTGTGTTTGTGTCATCGCATAACTTAAAAAATTTGTCGAGAGAGGGAAAAGAAAAATGTTTGGAAATTTTGTAGTGGAGTGTAGTTTTATTTAGCTTATTCAAACTGAAGTTGCGTCACGTATGGACAGGGTAAGAGCATGGGGACGACGGTGACTGATGTGTTAATAATCCCAGCGAGGTAACGTCGCAGCGCAGCCACAACTTGAGAGCACAAATACGCCATCGTTATCTGAAATTGAAATCCTAGGGCTCGGCAATAACTCATTGAGTTATTGTCATCATACTCAGTTGCAATATTGTTTGTGTTTGTTTTTTTTTTTCCTTTTTTAATTTATTTGTTCATATTTTACCTGGTGCTCACATATATGTACAGTATATTGCATGAATGCATGTACAGTATGTATGTATGCATGTGCAGTATGTATGTATGTATGTACAGTATGTATGTCAAGTATGTAAGTATGCATGTATGTATGTATGTATGTATGTATGTACAGTATGTATGTATGTACAGTATGCATATCGTTTGTTCAAAAAGAGCAAAGACGGAACAAACCAGGGCCATAATTGTAATATGTATTTATGATTTATGTTATATATTTATGAAAAAATTGGAAAACTAAAATGGAATATTATTAGTGATAGTATGAATGAGGGATATGTGTAAAGGAGGGGAGAATAGATGACTGGAGGGCAGGGGAGAGGAGGAGAGACCTGGAGAGGAGAGGAAAGGAGACAAGATGACAGGACAGGAGAACATAAGAGCAAGGGAACAGAGCAGGAGGTGAGGAGAGAGAAAGGAGAGATGAATAGAGACATATTGTCAGTGAGGAGCAGAGTCATCAACAACGCCATGATAAACTGACAGTTAACGATGTGTTACATGAATTTAATGAGACATCCATAGCCATAGAAAAGTGGCTAGCTATTCAGAGAGGTCTATGGGTGTCTTGAGGTATGTCAGATGGGAGTCTGTTGAAAGTGAAATATGTAGATAATCAAAGACAAGCTAACAAAGACAATTTGTCTGTGAGGAGGCGGGTGTTCGACAACAACAAATGACAATACATACGTTTTGCTGTTGGCGCGAATGTCTAGAAAGATGCATTACTATGGTTTGTTTTAGAGGGAACTTTCTGCGTCATAATTGCTGTCAGCTATAACAAGCACAACATGACAAGTCCTGAAGAGCAGGGGAGAGAAGGAGGAGGGGAAAGGGCTGGAGGGGAGAGGAGGGGAGAGGGCTGGAGAGGAGGGGAGGGGAGAGGGCTAGAGGGGAGACGAGGGGAGAGGGCTGGAGGGGAGAGGAGTGGAGAGGGCTGGAGGGGAGAGGAGGGGAGAGGGCTGAAGGGGAGAGGAGGAGAGAGGGGATGAGAGGAGAGGAGGAGAGAGGGCTGGAGGGGAGAGAGAGGAGAGGGCTGGAGGGGAGAGGAGGGGAGAGGGCTGAAGGGGAGAGGAGGAGAGAGGGGATGAGAGGAGAGGAGGAGAGGGGTGGAGGGGAGAGGAGTGGAGAGGGCTGGAGGGGAGAGGAGGGAGAGGGTGGAGGGAGGGAGGGGAGAGGGCTGAGGGGAGAGGAGGGGAGAGGGCTGGAGGGAGAGGAGGGAGAGGCTGGAGGGGAGAGGAGGGGAGAGGGCTGAAGGGGAGAGGAGGAGAGAGGGGATGAGAGGAGAGGAGGAGAGAGGGCTGGAGGGGAGAGGAGTGGAGAGGGCTGGAGGGGAGAGGAGGGGAGAGGGCTGGAGGGGAGAGGAGGGGAGAGAGGAGAGGGGAGAGAGGGCTGGAGGGGAGAGGAGGGAGAGGGCTGGAGGGGAGAGGAGGGGAGAGGGCTGGAGGGGAGAGGAGGGGAGAGGGCTGGAGGGGAGGGGAGAGGAGGGGAGAGGGCTGGAGGGGAGAGGAGGGGAGAGGGCTGGAGGGGAGGGGAGAGGAGGGGAGAGGGCTGGAGGGAGAGGAGGAGGGGAGAGGGCTGGAGGGGAGAGGAGGGGAGAGGGCTGGAGGGGAGAGAGGGGAGAGGGCTGGAGACGAGGGGAGAGGGCTGGAGGGGAGAGGAGGGGAGAGGGCTGGAGGGGAGAGGAGTGGAGAGGGCTGGAAGGGAGAGGAGGGGAGAGGGCTGAGGGGAGGGAGGAGAGAGGGCTGGAGGGGAGGGGAGGAGAGAGGGCTGGAGGGGAGAGGAGTGGACAGGGCTGGAGGGGAGAGGAGGGACAGGCTGGAGGGGAGAGGAGGGGAGAGGGCTGAGAGGGGAGGGGAGGAGAGAGGGCTGGAGGGGAGGGGAGGAGAGAGGGCTGGAGGGGAGAGGAGGAGAGAGGGCTGGAGGGGAGAGGAGGGAGAGGGCTGGAGGGGAGAGGGCTGGAGGGGAGGAGGAGGAGAGAGGGCTGGAGGGGAGAGGAGGGAGAGAGGCTGGAGGGAGAGAGGGGAGAGGGAGAGGAGGAGAGAGGGCTGGAGGGGAGAGGAGGAGAGAGAGCTGGAGGGGAGAGGGCTGGAGGGAGAGGAGAGGGATGGAGGGGAGAGGAGGAGAGAGGATGAGGGGAGAGGAGGAGAGAGGGCTGGAGGGGAGAGGAGGAGAGAGAGCTGGAGGGGAGAGGGCTGGAGGGGAGAGGAGGAGAGAGAGCTGGAGGGGAGAGGAGGAGAGAGGGCTGGAGGGGAGAGGAGGAGAGAGAGCTGGAGGGGAGAGGAGGAGAGAGCTGGAGGGGAGAGGGCTGGAGAGGAGAGGAGTGGAGAGGGCTGGAGGGGAGAGGAGGGGAGAGGGCTGGAGGGGAGAGGAGGGGAGAGGGCTGGAGGGGAGAGGAGGAGAGAGGGCTGGAGGGGAGAGGAGGAGAGAGGGCTGGAGGGGAGGGGAGGAGAGAGGGCTGGAGGGGAGAGGAGTGGACAGGGCTGGAGGGAGAGGGCTGAAGGGGAGGGGAGGAGAGAGGGCTGGAGGGGAGGGAGGAGAGAGGGCTGGAGGGGAGAGGAGTGGGCAGGGCTGGAGGGGAGAGAGGGGATGAGGGGAGAGGAGGAGAGAGGGCTGGAGGGGAGAGGAGGAGAGAGAGCTGGAGTGGACAGGGCTGGAGGGGAGAGAGGGGATGAGGGGAGAGGAGGAGAGAGGAAATAAGGGGAGAGGAGGAGAGAGGGCTGGAGGGGAGAGGAGGAGAGAGAGCTGGAGGGGAGAGGGCTGGAGGGAGAGGAGAGGAGTGGAGGGAGAGGGCTGGAGGGGAGAGGAGGAGAGAGAGCTGGAGGGGAGAGGAGGAGAGAGAGCTGGAGGGGAGAGGGCTGGAGAGGAGAGGAGTGGAGAGGGCTGGAGGGAGAGGAGGGGGAGGGGAGGGGAGAGGCTGGAGGGGAGAGGAGGAGAGAGGGCTGGAGGGGAGAGAAGGTGAGAGAGCGGGAGGGGAGAGTAGGGGAGAGGAGGAGAGAGCTGGAGGGGAGAGGGCTGAAGAAGAGAGGAGGGGAGAGGGCTGGAGGGGGGAGCTGGAGGGGAGAGGGGATGAGGGGAGAGGAGGAGAGAGGGCTGGAGGGGAGAGGAGGAGAGAGAGCTGGAGGGGAGAGGAGGGGAGAGGGCTGAAGAAGAGAGGAGGGGAGAGGGCTGGAGGGAGGAGCTGGAGGGGAGAGGGGATGAGGGGAGAGGAGGAGAGAGGGCTGGAGGGGAGAGGAGGAGAGAGAGCTGGAGGGGAGAAGATAGGAGGAGAGAGAGCTGGAGGGGAGAAGATAGGAGGAGAAAATGAGAGGAGAGCAGGGCAAAGGACCCTGCTGCCCACCAACGTTTACTTGTAAATACAGTATGTACATACAAAGAATAATTTGCTAAAAAGTTCATCCCATTTTTTTATATTTTAGAATTGCACAAAATTGATTTTAAAATTCTAATTTTCTAAATGTTGAAATGACATATTTTGACTCCATGGCTTTGGCCTTGGAGCTAACAAAGCGAGAGCATCTTGTTGAGGTGAGCAGGAGGATGATTGAAAGTGAGGGCTGGCTAATTGAGTCCAGGTGTGGATCCTACCAGGGTCTGGACACTCGTTAGAACCACCGCTGATGAGCAGCAGATTAAGACACATGGACACACACACACACACACATATACGTGCATGTACAAACACAAACAAGCTTTGCGACAAAGTTTACATAACAGGCAGCTGTTGATTAGGAAACCGGCCAAGAACTAATGAATGAAGAGCTAAAAGAGCGAGACGGATACAGACAGAGAGAGAGAGAGAGAGAGAGAGAGAGAGAGAGAGAGAGAGAGAGAGAGAGAGAGAGAGAGAGAGAGAGAGAGAGAGAGAGAGAGAGAGAGAGAGAGAGAGAGAGAGAGAGAGAGAGAGACTCCCTTGGCAACCTGTGTTGTATGAATGAGCATAAAAGCGTGTGCTCCAGAATCCCAATCTTCAGGGACCCTTGTGAGGAGTGGCTGTCACAGTGTTCCACTCTCTGCCAAAAGGTTCTGGGTTCGATCCCCCATGTCCACAGTGTACCTGGAGTTGGAATTCAAGATGGTTGCCCCCCGAAATGGAATGTCTCTTCTTTAGATGAAAGCATCGACAAAATATAAACAACAACAATTCATCATCAACAATTAAATGACCAAAAAAGAATGTCATACAAATATACATTTGCTTTTTATGTGTAATTAGTGTTGTTTTTGTGTTTATAACTGTTATTAAACACACTATTATAATACTGAAAGGTTTCTATATAAAAGTGCTATATATAATATAAAATGTATTCTTATTCTTATTATTCTTATTGTTATTATTATTATTATTAGTATTATTATTAATAAATACATAGTGGTACATAACTACATAAATACACAAATACACTTACAATACAATCTGTGAGAATGTGTTTATTGTTGCACGCAAGTGTGTCTGTTCAAAATCTTAATTTATGTAATAATATAATATAATAACGTCATCAACAATGTTGCCTTTTTAGTTGTGTTCGTTTGTTCGTGGAATATTCAAGGGCTCACGGGACAAGTCCATCAGGCAGAGCCCTAGACGACTAGACGACTAGACGACTAGAAGTCTGTCTTTTTTTGTTGTGCAGAAGACCCCTGGAGGGAAATAAAATCCCCAAAAATCCCCAAAAATCCCAAAATGTGTTGTTGGGCGCCCGCGGCGATGATTGGAACCAATGAACCTACGGAATCAGGAGTCGGAACAGCGCGACATTGATTTGCCCCCTTTAGCTGTGGGTTTATGTTCTTTTAAAACTAACTTCCATCCTTTAATCCCGTTTGGAGCCGTGACTAATCCCCGGCTTGCCTCTCCGCTTCCCATTGTTCCCCAGAAGAGACGGACAAATGTGTTCCAGCTGTCGCCAATCATGCTTTTAAAACGGAGGACGGCGAGGAGATCGATGAAGGAGGACGAAGACATACACACACACACGCACACACGCGTGCGCACACACACACACACACGCACACACACACACACACACACACTTGCTGCCGGGCGGAAATTGTCAGGACGGAGCGAAGTGGCGTGGGGCGCATCGAATACCACTTGACTAAATTGCTTTATTGTTTTGAAGAAGGATGGCCGCGTGCACAT
>CM051001.1:18823525-18841025 GCA_027704905.1 Muraenolepis orangiensis
CCTGTGTGTGTGTGTGTGTGTGTGTGTGTGTGCGTGTGTGTGTGTGTGTGTGTGTGTTTGTGTGTGTGTATGTGTCTGGTGTATGTTGTGGGTGTTTCCTGCTGGAAGGTTTCACTCCACGGGGATAGAATACTACCAGCGGTATTAGCGGTTAGCTGGAGATTGTTCAATTCCCAATTTCATTTTTAGCAGGCTGTTGGCGGCGGGCGGGCAGGGGGGCGGAGTCGGACCTCCTTAGTTCTCTTCAGCGACCACACGGACCACACTTTGACGTACGGTTCACACGGTGCGGTTGCGACACCGCTGGACGGTAGTATAGGCGTGTCTGGAGCTTGGAGGTTGGAGGTCTTTAGCACCAATCCCTGCATAGTTCTCTACTGTTCCGCTGTTCAGTCCAATATGTCTAACTTCGTGACGTTCTTACGAATGAGGTTTACTGTGTGGGCTGTGTTTACCACTGCACAGCACCACCTGCTGGCGTCCGTTAAACTGACGGAATGTTTGGTTACAATGCGGGGGGGGGAGGGTGGGGGGGGGGGGCATTAGCTTTCACATTGTCAGTTTTTTCGCAAACTTTAAAAATGTATAAGGGGAAAAAAAAGGCCAAACTACTTTTTCGATTCACATGCAAACCACGGCCGTCTGAGTTCGGCCACCGTCTGGGTTGAGGTTGAGGGCTGCATTTTGGTTCCAGGTGATTGGCTGGCTCCTGCACTTGACATTAGCATACAACTGAATTGATTGGACGGAAGCCAAATGAAAGTGGACCTTTTTCAACTTTTTGCCGCAAGCAACCAAGCAACCAAGCGTGCAACGCGGAGCAACGGAACAGAACCGCAATTACAGGTGGGCAAAGCTTGGCGTCACTCCATTCGAAGTGAATGAGAAGCGTCTCTGTTGAAGCCTTGCATGCATGTGAATCGGGCGCGTGGAGCGGACGACGGGCTTCTCCACGCTCTCGTAATTCTACGATGTCAGCAGTTCGGGCGAGTAAGAAATCCCGGAATTTACAGCGAAGACATGCAGGTCGGTCGGCCCCACCTCCTCCTGTCCGCCCCTCTAATGAATATTCAGTACGCACACAAATTACGCTGGCCGAGAGTGACAGCGGCGTTAGCTAAAATGCATTACTGCGGTCGTACAGCGCACTGCTTAACCCTCGTGAATAGGGCTGTGTCAATGTGTGTGTGTGCGTGCGTGTGTTAGTGTGTGTGTGTGTGCGCACGTGTGTGTGTGTGTGTGTGTGTGTGTGTGTGTGTGTGTGTGTGGTGGTGGTGGTGAATGGTGAACACATGAAGTAAAGGCTGAATAGTGTGGTGGTGGTGAATGGTGAATACATGAAGTAAAGGCTGAATAGTGTGGTGGTGGTGATTGGTGAACACATGAAGTAAAGGCTGAATAATGTGGTGGTGGTGGTGGTGATTGGTGAACACATGAAGTAAAAGGCTGAATTAGGGCCCCAGACCTGCTGAGATGAATCAGTGAACCCTGCGCTCCGCCCATTGAAGTTTAATAACATTCTGAATGTCAGGGCGCATGACAGCTCACACAATAGTCCCTCTCTCCCTGTTCTTCCTGTGTGTGTGTGTGTGTGTGTCTCTCTCTCTCTCTCTCTCTCTCTCTCTCTCTCTCTCTCTCTCTCTCTCTCTCTCTCTCTCTCTCTCTCTCTCTCTCTCTCTCTCTCTCTCTCTCTCTCTCTCTCTGGTTCATACGTCAACATGATTTATGCCTTTCAGATTAGCCGGTCTGATTTATACAGTATTTAAGTGAGCGGTTCAGTTAAATTGTGTGTGTGTTTGTTTTGCGATATACTTATTTTTTATTATTGATTTTACGATTGTGCATACACACACACACACACACACACACACACACACACACACACACACACACACACACACACACACACACACACACACACATATACACACACACACCTACATCAAGCAGTTGCCATGACTGAAAAAGTTGCTCGTGGCACACAGGAGAAGTTTGCCATCAGGAAGGCGGTTGTCCGGCTAAATCTTCAACTAGGAAGGTGGGTAACTTAAGCATTCATTGTTCAACTAACCAGCACAGTTCACGGGAACACAGCTCTCTATCACAATACTCTCCGTTCTGTGTAGAGCAAGGATCACAGTCTTCTGTTGATAGTTTGATCACAGTCTTCTTTTGATAGTTTCGATCAAAGGCATAAATGGCATGAGCCATTTCAATTTACATTGAACATTTTAATCACTCAAACATAATTGACAATCCCGTGCCTCGTACACCACACGACTCCAGGAGTTGCGAGTTTATTCAACTCTGTTCGCGGGCGAAAAACACAGAAGACAACACCTGAACATAATCAAGAATGTGTCACATTCTGACATGGTCAGCCAGGTCGGTCGGTCAGGTTACGACTGTCTTCACATAGATCTTAACCTCCCTAGTCTGAGTGATCAAACTATACCTCAGCCGTTACCTGAGGTGTCAGCTATCCCTGACGACCCCATCACCAATCACCTACTACATAGTCCTCTTTAGGCGCCGTTGGATCTGACTGATTGATCGCTTCTTCCAATTCTTGGATCTCTCTCTCTCTCTCTCTCTCTCTCTCTCTCTCTCTCTCTCTCTCTCTCTCTCTCTCTCTCTCTGTCTCTCTCTGTCTCTCTCTCTGTCACTCTGCAGTCTTTCAATCCCACTTCTGACACCAGTGTGGCGAGCTTGGCATCAAAGAGAATGATGCCATAGACTGATCTTAATTTGATTTAAACAATCCTGGGCAGCGGAGTACTCAGGAATCGCTAGTTTATTCAACCCCATTCACACTGAACTCCCAACAGCAGGTGCTCATGATCCATTAATCTTCTGCCTCACAGGTCTGCATCTTCAGTCAGTCAGTCGGTCTGTCAGATTTCAACGGCCTGTGTCACATCACATTAACATGAAACTATAAATCAACACTGCAAACACAACATTGCAACTCTACTAAAATCCCCTAAACGAAAATCTATAACACCCCCATAATCCTTTGCGCTAACAAGACACCAGCAGCATCCCCACCCGTCTGGGCGACCCAATTACCTGGGCTGATGATGACGATATAACGTGATATGAACATGAATGTCATTGCTGTCGAGTTCCAAATAATGTTAAAAAAGTGTGTATGTGAACTGTTTTCTTTAAGTCGGAAATATTACTGAATATTAGTACTTTACACAGTACGAGAGTAAGCTGGGCCTAAATTAAGTTATGTTATGCTTCACCTCGCCAAAAATCGAAAGTACAGAAACAATCACACATTAGCATTCTGTTCCCAAGACGGTGCCAAGATGTTTCGCTTTAGGAACACAACGAATACAGTAGGTGGGCGAGTCTTAGCTCTCAGCTCTCTCGCTCCTCTTGTCGTCCCCCCACCCCCCCCCCCCCCCCTGCAAATTGGCGCCCCCCCTTCAGCCCTGCTGGAACCAATGGGTGCCGTCACGGATGCTACGTCCATATTTTATACTGTCTGCGATCCACACACACACACACACCTGTACACACACACACCTATACACACACACACACACACACACACACACACACACACACACACACACACACACACCTATACACACATACACACATACACACACACACACACACACACACACACACACAGAAACACCTACACATGCAAACGACCTCTTTAACAGGGTGTGCGGTTTCGCTCCTAACCCTCCCAATGCAGGGAAGATCCAAGAGGCCATCCTGATCTGTAATTAACCGGCAGCAAAGTGGTTTGGGGGGGAGGGAGGTGGGGGTGAGGGAGGTGGGGTGGGGGGATTGAGGGGTGAGGGAGATGGGGTGAGGGAGGTGGGGTGGCGGGCTTGAGGGGTGAGGGAGGTGGGGTGAGGGAGTGAGGGAGATGGGGTGAGGGAGGTGGGGTGGCGGGCTTGAGGGGTGAGGGAGGTGGGGTGAGGGAGGTTGGGTGAGGGAGTGAGGGAGGTGGGGTGAGGGAGTGAGGGAGGTGGGGTGAGGGATTGAGGGGGGGTGAGGATCGTGGTGTTTAATACGTTCTGTTGGAGCATGACAGCGACGGCCTTGGCTTCACATTCTCGCCAAGACCAATCTGATGCGGTTGTTATATTATTGTATTGTACTATATTTATATATTACATTGTGTATATATTAATATATTGACAGTTTTGGCTTGTTATGGCTTATTGTATCCACGGCCCAGTTTTACCAGTTTAAGCTTTGGACACAAAAGTGTCTGAAAGACTCATAAAGATTCATCATGTAGATTCAAGATTCCAGAACTTTATTTGTCACATACACATGCAGGCTGACCAGTGCAATTTAAAGTGGCAGTATAGAAATTGTACAAAATACAATAGAAAATATTAAAAAAAATATTTAAAAAACGATGATAAACTATGCATAAACTAAGTAAACACAAATATCAAAAATAAATAAAAGTAATGTAAAAAATGTCACAAAGGCTCTGTGTAACGACGACTAGTGTTTGTAACAGACAGACAGTGCAGACGTTGGTTGGCGGGGGGTGGAGGGTTACTCCTCGTGCTTTATTCCCATGATGCATTGCACCCAGAGCACATGGCAGGGGGTTGAGACCACGTGGAAAGATGGAACAGCCGTGTCAGATGTCTTGTCAAAGGATGGGTTTGAGCAACGGCAGCAGCACCCATGACTCGAGACGATAGCACCCTGAGTCACCGGGAGCGAGGAGGGATGGAGAGGCCTTGATCGCGCGTACTGGAAAGTTCGAGAAGGAACCAGTTTCGGTTGCCATGGGAGAAAGACAGTCGAATATAACATTGTGTGAGACTAAGGAGGGGCAGATCTTTGGTGGGCCACCGTCAGGTTGGCGTAGGCCAGCCGGGTGCAAAGCTAGAGATCTCAACTCCGGAGTTTTTGTATGTTGATTAATTCAGTATTGAGCAAACTTTGTATCAGGATAATCATTGGCTTCATAAATAAAGTTTGATCCTTAAATACCGCTTCTGCGTCGAACATAATCTGGCTCCTGTAGTGCACAGCCATATGGGCGCACGGCGGGGATATAGACAACTTATATAGAATATAGTTTTGTACACAACACAAGCATGAAGGGCGATAGAAAAGGTTGCGTGGTGATGTTACTTACCCATATGAATGGATGTTACTCATGGTACCCATAAACCCCTCTCTCTCTCTCTCTCTCTCTCTCTCTCTCTCTCTCTCTCTCTCTCTCTTCTCTCTCTCTCTCTCTCTCTCTCTCGCACTCTCTCTCTCTCTCTCTGTCCTCTCGCACCTCTCTCTTTCTCTGTCTCTCGCACTCTCTCTCTCTCTCGCACTCTCTCTCTCTCTCTCTCTCTCTCTCTCTCTCTCTCTCTCTCTCCTCTCTCTCTCTCTCTCTCTCTCTCTCCTCTCTCTCTCTCTCGCTCTCGCTCTTTCTCTCGCACTTTCTCTCCCTCACACCCTCGCTCTCTCCCTCTCCCTGGTACTCTCTCTTTCTCTCTCACACTCTCTCTCTCTCTCTCTCTCTCTCTCGCACTCTCTCTCTCTCCCCTCTCACTCTCTCTCACATGCTCCCTCTCTCTCTCTTTCTCAGCCCAATATTTCACATCCCAGAACACAATGGCGAAGACCACCGCACCAGAATTTTAATTGACTCTCCGGCACAGGGGTGGATAGAGGGAATGTTAGAGGGCGGGAGAGATGGATGGAGAGAGGGAGGGATGGGTGGAGAGAGGGAGGTGGAGGGATGGATGGAGAGAGAGGTGGAGGGAGGGAGGGGGGAGGGAGGGAGGGAGGGAGGGAGGGAGAGAGGGAGGGATGGATGGATGGAGAGAGAGGTGGATGGGTGGAGAGAGGGAGGGATGGATGGAGAGAGAGGTGGAGGGAGGGCGAGGGAGAGGGAGGGAGGGAGAGGCAGGGTGGAGGGATGGACCGAGGGAGAGAGGGACAGAAAGAGCAGCCTGTCCCCCCCCCCATTGTGTGTGTGTGTGTGTGTGTGTGTGTGTGTGTTTTTTTAAAGACACTGCATTTTTCTGACGATAATTCTAATCCCACCAAGGACCTCTCGGGCCGAACCGAGTGCTTTATCTTCCGTTTGCAGTCATTCTCTCATTAAAACACAATCACAGGCCACCAACTCTAATATACCTTCAACCCATTTCAAAGAGAGAGGGAGAGAGAAAATGGAGATTACAGTGGCCCGTCTGTCCCCCTCTCTCTCGCTCTCTGCTCTCTCTTGCTCTCTCTCTCTCTCTCTCTCTCTCTCTCTCTCTCTCTCTCTCTCTCTCTCTCTCTCTCTCTCTCTCTCTCTCTCTCTCTCTCTCTCTCTCTCTCTCTCTCTCTATGTGACAGGGAATGGAGAAATTCTTTCTCTAATCACTCCCAGAATGAAAGGGCTTTAAAAAAAATCGTTGTATTCTTTTTTTTAATTTTTTTTAACTTAAATCCTTGCTGAGAGAGGTCACTCTTCAGTGAAGGAGCATGGTGGAGATGATGGCGGTCCACACACACACACACACACACACACACACACACACACACACACACACACACACACACACACACACACACACACACACACACACACACACACACACACACACACACACACACACGCACGCACAGGCCCACCTCGATGGCCTTGACTTTCTGTTCAACAAAGGAGTATCCGCCGTCAAAGATGGTGGAAGTTAATTCCAGTGAGAGTGAGAGAGTGCGTTAAAAACAGATGACATTAATACTTGATTGGTCTCCAAATGGCGCCGAAGCCTTTTCTTCCATCGAGTTCTAGGGTCATTATCTGTGAAACTGTAGACTGTGAACTCCAATTCACCGGCCTTTTGGATAAATTTGTACAAATTCGACATTGCCCGGCATTTTATTCAGTTGACACGCAATGTGTAACCTCTCGGGATAATCAGAGTGCAAAACTTTCCATTTTAAAGTTTAGAGTTCGGAGTTCGGCGTTTCTCAGTTAATGGCCCTGTCACACCTTGACGATTTAGCTAACGTATCAAAATTTCTCTAAAACGCTGGCATACGCTGAACTATCAATGTTTTTTTCAATGTTGGGGCGTATACATAGCGTATTCATAACAAATTAGTAACTTATATAGAACATTTCGATAAATGATAGATAACTCGATAACAACGAATGCTGAGCATGTTGCCGGCGTTCCCAACTTATGCCCAACGATAGTCTATAACTTATGCATAGCGCGCGGCAGCGTATCGCCGACGATCACGTGTCGTAGCCTATAAAAAGGCTGCCGCTCGACGAACATCGCTGGGGGCATAGGCAGGAAGTTGGTGAAGGATGCATGGTCCTCGTATCGTCCTCGGAGTTCCACCATAAGCTGGTCGTACATGCAACACTGCCGTCGCCTCCCGATCCATGGTCTCACCCGGTTCCTTCTCCTCCGTTCAGCTCTTCTTCTCCTGGCTCTATTGCCACGCAACTGGTACAGCGTCAAATCGATGAGGTCATGCTGATGTTGGAGGACAGCTAGTAGGTATTCTAGGCCGGATCCTCTGTCTCTCTCGGATGATGACATGGATGATCTGCTCACCGTGGAGTCTTGAGGAGTACTGAGGGGTTCCTCCTGTGAACCACATTTGTATATACCAATTCCCCTAAACGCTGCCAATAGGCCATTAGACGGTAGCTGTAAGTCAGACAGTCTGTCCCCCTCTCTCTCTGGCTCACTCTCGCTCTCTCGTCTCTCTCTCTCTCTCTCTCTCTCCCTCTCTCTCTCTCTCTCTCTCTCTCTCTCTCTCTCTCTCTCTCTCTCTCTCTCTCTCTCTCTCTCTCTCTCTCTCTCTCTCTCTCTCTCTCTCTCTCTCTCGCTCTCTCGTCTCTCTCGTCTCTCTCTCTCTCTCTCCCTCTCGTCGTTTTCTCTCTCTCTCTCTCTCTCTCTCTCTCTCTCTCTCTCTCTCTCTCTCTCTCTCTCTCTCTCTCTCTCTCTCTCACTCTCACTCTCACTCTCTCTCGCTCTCGCTCTCGCTCTCTCGTCTCTCTCTCTCTCTCTCTCTCTCTCTCTCTCCCTCTCGTCGTTGTCTCTCTCTCTCTCTCTCTCTCGCTCTCTCGTCTCTCGTCTCTCGTCTCTCTCTCTCTCTCTCTCTCTCTCTCTCTCTCTCTCTCTCTCTCTCTCTCTCTCGCGCGCGCGCACTCGTCGTCTCTCTCTCTCTCTCGCTCTCTCTCTCTCTCTCTCTCTCTCTCTCTCTCTCTCTCTCTCTCTCTCTCTCTCTCTCTCTCTCTCTCTCTCTCTCTCTCTCTCTCGCTCTCTCTCACACGTTCAGTAAGTTCTGTGGTCGCCCGGAACACGTAAAATATGTCAATATGGGTTGGAGATAAGTTCGATATAAGTTACACATAGGTTCAAAGCGCGTTACTCATAGGTTAAAATAAGTTTTGGGTACGCCAGACATTATTTCGACGTATTTCGACGTACAGCGAAAATAATTTAGCATCTAACCAGAGTGCAAATGTTGCAGTAAAGGGCATGGTGATATAATATCATTTACAGTTTAAATGTACAGGTTAAAAGACAGTCTAGGTATTAAATGTGATATGAGCATAATAAGGTATATGTATATACAGGTAAGTGATAATCTAACGTAGTGATCATGTATGCTATTATTGAAAGCAGGATACAAATATATAAATGTAAATGTATATACAAGTGAGCATATATAAATGTATGACATATATAAATGTATATGTATATACAGGAGTAGGAGCAGTTCTATCAACATATTTAAATATATATGGCAGGTACAGTAACCAGGTATCTTAGTAATAAATATGTAAACTATAGAGAGGTAGGTAGTTGTGATACCGTTTGTTTTTACAGTTTGTTTTTTGTTTTTTGTTTTTTTACAGTTAGTCAGAGACATTGGTGTTGATTGTTATAGGTGTTGAGCAGAGGTGTGGGGCAGGGGCGTGAGCGGGGGGGGGGCAGCAGAGGGGGTATCAGCAGGGGGGGGGGTGCAGCAGAGGGGGGGGCAGCTGGGGGGGGACAGCAGAGGCGTGGCAGCGGGGGGCTGTCTTCGTGGTGCAGAGTTCAGAGAGATGACAGCTGAGGGGAAGAAGCTGTTCCTAAGCCTGCTTGACTTGGAACAGAGGTTTCTATAGCGCCTCTCGGAGGGGAGGAGGGCAAACAGTCCATGGTTGGGGTGAGAGGGGTCAACCACTATTTTTTTGTGCCTTCCTCAGACACCGTTTGTGGTGGGTACAGTGCAGTTGTCGTACCACACTGTGATGCAGTTGGTGAGGATGCTTTCAATAGCACACCGGTAAAGGTTCACCAGAATCTGAGGTGACAGGTGGGCTTTCCTCAGTCTTCTCAGAAAGAAGAGACGCTGGTGAGCCTTCTTTACCAGTGAGGCAATATTGAGGGACCAGGAGAGGTCCTCGAAGATGTGGACCCCCAGGAATTTGAAGCTGGAGACACGCTCAACCTCCGCTCCGTTGATGAGGATGGGGGCGTGTGCGCCAGCTCTGGTCTTCCTGAAGTCGGCGATGAGCTCCTTGGTCTTCTTGGTGTTGAGGGTCAGGTTGTTGTCAGCGCACCACGCCACCAGGTGCTGGACCTCCTCCCTGTAGGCTGCCTCATCGTTGTTTTTGATGAGGCCCACCACCGTTGTGTCGTCAGCAAACTTGATGATGGTGTTTGTACCATGTACAGGAGTGCAGTCGTGGATGAAGAGGGAGTAGAGGAGAGGGCTCAGCACACAGCCTTGTGGAACGCCGGTGTTTAGGGTGAGGGTGGAGGAGGTGAGATTGTCTAACCTGACTGACTGGGGTCTGTTGGTTAGGAAGTCTAGTAACCAATTACAAACTGAGGGGTTGATGTCAAGGTTCTTGGTTTTCATGAGGTCACCATGTTTGAAGATGAGTTTGGAGGGGATGATGGTGTTAAATGCTGAGCTGAAGTTTATGAACAGCATTCTCACGTGGGTGTTGCTCTCATCCAGGTGGGAGAGAGCGGAGTAAAGAGTTGAGGAAATGACGGTAGGCAAATTGGTATTTATCTAGTGAGGGTGACAGGCCAGATTTGAAGTGAGCCAGGACCAGCCTCTCGAAGCACTTCATGATGATGGGGGTGAGTGCAACTGGCACTGGCACAATGGAGGTGGTTTTAAAGCACACGGGGACAACTGCCTGAGTTAGTGAAAAGTTGAAAATGTCAGTAAGGTTCCTGAGCACGCGACCGGGGATGCCATTAGGACCAACTGCCTTATGCGCATTTGTTCTGCTCAGTGCCGCACGCACGTCTGTGGGGGATAGAGTGAGGGGTTGGTGGTCACTGGGGAGAGTGACCCCGGTGGGCAATTCGGGGTTGTTCCGGTCGTAGCAGGCAAAATAATTATTGAGTTTGTAAGGGAGGGATAAGTTGGTGGTTGGGGGGGAGTTGTTGGAGGGTTTATAATCCGTGATGGCCTGGATGCCCTGCCACATGCGTCGGGGATCGGAATCGTTGAAGTGGTCTTCAACCCTTCGCTTGTGTTTGAGCTTGGCCTGCTTGATGCCCTTTTTCAGATTAGCCCTGGCTAAACAGTAGGCCAGTGCATCGCCCGACCTAAAAGCAGCGTCACGTGCCTTTAGGAGTAGGCGGACCTCTCTGTTCATCCAAGGCTTCTGGTTGGGGAATGTTGTGATCTGTTTGAGGGTGGTGACAGTGTCAATGCTGGAGTTGATGTAATCCAAAACAGAGGAGGCGTAGGAGTCAATGTCGGTGTGGGAGTCTAGGGTAGACTGGGAGGCAAACAGGCTCCAATCCGTGTGCAGAAATTGGTTCTGCAACTTAGAGTCTGCTCCCTCAGGCCACACTTTGACTGTCCTAACGGTGGGCTTCACACGCTTGATGAGTGGTGTGTACTTAGGCAGCATGAACAAAGAGACATGATCACTCTGCCCAAGGTGGGGGAGGGGGACGGTTTTGTAAGCATCAGCCTTGTTGGTGTAAACATGGTCTAATGTTCTGTCTCCTCTTGTAGAACAGGAGACAAGCTGGTAATATTTGGGGAGCACAGTCTTTAAGTTGGCATGATTGAAATCACCTAATAAAGGCTGCCTCTGGGTGGGAGTTCTGTTGCTTGTTAATAGCAGAGTACAGTTCCTTCATAGCTAGCTTAGCATTAGCATCTGGAGGTATGTAAGCCGCAGTTATGATGGTGGCTGTAATTTCCCTGGGTTGGTAAAAGGGTCTACATTTAACCATTAGGTATTCTACGTTAGCAGAGCAGTGGCTCTCGGTGGTGGTAGTGTCTGTGCACCAAGTCTTGTTAGTATAGATACACAAACCTCCACCCCTGGTTTTACCAGAGCCCTCAGCTGATCTGTCTGCTCTGTGTAGAGTGAGCCCCGTTAGTTCAATAGCACTGTCGGCGATTCCGCTGTTAAGCCATGTTTCTGTGAAAATCATCACGTTGCAATCCTTAATCCGTTTATGGTTGATAATCCGCAGCCGCAGTTCATCAATTTTGTTCGTCAGAGGTCGTACGTTGGCGAGGAAAACGCTGGGTAGCGACGGGCGATGTGGGTTAGCTCTTAGCCTAGCACGTAGCCCTCCGCAGCTTCCTCTCCTGTGTTTATGTTTTCTCTGCGGGCGATGGGTCCGGTCAGTCGGCCGTGCTGGGGTTGAGGGGTGAGATTCACCGGAGTTTCAGCATGGAGTTGAAGATCGCCGATTAAGTTGCCAGAATGATGTGTGACTTATGAGTAACTTACAAGTAACGTGTGTCAAAAAAAACACCTTGCCGCACTACGACGTATACCAGCGTGTGCTTCAGTGTGGTCTTAACTTATACAAAACTTAACCATAACTTATTCGACGTATGCGTTTTAGAGAAATTTTGATACGTCGGCATACGCTGGCTAAGTCGTCAAGGTGTGACAGGGCCATAAGAGATTGGACCTGCCCAAGAAAATAAATGGTGCAAAAAAAACAACCGACTGACTCAGATGGTCAACTACAGTGAGAGTTTTCTCCTTGTGTGCGATTGAGAGTTGATATAAGGAAAAGAGAATTATTGAACAAAAATAAAACAGGAGCAATAGAGAGTTTGCCTTGAAATGTAAAAAATGTTGTTCAAGGCTCACTTAAAGGGCCCCTATTTAACCACCAGGTGTAAGTGTGATTAGACATTACAAGCTGTTTCAAAAAAATGTCATGTGACTAAAATTGCCATTGACATAGTGACATTACACAGTGGGAGTGCCTACCCAGATGTGTGATGGCTTGATAAGCCAACCAGTTGGTACGGTCCACTGGGTAGGCTGTTAGACTGATCTAGTCTTCATACATCTGGGTGGACACTCCCACTGTGTGGTGTCACCACACATGGCATAATAGGGGCCCTTTAAACTCTGTGGAGTGTGTGTGTGGTTGGTGGCTGGTTTAGGCAGCCTCACCTGGCCTGAGTCAGGCTGATTAGAGTCTGGGGCTGCTGGGTGAGGCTGCACACCTGTGGTGCATTGGCCCAATCAAGGCCCACGGGTTAAACCAGCCATCGCCACACACACACACCAGAGAGGAGCGCTAACATGTCAACACTTACCACCTGCTCTGCCTGCAAACCGCTGTCCTACTCCTCAATTAACCAGTGTAATGAACTATCACCTGTACCTCTGTCATCGGAGGAACCCAGAGAGAAGACACTTCGGCAGCATGTGTGTCTGTTTTGTCATCCTGTTCCTCTCATCTAATGCTGTCCCTGTCTGTCTTGAAGTACGTCAATAGCAGGTCCTATTATTTTCAATTTCAAAGCTGGCCTATTACCAAGAGAATGCCATTGATTTGACGATGAAAGGGATTGAAGGCACCCACCTTGGGACCAAAGATACAGAATGAATATAAAAATTGATATTTTGTATTTATTTATTCATTTGTTCATTTGAGGTCTCTTTTATATTGCATCCATAAGAAGGCTGCGGCATTTGGATAAAAGTCAAATAGTTTGTCATGGTTTTAATGAATTCATCGCACGCTCAACGACACCTTCAGACCTGTCGCATCACATCCTTATCTGTTTCATCCATACCTTTTGTGTCCTTATCTGTTTCCGTACTCCCCCTGCATCCTTACCTTGTTTCCTTACCTCCTACACTATTACCTTGTTTCCTTATCTTATATATCCTGACCCGTTTCCTTTCCCTGGTGT
This sequence comes from Muraenolepis orangiensis, assembly GCA_027704905.1. NCBI lineage: Eukaryota > Metazoa > Chordata > Actinopteri > Gadiformes > Muraenolepididae > Muraenolepis > Muraenolepis orangiensis. The sequence continues at coordinate 18,836,681 of CM051001.1, forward strand.
GTTGTGTGTATTTGTTTCTTAATTCCGAATTAGTTTCCTTACATGTTGCACCCTTAGCTTGTCTCCTTATCTGTTTGTGGTGTGAAGGGGGCGTGGCTTGGTATGCGAGCCGCAAACAATTCCCGGGGTTACCTTGTTTCCTTACCCTGCTACATCCTTACCTGTTGCATCCTAACCTTGTGCCCTGTATCTCCCTCTGTCCTTCCAGAGAGCACAGAGCCAGGAGGTCTGAGCTCCATGGAGGTTTGAGCTCCGTGGGGGGGGGGGGTTTGGGGGGGGGGTTCTGGATATTGTTCTCTCCCCTCATGCTCCCCCTCAGCCATTTGGGGATGTTTGCTCGATGTTTTGCACGCCGGGGGGGGGTCAGAAATTCAAGCTCATTAATGTGCCTTGCCCTTTCTACTGGCGGACAAAGCTGGCCGATGTAAGTGGGGGAGGGGAGGTGGGGTGGGGGGGGGGGGATATGCATGAGGAAGGATGAGAGATATGTCAAAGTCAGCGCAGGCAACTGTCATTAGACGTGATTCAGAGGTCCGTGAGCCAGCTCTCACTTTGTTCTTAAATTATTCATGCAATCTGTCAATGCTGCCATCGAGGCTTCCCCCCCCCCTCTGCATGGACTCAATAATGACAGAAATCCCACGGCTTCCTTCTGCAAAAATCCCTCACTACTCCCTATCACACAAGCCCCCAGTGTAGCGTGTGTGTGTGGGTGTGGGTGTGTGTGTGTGTGTGTGTGTGGGGGTGTGTGTGTGTGGGTGTGGGTGTGTGTGTGTGTGTGGGTGCGTGCGGGGGTGCATGATTTATGCTAACATGGATTTTATCTTGCGCAAAAGTGCACAGAATCGGCATGCATACACGTTGTGTGAAGCATACATCGAGAACCGCCTGAGATTGGTTCCGTGCGAATGGTCCTCTGAGCATTGTGAACATCTTTTCCATCCATCCATCCATCTTCTCCCGCTTATCCGAAATCGGGTCGCGGAGGTAGCAGCTCCAGCAGGGGACTCCAAACTTCCCTCTCCCTGGCAACATCGACTAGCTCTGACTGGGGGATCCCGAGGCGTTCCCAGGCCAGTGTGGAGATGTAATCACCCCACCTGTACCTCGGTCTGCCCCGTGGTCTCCTCCCAGTTGGATGTGCCTGGAAAACCTCCCTCGGGAGGCGACCAGGAAGCATCCTTACTAGATGCCCGAACCACCTCAACTGGCTCCTTTCTACGCGAAGGAGCAGCGGCTCTACTCCGAGTCTCTCACGAGTGACTGAGCTTCTCACCCTATCCCTCAGGGAGATACCAGCCACCCTCCTGAGGAAACTCATTTCGGCCGCTTGTATTCGCGATCTCGTCCTTTCGGTCATTACCCATTGCTCATGGCCATAGGTGAGGGTAGGAACGAAGACTGATCGGTAGATCGAGAGCTTTGCCTTCTGGCTCAGCTCTCTTTTGGTTACAACGGTGCGCCAAAGTGCACCCAATACCGCTCCCGCTGCACCTATTCTCCTGTCAATCTCACGCTCCATCCTCCCCTCACTCGAGAACAAGACCCCGAGATACTTGAACTCCTTCACTTGGGATAAGGACTCCCTCCCTACTTGGAGTAGACAACCCACCGGTTTCCTGCTAAGAACCATGGCCTCAGATTTGGAGGTGCTGATCCTCATCCCAGCCGCTTCACATTCTGCTGCAAACCGATCCAGTGAGTGCTGAAGGTCACATACTGATGACGCAACATCTTTTGCATCATTGCAAATGTTGTCTCATACAATGACAGTGGTGAACAACATATCCCATCAATTGTACCTAAACATCAGCCTCCACCAGCACCTCCATCGTCATCAACGCCACCTCCACCAGCGCCACCAATATCACCTCCACTAGCACCACCCATCATCATCACCACCCCCACCCCCACCATCACCATCACTACCTCCACCCCCAACTACCTCCACCCCCAACTACCACAACCATCACTACCTCGACCCAACAACCCACCCCACCCCGCCAATTGCTGCTGAGAATTATTTCAGATAGCTTGTTTCCTCGTCTGCCCATTTTTGTGTGCAAACTACAAACGGTAAACCTTCCCTGGATGCGTGCAGGCATGTATTATTCAGGATTTACCATACGCAGCCCTTTCACGCTTTCCATAGCCGCACGATCAAAAGCCAATATCGTATATGAAAGATGAGATGAGATAAAATAACCCTATGATGAGTGGTTTCTACTCCAGTGAGTGCTGCTCCAAAGGCGTGCGGAGTGTGTTACTGATGTCTCTTCTTCTAGCTGACATCTTCCATTACCCTTAGCAGCTCTTGGTTTGGATCCAGATAGCGCTTGGAAATTACGCATATGCAAACAACAAATCTCAATGTAAATACGGATCCTGGATCGTGCTACGGTGCATTTCATCTCCCGTAAGGCCACGGGAGAGGGCCTAAGCAAGACGTCCTAACCCCATGCCTCAGTCGCCTTCTGAGGGAAGTGCTTTTTCTAACAAAAACTGGTGCTACATGACCAGAGAACAACAGTTGGAACAACAGCTCATAGAGAACTGGTGCTACATGAGCAGAGAACAACAGTTGGAACAACAGCTCCTAGAGAACTGGTGCTACATGACCAGAGAACAACAGTTGGAACAACAGCCCTAGAGGTGCTACATGACCAGAGAACAATACAAAAAAGTATTCCTTTAAATCCAAATCCATTCCGTATGAGTCTTGTTTGGATGGATTAGATGTAATGTCACCTGCAGAAGCAGGCAAACAAATGCCACACAAACGCAATACTATGAACACACACCCACACCACGAATATGACACATACAGAAACACACACACACACACACACACACACACACACACACACACACACACACACACACACGCACACACACACCTCAGGAAGTTCTCTGTAAATAAACAAGACGGCTGTATCCAACGGTGATATAATTAGGAAGCACCTGGCGAGCAAGCAGATTACCAACGCTGCGGTAACCAAGCCTGACGGGCCCGTCTCCGTGACGACACCGGAACAACACCGTAGTTGAGAGAGAGAGGCCCCTCAGCCCTCTCTCTCTACCTCTCTCTACCGCTCTCTACCTCTCTCTACCTCTCTCTACCTCTCTCTACCTCTCGCTACCTCTCTCTACCTCTCTCTACCTCTCTCTACCTCTCTCTACCTCTCTCTACCTCTCTCTACCTCTCTTTATATCTGAGAGAAGTCTAACCAGAAGTCTACCAGCAGGAGTGTTACATTTGGTTTACAGTGGGGGGGGGGGCGGCTCTATATATGCGTGCAGGAAAATCGAAGTCTTTTGTGGTCCCCACCTAAAGTCGTCCATTCCAAAACCCTGAGGAACAAACATTTAAAAGCACCTCTTTCTTCTTATCCCTGGGTCATATTGAGATCTTGTCTTAACCTTTTGGACGCTGGGTATTGTTTGTCTCCTGTGGGGTTGTGGTGGGGGGTGGCGTGGGGGGGGGGAATATGATAAAAGCTGTTTTTCCTTTTCACGAGGCCTCTTATCTCCCAGACACACCTTCTGCTTAAATCGCCAGCCGCCATCCGGAGGTGTTCTTCACTGTGAGCTACGTGGCTAGGAGGAATGCCGATGGATTTGTTCTGATTCTTTTGCTCTTATTCTTCTGATATTGTATATTTGTTTATGTCTTCACAGAGAGACCTTACCTGTGTGTTTTTGGTATTTCGGAACTTAAAGTTGTGTGTGTGGGGGGGGGGGAGCTGACTTATTGTACTTTTACCTGAGCACTGGAAAAGTGCTCATAGATGCTTTGTTCTGAAAGAAATGCACTTATGACTTATTCTGGTGTACTAGTAGTTCTCTTGCCTACCTGTGTTGAATGCACTCTCTGTAAGTCGCCTTGGGCAAAAGCAGAACATTTACGAACATACGACCAAGTGCCACTTTACGAACATACAACCAAGTGTTTTGTCTAAAATGTCAGTGGGAGATCCACTCTTGCCATAGAAGGCAGGTGGTCGGTTGTACATTTCAGCCTGGTGGTCTGCCTTGCTCTCCATGCCCTACCGACATTATCATTTCACAAAACTCTAAATACCTCACTGCACACTCAATGGATTCAATAACTTGTATTGAGGTACACACTGAGTAATTATTTCTTACTCATGCTGCATTCAGACCTTTTGAATTGTTCGGGAAATATAAGTCTTTTAAAAAACATATCACATTCGAGGCAGGTCGTGTCACACCTCACCTTTCACCTTCCATTATGTCTGCCATTACTCTGAAGGTTATCGCGACCTGGCTTTTTATTAGAGTTTTGTCTGCCTCTACTTTTGACACACTCTCCCATTTCAGCTAC
>CM051001.1:18846025-18901025 GCA_027704905.1 Muraenolepis orangiensis
ATACAGTTCTTATTAAAAATGAGAAAATAATCAGTACTTTTAGTTGGTCAAGTATTTAATTCACACAGTCGAGTATACACAACTAGGCTTTACCATGTGGTAATTGTTAAGGCCTATGGACTATTTATTTATTGAATAACCATGAAGCATGCTATATAGTGATTTATATTGTTATCGATATATAAAATTACCTATAGCTAAGAGAATCTTAGCTACCATGTTGTGCATTAGGACGACATGCCAGTAACGGTCTGTCGTCACTCGGCTATGTGCTTCCCTCCGGTGGCCGTTTTGCCAATGGGTGGTTTTCACCCACGTGACTAAGTCCTTGACAACGGTTGCTATCCGCCATGTTGGAGCCCCTCGAACGTAAACACCGAGTCACAATACAGACGCTCGAGTGAAGAAAGTGAAGAATGGTTCATTGTATTATAGTTGCATTTGGTTTGGGGACAGCCCGCTATGAACTGGGACAGATGTAATGTGGACTGGAAACCTACGCTTAACCTCGGGAAAAGACAATATAGAGAGGAAAACGTTGAGGCGGCTGCAAACATAATAATATATATAGCAACATGCTACTATATAATACATTACAGTTATAGATATATAGCAACATGCGTCCATAAAATAATAGTTATAGATATATAGCAACACGTTACTATAAAATACATAACGGTAATAAAGGAGCATGTTACTATATAGTAAATCATTGACATAGTATAGTATAGTTGGACATCGTATCATCTCAATGTATGTAGTATTTAGTAGTATGTTCATATTAATATATATAACTTATTTATTATATAGTATCATGTTCATATATAACTATCATGTATTATATAGTAACATGTTGAATTTTCTTGTACAGAGGCTACGAACCCGGACACCATTTGGTTAAATGCCTCCAAGCTTTTATAGGCCTTAAATTGCTGTAATAGCTGGTCTCCAAAACGAGGTAGCTCAGCAAATCTGTAGCCTCACTCAGGGTCAAACTGATCGGGATACTAGCGGGGTCGACACCAAACAGCGATATGTTTTGTAAATATCTCCTCTTTATATGTATTTTGAGACATTTTGCGTACTCGGAAAGCACTGGGATATCTTTAGCTAGATATTCCAAGTCATCCTTGCTTTCTTTCTGTGAAAGATCCATAAAAAAGTAGAAAAGAACGTGAGAGCTAGATACAAATGGCTTATGTTTACATCGATGTTAACACTGAGAGGGGCTCCAACATGGCCGACACCCAAATATAGACCTCTGACGTCATCTGAAAACCACCCATAGAGTGTTGTGATTGTGAACACAAGGCAAAACAAGCCAGACAACTTTGCATAGGCCTAATGTATTTCCCAAAATATCACAACAAGCTTTATATAACGTTATCACAGCAATAAGGATCCATGGTCATTTATGATGTTTGGGTATAGCCTAATAATCAGAATACATGATTATGTTGTTGGCTGTCTTATTTGATTTGTCTACAGACACACACATAAATCTGCATCTTTCATATATGAATATGTATAGAAATGTGCTATTACCATTTGTGATGTATTTGCTGGTTTGTTTTCATTGTTTCTATGCTATTCACTTCTATAACACACTGAGAAACATTATCCAAACTATACAACCCAGATGAATGATAACTAGATCAGCCTACGAGCCTACCCAGTGGACTCATCATATCAACTGGTAGGCTTATCCATGCATCTGGATGGACACTCACACAAAATGTCACTATGTGTGTCAATTACAATTTCAGTCACATGACAATTTTGGAAACTGCTTGCAATGCCTAATCACACCCACACACCTGGTGGTGAAATAGGGGCCCTTTAAATGACAGCTGACATCTCCTAAAACAGGAGAAGTGCTTGGGGTAAGTAGCCTCCCTCTATAGCAGAAACTCAGGAGCCTCCGCTGCTCTTTGACAAGGTCCTCTGCCCACATGATCACTATGATTCGGCCATTTTGGGTAGAAGAAGCAAGACTCTGCATATTTCGTTGAACTCTGAAAACAAATAATGCAACAGTAATGGTAATGGACTGCTTTTATATAGCGCTTTTATCCAAAGTCATGCATCACATTCACCCATTCAACCACCGATGGCTGAGTCAGCCATGCAAGGAGGCAGCCTTGCTCAAGGACACCTCGGCAGTTTTTGCTAGGAGGAAACAGTAAACACATGCCTTTACTTTTAGACTTTTAGAAAGGCTTAACATTTATAGTGTGTTATAACCGTGTAGCCATTGACGCTGCTGCCTGTGGCTTCTATGGGCTCCTCTAATGACAAAGACACAGGTGGATGTTGACTAAATGATCAGGGGTGCGTTTCCCGATAACGTGGTCTCTTAGCGTGTTACGAAGACTTGAAAGGTATACCTTACTAAAGTTGTTTACTGTTCTACGTGTGTTCCCCGAACTATCCCTTAGGAGGTTGCTTAAGGTATACCTTCTTACGTCCGACGTTAGTAGATGCTGTCCATAACAATGGTGCTGAATGTGTTGAAATCGATGGCTCGAGAATCGACTTTTCACTCCATGTAGCGACTGCTTCACCGCGTTATGAGAGGCAGTGGAGTAGCGGAGGCCCCCGCAGACCCCGCGGTGCGGGGGAGCCCCGGAGTTTAGGAGGCCCCCACCCCCAGGGCCCCCCCACTCCCTGTTAAGTTGCTAGGCACCACGGCTTGACTGGCCATCTGGCATACCTGCCGGCCCGGACCACCACCCTACCATCGGACTTCACGGTCGCGTCAAAACTTACAAACTCAATTATCAAACCGTAAATATAATGATTGCCTAAAGGTGGCACGAGCGCGCCACCTCAGATTGTGATATCAAGCCTCTTCCCGCTACACCACCTCAGCAAATTACGCCAAGCGCCACGGGCTAAGGGGGTAACTACGCCGAGTTTGCCTGGCAAGAGTCGGTCCAACAAGGTTTAGAAGTTGCAGGATTTCCTGCCGTGGGAGGCGAAATTTGAGCCGGAGTGAGCTGAAAACATCGATAAGGTAGAGTTAAGAGAGGTCCAGACCTGCCTTACGAAAGTGTCACTTACGGAAGGTATACTTAGCTAAGAACGTTTCGGGAAACACGGCGAAACGTTAAGGTACAGCTTAAGGTATAACTTACGAACGACGTAGCGTTAAGAAGGCTTCGGGAAACGCACCCCAGTTCATTGCATAGTTTAAGAATGGTTCATCAAGCAGAGCAGGTGGTACGTGCTGACATGTCCGCTGTCCTCGTGCGGGTGTGCGGTGATGGCCGGTTGAACCTGTGGGCCTCGATTACCAAGGACCCACAAGGTGTGCAGCCTCACCAACCCCAGAGTCTCATCAGTCTGACAGGGGTCAGGTGAGGCTGCTTAAACCAGCCACCAACCACACACACTCCACAAGCAGCAATACAATATTTGTGGAGCCAGGTCATTGGCTAAACAATGAATTGATACAAACAAGGTTGTGAAAAGTGGTGGGGACAGCAGCTCAGATGAAAATAACATTTTTAAACTGATTTTTAAATATGATATTTTAGGCAATGCAATTTACGGCACATCAAAGGAGCATGTCTTGGGTGATTTTTGACATTTATTAATGTCAAACATTGAGCAGCCACTGATTGTTAGATAAATAAAAATAAAAAATAAACAAAGTCTAAGCTCAGACACTGCACTCCAGCAGTAGTTCAGTTACAGCAACAACAACATTATGGTCCACTCCAATGACTTCTCCTACCACTGCAAGTGGAAACACGCATTGCCGCGTGCTTAGATTACATATTATAGATAGGTATATATTGTTCTACATATTGTTGCATATTGTTTGCCAACTTATTGTACTTTTTCCCTTACACTTTTGCCTGAACTATTGTACTTCTACCTGAGCACTGGTTCAGTTATTGGAGACTTGTTAGAAATGAAATGCACTTTTGACTTCTGGTGACGAGTTGTTCTCTTACCTTCCTTTGTTGAAACACACTACTGTAAGTCGCTTTGGTTATTTTTATTTAGTTGAGCACTAGATTAGTAGTTTGCGGGTCAAATTGGGTTCTGTGATGATTTTCCCTGAAAGTATTGCATTGTTGTTAATGTGATTCTCTCGACTAAAGTTGCTAATAATATTTGCTCTATGATAACGATATTTATTTTTCTATCTATTATTATCTTGACTGCTATACCAACACTCCACCGTACATTTGAGGATGGCCAGTCGCTGCCAGTCTCTGGGCTCTGAGTGGTCTGGCATGCGGCTGCCGACCCTCTTCCAGACCCAGGGGCTCCGGGTCTGCTGCTGGAACCTGGAGCAGGTCACTCTGAAGGACAGGACGTCCGTTATGGAGAGGTAGCCCAGAATGACCTCCATCTATGGTATAGAGATACACAGTAGGCATTGGATTATATGATTAGAACGTAGCCTGGGTATATAAAAACAGATCATATTAATGCTTAAATATGTCAATCACATATTTATATGTTATATATATATATATATATATATATATATATATATATATATATATATATATATGTATATGTATGTATGCACAGTATGCATGTATGTACAGTATGTTCATATCCAATGTTGTAAACACCCCAACTCTTACCCTTTATTAAAATCTGTAATCTATGGGGTAAGTAGGCCTATGGGAGCTGCTTTTTGTAATCTGTATTGAATCATTGAAGACCTCACATTTAATCAAATCAATAATGTAAGCTTCATCGATCAACAGGCTCACAAGTTATTAAAAAGTTTCAGTTAAAGGAGGGCAAAGGGGGTTTCTTACAATCTCAGGTGGTACATCCTGAATACAGGCCACGGGTCTTTCAGCTGTCCTCTGTCGCTGTTCCTTCTTTGCAGGTTGTTGCTTATCTGCCATCGGTAGACTTTGATAACACACTAGCTAAACTCACTTACTGCTGCCAGTTCGTTCGTTCCTTCGTGTGTAAATGATTTCTGCACATTTGGTCCAGCCTTATGGGGCAGAATTCTAAAAATGAGGTCATGGTGGAATGCATTCCATTTGACCTCTGTGTCATAGTGGAATGCATTCCACTATGACCTCTATGACCTACACAGAGGTCATGGTGGAATGCATTCCATTATGACCTCTGTGTCATAGTTGTCTGAACACGCTCGGAACGCGTGCATGCTTGCTTGCTTGCGTGCGTGTGTGCGTGCATGCTTGCTTGCTTGCGTGCGTGCGTGCGTGCATGCTTGCTTGCGTGCGTGCTTGCGTGCGTGCGTGCTTGCGTGCGTGATTGCGTGCGTGCGTGCGTGCGTGTGTGCGTGCGTGCGTGTAGAATAGTTGTTTGATTATTATTTGTTTTGCTTGTATATTTTGTAATAACAGTGTCCATATTAAATGTTATTAAACATAACAATATAACAACATAAATACTGTGATCAAATGGGTGGTTTTCACCCACGTGACTAAGTCCTTGACAACGGTTGCTATCCGCCATGTTGGAGCCCCTCGAACGTAAACACCGAGTCACAATACAGACGCTCGAGTGAAGAAAACGATGGTCCATTGTATTATAGTTGGCTGTGATACAATGAAAGGACGGCGTAGGACTATTCCGTATACCTTCTGTTATACATGATCAAGGTGAAGAGTTCGAAAAACTTACTGAAGAGAGAAGAGAAGCTTGGATTTCGGCAATAAGTCGAGATGATACAACAACTTTTGTATCAATTTTGCACTGTAAATTCAATTTCACTTTTCACTTTTCACATGTCACTTTTTCAGTATTCAGTTATTTATTAGTATTTATTACTGCCAATTTGCATTATACGTATTGTTGTGTATTGTATATACCTACGTATTACTGTAATAATACTGTAAATTGTGCAATTCATCTATCAATACATTTAGATTTCATTTAGAGTTAATTTAGTTATATCTTGTTTATACTAGTTTTGTTTAGTTAGTTTGTTGTTATTTAGTTTTTAGCTTTAGGTATTAGTATATTTGTGTGTGCATTTATTCCCTCTGTGTCAACTGTTGCACCTTAATTTCCCTCGGGATAAATAAAGTAATCTGAATCTGAATGAATCTGAACTAAAGACATCCTGAAGAGTGAGAGAGTTTGCACAAAGCATTTGGTTTGGGGACAGCCCGCTATGAACTGGGACAGATGTAATGTGGACTGGAAACCTACGCTTAACCTCGGGAAAAGACAATATAGAGAGGAAAACGTTGAGGCGGCTGCAAACATAATAATATATATAGCAACATGCTACTATATAATACATTACAGTTATAGATATATAGCAACATGCTACTATATAATACATTTCAGTTATAGATCTATAGCAACACGTTACTATATAATACATAACAGTAATAAAGGAGCATGTTACTATATAGTAAATCATATACATAGTATAGTTGGGTATCGTCTCAATTATGTAGTATTTAGTAGTATGTTCATATTAATATATATAACTTATTTATTATATAGTGTCATGTTCATATATAACTATTATGTATTATATAGTAACATGTTGCATGTTGCACCATTTGGTTAAATGCCTCCAAGCTTTTATAGGCCTTAAATTGCTGTAATAGCTGGTCTCCAAAACGAGGTAGCTCAGCAAATCTGTAGCCTCACTCAGGGTCAAACTGATCGGGATACTAGCGGGGTCGACACCAAACAGCGATATGTTTTGTAAATATCTCCTCTTTATATGTATTTTGAGACATTTTGCGTACTCAGAAAGCACTGGGATATCTTCAGCTAGATATTCCAAGACATCCTTGGTTTCTTTCTGTGAAAGATCCATAAAAAAGTAGAAAAGAACGTGAGAGCTAGATACAAATGGCTTATGTTTACATCGATGTTAACACTGAGAGGGGCTCCAACATGGCCGACACCCAAATATAGACCTCTGACGTCATCTGAAAACCACCCATAGAGTGTTGTGATTGTGAACACAAGGCAAAACAAGCCAGACAACTTCGCATAGGCCTAATGTATTTCCCAAAGTATCACAACAAGCTTTATATAACGTTATCACAGCAATAAGGATCCATGGTCATTTATGATGTTTGGGTATAGCCTAATAATCAGAATACATGATTATGTTGTTGGCTGTCTTATTTGATTTGTCTACAGACACACACATAAATCTGCATCTTTCATATATGAATATGTATAGAAATGTGCTATTACCATTGTTGATGTATTTGCTGGTTTGTTTTCATTGTTTCTATGCTGTTCACTTCTATAACACACTGAGAAACTTTATCCAAACTATACAACCCACATGTATGATAACTAGATCAGCCTACCAGCCTACCCAGTGGACTCATCATATCAACTGGTAGGCTTATCCATGCATCTGGATGGACACTCACACATAATGTCACTATGTGTGTCAATTACAATTTCAGTCACATGACAATTTTTGGAAACTGCTTGCAATGCCTAATCACACCCACACACCTGGTGGTGAAATAGGGGCCCTTTAAATGACAGCTGACATCTCCTAAAACAGGAGAAGTGCTTGGGGTAAGTAGCCTCCCTCTATAGCAGAAACTCAGGAGCCTCCGCTGCTCTTTGACAAGGTCCTCTGCCGACATGAGCACTATGATTCGGCCATTTTGGGTAGAAGAAGCAAGACTCGGCATATTTCGTTTAACTCTGAAAACAAATAATGCAACAGTAATGGTAATGGACTGCTTTTATATAGCGCTTTTATCCAAAGTCATGCATCACATTCACCCATTCAACCACCGATGGCCGAGTCAGCCATGCAAGGAGGCAGCCTTGCTCAAGGACACCTCGGCAGTTTCTGCTATGAGGAAACAGTAAACACATGCCTTTACTTTTAGACTTTTAGAAAGGCTTAACATTTATAGTGTGTTATAACCATGTAGCCATTGACGCTGCTGCCTGTGGCTTCTATGGACTCCTCTAATGACAAAGACACAGGTGGATGTTGACTAAATGATCAGTTTATTGCATAGTTTAAGAATGGTTCATCAAGCAGAGCAGGTGGTACGTGCTGACATGTCCGCTGTCCTCGTGCGGGTGTGCGGTGATGGCCGGTTGAACCTGTGGGCCTCGATTACCAAGGACCCACAAGGTGTGCAGCCTCACCAACCCCAGAGTCTCATCAGTCTGACAGGGGTCAGGTGAGGCTGCTTAAACCAGCCACCAACCACACACACTCCACAAGCAGCAATACAATATTTGTGGAGCCAGGTCATTGGCTAAACAATGAATTGATACAAACAAGGTTGTGAAAAGTGGTGGGGACAGCAGCTCAGATGAAAATAACATTTTTAAACTGATTTCTAAATATGATATTTTAGGCAATGCAATTTACGGCACATCAAAGGAGCATGTCTTGGGTGATTTTTGACATTTATTAATGTCAAACATTGAGCAGCCACTGATTGTTAGATAAATAAAAATAAAAAATAAACAAAGTCTAAGCTCAGACACTGCACTCCAGCAGTAGTTCAGTTACAGCAACAACAACATTATGGTCCACTCCAATGACTTCTCCTACCACTGCAAGTGGAAACACGCATTGCCGCGTGCTTAGCAGACATCTCAAATTGGATGTCGATGCACCACCTAAAGCTCAACCTGGACAAGACTGAGCTAGTGTTCTTCCCGGCAAAGGGCTGTCCGCACCGAGAGCTGGCTGTCACCATTGATGATGCTGTGGTGACACCTACTCGGACCGCAAGGAATCTGGGTGTGACCCCGGATGACCAACTGTCGTTCTCGGCAAACATTGCATCGGTGACACGCTCCTGCAGATTCCTCCTCTACAACATCAGGAGGATTCAGCCTTTTCTCACTGAAAAGGCTGCGCAGGTGTCATCCAGGCTCTTGTCATCTCCCGGCTGGACTACTGCAACTCCCTCCTTGCTGGCGCCCCGGCATTTGCCATCAGGCCCCTGGAGCTCATTCAGAAAGCTGCAGCTCGCCTGGTGTTCAACCGCCCCAAGTACTCCCACACATCTACCCTCCTTCGGACTCTACACTGGCTACCTGTAGCTGCTCGCATCCAGTTCAACACCTTGGTGCTAGCCTACAAGGCAGTAAAAGGTACTGCTCCATCCTACCTCCAGGCAATGGTCAAGGCCTACATCCCAACCCGTCTGCTTCTTCGGGCCGTCTGCTTGCACCCTCACTTAGGGGCCCGTGTGGCCGATCTACGCGGTCACGGCTCTTCTCCGTCCTGTGGCCCCGATTTGGTGGAACAAACTCCCCACGGAGGTCACGACTGCAGAGTCACTCCCCATCTTCCGCCGCAGGCTGAAAACCCATCTCTTCAGGACACACTTCCCGGATCCTTCCTCGTAGCGTCAATTAAGTCAGTCAAAAGTAGATTACATATTATAGATAGGTATATATTGTTCTAGATATTGTTGCATATTGTTTGCCAACTTATTGTACTTTTTCCCTTACACTTTTGCCTGAACTATTGTACTTCTACCTGAGCACTGGTTCAGTTATTGGAGACTTGTTAGAAATGAAATGCACTTTTGACTTCTGGTGACGAGTTGTTCTCTTACCTTCCTTTGTTGAAACACACTACTGTAAGTCGCTTTGGATAAAAGCGTCTGCTAAATGACTGTAATGTAATGTAATGCAATTATAGAGAAGCACCCTCAAGAATGGCCTGAAACCAAAAAACGCTCTCCCCCTCTCACACCAAAACGATTTTACTATTTTGTTTCTTCGCCATCGCTAACTTCTCATATCACTGTACGTCTGCTGCGCTGTCATTGGTCAAAAGTCAGAGGCCTGGGCTGAATGAAAGTAGCCCTAACAGTCAGCAAATCAAGGGGGCGTGTAATGACACCTGTCAATCACTTAACAACAAAGATGATTGGACGCTGAAGCTGCTGTGTTTGGGCTGTAAAAAATAAGCCCATTTAGATATATCCCGGGTTTTTCTTGTGACCATGTTGTGCTGTTGCTGCAGAAATAGAAAAAATTGCGAAGTCCAACGGGAGGGGGCCCCCCGTCCAGCTTGGGGCCCAAGGCAATTGCCTACTTTGCCTACACTGTTGCGACGCCCCTGTATATTGGATATATATATAATGAAACTCATACATAGTTCGGAGAATAGTTCAGGGCGAAACCACAAAGTAGGTGATATTTCTGAGCTGCTCTTCCAACTTTCCCCCGCACTCCGCGTAAAGCTGAGGTAGCGCAGGTCGAGACATGTTTTGGCCCAGGCAGCACGTAGACCTACTTGGCGTCAATTACCTTCATTAGCTTCTTGAAGCCAGACATCTTTTTCAACGGTGCTTATGGGCATTACGTCTTTAGCGATGCAATAGTAATTTAATGTGTTTTTCCCTTGTATCGCTTGCACTTCTTTCCTTAAGGGCTAATGGCTGAAAACACGTTGTTGTTGTAAGTGGGTGCAGCGTCAATAAAGGGCAAGCCTATTTCTGCAGCGTGATTGGCTGTTCATGTTGCATCTGGCAGGTAGAGGTTTTTATTATCGAACAAAAATCTAATAATTTTCTTAAAGTTATCGTGGAAATGGCAGCTGCCGATTAATTTAAATGTGTTTCCTTGGCTCATAAAATGCCCAAATCTTCCAAAACCAGCTCAGCGCAGCAGGTGGCCCAATGGGGTGTAGGACACTAGGTTCAGTTAGTTTGAACGGCTCACAGCCTGTAGGTGATGCTGCGCCATCTAGTGGACAAACACCTTGCTGGAGAGGATGGACAATACTCCTATTCTATTGTATTGTATTGACTTCCATTAAGGTAATACAACATGGCTTTGATCAAGAGGCTCATATCTTACATATCTTATTTAGTAATTGATCAGACGTTCATCTATGCTATGTTAGGCTGCAAACTTTGGGGATCAAACCCAGTACATTACATTCAGGTGATTAATATATTGTCCCTCCACACACTGATGGTGAATGGAGACTCCACTGTGTGTATGTGTAGAAATATCCTCCCTCCAAACACTGCTGAAGAGGTGAATGGAGACTCCACTGTGTGTGTGTGTGTGTGTGTGTGTAGTAATATTCTCCCTTCAAACACTGCTGAAGAGGTGAATGGAGACTCCACTGTGTGTGTGTAGTAATATTCTCCCTCCAAACACTGCTGAAGAGGTGAATGGAGACTCCACTGTGTGTGTGTGTGTGTGTGTGTGTGTAGTAATATTCTCCCTCCAAACACTGCTGAAGAGGTGAATGGGGGCTGCACTGATGTGTGTGTGTGCTCTGGGAGGACTGCACGTCTTAGCGCACGTCTTACACATAGCTTGGCGATTATCAAACCGCAAACGGGCCGTGTACAGTCTCTGGTTAGATTGCAGAAAATGGCTGTTCAATGTTGTTTAAAAAAACACATTTTCAAAACAATTTCTCAGTGACCACATTGGAGCTCATGCCTCCCTCCAAAAAGGTGCCACAATGGGTTATATGTTTATTTTTGATCACATCCCTGCATTGACTATCTACTTTTTACAAATGTTTGACTATATTCAATTTATAAATGTATATATAATATAATATGCACGCAAATGTTAAAATGAGTTGAATTGAAACTTCATTTGCATGTGTTAATTCACAGATTAAGGGTACAAGACAAGGAAAGAACACAAGAAAACAATATATATATAAAAACAAAAATATTTTGTGTTTATTTTATTACCCCAGAGAGCAAGCATACGGCCTACCCATAACACCGTAGTGCTATGGACAGAGCCAGGGCGACTGTGGCAAGGAAAATCTCCCCCGTCCAAGGTCCCCTCCACACAGAGACTACATGGACATAAAAACTGAACTCATTCAGAGCACTGGAAGAGATGCGGTGGGGCACCTGCACCTCCCCCTGGTACTGCTGGTTGACATGTGAGCTGCTGGTCGCCATGTGAGTCTGCGGTGGGCTGAGGATGATCCCAGATGTGCAGATCCTGGGTGTCTGTGAGGAAAGATGGGGGAGGAAGAGGGGGGTTATTATTGATAGCTGCAGCTACGCTAGTCTAGTACTGTGATGTCTAAAACTTGGCTATACTCTTTACCTTTGCTGGTAATAGAGTAATAGATAGGTAATAGAGTAGCAAAAGAGTTAGCGAGTTAATCTAAATTATAGACTGTAGGATGAGCAAAACTATCATTAAGCACCTGTACTATTATTTCACAATTATAGGTATATATATCGTTTTTTCCTATAAGTCAATGCTTTATTTTGCCCAGGTTGCACGCTAGATTAGTAGTTTGCTGATATAATTGTGTTTAGTGATTATATTCCATAAAAGTATTGCATTATTATTGCGTTAGGAACTGAGGGCAGAGCAAACAGAGATCAGTATGAATACATGCAATTCATTATACTCACCACCCTCAGCTGCGGTGTTGGACTTAGTCGCATTACCCTCTCACCAACCCCCCCCCCCCCCCAACCCCCCCCCCCCTGCCAAGCCATGCTCATGGGAAGCCATCATCATCGCTGAGCCGTTGCTCAGCGATGTCGTGGCTGCTGAGCAGGTACAGACAGTTCATGGTGGCGCAGATGGAGTGAGCGGTACTGGGCACCTGACAGAAACACACAGAGAAAGAGAATTGGATTTAAAAAAAGGAAATGAGATTGTAATTTTTATGGAAAGGCTCAACCTCATATAGTAGAGTGTGTGTGTGTGTGTGTGTGTGTGTGTGTGTGTGTGTGTGTGTGTGTGTGTGTGTGTGTGTGTGTGTGTGTGTGTGTGTGTGTGTGTGTGTGTGTGTGTGTGTGTGTGTGTGTGTGTGTGTGTGTGTGTGTGTGTGTGTGTGTGTATGCAGCCGTATCCAAAGCTGTTCTCTCCCAGTGTGAACAGAAACCCCTGATCATCCACCAGGAAGAGATGTCCCGGGCCGAGCCAACCATTCACCACCTGCAATACGCAGAAAATCCAAAAAACTTCAAAAGTCAGGCAAATTACAAAGGTTTTTGTCATATAGTGACAATGTTGACATTGTTACCTTGTTCAGAACCTTGCGCCTAACGAAGAAAGGCAGTTCCCTATAGATCTTCATGTTGCTGTCGTTGGTAAAGACCTCCAGAATCGCTGCGTCGCCAACTTTAGAGGACACATAATACATATAATCTATAATAGGTATCTCAGAGGCTCTCAAACTGGTTTAACATGAGAGGACGTGCACCCTGTTGGGACATGCCACGAAAATTCCCTCCTAACCATGAAATGATATCCATTCAAGTGGTCAAGTGGATCAGAAGGGTTAGGTTAGGGTTCAGGGTTAGATGTTACCCATATGGGTTAAGGTTTAGGGCTTAGTGTGATTGCGAGTTGTTGCGCATACCAGTCAGGTAGAGAGTGCTGCCATGGCTGCTGTGGATTTGGCGGATGGGTCTCTGGTGAGGGTCTCTGATGATCCTGGGGTTCATGTCTTTTATGTTGATGGGACCGCCGACATGCCCGATCAGATGAATAGTGAACTGCTCGTAGTTGAACTCGTACACCTCCCCGGTGTCTGAGAGAAAGAGCTTAAGTTGATGATTGGAGGATTGGACTGTAACCCCTGCACTGAACATGCATGGGTATAAAACACACTGGATCTACCAGTATATCCCAGCGTGGTCTGGTGGCTTTGGTGAGTGTTACACATTGGTTGGTTACAGGCTTCTACACTTGAGTATTTTTTGATCTAATATACCATCAGTCAATACAATGCCATCTAAAAGTGAATCAGTTTAGAATCAAAAGGCGAATACGTCCGCTCCACTTAAATAATAATACATTCAAATGAATCTCCTTTCTTAAACCACTGACCAGAGAGCAGCAGCAGCTTCTGGGGGACCTCAGGGCCTGTGATGCGGATCTGAGTGAAGACCACAGAGCCTTGAATGACCGAGTTCATTATGAGTTTTCCCGTGTCCTGGTAGTAGACCCTCACAGCTCTGCCGCCATCCTCGGTCATGGCCAAGACAACAATTAATATGTTGTAGCAGATGTCCCGGGCAGGCTCAACGGCAAACTGAAAAATAGAAGATAAATAAAGGTTAGGTTGTGGGGGGGGGGGGGAAACTGTCCTCTTTTTGTTGTGTTCGCACCACAGGAACTAGGAACCATCGTAGTTCCCAGAACGCTGTTTTGAGGGCCTTTTTTTAGCTCCTAAATCAGAGCAGGTACTCTCCCACCTACCTCCCACATTTGGTGAGGTAGGTGTAGGGGGATTGGTCGAACACGAGCCAATACACCACCGACGACCGCCATTTTGAAATATCTGTGTTTACCGTAAACTTTAAAAAAAAAAAAGCCAATGAAGGAACCATTCCTCCCTAGGTCCCTATTTCCTAGTTCCCCAGTGCCCAGAAATGTTTGGTCAGAAAGCACCTATTATTGGTACTTATGTGGTTCTCTTAACATGTTAATAGCACACATTACCACATGCTTACTAATGAATACACGTTGCAAGAGTCTTGAGAATTTGTAACAGAAATGTTACAAATGAACAAATGAAATGAAACATCCTGCAGCACGTTACTGTGTACTTCTTACATCCACGACGTCATGGCAGAGGACGGTGGGCGGGGTCAGCGTCTCTTCACCATTCACCTCCCTCAGCACGTGGAGGGTGCCCTGGTAGTCCAAGACCATCATGCAATTCCGGCCACACACCATCCGCTTGTATCCGTAAGCCCCGGAGGGGTCGATGGCCCTGGAGGGGGAGGCCTGGGAGGGCCGTGTCTCCCTGCCCAGTCCATGGATGTGCAGCCCCTGGGTGTCTGTCAGGAAAGAGTTATTTTTATTTAGTTGAGCACTAGATTAGTAGTTTGCGGGTCAAATTGGGTTCTGTGATGATTTTCCCTGAAAGTATTGCATTGTTGTTAATGTGATTCTCTCGACTAAAGTTGCTAATAATATTTGCTCTATGATAACGATATTTATTTCTCTATCTATTATTATCTTGACTGCTATACCAACACTCCACCGTACATTTGAGGATGGCCAGTCGCTGCCAGTCTCTGGGCTCTGAGTGGTCCGGCATGCGGCTGCCGACCCTCTTCCAGACCCAGGGGCTCCGGGTCTGCTGCTGGAACCTGGAGCAGGTCACTCTGAAGGACAGGACGTCCGTTATGGAGAGGTAGCCCAGAATGACCTCCATCTATGGTATAGAGATACACAGTAGGCATTGGATTATATGATTAGAACGTAGCCTGGGTATATAAAAAAAAATCATATTTATGCTTAAATATGTCAATCACATATTTATATGTTATATATATATATATATATATATATATATATATATGTATATGTATGTATGCACAGTATGCATGTATGTACAGTATGTTCATATCCAATGTTGTAAACACCCCAACTCTTACCCTTTATTAAAATCTGTAATCTATGGGGTAAGTAGGCCTATGGGAGCTGCTTTTTGTAATCTGTATTGAATCATTGAAGACCTCACATTTAATCAAATCAACAATGTAAGCTTCATCGATCAACAGGCTCACAAGTTATTAAAAAGTTTCAGTTAAAGGAGGGCAAAGGGGGTTTCTTACAATCTCAAGTGGTACATCCTGAATACAGGCCACGGGTCTTTCAGCTGTCCTCTGTCGCTGTTCCTTCTTTGCAGGTTGTTGCTTATCTGCCATCGGTAGACTTTGATAACACACTAGCTAAACTCACTTACTGCTGCCAGTTCGTTCGTTCCTTCGTGTGTAAATGATTTCTGCACATTTGGTCCAGCCTTATGGGGCAGAATTCTAAAAATGAGGTCATGGTGGAATGCATTCCATTTGACCTCTGTGTCATAGTGGAATGCATTCCACTATGACCTCTATGACCTACACAGAGGTCATGGTGGAATGCATTCCATTATGACCCCGTTGTCATAGTTGTCTGAACACGCTCGGAACGCGTGCGTGCATGCTTGCTTGCTTGCGTCCGTGCGTGCGTGCATGCTTGCTTGCGTGCGTGCGTGCGTGCATGCTTGCTTGCGTGCGTGCGTGCTTGCGTGCGTGATTGCGTGCGTGCTTGCGTGCGTGCGTGCGTGCGTGCGTGCGTGCGTGCGTGTAGAATAGTTGTTTGATTATTATTTGTTTTGCTTGTATATTTTGTAATAACAGTGTCCATATTAAATGTTATTAAACATAACAATATAACAACATAAATACTGTGATCAAATGGGTGGTTTTCACCCACGTGACTAAGTCCTTGACAACGGTTGCTATCCGCCTTGTTGGAGCCCCTCGAACGTAAACACCGAGTCACAATACAGACGCTCGAGTGAAGAAAACGATGGTCCATTGTATTATAGTTGGCTGTGATACAATGAAAGGACGGCGTAGGACTATTCCGTATACCTTCTGTTATACATGATCAGGTGAAGAGTTCGAAAAACTTACTGAAGAGAGAAGAGAAGCTTGGATTTCGGCAATAAGTCGAGATGATACAACAACTTTTGTATCAATTTTGCACTGTAAATTCAATTTCACATGTCACTTTTTCAGTATTCATCTGAGTTATTTATTAGTATTTATTACTGCCAATTTGCACTATACGTATTGTTGTGTATTGTATATACCCACGTATTACTGTAATAATAAATTGTGCAATTCATCTATCAATACATTTAGATTTCATTTAGTTATATCTTGTTTATACTAGTTTTGTTTAGTTAGTTTGTTGTTATTTCGTTTTTAGCTTTAGGTATTAGTATATTTGTGTGTGCATTTATTCCCCCTGTGTCAACTGTTGCACCTTAATTTCCCTCGGGATAAATAAAGTAATCTGAATCTGAATGAATCTGAACTAAAGACACCCTGAAGAGTGAGAGAGTTTGCACAAAGCATTTGGTTTGGGGACAGCCCGCTATGAACTGGGACAGATGTAATGTGGACTGGAAACCTACGCTTAACCTCGGGAAAGTCAATATAGAGAGGAAAACGTTGAGGCAGCTGCAAACATAATAATATATCTAGCAACATGCTACTATATAATACATTACAGTTATAGATATATAGCAACATGCTACTATATAATACATTTCAGTTATAGATATATAGCAACACGTTACTATATAATACATAACAGTAATAAAGGAGCATGTTACTATATAGTAAATCATATACATAGTATAGTTGGGTATCGTCTCAATTATGTAGTATTTAGTAGTATGTTCATATTAATATATATAACTTATTTATTATATAGTATCATGTTCATATATAACTATTATGTATTATATAGTAACATGTTGCATGTTGCACCATTTGGTTAAATGCCTCCAAGCTTTTATAGGCCTTAAATTGCTGTAATAGCTGGTCTCCAAAACGAGGTAGCTCAGCAAATCTGTAGCCTCAAACTGATCGGGATACTAGCGGGGTCGACACCAAACAGCGATATGTTTTGTAAATATCTCCTCTTTATATGTATTTTGAGACATTTTGCGTACTCGGAAAGCACTGGGATATCTTTAGCTAGATATTCCAAGTCATCCTTGCTTTCTTTCTGTGAAAGATCCATAAAAAAGTAGAAAAGAACGTGAGAGCTAGATACAAATGGCTTATGTTTACATCGATGTTAACACTGAGAGGGGCTCCAACATGGCCGACACCCAAATATAGACCTCTGACGTCATCTGAAAACCACCCATAGAGTGTTGTGATTGTGAACACAAGGCAAAACAAGCCAGACAACTTCGCATAGGCCTAATGTTTGCAATATTTCGGGGCTCCCCCGCAGGTCGTAAAGTCCAACGGGGGGGGGGGGGGTTCTCGCGTGAAGTCCAACGGGGTGGGGTGGGGGGGTGGGGAGAGTTGTCGCGATCGTGAAGTCCAACGGGGGGGGGGTTGTCGCGTGAAGTCCAACAGGGGGGGGGGGGAGTTGTCGCGATCGTGAAGTCCAACGGGGGGGGGGGGGGGTTGTCGCGATCGTGAAGTCCGATGGTAAGGTGGTGGTCCGGCCCGGCAGGTATGCCAGATGGCCAGTCCAGCCCTAGTGCCTAGCAACTTAGCAGGGAGGGGGGGGGCCGTGGGGGGGGGGGGCTCCTAAGCTCCGGGGCTCCCCCGCACCGCGGGGGTTGCGGGGGCCTCTGCTACGCCACTGGCTGTAAAGCCCCTGTCACACTGTCCCGAAAATTGACACCAGATGGACACACGAATATGGCCTTTCGAATTTCGCGCGAAGATGGCACCGAACTTGGTCAACAGCCAATTAACAGCCGAATCAAGTACGATGCCTACAGAAGGTCACACGATTGCACCCGGACCACACACGAAGGCAACACGAAGATGTGAATTTTTATAGTAGTTTATACCCGCAGGACACACAAAGGCCACACGATGGCTACACGACGTCGTATTGAGAGTATGATTCGTTCGAACTAGGTCATGAAGGCGTCACGTGACCTCCCGATGGTATGAAACCTTCGGCCGACCGTGGGAAACTCAATTGCTGATCGGAGATTATTGGCAGCAGAACACACAGTACATTTAAACTTTATTTCAAATTGAATTAAACTTTAACATGCCACCCAAGGCAGGGTGTTGACGTTAAGGATGGCAGCTTCCTCATACTCTGAGAGAAATAGTTGAGATGGAGACGATGAACTGTTTAGCCCTTGGTCATGGTTTATTTAGCTCTGCACCACTGGTACCGATGATCACACAAAGTAAAGAAAGATGCCCTCACGATGGCCTTACGAAGGGCAAAATGGAAACACGAATTCAACACGAAAATGAAACTTCGCAAGGTCCTTCGGCAATTTTTTGGCATGCCAAATATTTTGCCACCGCTCACAAAGTTGCTGCCAGAGCCTGAGAAGCTCCATACAGATACAGATACAGATACAGATACAGATACAGATTACTTTATTAATCCCGAGGGAAATTAAGGTGCAACAGTTGACACAGGGGGAATAAAAGCACACACAAAAAATACTAATACCTAAGCTAAAAAACAATAAAAATTGTATAAACAAAAATATAGTTAAATGAAATCTAAATGTATTGATAAATGAAGATAAATTTACAGTATTATTACAGTAGTACGTAGGTATATACAATACACAACAATACGTATAGTGCAAATTGGCAGAATAATATATTAATAAATAAATCAACTGAAAGTGACATGTGTAAAGTGAAAAAGTGAATTTGAAGAGTGATTTGCAGTGCGTTGACCAAAAAATTATTAAATTATTAAATTATTAAAATTATATCCATACGATCCATACGGTCATACGATGGCTTAAGATGCCCTCACAAATGGTGTTTTTACCGATGTTTTTACGATCAGAGCCGAATTTGAACATTTCCTTTATCGTGTGTCCATCTGGTATCACTTTTGGGACAGCGTGACAGGCCAAACTCTCGCTGGACACGTAACTGCTCTGTTTCCTTTCTTAGATCCTCTACTTCTTTGGACAGGTCTCAGGACGGTTCAGGGACTGAGCAGTAGTCGTGATCATTAGTGCCTTCGATGTGCTGTTCTGGCTCCTCAGGAGGGACTGGTTCAATGGGCCGCTCTATTCATAGGATGTCATGGGAGTGTGCTTCGGTACAGCACCTTTAACAAGCCTATATGCTATATGAATTGATCGGTAGCAAAGTGTCTGCTGCAGACCTTTGTGCGAGAGGATACGGTGAAACTATCCAGACGTATGTTCATCAGCCACTATCTTCTCAGGTCAGGATGGGTTGGAAAGCTATGGACTCAAAGTACCATTAAATTTAGATGATGCCGAACAAAGCGGAACACAACAATGTTCGGAGTATTTCTTCTCTTGTTTTTGAAAAAACAACAACATTTTCTTATGGGAATTCATGGCGGAATATGACATCAGGAGCTGTAGCGACTAGCTAGTTGGAAGTAAACTAATACACCATAAGAGGTTGAACCGCATTATTTGAAGCCGGAACTACTTCACACAGCTTAGTGCATATAGCCCATTTTCCCAACTCTTTAATGTGCCAACCGGGTTCTATCATGTATATATAGTATATATACATATCACACCTATATAGTATATATACATAGAAAATATGAACAAGTTTAAAAATGGCTATATAAAATTGTATATATTATATACAATTTATCATTTTCTTTTTTTTTATTCTTATTTTTTTTATAATTTTTTATTTTTTTTAATTTTATTTATATTATATTATTATATTATTATTATTATTATATTATTATATTATTATTATTATTATTATTATTATTATATATATTTTATTATATATTTATTTTTATATTATATAGCCATTTTTAAACCTGTTAAATTTGATCATTCATATTTTTTAATTGCTGTTTGTAAGAGCGCGCCGTGAGGATTGCAAGACAATGTCGTACTTGTACAATGACAATAAATAAAAGGCATTCTGATTCTGATTGGTGGCTATTCCACTAGGCGACCAGAGGAGGCGCTGTTCTGCCACACTGGGCTCCCACCCTGAGCGCACCTGCATTGAGCTTGACTAACAAGTACGCGGCTTCGTTTGGGGTTCACCAAGCTCACCTGTTGCTTCAGTGAAGCAAAGAGCACGTTGGATCGCCTCATCTTAATAGCCGTAATAGCCTAATGTTTCTTAGACACCGTGATGTTAATATTATGTTTAGAAAATGGACGCAGAACGTGTTTAGCTGGTTAAAAGGGTAGGCCTATGTGACTAATGAACACGTGTGGTGTGACATGCGTCACGTGTTAATTAAGAAGACTTCGAAGTAAAAAAGCACGAATTCCGGACCTGTTGTGAGTAGAACATATATTTTCCGTCGCGTATTTCTGGTAAGACCACTTCCTATTTACGTGTGAACGTGTATTTTGTAGTAGTTTGTATGCCTAATTCGTTGTGCGTGCAGATATACTTTTTACTAAGCCTACGGGCTGTTTGGTTGTTGTGATTGAACGTTGTTGCCTTTGAGAACCTATTAGTCGCGTGGGCTGATGAATAGCGTTTTAAATATTTACCATATTTACCAATGTTTATTTTGTTCTGTTTTAATGTTTAATGATCACAAAAGGCTTATGTTTAAAAGTTGTGATGGAGATCTAGCTGTAAAAGTGCGTGAGTAGAAGGGTGCCATAGTTTGAGGAGAATCATTAGTAAATAACACTTTGATTTACAGGTTTCTAATTTATAATACGACTAGATGTGAGGAAACTGGTTCTGGGAGTCACACAACCTCACTATAAAGAAGGAACTGCAAATTGTATGTCACTATTTTCCATTGTTAGGCTTGGGCAGGTTAAGGGTTAGGTTATGGTAAGGCTTTCTGATTGGTTGAGTTGACCCTTTAAGTGTAGGTCGATTTGAATAGTAACTATGCATTTGGTGCCTGGTTGATTAGGCATGTTGTTTGAATTAAGATGACTGTTTTAAGTGAGCGTTTTAAAAGGTGTAATCGTAGAGTTGGATTTCTCTAATGTATTATATATACATGATTGTTGTTTTACTGAGGGTCAGGGGGGGGGGGGGTAAGTAATTGTATTCTGAGTAAGCAGAGATGCATTCTGGGATAAGGGGCTGTCTCCAGTCTACAGTTCTGTCAACACGCCCCCCTTAAGAAGCTGTCGTGATGTCCAGTTACATGAACTGGAATGTCGTTCACAACATGACCGGGATTTTCAAATGAGAAACGCCAAGGGCAAGATGTGAGGGCTCTTCCCCTCAGCGACTACAACACAACCCAGGTCTCGCACCAGAGAGACTCATGGAACACATTTCAAGGGTCCTGTCCATGCATCTTGAAGCCTTGGCGAATGTTTCTCTAAGTCCCCCACCTGGAGCAGAGCACAACTTTGGTGTCCTTGTTGTGTCCTTGTTGGGATCTTTCAACATGGTGAAAATATTTGAGACGTATGCCAGATCCAGCTGGCCTTGTCCGTATGCAGTTCAGCCTGAGAAAAGCTTGCACTTTGGGGGTTGGAGCATACAAAACACTGTCTGCAGAAAGCTTTCACCTCAGCTAGCAAGAGGGCTCTCTGGCCTGCTGCTCTGATAGGATGGAGGATCCTGCTTTTGGCTTCTTTTTCAACTTTAGTTTGAAAGTTATATCCTTATATCCTCAAATACTATCAATCAATAACTTGGTGAAGTATGATGTTTAATTTATTTTTGAGTTTTCTTTTGTCCGTAGTCTACTTGTTTCTTTGTTCCCATATTCTGAATCCATTGAATCTTCATATATCCTATGCAGCTGTCTGTTTTTGGCTGTCGGCACCAATTTGTGGTGTGAATTGAAAGGAGACACAGTGGAAATGTGGCTTTGCGTTGTCAATTTAATTCCTAGTTTTTCTATTTTTGCCGACGGTAAAGTGGCAATATAAGCTGGGTCTATACAAGCCCACTTCCCATGTGATGCCACCACACTGACTCGTGCAGGTTGAAGACTGGAGCTGATGTGGCACATTGTTGTGTGAACATGCTGTCATGGTGCAAAGTTATTCATTACCTCTGCCATTAATGTTGGGAGGTTATGTTTTTGCCCCTGTTTTGTCTGTTAGCAAGGTAACTCAAATCCTCAAATTTAGTTATAACTATACCATGCCAGTGGAACCTTGCATGTGTGAGTGGCCAGGGTTTGACCTTACATGGGTTATATTACATTTGAGTGGCCAGGGTTTGACCTTACATAGGGTATATTACATTTGAGTGACCAGGGTTCGACCTGGCATAGGGTACTACATGTTGGTGTGACCAGGGTTCGACCTGGTCTAGGGTACTACATGTTGGCGTGACCAGGGTTTGACCTGGCGTAGGGTACTACATGTTGGTGTGACCAGGGTTCGACCTGGTTTAGGGTACTACATGTTGGTGTGACCAGGGTTCGACCTGGCCTAGGGTACTACATGTTGGTGTGACCAGGGTTCGACCTGGCTTAGGGTACTACATGTTGTGTAAAACTGATCCAAGCAATCAGCAGACCACTGCTGATTTCTAGAGGTAATAATAATAAATTGTATTTATAAGCGCACTTTTCATTTGAGTATACAAAACTCAAAGTGCTACAGAGTAAAATGGATAAAACAAAACAAGCAGCAACGTTTACACCGGCATGGCAAGTGGGGGTTTTAAAAAATCTAGTAAAAGGCTATTTTAAAAAGATGCATTTATAGGCCTGGCTCACTCTAGGTGGCTCACTCTGCTGGAATAAACATGAATACCCTTCAACATTGAATGTGTTTCTTAAAGCATACATATATCTTTTTTTTTAATCAAAGTTTGTACTGTCTGGATCTGGAACTATTTTATTTGTCATATCTTTCCATTTTCTACAATATTACGCAAGTCGTTTTCTTTGAGTCTCTATGGCTAGATGTTTCTGGTGATGGTTTTAAGTCATTTGTGGCTTACACTGACCACAGTAACAAATGGTACAGGCACTTGAGACGATCGTACACCTGGCTTTTTCTTTCTTTACAGATGATGGACTACTTACTGGAATTCCACATTGACATAATCTGACAAGTTGGAGCCTTTACCAAAGAATGTCTGTCATCCAAAATGGCAGTATTGAATCTTCTCTCCTTATTACCCCAGAACTGCTGGATGGATGTCCCTGTGGATCCTGTATTGTGTACTCTTGCATGGAGATAAATGTCTTTCTCGGGCTGAATTATATTGGACAAGGGTTAGCTGGGTCCTCTTGATTTCAAAATGTCCTAACTGGGGTCCAATTCAAACAAGGTGTGCACCAAGGAAGAAAACAAAGCCTCACTGGGGCTTCAAGATCTAATGAAGAGGAACGTTGAAGCGTGTTCCATGACTCTCTGGTGTAAGACCTGGTTGTATTCTAGATGCCAGAATGCACCCCCCCCCCATATCCCCATCAGTAGTGCAACTGTTGAATGGCGAGGAGGCTAAGGAAAAATATCAGAATACAACAGCATGTCAAGTATGTAGACACGATTTTGGATTTATAATTTCAGGTACACATGGGGGTATTGAAATGTCAATTCACAATGAGTGGTACTAAAAAAACAACGGCGACAGTGGTTCAGCGCAGTGTGAGGGGCTGGTTACATTTAATATCTGGGTTGGTGCTTGGTGGAATGTATTCCACCACATTGATACCTGCTGCATGTGTCTATTCGGAATATATTATTTCATTACTGCCAATTTGCACTATACGTATTGTTGTATATTGTATATACCTACGTATTACTGTAAATTGTTCAATACATTTAGATTTCATTTAGTTATATTTTGTTTATACTAGTTTAGTTTGTTGTTATTTAGTTGAGGTATTAGTATATTTTATGTGCATTTATTCCCCCTGTTTCAACTGTTGCACCTTAATTTCCCTCGGCATTAATAAAGTCATCTTGAATAGTGTATTGTAATTGTAACCTGTTCAATATGCTCTCTGCATAGTTGTAGCAGGTAGGTAGAAGTAGAGGATGATTTGATCCAGGCTCACCAGTTTGGTATTTGTTAGTTGTAAAGTAATTGAAGTGTGTGTGTGTGTGTGTGTGTAGATGAAGTGTAAAGATGCTCCCAGACTGTACAGGATGCACTGGACGAGGCATGCAGTGACCGGGTGAACCAGATGCTGGGGAACAGAGGCTGAGGGGATCTTTTTGGGTCTGGTTGCTGGTGGTTTTTTTGTTGTTGTTGGTTTATCCCCGGATTTGAATCCTGTGAAACTTGATGATCTGATTAGGCCCAATTTATGTGTGTGAACTAATGTTTGGTACCAGACCAGAAATCTGTTGCGGAGGGGAGCTGATGGAGTCCCTGTGCCAGAGGACCTATCTGAAGCTGATGACCCACCACCACCACCACCAGGATCAGATGACTACGATGTGACTGTTAACGTCTATGGAAGGTACACAACAACCGTTTAGCTAACAAAGAACCAGGTGACGGCCAGAGATATTCTTTCTAGTATGCTCTTAAATTCACTTAATATGCTTAATAAAATGACCAGGCGTTCTTTAAGGTGTATGTTGGTGTCTCTGGAGGTGGCTGCAGCATCTGGCGAAAAAGCAATCAACTACCAACTATTCTTTGTAAGTTTGCATAAACTGAACATGTACAGAGCCGAACAATCTCTGTGTTTGATACCAGACCTGGAATCCGTGGTGGAGAACTGATTGGTGAGCCATGAATCTGGACAAAGACCATGAAGGTAGAAGAACATCTACCAACATCTTATAAGGAGGGGGACTACCACTGTCTATTGCCATTAACCGAGCCGTCTCACACCTGTATCCTGACGTCCTTCTGGTCCATCTTCAAGGTTCATCTGGGTGTCATCTTCAAGAAAAGACCGCTGAAGTTCTTCAGGTCAGTAGTTCACTGCTGAAGATGTGTTTCGACATGTGAAGATGGGCCCAGGACTACAGTTCAGCTCAAGGTGAGGTGCTGGTTACATTTTATTCTGGGTTGGTGCTTCGTGGAATGGATTCCAGTCGGAAGGTCTTGTGCTTCCTGCAGAGCATGATGGTCGTTAGTTTGTTAGCCTAATGCAGTTTGTGAACCTATTGCTGCAGTGTGTACATACAGAGTGCTATACTGTGGCGTTTAAGATTCTGGTTTATTTGCCATTTGCAACATGCACAATGGAATGCTTACGCCCCATTTCCCCCCGCAGTATGAATTTCCCTACAACAATACTATACTAAGCTATACTTAAAAAAAACACTATATACTACCTACGATATGCTATACTATATACAATAAACAACACTATGTACTATACAACACTATAATTTAACACTGTACACAATAACAACAATATAGTGACTGATGGATGATATATGGTGAATTGTGCAACACAGCATTTTAAAGTGCCAGTAGTGCAGCAGCATCATGAATACAGTGCAGTAACTGTAGTCCAGAAAAGTCCAGCAAAGTATGAAAGTGTAATATAATATGGGTGACAATGTTATGATAGTGGCAGCACTCTGAGCAGTTCAGTAGGTGCACTGCCTGTGTGAGTTTAGGCAGGATGTATAGCACATGACATAATTGGGGCCAATATGGCCACTTGACTTGGTCTCAATCATTGTTGGCAATTGGATAAAAAAATCGGTGTATCCAAAAACGCGCATTTGGCGGTAATTTGGATGTTGAATCACAACGCTATCTGGCAGTATGTTGAATAGGCATTTGCTTAACCTCATCACTACCTAAAAATCTCAAGTTCTATTTTAGTCAACTATTTGGCATATTTGAGCTACTTCAGCTACAGAATTCATGAAACATAGAATTGTGGTGGCAAAAAACATTTGCGTGGTCTCTCAATTTTACCTGTGGCATCTTCGTCATCGGACTCACAACGTATCAAATTGCGTTCTACTTGTGTGACATTTTTCGACTCAAAGAAGATGCAGCGATCATGAAAGGCTGCAAAACTATTTTATGGAGACAATTTGGCATTTTTAATAGGTGAGTGATCTCAGATTTACAACAATGGCTAAATATAATTTTACTACATATAATTTTACTACTTAATTAATTGGCTACAGAAGTAAACCCTTTCCACACCATTTTGGAATAGGCAAATACCTACCTGTGACGGTAATCAACCAAAGTATAATACATGCTGCAGTAGTATAGACTACAGGACTGTATTGTTCAAATGGTAAAATGTAGTTTGTGTAACAAGGTGTCTGCCTCCACACCTCCAAGCTGCATCGCCAATGGTCAAAGAAGTCCTCAACGGTGAGGTGAGTGCTCTTTTGAGACTACAAAAGATACTCCTTAACAGAAAGGCCGGTCAATACATGGGCTGAGACACTTTTCCCTCAACTAGTGGGCTGCCATTTTACCTTCATTCCTAAAAAACGACTATCTGTCCCTACTTAGTTTGAGAAATAAAATAAGTCAAATACAAGCATGTATATGTAAGCACGTAAAAACAAATGGCTTAGTTAAGATGAGTCAAAGTTGAGTAAATGCTACTCTAAAACTGCTGCTAGCTGTTGATGAAGTGCCTAGCACTGGCGCGACATAACCCAATGTAATGTATTGTCCCCGTTAAACATCCTGTGATTTCTTGTTTTCATTTCATTCCATCAATGAGGACGCATTGCAAAGCTCAACGCAGAGAATAAGACCACAGGTTCTCATTTTCCAACGTGGGAATGTGAGAAAATGGAAAAAAAAAGACTATGGAAACACATTTTTTTTTTAAATGGTAGCATCACTTCCCGTCTCTGGTCAGTGTTGCTGGTGCCATGGTGTCTTTTTAATGAATGTTTGTTTACAGGTGTGGGGGCTTCTAATGGGATGCCCAAGATGTCAAGTCACCACAGGTGAGTTTTCTCCCCCCTTGCCTATAATTCACTTTAATAGCTGCTGCATTTGGCTGTATTCTGAATAGTGGATTGTAATGCAACCTAATCAACGTGCTCTCTGCAGTAGGGAGGTAGCTGTAGAGGTTGATTTGAACCAGGCTCACCAGTTTGAGTCGTGGTATTTGTTTAGTTGTTAAGTAATTTAAGTTGTACGTTTTGTAATTAAAGAGGCTTCCAGACTGTACAGGATCCCCCTGGACGAGGCAGAAGAACGCTGGAGAAGGAAGGCTTTTGGGGTCTGGTCACTGGTGTATGTTCGTTTATCCCTCTGGCTTCTAATGTGGCGGAGGGTTGCTGATGGAGGCGCTGTGTCAGAGGACCAATCGCCACCACCAGGATCGGGTGACTGCTAAGTCTTTGCAAGGAACACACCAACTGTTTTGATTACAAAGAATCAGGTGACAATCAGCCAGAGCTATCATTTCTAGTATATTCTTATATTCACTTGCTGCTTAATAAAATGACCAGGTGTATTTTGGTGTCCCTGGAGGCGGCAGCAGCATCTGGCGGAAGAACAATCGACTACCAACACAGTGTTCTTTGTAAGTTTGCATAAACTGAACTTGAACAGGGGAAAATTATGTTTACCACCAGAAGTTGGAGCCAAACTACCCTGTGTTTGTTACCAGACCTGGAATCTGTGGTGGAGAACTAATGGGTGAGCCATGAATCTGGACAAAGACCCTGAAGGTGGAAGAACATCCATCTACCGACAAGTATTCCTTGTATGTGTGCAGAAACTGAATAAAGTGGGAGTGGGATGGGTGGTGGGGGGTAGATGAAGATGGTGAAAGTGGAAGAACATTTGTTTTCTAAGTATTCCTTGAGTTTGCAGAAACTGAACATAGTGGATTTGTACAGGGTGAGACTACCGCGGTCTATTGTCAGACCAAACTACCGCCACGGTTGTTAACAGGGCAGACGCACCAGAGCCGCCTCACACCTGTATCCTGATGTCGTTCTGGTCCGTCTTCAAGGTTCGTCATCCTCAAGAATAGACCGCTGAAGTTCTTCAGGTCAGTACTGCAGGATCGCTGACGCTAACGTGGGCTAGCTATAAATGGAAGGACTTTGGAGGATATTTAATATCTTTTTATATATATTTTTAGTTGCCAACTGATTACACTGATCTACTTGGGCATTCTGCTTAGTTACAAACACACTCCAGTGCCAGTCAGTTTCACCCCTACATTCAAAACACTCACGAGGCCGATCCAACTTGTCTCAAGTCTAAGTCTAAAGTGGCCGTTATGCATTATTTTTTTTCTCTTGCAACATTTCAGAATGACCAACTAACAACATCTCATATTATATATATTCATCTCCTACACACACACAGCGCTGCCGTCATTGATATGCCATTTCTCGGGTCAAACGGGTCCGCTCCTATCAAGGTTTAATTTTCCAACTACAGAACTTTTACCGTGCTCAAGAGTTGAGGGTCAGAGTTGAGGGACAGCTGGTTAGGCATTGGTTGCTGCGTTCTCAACATACCTCTTTACTTGCTGTGGAAATGGAAAATGTTGTTTTGAAATGTATTCTACTACTATTCATCATTTCAGCAAAGTTTCATGTGGTTAGTTTGAAGCGGTCAATTCCCTGGGTCAAGCAAAACTCTGGTTACGGTAACTATATCAATGTCTAGGCCTACACATTGTTGTCTGCTTTTGTATTGGTTTGTGCAATTATTATAAAATCATTGAATATATTTTGAAATGCACCATTAATATTTTTTTGTAACACTGAACTGATTTAAATCAGTATTGTGTCTATAAACCATTACTAAGCTTAACCTTAATGGAGTAGTAAACTAATTAAAAAAATCCAGAGGCACAGCCGTCACTTGGCTAAGTACTGACCCCTGGTGGCAGGATTTCTAATAGCAAGAAGTCGGTTGGTTTCCCTGTTGAGCTGTTTGTATGAGAGCGCTGTGAATATTTGGGCATGTGAAATGTTATCGTGCCCCGTTTTACATTAGTAAACCTAAGATTGTCCAAATGAATGATTTTATTACATGAATAATTTAGATCTTGAACAAGGAGATCGGACACAAGAAATGGCAACAAAAATACAAATATCCACCTTATTTATCACAGACGCTGTAAACTGAAGAGTTCACCCTGTTGCGTCTGCATGCCTTTTACCCAAACTGACTTGACTACAGCTAATGGTAGACCTTCAGCAACAAGAAATCCACCAGAAACTGGACTCTAATCTATACTAAATGATAACTTAAATAATGTCTTTGCACCTTTTGATTTTTCACACTGGTCCCTCACACCACACACACACACAGGGAATGGCATTTTAACTGATTGTAGAGTTTGAAGTAGGACTTAGACTTGTAAATGTGGGATCTGGAGGGGAACATGATCGGCCTTTGGAAAGGTATTAAACAAATGAAGATGTTTTACTGATATATATAAAAAAAAAAAAGGCTACTGGGGACGAAAGCGGAGGAAACCAGATTTGTTTTTGAATGCAGTACGAATTACTTATTACCAAAGTTTACATTTTGTAAAACGGTGACGAAGGTCTGTACAATTTGGATAAAACCATTGCAAAGCACCGTACAAGGACACAAATACATATGCGTACAATTAAAAAAATAATAATAATAAATGGCACAATGGAGTTACTGAGTCATTTCAGTCACCACAACCATGAGTTGTGAAGTTCTTCACACATGAAGTCTCTAAAGGCCCCCTTTTCTCCTGAATGGACCTGTGACTTAAGAACGTCAATCCCCTTTACAACTTGGGTAATATCCTCGTAATGGCCGCCCCTGGACATTTCGACAAGTCATTCCTAAAAGTGGTACATTTTCCAATTGATTAGAGGCTTATAAAAGGTAGACCATTAGGAATATATATGGCACACAACTTTGGTCTGGTGTTACCCATTCCCACCGTTGGCAGCTTTAACACCAACCTAGCCAAGAGCTAATTAAAAACGGTTTCTAGTAGCCTAATACAATATAAATACTCCACGTAATCCAATTAATAGACGTCCTTTGATGTTTTACATTGCCAAGATTTACCTCGGTAAGGCTGAAAAGTCTTTAAAAAAAAAAAACCTCAACATGGCGTAAATCATCATGAAATGTCTTAAGGACACATTTGAGTTGATTTAAAATATTCAGTGTATTTAAAAAAACGATCACCGGTAGGTTTTGGTTGTACATGATTTTTCTTAATATACATGTTATTTCCATGTTCATCCCGTTGTCATGGAGCTTTGGAATGCTGTTATTTTATGACAAACTAAAAAAAAGGCGAAATGGGCAGTGTCCCTTTAAATGACTCAAACTGCTGCTTAGCGCTGCATTGTAACTCAAAACATGTTTTACTGTATATATTAAACCTATAAACCCATCTGATATGACGTCCATTGTCTTGCCACGATTTGACAAGGATTTGATAACTTTGGGCAATTTTATTTTGCCATCAAATAACAGCTTTATAGAACACCGCCCTCTAGTGGCAACGCCAAACAATCACTTTAAAATGAGCTGGGATCCATGAACCTACACATTTTTATCATGACTTCCGGATCTACTATTTCAGGACAACAAAGGGTCGCT
This sequence comes from Muraenolepis orangiensis, assembly GCA_027704905.1. NCBI lineage: Eukaryota > Metazoa > Chordata > Actinopteri > Gadiformes > Muraenolepididae > Muraenolepis > Muraenolepis orangiensis. Next base: position 18,876,871 of record CM051001.1, read on the forward strand.
GTATTACAAAACAACTAATACCTAGTGTGTCCTGTGCCGAAATTGTATGTGCAAATTTGTGCAACAAAAATGTTGCTTTGTGTGTGTGAACGTAATAAAGGACATTGGCATCTTTAACCAGGCATCGTGCAGTAGTATAGTCCGTGTCTAGTAGCTAGCTCTGGGAGAAGTACTCCAGTGCAAGGCGTAAGTGTTCCAGGCGGTCTTTGAGGGAGGGCAGGGACAGCACGGTGGTCTGGTGAGCAGGGTCCAACTGGAGGACAGACAAGAGCCACCAGCACCAAGCCGGGCCATCTGACGTCTGGGGGGGGAGGCAAAAATTAAATCATTATTTTTAATTTTGTTTGTGACTTTCTAATTCCGGTGACAGTGTTGTACGTTGACACCTTCATTTCCCGTCCTGGGATTAATAAAGTATATCCACTATCGTCTTATCTTATCAACAGAAGAACATATGGACAGGGTTCAGAGAAATTTACATAAAAATAAAAATAAAAAAAAAGGCCTGCAACACATTCCGGTCCAACACAAAGAACATGTCTATCTTTAAATTTGACGGCGAAGCAACATTTAAATGTGGCTCTGTACGAAACAAGTACAATTCTAAATGTTACTACGTCAGTCTTAATTCACAAACCTCGCACTATATAGATCTCATCATATCAGCTTATCGTGCCTGCTAACACACGTAATACTGAATTGTCGACATGGCGTGTATGAAGAATCCCTCGACTCAAGCGCGAGGGTCTGACCAGCGAAGGCCAAGAGGCGGCGACGCCCCGCCACCTCACCTGGATGTTGTCCTCCTTCTCGGGCATGGCGCCGTACTGCGCTTCAATGTGGTCCCGGATGTGTCCGCCGACGCGCTGGTACCACTCCAGGGCCCGCTGGTAGACGTTGTCGTGGACGCCCTGCAGAAGCTCCAGCTCTGGTCCCTCCTCCACCTGGAGGTGTCACAGGAGCGGAGGGGAGGGAAGGTGAGGGTGACGTGTTAACTCATTTTCCCCACCTTTCAAATCTTTCTATGGAGAATATGGGGGGGGAAAAGAGAGAGAGAGAGAGAGGTGGTCTGGCCTGGTAGATTACAGCTTGGTGATTAGGAGGATGCAATGCAATAACTCTGCACTTGGCTACCGCTAATGCAACATAAAATAGTATCGCTACGTTCCAATTCCATTTCCTATCCCACTGCTCTGCACTCACACACTACACATTGCTTTTTACACAGCCGTTTTACATCCTTTGTGAAGTCCCATTAGCGGTGGTTGTCAGGCGAGGTTGTTCTCAGCCACTCGCCTGTAAGTTGCTGTGAATAAAAGCATCTGACCATTTAAAATGCAAAAAACAACAAAAATAAAGTTTTTTTTTCCATTCACACAACCAATGGCCAGCGAACGGCTTGTGTGCTGCAGGCCTCAATTTCCCCTCATGGATGAATCAATTGTCCCTCTTTCCAGTTTAGCGGCTGTGAGCTTGATTAGCCAATTGCTAGACACAAATAGAACGCTATATTCACAGCTAGCAGACGGCTTCTTGGGTGACTTTAAGGCCATGTGTGGGGAATAGGAGGGGGAGAGGGGGGGGAGCCAGAGAGAGAGAGAGAGAGACGGAGACAGAGTGGTCCGGACCTTGAGGTCCTCTAGGTGCTCGATGTCGGCCGTTTGGTAGCCATCCCTCTGGCCCCTCTTCAGCACTCTGAAGCGGCTCACCCCCATGGCGTCCACGAAGGAGCGTCCGTCCGGGAGCATCTTCAGGGCGTGGATCTCCAGAATGCAGCCGTAGTCTGCGAACCTGCAGCGGGAAATGACAGCTGTTGTACTGTACGGTAAAGACACACACACACACCATGGACATATCTTGCATCTACAATACTTTTATTTTTGATGTTTTTTTATATTATTTTTCTGTACGTTATTTTTGTGTCTTTATAAAACTCATTTAAACAATAAAACGTGGGCGGCAGTAGTTCAGTCTGTTGGGACTTGGTAACCGGATGATCACCGGTTCAAGTCCCCCGAAACACCTGGGCACTGCCGAGGTGCCCTTGAGCAAGGCAGCAGACTCCTACACTGCTCCCTAGGCGCTGTATATATATAAATAAATAAAAACTGCCCACTGCTAATACTAGGATGGGTTAAATGCAGAGAAACTAATTTCACTGTTTTCGTACATGTATGTGACCAATCAAGAGGATTCAATCCTCCAGATTTACAGATTTAGAGAGAGGCATAAACCACTGGGCTTTTCTGCCACTTCCTGCACTGTTTATTCATTTTGTCATACTAGTTTTTTTTTTATTATACAAAATATAAATAAACTAAAACTAAACTCAAGGCTGAAGACCTTTCAACATCTATAACAAAAATACCCAGAACACTCCTTGGCACGCAACCGACAAGTGCGACACACAGCTGTAAACAAACCACGACAACATAATCCAAACATCGTAATGCAATCTATAATCCAGCTCTAAACTGACTCTAAATACTGGATAATAACCGTGGCGGCTGAATATTTGTAAATCCTTCGACATGAAGATTGTAATCTACTTCAGTGACCTATTCATTTGGGCATTACCAAAGGTGTGTGTGTGTGTGTGTGTGCATTCAAGCACATAGAAGAGCGAGAGGTAAAGTGAGTGAGACAGATACAGATATAATTACCTCTTGCTCTGCTCATAGCTGCACATGCCAAACTTCTTGGTGCCCGTCTCCATGCAGCGCCTCATCATGAGCCGGTACTGGGGCTCGAAGATGTGCAGCGGGCAGCGCACGCCGGGGTAGGCCACTGTGCACACGAAGATGGGGATGTCCTTGGTGAGGCTGGAGTGAGAGTGAGAGAGAGAGAGAGAGAGAGAGAGACGTGCAGTTGGGTTGTGAATGAGAGGCAAATGTCGATACATTTATATTAGGCCTACTATTGAATACACTATTGAATACAAGTATATTGCTTTTGATACAGATGTGTATTTTATAGTCTACTGTAAATAGCCGCTGCTCCTTTGCGTAGAAAGGAGCCAGTTGAGGTGGTTCGGGCATCTAGTAAGGATGCTTCCTGGTCGCCTCCCGAGGGAGGTTTTCCAGGCACATCCAACTGGGAAGAGACCACGGGGCAGACCGAGGTACAGGTGGGGTGATTACATCTCCACACTGGCCTGGGAACGCCTCGGGATCCCCCAGTCAGAGCTAGTCCATGTTGCCAGGGAGAGGGAAGTTTGGAGTCCCCTGCTGAAGCTGCTACCTCCGCGACCCGATTACGGATAAGCGGGAGAAGATGGATGGATGTAAATACATAATTGAAAGTCCTTGTACTCATGTGTGCTGCAGGCCTCGATTAGGCCCCTCACAGATGAATAAAAAGTTCAGGGGGGGTGTTGTGATTGCGAGCAGGTAGCATAGCTTACCCCGATTAGCCAATTGGCGCATAAGCGGAAAGCTTATATTCACAGCTAAGCGGACGTGCAGAGGCTTAGTTTGGCATGTGTTATTACTATGGAACCACACAACAGAGCAAGCCTAGATGTGTTGTGTGTTTGTATCGAAGGCAGGGCTGGGATGGGGTAGGGGTAAATGGTAGGGAGGGGGGGGGGGTTGGTCCTACTTGGAGAGTTCGGCCATCTCTGCGTCATCGATGCGCTTCCTCTCTGCCAGCTGGGCGGGGAAGAGTTGGGCCGTGATGTCGTGCAGTAGCACCGTGGTCCTGAACTTCCTCTCCTCAAAGTACTGACCACCAGACGGAGCACACAAGACAGGCGTCAAAACATTAAGATCATAGTAAGAGGAGATAGTGATAGAATGATGATGATGCACTAGATGATATGAGTGGTTGGCCCCTCCAAGAGGGATTTATGAGTGTTATCAGGTTATTTATATATTTTTATAAATCCCAAACTAACTATATATATGTCAAATTAATAGTTTACTGTCCGGAGCTTAATTTTGAAATAATAATACCGGTAATAATAAATGAGATAGCTATCTCACTTGGTAGCCGATACTGTGAAGTATTTCAATGACAATTTGCTGTTTATTGTAACACAATACAGTGCATCCTCATAAATACATACACATTTATATAAAACGTGTTCAATGAGAATCCCTAAAAAAAAAAAGAATTACTTAACATTGTGCCAGAAGTAGAGAACAAGAGCATTGAGTGGGGTTTATAAATTAGCCAACGTCAGCATCTGTGACTATACCGTGACAAGTGGATCAATAATGTCAGTCAAGTTGATCGCTTATTCGACAAAAGCAGGGTGCACACCGTTTTTGTATTGCATTGCATTTCATTTCTTTCATGTGTGTGTGAAGCCCCGTGGGACCTCACTGCTGCTGTATAAATATACTTTACTTACCGATTATGGAAACTTTATATTTTTTGGTTCTCTCCCCCTACGCTGCACGTCTGCTAAACACCTGTGAACATCCTATCCACCCAGACCACAGGGAGCACTCACCTGCTGCAGGGGCTGCTTGCAGAGAGGACAGCGGTGGTTGTGGTCCAGACTCCTCTTCAGGCACTTCTTACAGAAGGTGTGTCCGCAGGGGGTGGTGACCGGCTCGTGGAACAGCCTGAAGACCACGGGGGGGGGGGGGAAGTGCGTGGGGGAGAAATGCGTAGGGTAAACCGCCGCAGAGTGCTAAACTCATATGTCTGGTATTATTAACCCAGAGCGCTACAGCAAGCGAAGGCGGTGACACGTGATGGCTTAGAAGGGTGAACTCTGGGCGAACCTACCTGATGCAGAGAGGACACTCAAAATCGCTCACGGAAAGCACCGGCAAGCTCTTCTCACGCCCTTGACCACGACACCCTGCACAGACACAACCACAGCAATGAGTCTGAATACAATACAAACCAAAAGAAAACAACAGTATAAAATCTAATATGAATGGAAATATTTCAAAATAGAAATAGAAAGCCAGTAACTAATACAAAGACATACGGTATACAGATAGACTCGAGTACAAATGCAATATATATATCCACTTGACATACATGTATACATTATTGTGTATAGTATTTATATAGTATACATTATTGTGTATAGTATTTTTTATAGTATTGTTTTAGAAATTCATACTGCAGGAGGGAATGGGGAGTAAGCATTTCATTGTACTTGTTGCAAATGGCCAATACAAATCTTGTATGTGTATGTATGCTGTCTGCAACTGAAGTAGCGTAATGTAATGAGATTACAATTACATTTAATTGAGCATTTAATTTAAATATTATATACTGAGGCAGTGATGTCACGATTGGCTAAATGCATTGTGATGACATTAGATGCATAACTAGATTAGATGCAAAATATGTGACTGAGGATGATTATTCCTATCTGAGGTCCTCCGCTGTCTGTGCTTGTTCTGCCTGCTTGCCTTCCTAATGGGAGTCACAGAAGGATTTCTCCAGTGCAGTTCATGTGTGCACCGTTTCCCAGCGTGGGTTGATTTACCTCTCCCCAGAGCCTCGTCCTTCCTCATCATGTTGTCATCGTCTTCATCGGGGGTGGGCAGGAAGGAGACCGCTTGGCAGAGACCGAGACCGCACTCTGTGCTGCTGTTAGACGCCACTCTGGAGCCCTGAGACGTACACCGCAGAAGAAGCTTTCTTCTCAAATAGTTCAAACCTGCACTCCGATCACCTTTTCATGGTCATCGCTTTTGTTCAAAAGTAGAGATTTTTTTCCCCTCCACAGACTTTGAGAAAAATATCCTCCTGGTACACTTATTATCACTACGATGTGTGTTTCATAATAATGTTCACTGTACAGAATGAGCATGTTATACTGCATAGTAACTTAAGACACCGAAAAATAATTACATTAACATTTCGACTTGCATCCCTGTGTCGGTTGAGCCTTGGATTTTAGCCTGGATTTGATTGCATAATTATTTGAGACTCAGGGCGTCTTCTCATTAGGAACGGGTGCTCCGCTCCGTCCTCGCTCCGTCCTCGGGAGCCAACCCCCCCCCTCCCTCTCCCCCCTCTGGTCTGTGTACACACTACAGTCTTGGTTCGCTCCCAGGCACAATTGAGGAGAGCAACACTCCGATACAGCAGGTGACGTATGCACCTAGTTGGTTTTTGCGATCGCCAATCAGCAAGTTGATACAGCAAGCCTCTTCCGTGTTTTGGTACGGTTAGCTTGCACACCACGCCCCGCTCCGTCGTCGGGGACGCTGGCGTGCACCACCTTTTCAAGCGGTCCCGGCTTGGAGCGAATCAGCGTCCCCGGTGACGGGGGGGAGCGTTCTCATCACACTTGTTTTGGTGCGATCGTGCTCGGATTCGACCCTGACTGGCTAGTGTGAAAGCCCCCTCAGTTGTTTTTTCAAAAGTTCTGGCTACAGGACAAATTGTTCATACCACTAGGATCCTGGGGGTGGGGGGGGGGTATCTGTATTCCGTATCATCAATGGACACACCTCATGCACCCTACCTGTTGTGCGGATCTCCTCCCGGTGCCTCCGTCCAAGTCCAGGGGCCCCTGGGGGCCACCCGCTTCTTTCAGATACTCCGAGAGGAACCGCAGGATCTGCTCCCCCTCCTCCGGCACAGACACTCCCTCTGCGGCCAATATCTGGGGGGAGGGGAGGGAATGACAACATGTCTTGATGATCCCCTCCGATAATCAATCACAATGAAGGGTTTCACTTGTTGATGGCCACGCAGCCTCAGGGCAACATTCCTAGATTCCCTATGTCTCAACACAGCACAGGTTGATGTGTAAACCGAGACTGATCTTTTTTCAATATGGTTATCTGGTGAATGCAAATGTCAACAAGCAGAGGTCATGCTGCATGCAAGACCTATACATTTCTGAAAAACAATGATGTAAAGTTGCCATGTGATCCAGAGACTGAAAACGATTTATTCCATTGTATTTAGTTAGCTTACAAGGGGCCAGTCGTTCAAAGGGTGTTTAACTTAATCAGTCGTTAAGTCTTAATTAGTCATTACATTTCTTAATCAGTCATTAGTTAAACATTCGATAACTGTGGGTTGTTCAAAGGGTAATTAGGCGAGTGATTAACTAATCACTAGTTAAGCAGTCGTTAAGTGTCAGTGAGTATTTTTACACATAATTCTTGAAACAACTTCTTGTATCTCCTCGCAACAACTCTAAAGATGGATGCTAAGGCTAGTTCCAGCAGAAAGAGAAAAACTATTTTTCCTTAGCAAAAGTTAATCTGTAAACAGAGTGGGTAGAGGAGAGCAGGGAAACACTGAATAGCAATTTTTTTTACATTTTATATATATATTTTTACTATATATTAATATTATATAATATTAATTAATTATTTCGATTTATATGTTGTATATATGTTACTTGTTTCCTTTCTTGATTGATTGAATCTACTCTGGCGTCTTGGACGTTGATTCATGTTGTGGAGCAGCAAATAGTTGGGCAAAAGCTAAACAAGAATCACTTGAAATGTCTTAATTGTTTGATATACCTTCAGCCAGTGATTAAAGTTAACCACTGATTAATCGTGCGTTGATCACTCAATACCCTTTGAACAACCCAATTTAACCATGCATTAAAAGTTAACCACCATTAGCTGATTTAACGACTCACTAAGAGTTAAACACCCTTTGAACACGCGGGCCCCAGGTCTCAGCTAACACACAAGCACACACACGCACACAGTGGAAAATGCAACCGCCTGGTGCTCTTACAAATAGAACCCACATTTGCTAGCCTCTGTCCTTCCTTCATTTTAAATGCGACCTTGGATGGTTCATTTGTTCGGTTCTAACCTTCGTTATCTGGCTCTTGGCGGGGACAAAGTCGGACCAGACGGTGAGGCAGCGGTGGAAGTGGACGAGGGCTTCAGTGGGACGGCCCAACTCCTGCAGCATGTTCCCTTTGAAGAAGAAGCCCTGGGGGACAGCAGCACTCATCAAAAAAAAAAAGTCGTCTCATAGATAACATACAAGGTAAACGCAAAGAAAACATTCGAAGCAGAAACTAGCACAAATCCTTGTTTGAAGAACATGAATTAGTACTACAACCTAAATGAGGACATATCTATATCTGTTAATATATACATGTGTACATTTAAATACACACAAATACTGGAAGGATTTTTAGTATTGCAGTCGCTAGTCCCACTGACCTGCAATGATTTAGTTATGGCAGTTATGAAGTAGTTTGAATAACTTTAGCGTAGCACATCTATTGTAACGCTAGGTCAAAAGCAGCGATGATCTCCACATAAAGCAGGAATCTAGGCACATTTATGCAACTGCGTGTCTCAACTGTCGAAATCAGGAAAAGCAATTATTGAAGTGTAAACATTTCGGAAGCTCCGATTGAAACAGTCAGTTTATTTACATGCACACCTTAGTTGGGTTGAGGCTGAATAAACAGTTTAAAGTCACTTACACTAGTAAGGTATTAACAGACACTAACATTTCCAGTAACACAATCAGTCTATTACAACAAGTTAGCTCAGTTGAAGTGACGAGGTCGAGCTAAATCCCACCATAACATTGGCCAAGATCAATATGTGATGTATCAGCAGTTGTTGATGTTTTGATTTGCACCACTGAGGACTGCATATACAACAATAATGAAGTCTCTCACCTCAGTCCAGTTAGGGCGGAGAGAGCAGAGGTCACCCAGGTCACTCAGGGCCTCCGAGTAACGCATCAGACCTGAATTAGCTTCTGCTCTGTACAGCTTGAAGGCCAGATCATGTGAAGCTAAAGGGAGTGTTGCACAGGAGAAAAATAACATGTGAGTGGAAAGATTTGCAATATTTACAACCACTCTGTTTAAAGGGCTTTTTCCAAAATCAGAGGTTTGGAGGCCGCATTATTTCGAAGACCCAACCACACTAACAGTGATAGTGTGCTATATACAAAAACTTGAATTACCTCCCACATGCTGGATCAAGGGTTTTCAAAGTGTGAGACGCGCCAGAGTGTTTAAAGGGAAGTGCAGAGAAACTGATTTCCCAGAACGTAAAATACATAGTAGCTACAGCTCCTGAGGTCATATTTCGCCATGAATTCCCATAAGAAAATGTGTTTTCAAAAACAGAAGAAATACTCTGAACATTGTTGTGTTCCGCTTTGTTCGGCATCATTGAAATGTAACGGTATTTAGAGTTTCCATGGCTTTCCAACCCATCCCGAGCTGAGAAGAACCCGACGTGGACATCTGATTCTATACCAGGTAACGTTAGAACAAAGTTGTGCTATTCAGCTAACTGTTTGACATTGACCAAAGTAAACATCAGTTAAACTATAAAGAATCCTATCGTAAGTCTTAATAAAATAAAGTTAATGTGCCTACTGCGTGACCGCTGCAGTGTCATGCATACGAGATGAGACATTGGCTTAGTGGTTACAGCTAACATTATTTTGGTGACCGTGTATGATTGTATTTACTTTGTTAATTAATGACTGACATGATGTCTTTTTGTAAATGTATTTCCAAGCTATGACCACCTGATGGCGTTTTGGGGTTTGATTGAGCCTTCAATTTACTAAATGGTTCGGGTCTCCAGAGCCAAGAGCCTCCAGAGCACATCCATCAATGGTAGGTTATGGTCTGAGCTGCTTTGTAGTAACAGAGGGTGGGATGCCATTGCATTTACAGAAGGCTACACTAAAGGACTCAGCCCCCTTTAAATACACCAGAGTTCTTTATTTTCCTCGTATTCCTGTCGGTTGGTTTGAAGGAGAGGGACCCGGCGCATCGATTCAACATACACCAGTCCAGTGAGCCGCATTATTGCAACATGGACACGTTTTCTAGCCACTGCACTGGGGTCTCAATGCATCTGGCTCACACCTGCAGAAGTGCAAGCTTACCTCCCTGAGGAATTCTGAGATTTCCCAGACACCCAGGTCATCTTGGACTGCACTGAGCTCAACTGTCTGACACCATCCTTACCACTCCTGCAAAGTGAGATGTACTCCACCTACAAATCTCACTGCACCATGAATGAATGAAATGGCAGACATTTACAGTGGCATGCCTGTTGTCAAACTACCAAAACAAGGCATTATTTAAGGCATGGGTTAAGTAAAGCAACACCAGGTTTTTGTAATTTAATTACAAAAAAAAAAGTGTTTATTCCAGTGGCAGATCATTTTGTTAAACATTCTGTAAATCTTATGTACACAAACATTATCAATGTAAGCAAACTGTTGAATGTAAAGTCATTTGTATAGATTTGTAAAAATGAACATTGTAACATTGTACATATCATATTGTAACATATTGGCTAAAAAAAAATAACATTTTGTAATTCCAATCTTTCATTGAAGAACCTGGGTTTTGCTCATGTTCATTTCTCGAAGACCGGTATCTTGGCATGTATATGTAGAACAATTTATAGTCAGCTTTTTGTGTAATTGATCTTTGCACTTGTGGATGTGTAATTGTTGCATAACTGTTTGTAACAGCAATGCCACGATGTGATTGCACACAACAGTGCCTGCCACACAGGAGCATTGGCTGTGTCAACACCACTGGCGATGAATCACGAAGCGTAATCTAAGAAAGAGAAAAAAATTAGAAATATACCCTCTGCTTCATGGAAAAGAGCAAGTAGGTTATTATGAGTAGAACAGTTATTGTTATTGTTACTGAACCTTGCTCCTAGACGATGCATACCCTCCTAAATGCTTAGCTTTACATTCTCTCCCTAAACTTGAATAACTTTCCTTGATAACTATTATGCCTTAGATGGTGTATATTAGCAGTGTTAACTGATGTAAATATGTATTCTGATCACCCAAACACGTTTCCACCTTATCCTATCCCATTAACTTGATCAAATCATCTGACCAATGTGCGGGGAGACAGGCAAACATTCAAGTTGGTGAGTCTTTAGGAATAAACTGAGCTATAATGCTCCACTGAACGAGGATGAACAACGTTACACAGCTTCCTGCCTCCACTTAAACTGTGTGGTGTCTCACTCTTCCTCATGTCCTGTAGCACAAGGCTCTCACCACCTGCCCTGACAGTCTGTCTTTATTGGACACATACAATACATGTTATTGACAATACAATAACAGATAAGTGTCGTCAGTCAGTTAACAATTGTTTTCTTACCTTCCTAGTTGTGTATGTATGACACCGCATACAATTTACAACCTTTATCCAACTTGCTTGTTGGGGTTTTGGTCGTCCTACAAATCCGGTGATGTTCAGCTTTGGGAGCTCTTGTGTACACCGGGTGAAGATTCAAGATTCAAGATACTTTATTAATCCCGAGGGAAATTAAGGTGCAACAGTTGACACAGGGGGAATAAATGCACACACAAATATACTAAAGCTAAAAACTAAATCACAACTAACTAAATAAAACTAGTATAAACAAATGTCCCGAATGAAGAAGAATGTCCCGTTGAACCGGAAACAGTCGAGTAGCATTAAGTCGTATTAAGTACAACGTGGAAGTGTTTGTGCAAGTAGCCCATTATATATGTTATCAAGACCGAGAGAGAAAGGTGAAGAGGAGTGCAAATGTGAACGGTAGAAAGAAAACAAATGATCACACACCTGAAACATAAGTATGCCTAGCTGTGACATGTGCCAGTATCAAGCGTACAGGTTAATAATGACCTACGAAATCCAGACGAAATAAATTCAGCATCGGGAATTGGGTCAGCGTTTAGTCTCCACCCATGTCTATTATCCCAACACCTGTCTATGGCATATATAACACATCCTCCTGGGTTCTCCACTAGAGGTCGCTGCAGTGAGTTGTAGTTAGATTAGATTCGATTCAAATGTATTGTCTTTGCACAGCACAAGTACAGTACAGCGAAAATAACCAGAGTGCAAATGTTGCAGTAAAGTGCATGGTAATATAATTTACAGTTTAAATGTGCAGGTTAAAAGACAGTCTAGGTATTAAAATGGGATATGAGCATATCTATCTATATATATCTATATCTATATTTATATCTATATCTATATATAGATATACATATACACACAGGTAAGTGAGTATTTAATTTAATTCATACTTTTTAATTTATTTAGTAGACATGACGCGGGTAGACGTGTTCAAATATCACGTTCAAAAAGGGAAAAGTGATCTGTGTTTACAAGAAAACACACGGCTGCGATATGCAGCCGATGTCGCCGGAACGTTGCATTCGAATAGCATTGTGTTACACAATAACATTACTCTAAACCAGAGTGCGTTACGCAACGCGTATGTAAGTATGTATACCCTCCTAGGCTTAACGTAACTTAAAAGTTCCAAAACAGCGATCAATAATCACCTCATTTCTCTCGAATATGAATACAAAATCCTACTATTACGGTTAAGTTATGTTTCATTAAGTGTTTTCCTCTCCATCCATGCCATTCTCAAATAAAAGGCCTAACGTTACTAAGAGTTACAAAACCATAACGTAACATAACTTGACTTCATTTGATTTTTTTGGACAGATAAAAGTGCTAATGACAAGACATGTCATGAGAGAAGTTTGAAGTGATCATTGACTGCTGACAAGACATGACAAGGCATATTCGAGAGGCAATTTGGTGATTATTGATCGCTGTTTTGGAACGTTAGATTAGATTAAAATGTATTGTCATTGCACAGCACAAGCACAGTACAGTGACATTGTTTTAACATCTAACCAGAGTGCAAATGTTGCAGTAAAGTGCATGGTAATATATAATTTAGTTTAAATTGACAGGTTAAAAGACCGTCTACTGGGTATTAAATTGGATATGAGCATACTAATATATATATATATATATATATATATATATATATATATATCTATATCTATATAGATATCTATATCTATCTATATCTATATAGATATCTATATCTATCTATATCTATATAGATATCTATATCTATATAGATATCTATATATAGATATATATCTATATATATATCTATATATCTATATCTATATATATCTATATCTATATATATATATATATATATATCTGTTTAAGAGTGTTTATGAATTTGAACAAATACTCAATCATTCTGTTACTATCATTTGGTATATATGTGTTTGTGGCTTCATTCTGAACACACACACACACACACACACACCCCTACCTAAACGCGTCGCCTCGTCCGCCAGCGCCAAAGCCTCCGCGAACTCCGCGGCTCTCAGCTTCTCCCGGACCAGGCGCTTCATCCGCGTCTCTTGCGGGTACCTCTTTTCGACCACGGCGAACAGCAACACGTTGTTCCGGACGCTCTCTCTGGTGGTGGTGGTGGTGGTGTCCCCCTCCTCCCCCCTGCCGAGTCTCTCCGTCTGCTGGCACCGGGATGGACACCCGTTGGGCGGCAGGTAGGCGACGCATCTGCGGCACAGCGAGTGGCCGCAGGACAGGGTCGCGGGTTCGCACAGGACCAGCTCGCACACCGGGCAGGTCAGCAGCTCCATGGTGGTGGTGGTGGTGGTGGGTGTGTTGTGACGTCACTCAAGCGGTTTTGGAAAACCGCTCCGCAGGTTTAGGTTATATATGAGCCGATCGACGCATCGGCTTTTTATTTATTTATTTTAATTTTTTTTTTTAGGTGTAAAACGAAGTCGATGCTGGCGATTTAGAAAGAAGTGGTCGACTTCGCCATGTCCACGAGTTGAAACAAGTAGTTTCTTGTTGTTGTCCTTTTTAAAAAGTCTCACTTTTGGGCTTCACTTTAGCAGATGATTATCCAGTCACAACAAACGTAAAGTCTCTCTCGGTTGGAGACACGGAGCATCTTCGTCGAACCCCCTCGTCCGTCCGCCTCGCTTCTCTTTGTTGTCTCCCTTATCTCTAGGCTCTCCACGACATACAGAACTCCGGCTTGCTCTGTTAAACCGCAATTCAGTATGTTCTTTAGTCCGCCCGAAATATACCGACAGCCACAGTCAGTGCGAGTGTGTTACATATACTAGTATGTAACCATCACGTTACATAAATAAAGGTCACGTGCGCCGGAGGAGACGCTCTGATTGGAGGAGGAGGGCTCGCTTTACGACCCTGTTGTGAAACCGAGCGATGGGTTTCATAACTTGAGCGCTTGTGTGTGTATACTGCTTATGTATGTCAACTGTTATGGCACATGGTGGTTGAATACACAGTGAACCAATTGCTGGTAATATTGAATGTTTGGATTTTATATGTGGTTATATTAAAGGATAATACAAACAGAGAAAACGACCAAGTAGACCCCACTGTCCTAGAACTCCCCTTTATACAACTCTCCTACTGCAGTATTATGTAAATAGTGAGCAGTGTGCTTTAACGTTTGTTACGTTAAAAATTCTTTAGACATGTCTCGTTAATATTCCAAACTGCTTGGGGTTAAAATAATTGCTTAAACCTGCAGATGTAGTGTAGACCCGAAGTGATAAGAACCCAGTTATTACTGCAATACATTTTTATATGTTTAATATGCAATATGTGTGAATGTAGAATTTGTCATAACACCATGTAATATGCCCAACAGACAGTACAAATATGAATGCTGAAGTGAACATTCTCAAATTCCTGCCATTAACAATGAGACAGCAAAAGTATCTTGGCAATATTTGTGAAAACACCAAATGTCTAGGTCAACTGCATACATCAACATGTTATTTAGTAAAAGGATCCACTGGCCTTTTATGAAATTGCATACAGGATCTAGAGCAGGCCACCCTTTGAAAACCATTGTACTACTAAACATGGCATTTAAATTGAGTGTACAATGTTTTGGTTGGAGTAACAGTATTTTTCTTTATTAGCACTGATCCACAGAAGAAGCAAGTCAGGCCACAAAGCGGACATTAACTGCATTCTCATGAGAATTTGTTAAGAATCGACATTGGTTCATTCCATGCTACAGTGTTTAGATGGGTCATTAGATAATTTGTATTGAAGATGTATGATATAAAAATCTATGTATGGAACCCCAAGGGTTTTGGAGTGCTGTTCAACTTAAATACATGTTATGTGGTTTGTTGGTGTTTAATAAAGTACAAAAAGGATACAAATCCTCCCTGTGGACCTTGAATGACATGTGTAGACATATATGAGATGACAAGGGATGCAACAACTTACATGATCTGGTTATATTCTAGGACCTCCTTTATATTAAACAGCATATGAAGGTTCCTTAAATATAAATACCCTTCAGTAAAAATCAGTGTAGCGGTACTGTTCAATAATTTACAAATGCACTTTAATTTGGAGAGTTGTTGCCAGGAACTAGAACCATGTCACAGCCACGAAGCTTTGCATCTCATCTACTGAATTATTCTTAAAATATGACCTGGGTAACCTCTTACATAATTAAAAAAAAAAATAGGAATAAAAACTGGAAAAGAAAAAAAACGATCCAAAGACTTAATACTATATACAGACACGAACAATGTAAACAGAGCAGTCCTCACACACAGCCAATCAACACACAATTCAAGCTATCTCATCTATGATACTGCACATAGCAGCATCTTTGTCCCACACTTTGTCCACCTTGGAGGCCGCTGTTCTCTTGTCCTCCTGGCAAGCCGCCCCAGAGCTAGCACCCGCCTCTTCTACGTCCATAGGTTCTGACGATAGTCTGGGCGCCTGCCCGGAGACACTCACTACGGCGGCCCCGTTCTTCAATCCCTCCCCTACCCCGTTTGGTCCCTCGATTTGGGGCAAGTCATCAGGCAGGGAGGCCAGGCAACCCTGGATCATCTCCACCACCCGCTCCAGGTGCTTCTGGAAGCGCTCCGCTGTCTCCAGCCTCTGCCTCTTCTGCACCTCCATCATCACCCGCAGCGTCTCCCGGGCCTGGTGCGGCCTGTACTCGTTGATCAGGTGGTGCATGTGGACAAACAGCAGCTTGATGTCCTCCAGCTTCTCCTCGCGCTTCAGGCTGCCGGGGCTCTTGATGAGGATGTCGAGCAGGTCCAGGAAGTTCACCAGTATGGACATGTTGAGCTTCTTCAGCTCCCGCTTGTGGTCGAACTGCATGGGGTGGAGCCGCTCGATGCCCTGGCTCTCCAGGGGCCGGATGATGAGGTCGTCGCACTGGAACTGGTTGCCGAACATCATATAGCTGTCTCTGATGGGCGGAGGGGGCTTGGGGGCCAGGCCCTTGCGTATGTTTTCATCTGTGTACTCCTTTATGTACTGCACCGGCGGAGGCGGCAGGGCACTCACCTGCTGTGGTTCACCCATGACGGTGACCTAAAAAAAACAAACACAAGATGTTAGCCTTTTTAGTTAGTTATTGCAATATTTTTCTACACTATCATACTTTTGCTGGACTTTTTTGGACTCTACAGTTAATGCAATGTTTTGCACTGCTTTTTAAACAATTCAACATATGTTGATATCATCAGTCACTTTATGGTTCTTTAATTGTGTACAGTATTGTTATAGTATAGTGTTGTATAGTGTTAAATATTAGCTAATTCATACTGTGGGAGGGAATGGGGAGAAAGCATTTCATTGTACTTTTGCATATGGCAAATAAATCTTGAAGCCAAAATCAGATGTCAAAATCAGACAGGGCTTACTTCGTTTGGGTCATATTGCCAAACACATACTAGTTGTTCTCCCCTATACCCAGGCCATTACCCATGTTAACCAAACAAAGAGTAAGATAACTTGAAGAAATGAATGAACAATTATGAACATATGTAGCTAGCATTGGCTAGGTAGCCCCACTGTGTATCATTAGCTAGTAAACCATAGCTTAGCCGGAGCTAAAGTCAACCACATCTTTAATATACATACTTGTTATTCAGCGTATCTACAACATACAATACGTACGTTTAACTCACCTATGAAACGAGCCTTTGTCGCCGACTTACTTATAGGTTTAATTATCAATATCAACGATTATGCTCCAGCAATTAGCTAGCTAAGGCTCATGATCTAACAACATATGACTGACGGTTGATCTTCTTCGTTGGTTTATGGGCGGATCAGACACCTCCGTTCAAGCTACCGCCACCTAGCGGAGTGTGTTGATCATCACCAGAGCTTTACAACTACATGAGTACGGTACATCCTATATCCGTTCCTGGTTGATTGACACACATTGGTGTTAAATGTAGTGCTCTCCTGACTTCTACTTCTTCTCCCCAATATCCAACCCAGGCCCCATCCCTGTCCAAATACCTATTGATCCAGTCCGGAAATATGTTTAAAATGCTGTTGTGTGCAAAGAGTGACTGTGAGGATTGCTACATGATTTCGGTGTACAATGACGTTAAAGGCATTATGACCCTATTTAATCAGAATCATAATACCTTTAACGTCATTGTACACCGAAATCATGTAGCAATCCTCACAGTCACTCTTTGCACACAACAGCATTTTAAACATATTTCACTTTCTATGATATATTGGGCAATTTGATAAAAACATGTTCTACATTTGTATTCTGCAGTACACTTACCTTTTACATATATAGGAAGTTAAAGCTAATAGGCCAAAAGCTTAAAACTTCCCCCGTTTAATTGAAACATTGTCTAGCAGATTTGATCTGTGTACAAGGTATCTTGTCAGGTTTTGTGTAATTTGACCGCCAATTTAAGACGTAAAGTCTGCATCTAAGGCTGGCTCATGGTCCTCTTGCTTTTTATTTCCATTTCCATTATTTATTGTTATTTCATCCTTCTGCTGCTTGTCAGTTATTGTTATTAACTGTGTGTGTGTGTGTGTGTGTGTGTGTGTGTGTGTGTGTGTGTGTGTGTGTGTGTGTGTGTGTGTGTGTGTGTGTGTGTGTGTGTGTGTGTGTGTGTGTGTGTGTGTGTGTGTGTGTGTGTGCTTGTGTGTGTGTGTGAATGTGTATCTGTTGTGTGTGTGTGGTTGTGTGCCTGTGTGGTTGTGTGCGTGTGCGTGTGTTGTTGTGTGTGTGCGTGTGTGTGTGTGTGTGTGTGTGTGTGTGTGTGTGTGTGTGTGTGTGTGTGTGTGTGTGTGTGTGTGTGTGTGTGTGTGTGCGTGTGTGGGAGTGTGTGACTGTGTATCTGTTTGTGTGTGTACGTGTGCGTGTGTCTGTGGACCCCTCTGTGTGTTGTATCTGTCATTGCGTGCCTTAACTCCAGGATGTGGTTTTGAGAATGTATGCCGGAAACTGTATGCCGGAGCATTCATCATTCATATCACTGTTGTTGCTTTCTCCTTCTCAGTCCCTGTTTCCCAGAGGCCCCGACACCAGTTATGTGTATCTTGTCCTTTAGTTGAATACCAGTTTACAATGGACGTCAAGGTGATCTTAAAAGGAACCATGATCAAAAAGTCCCAGCAGAAGAGAAGGACATCTCGGTGCAACTATAAGGAGAGACAATTTGTCTTAGACACTCAGTCCTTGAGCTATTTACAACAAAGACCTGGGGTATGTACACATTCATCCATTTTGTCTCACGTCGGACCTCCAATTCAAACTGTTAAACCGGGCAGGTTAAAAAAGAATGACATTCCTGTGATTTAAAACAAATGGTCACTCTTTGCTGTTATAGAAAAAGCCTACTCTGAAAGGCTGTATTCAGCTGTCGGCAATAAGGTGCGCAGAGATTGTGTGCAGCAGTATCCCTCTGCCGTGCACCAATAAGTATCCATTTCAGGTAAGTTAAGCCCACTCGTCATTTCTCAGTAAACAACACATTGGCATGTGTTGATGTGTGACCTGCTGTGGTCCATTCACGTCTCCCCAGGTATTTCATGACAATCTTCACCTCTACATTTTCGCACCGGATAGCTCCGTTCGTCAGATATGGGTCAGGGCTCTGAAAGAGGGTAAGCGGCGTTTGAGAGCTACAGGCTGAACGTGGATGCTGGACACGTCAAAACAGTGACATTTTCTGATGTTATCATTGGACTCAACTGGAAATTCTCTGTGTTTCCGATATATATATATATATATATATATATATATATATATATATATATATATATATATATATATATTTACAGAGATAAAGCACAATGATTTGGTTGTAAAATACCATCCGAATTTCTGGATGGATGGGAGATGGCAATGCTGCCATCAGACAGGGAAGCTGGCGGCAGGGTGCAAGGAGTACAGCCCAGAACCCAATGGTTTGTAATCACCAGCTTTCCCATCTTGTTACTTTTGCCGTATCGTCTAAAACCCCGGGGGTCAATGTTACATTGATGTTCGACCAACAAAGTCTTATTCCGTTTTATGCAACTCCACAGGTTCAAAGCTTCTTCCCGAAATACCAGAATCTAAAAGTTCAGAATGGCCGGTACACAATTCTAAACATTAACCAATTTTCAACTCAAATGTACCCTTTCGAATGTTGCTCAAATGTTAAAGTGAATATTCTTTTATTTCTTTCTTTTCTTTCTTTTCTTTCTTTTCTTTCTTTTCTTTCTTTTCTTTCTTTCTTCTTTCTTCCTTTCTTCCTTTCCTTTCCTTTCCTTTCCTTTCCTTTCCTTTCCTTTCCTTTCCTTTCCTTTCCTTTCCTTTCCTCTCCCTCCATCCCTTCCAGGGGTTTCCCTATATTCCTGGAGAGATGCTTGTGGTGGCTGTCGAGGACTACACTCCCCAGGGACACACTGACCTGCCTCTTCAGATGGACCAGGAGTACACCATGATCGAGAGCTCGCACCCCGACTGGTGGACCATACAAGATAACTTGGGGTAAAGACTGGACAATAGAATCTACCATATCTCTCTATTTACAGCACCTTCACTGATTGTGTGTTATTCTCCCTGTCTCTGATAAGGAATAAAGGCTTTGTTCCCTGCACCTACATAGCTGAAAAGTATAGCAGAAACTTTGACAGATTTGAGTGAGTTCCAGTCCTTTCTTTTATTCGTGAGTAAATAGGACAAATGGACTGCTTTACGTTAGCGCTACTGTTATTTTCCACAGGTGGTACAACAAGGACATCACTCGAGTGCAAGCAGAGGAGCTGCTGATGAACGAGGTAAATAGAGTTAGAGCAGTGGTTCCCAGACTGGGGGGTCGCGCCCCTTAGCAGGGCCCCGGAGTTAGGACCGGGGGGAGGCTAAATATAAATGATGCGATATCGTAAAGGTAATTTGTTAGTTTTTCCGGTTTAGTAGATCTGTATTAATTACCGACAATGTTTTAATTACATGTTATAGGAGTGCACAAGCAAAGGATATGTCTGAGAGCGTCTTTATCTGGGTGCATGTAGGTGTGTGTGTGGGGGGGGGGGGTGGGGGGGGGGGGGTCTGCAGAAAAAGTTAAGGAACCACTGAGTTAGAGCAACATTGTTCGAAACCGCCTTCCATAAATAAGGTCATAGGGCCTTTTTTCCAATGTCAGTCGGAAATCGGTAAGCTTTTTCCCAGACTTCCAGCCATTTGATTATCGATGTACGGGTCAATGGTAGTGCACAATAATAACAGCTCTGAATTGACTGCAACGAATGTATTTGTCATCCAGGGGAGGGAAGGTGGTTTCATGGTGCGGGACTCCAGACATGCCGGCTTCTACGCGATGTCGGTGTTCGCCGAAGCACCGGGGTAATATCTCTCTCATTTTTTTCTGGGAAATCCAGAAGCACACCATAGAATGCTGATAATAATAATAAATAATATTTGTAGATTTAAATATATATGCATTTATTTTCTCCAACCTGTACTTATTGAAATGTCATATTCACATATAACTTTATTTTATATGTAGTTTTAATGAAAGTGTATTTATAGGCTTGCAGTTATTCATAAACAAATAATACAACAAACGTTGTTTTCTTATCCACATTCAGGTCTAATGGGTTGAAGAATCCCAGAGTTAAACACTATCAGATACAAGAAATCGAGGTAGAAGGAGAGAAAATGTTTTACTTGGCAGAGAAGCACCATTTCAACAATATTCCCCGGCTCATCAATTACCATAAACTCAACTCTGCAGGTAAGCTAGCTAGCCGCGTAATGCATTTTCATAATGTACATATATTTCCTTTTACTAATGTTCCTACGATTATGAAATATGAAATATTTCACTTTCAATTTCCTGGGCTTGTGCTGTAACAGTTCCTGTCTAGTGTTGTTAAAATACCTCTTATCTGTAGCAATGGGAATTATTCTCATAAACCTACATATACATAGTTGGTTTATGAGTTTTAACAAATACTCAATCATTCTGTTACTATAATTTGGTATAACATGTGTTTGTGGCTTCATTCTGATTGTGTGGTGTGTGTGTGTGTGTGTGTGTGTGTGTGTGTGTGGGGGTGTGGGTGTGGGTGTGGGTGGGTGTGGGTTTGCATGCATGTGGATTTACAGGGCTCATCACACGTCTCAGAAGGCCCGTCTCCCAAAACAGAATTTTGACCGACAACCGTTTCAATCTCAACAAAGGTCAGACATTTCTTCGAAAACGGGATCCTAACTAGTTTTCTTTATGTATAGTGTCAGTTTCACAATTAAATTTGATAACATTTTCATTGCGTCCTACTTAAGTGCACTTAGAAGACGTCTCGTTCAAGACCAAGTGTTACAATAAAATAGTTAATATTTATGTATGTATTTGGATACCAGATATATGAATTGCCCTAATCTAGATGTAAACTAAAATGAACCATCTAGATTGCACAATCCCAGACAGCAGCGGCGGAGTCTACCGTGCCATCGTATCTGGGTCTGATCGAAACCCCAGTGTGATGTTACCACATTGTGTGGCAAAAAAAATGTGTCTATATATTTATAGACTCACACTTTCTGCTGAATTGTGTCACGCAATGTGGGTGACACATTCGAGGGAGTGAGAACGATCGTCTAATCTACAAAAACATTACAGCTCTAGTTGATGTTAAATATTAGGGGATGTAACCCAAAACAATGTGTAACCATGCACCACAACTCATGCAACAACAACAACAACAACAACAACAACTGACAATCTGAATCCAATCAGAGTCATTGATTCATTGAAAGGCCGATCCGGCGACTGCAGTCACCGATATTTTGTCCCCCGTCGTCACGCAGCCCAGTGGGAGGTAGACCCGGGGGAGCTGGTCCTTGGGGGGCCGCTGGGCAGTGGTCAGTTTGGCATGGTGCTGGAAGCCAGGTGGAGGGAGAAGAAGGTGGCTGTGAAGATGGCCAGAGGGGAAGCCATGTCGGAGGAGGACTTCATTGAGGAGATCGAGATTTTGACGTGAGTAGACTTTGCGGTTGTAGTTAGCTGACAATGTAGTGTGTGTGTGTGTGTGTGTGTGTGTGTGTGTGTGTGTGTGTGTGTGTGTGTGTGTGAGCTTATCTGCACTCTCCAGTTTTTTGTACACTGTGTGTGTGTGTGTGTGTGTGTGTGTGTGTGTGTGTGTGTGTGTGTGTGTGTGTGTGTGTGTGTGTGTGTGTGTGTGTGTGTGTGTGTGTGTGTGTGTGTGTGTGTGTGTGTGTGTGTGTGTGTGTGTCTGAACAGGAAGCTGTCTCACTGTAAGCTGGTGCAGCTGTACGGCGTGTGCACCCAGCGCAGGCCCCCGTGTCTGGTGATGGAGCTGCTGGAGAACGGCTGCCTCTCAGACTACCTTAGAGCCAGAAAAGGTTGCCTCTCTCCGGCCATCCTGCTGGGGATGTGTCTGGACGTCAACGAGGCGATGGCCTACCTGGAGAGTTCAAAGTTCATCCACAGAGATCTGGTACACCAAATTAAGATTTTTGTTTTACTGCCAATACACATGTGGTGTTGATTAACCTTTACAAGCTCCTATAGTGATGTCACATAGTGGGAGGGTCTGCCCAGACCTTTGATGGCTACATCAGCCTGGGTAGGCTGGGAGGTTGACCTACAGTATCTATCATACGTGTGACAAGTGTCAC
Organism: Muraenolepis orangiensis; assembly: GCA_027704905.1. Lineage (NCBI taxonomy): Eukaryota > Metazoa > Chordata > Actinopteri > Gadiformes > Muraenolepididae > Muraenolepis > Muraenolepis orangiensis. Next base: position 18,899,616 of record CM051001.1, read on the forward strand.
TGTAGGGTAGATTTTGAATTGGCGTGTAATCTACACCACACCAAGTGGTAGAGTAGGGGCCTTTGAACACATGCTGTTGGTAAGACAGCAAGAGCAATTATTTCAATGTGATTTGTTAGAAACACCACAGCCATCCATCAGCTATTAGTGAGTGAAATGCTCTGTGAGAATATCTGCTTCCAGCGGACAGCCCCTGCCTCTGTATGATACCATGTACATTTGAAACGGCTCCAGGGTCATGTCTAACCTAATCAGGGTCAGAGATACCCTGATTGGTTCAGGGTATCTAGCCATGGCTCTAACTAACGGCAACGTTAAGAACACTGTAGTTGTTCCTCTTGTGGTCCTCTCTTGATGTCCCTGCTCTTCTTCTCTGCAGGCCGCCAGGAACTGCCTAGTTTCAAGGAACAACCAGGTCAAGGTGTCTGACTTCGGCATGGCTAGGTGTGCTTCTCAAAGCAATTTTTTCTCAACATCAACAGTGTGTTTCAATTGTTCCTCCAAGATTTTTCTGTCTATTTATTAATGTGTGTGTGTGTATGTGTGTGTGTGTGTGTGTGTCTGTCTGTCTGTCTGTCTGTCTGTCTGTCTGTCTGTCTGTCTGTCTGTCTGTCTGTCTGTCTGTCTGTCTGTCTGTCTGTCTGTCTGTCTGGTGTGCGGCAGGTATGTTCCAGATAACCTATATACCTGCTCACTGGGCTCCAAGTTCCCAATCAGGTGGTCTGCACCGGAGGTCATCAAGTACTCCGAATTCAGCAGCAAGTCGGACATCTGGTCCTTTGGTACATCCGTCTGTCAATCTGTCCATCTGTTTTTCTGTGTCCATTTATCTGTCTGTCCGTCCGTCCATCCATCTGTCTGTCCATGTGTCCGTCTGTCTGTCTGTCCTTCCATCCATCCATCCATCCGTCTGTGTGTCCATTTCTATGTTTGTCTGTGTGTCCATCTATCTGTCCATGTGTCCATCTAGCTGTCTGTCTGTGTATCCATCTATCTGTCTGTGTGTCCGTCCCTCCAGGTGTGTTAATGTGGGAAGTGTACAACGAGGGACGCATGCCCTATGGGCACAGGACCAACACTCAGGTGATGGAGTCCCTGAGCACCGGCCTGAGGCTACTGCAGCCATGCCTGACCCCCAATTTGGTCTACCTGCTGATGGAGAGGTGCTGGAAAGAGGTAGGGAAGGCAGAACATATACAGTATTTGATCCATTGAGCAAAAGCTACTTTTAATAATGTCAGATGCCTTTCCTGAGCGGGTAGGGGTGAGGGATGACTACATGTTGACTGCAGGAATGAGGGATCGAACCATAGGCTGGGAGTCCAACTGAATCAATCAATTATTGTAATTGTACAGTGACATTTAGTTGCAATCCTCACCAAGCGCTCTTTCACACAAAACTGTTGAAAA
>CM051001.1:18903525-18941025 GCA_027704905.1 Muraenolepis orangiensis
TCCATTTCATCATCACGCAGTCGCTTCACATTTGAGGTGAAGGCGAATCGCCGAATGTATATTTTTAAAAACAATGATGTCCCTCATTGGCTCTTTGTATTATATATTATAAATCCATCGAGTATGCAGGAAACTATCGCTGTAATACAATTTGAGTTGTTTTCCAAATGGAGTTCACCACTTCCTCCCTATACTTGCGCTCTAGCTCTCTCACGGTGTGTGTGTGTGTGTGTGTGTGTGTGTGTGTGTGTGTGTGTGTGTGTGTGTGTGTGTGTGTGTGTGTGTGTGTGTGTGTGTGTGTGTGTGTGTGTGTGTGTGTGTGTGTGTGTGTGTGTGTGTGTGTGTGTGTGTGTGTGTGTGTCAGACGATGTATACCATCATTGTAGGTTAACGGTGTTGGTGGCTGGTGTGTACAATATGAATGCATGAATGTCACGCTCGTCCAGTCTGGATGGATAGATGGATGATGGAGGAGGCTGTGTTTCAATGTGACGGAGTGATGTAATGCAATGGAGGGTTTTTCTTTTTTTTGTTGCACCGTGATGCTGGGGCCACACAGCCTCCTCCTCGTTGTTGAGCCATTTTTTTTAACACCCGATGATGCATGCAAATGCTGAATTGCTAAATTGAATTGAATTGAATTGAATTGACAGAGTTCGACACAGGGTTTCAAAGAGCGGTAATGCGATGCACCTGGTCACGTGATTCCGTCCACGTGATGATAGGCTTGTTTGATGTATATTGCATGTATTATTGTTTCTTCATTTCGCTATGGATAAGCCTACGTGTTTTTTTGGTTTATTATGTTATAGCGTTGTTGTTGTTGTTTGTTTATTTTTAAATTGTTTGGGATGTCAATACAATCGGGGTTATGATGACATCATCAGGGATCATGGGACAACAGCGGTTATTTTTTGTGGTGAGGGTGTCTTGTTTTGTCACACATGGTCTGAATGACAACTACCCCCCCCCCCTCCCCCCCAGAGCCGAATTCCTCTGCCAGGGTCCCACAAATTCCTGGGCCAGGGTCCCACAAACACGCACACACCCACGCACACACACACACACACACATTGTAGCTTACAGCCCCACATAGATCACACTGGAACACACACACACACACACACACACACACACACACACACACACACACACACACACACACACACACACACACACACACACACACACACACACACACACACACACACACACACTGTAACTTACAGCCCCACATAGAACACACACACACACACACACACACACACACACACACACACACACACACACACACACACACTGTAACTTACAGCCCCACATAGATCACACTGGAACACAACACACACACACACACACACACACACACACACACTTTTCATAGCTTCTCTGTGTGTTAGGACCCTCTCTGTATTGACCAATCACAGTGGACGTGAGTGACATGATGATAGCTTATCGTAGAGATCGGCCTGCGGGGGATGTCCCATTGAGTTGTGTGACCCAGACCTGACACACATATTAGCCTAGCCTTAGTCTGTATGTGTGTACACACACACACACACACACACACACACACACACACACACACACACACACACACACACACACACACACACACACACACACACACACACACACACACACACACACACACACACACACACACACTGTATGTCTCCCTAGTTCCCCCTCCTCTGTCCACACACACACACACACACACACACACACACACACACACACACACACACACCCTTTTATTTAGAACAGACAAAAACGGACTAGTTCAAGAGCGAGTTCACATAACGATGCCGTTTTCTCCTTTTTTCAGAATCAGAAACAACTTTATTGCCATGTAAGTTTACACGCACAAGGCCTTTTTGTCCGGTATGTGGGGCCAGTGGGGTATACACACAGACCGACCGGGGCAGCCGCCCAACCACACAATCTAGCAGTTCTTCTTACTCTTCAAATCACTTTTGTATTGTAATGTGTGTGTGTCTAGCTGTGTGGGAGCAACACACAGGCCTATAGAGAGTGAGAGAGAGAGAGGGATAGCTCGGTTGCTAGGAACACACACACAGAGGAGTGATCCACAGAGAAGCGCAGTGTTGTCCGCCCCACTGTGGGAAAGTTTACACAGAACACAGAGCCCTGACTTCAGTCTCCTCGGTGTTCCCAAAACACGGAGGCCGGGACGGACGCTCAGCAACCCGTCTGTCTGTTGGAGGTGGAGCGTGTCACTGAACTGAACTGAATCCTTATGTATGGCAAACAAGAAAATGACATATGAATGAAACATAATTATGACAAAGTTAACGGTATTACATTTTTTCAATTGATAGTTTTTTCTTGTTGCATTAGGGCTCAGTTGCTTGACAAACATGGGACTTCTAAAATAGTAACTCTGTCCCCTTTTTTTGTCATTCATGTTAATTTCGTAAGGCGTGTAGGTGTGATTTCATTTAACAGGAAACTCCTCCCACACACACACACACACACACACACACACACACACACACACACACACACACACACACACACACACACACACACACACACACACACACACACACACACACACACACACACACACACACGTAAGGAGTGAGCTAGGTTACCTGCCATGTTACAGGGGTAGAAAACGAATGACATACTGTATGTATTCTCTACACTGAAGCTATTATATAATAATATTATATAATATATACAAGTTATTTTTTATATCTTGTAGACTGTCTTTACATCTTATTTATCCACTGTACATGATATATTACCGTGCACTTTACTGCAACACTTGCACTCTGGTCAGATACCAAATTATTTTCGCTGTACTGTACTTAGCGCTGTGCAATGACGATACATTTGAATCTAATCTTATCTAATGTAATAAACAGTACACGGGGCCATCCCATGCGCTAATATGACACTGTTAGCTGGCTATTATAATGGTTTCTGTGTTTAACACACTTAACCCGGCTTAGTAAAGTGTATGTTATGTTTTTTGAACTATTTGGTTGTTAGAAGCTATCATCAGGCTTATTCAATGACCAGTTTCATGGGGAAAAAGGTGGTATCTTATACTCATCTCTCTCTGTCTGTCTCTCTGTCTGTCTGTCTGTCTGTCTTTCTCTCTCGTCCACACTTTAATTAGGCCGCTAGTTTAGCCGGTGCTAGCCCAAATTCTCTTGACTATATTGGGCTGATTAGCAGCCGTGCCGGCGTACCGCTGTTGGATCAAAGGTGCCACACATGCTTGGGGAGAGGCACATGATCAAGGAGGTTTTTAAGGCTGGATGTAGAGTTTCACACACTTTGTGTCCCCCTGGCCTGGCCTCATGAGGAGATGCTGCCACCAGCCCTTGTCACTAAAGTCTCTGCATTTGTGCGTGTCGTCTTGGAGGTGGCAATTGCTTGACTTGTTTTTGCTTGTGGAGTTTATGGACACTATTTACCATTAAGGTAAAGGATGGAGGACTTTTTCTGAAGAAAATGTGTTTTCTGTGTCAGTTTCTTTTGTTGGTATGTCTTTAAGTAAGGTCTTAGGAAGACCTGTATCTAGGTTATAGTTGCCCGGGGACTTGATTGTCTTAATAACTTTTTGCAGTGTGCAAATAGAGACTCCAGATGGGCTCAGTAAAAAGGAAATGAATCACAATACCGTACAGTCTAGACAAAAGCACTTGGCTTGGGGGGGGTCATATCCTGTCATGCCCTTTTTGTTTGACTACCTGTTGATGTTGAAAAAATACATCCTATCACTATCCGATGCCTGCAGAATGTATGGCTGTATATACGATTACAGCTTTAGTCTGCTGTCATAATAACATAGTAAGTAATAGTCTATTACCTACTACTTACTACCTCTCTCTCTTTCTCTCTCTCCATACCTTTCAGACGGGGGGTGCAGTGTGAGTGACCCCTTGTTACCATGACGACCCACGTGACCTTGGAGGATGCCCTGTCCAACGTGGACCTGCTGGAGGAGCTGCCGCTCCCTGACCAGCAGCCATGCATCGAGCCCCCTCCCTCCTCCATCATGTACCAGGTACACACACACACGCACACGCACACGCACACGCACACGCACACACACACGCAGATACACCTGTGGCCATGCAGACAGCATTTATTAATGAAGTTATTGTTCTCATTGACCATCCACCATAACCACTGGTTTCCTGTTCTCCTGCAGGCTAATTTCGACACCAACTTTGAGGACAGGAATGCCTTTGTGACAGGCATCGCCCGCTACATCGAGCAAGCCACGGTCCACTCCAGCATGGTAAGACAAAGTACCCATTTTTCATTCTGCAAAAGCCTATTTCTCATGCTGGGTAAACAGCCATTGGGCACTAGCTGTTTTTTAAATTTTTTATTTTATTTAGTTTAGGGCAATTTTGATCCGAGTACCCTCAGACACTCAAATAAAGCTTTATTGTTCAGCGGATTAGTTATCATTTGGTCCATTTATTGGGTTTGGGCAGCACAGACACACACACGCACGCACGCACACACACACACGCACGCGTACACACACACCACACGATGGTGAATCAGAGGGGAGCGATGGACCGCTCCACAGCTCTGTGTGTGTGTGTGATGTGACTACAAAGAGACGAGGTGGAGAAGCGGGGCATTTATTTTTTAAGGAAGTTCCGAGGAGGGCCGGTGGTAAATCCTAACATCTTCTGTCTTTGGCCACCAGGGACTGGAGGCCCTACCCTATATCTGAATGACACACCGCTTTTTCCAAACGCATCTATATATATATATAGTATATATATATAGATGCAGTGTATTTATATTTATAGAGAGATAGTTAGATAGATAGATAGATAGATAGATAGATAGATAGATATAGATATGCAGCGTCTAATCAAGTGTTCAAAAACAGAATACCAATATTTCTCTATCCTGCCCAGGACAGAGAAACCAATCTCTTTCTCAGTGTGTTTTCAAGCGCGTTTTTACAGTGTTACGCAACCCCCAAGATAGAACCAGGAACGTCTGTGAGTGCGCTTAGCCAAATCATCACAGCTTTTTGGCTTCAGAAATGACCAATTTGTGGAATGCGGTAGGCCCAAGGCAAGAGAACGAAAAATACATAAATAGTATAATAAATAGTATAATAAACAGTGAAATCAGCAGGACTTTTTTGGACCAGATAACGCCACTGATCTCTGTTCAGTGGAGAACATACATGGGTAGAGAAGGACGTGGAGCACAACTCTCGAGGAGTTGTTGCCATCATTCAGCGGTCAAGTACCACCAGTGATCAGCAGCTCATTTGCATGCATCAACATTTGTGTGCTGCTTTGCATCGACCATATATGGTTGAATGTGGGCGTGTTAGAGGGCGGGACCTGAGGCGTGTCCCTTTGGGCACATTTCCAAAGAAAATGACCTCCGGTGTGCATATGCACGGTTTTATCAGATTTAATCAGATAAAAAAGTAGTTTTGTTTGAATTCTATACACTGAGACTCCTCAACCGTTACACCCCTGAACACTAGAAGGTTTCTCTGTTGTAATGAGCCAGTTCTGCACCTTCACCTCCATCCAGTGTTACCGTAGGCTTGACAAGTAAATAATGGATCATCCTTTGAACATGCATCGCTGCTCCTCGTTCCCTGATGTCCACCATCAGGCAGCACTCTCCTCTCTGCTGTAACCTCCACCGTGAACTAAGCCCCGCCTCCTCTGTCCACTGAAGACTTCTGTAGGTTCTCAATGACATGCAAAACTTCTGTGCATAACATTACCGTGTGCGCGCGTGTGTGTGTGTGTGTGTGTGTGTGTGTGTGTGTGTGTGTGTGTGTGTGTGTACGCACGTGACAGAATGAGATGCTGGAAGAGGGCCACGAGTATGCCGTGATGCTTTACACCTGGAGAAGCTGTTCCAGAGCCATACCCCAGGTAACACACACACACACACACACACACACACACACACACACACACACACACACACACACACACACACACACACACACACACACACACACACACACACACACACACACACGTAGCCTAAACGATACCACTTAAAATAGTCCTTGCTCTTGTCCAAAAAAGCCACAGCCCTGACAATACGCACTAGTTCCCTTTTTCTGGGAGGATCTGAGAATTTAGACGCAAACACGACATGCAATGTTAATGAAGAGAGTAATTATTCAATGAAAACCAAATGGGTATCCTATATGTAATGTATTGCTCACTACTACGCTTAACTAACACAGCGCCACCCTTTTCCCCGTGGTAATGTCAAGCGGTGTAACGGCGCCCCCTTGTGGTCTGTAGGTGAAATGCAATGAGCAGCCGAACCGAGTAGAGATCTACGAGAAGACGGTGGAGGTGCTGGAGCCAGAAGTGACCAAGCTCATGAAGTTCATGTACTTCCAGGTAACGACCGGGGGGCCACCTGAGCATCACTTTAAAATAACCTTACATTTTTTTTACGAATTAAAAAATATTCTGTACCCATTCATATGCTGGCTTTTTTTTTTTTTAATGCTGGCTTTTTATATAGCGCTTTTATCCAAAGCGCTTTACAAGTCAACATACAAGTATGTTGATGTATTGCCTATGTTGAATACACTATTGTTGCAATGGACAAAAGTGTATGCTAAATGACTCTAATGTTATGTACTGGTTGCATCTTAAAATATTGAGTGAGTATAATACACAAGTACACACACACACACAATCACTTACTTACCCACACAGTGTTTAATCAACTAACGGTTCAAGATTAACCCCCTGCTTACGTATAGTGTTGTATATAGTATAGCATATAGTAGGTAGTATATAGTGTTGTGTATAGTATAGTATTACATAGTTTAGTATAGTATAGTATTGTTGAAATCCATACTGCAGGAGGGAAAGGGGTAGTAAGCATTCCATTGTACTTGACCTGGCTGGAATAAAAACACTAAATGGTGGTCCGCAGCGTAAGGCCATCGAGCGCTTCTGCAGCGAGGTGAAGCGGCTGTGTCACGCCGAGCGCCGGAAGGACTTTGTGTCGGAGGCGTACCTCCTCACTCTGGGCAAGTTCATCAACATGTTCGCCGTCCTGGACGAGCTGAAGAACATGAAGTGCAGCGTGAAGAACGACCACTCGGCCTACAAGAGGTAAGAGTCCGGGGTCTCCGCGGATGAGTCTGCAGTTCAGATTCAGATTCAGATTTGAGGTTTGATTTGATTTGATTATGTATAAGGTACAGCGTACAATGTACAGTGAAATGTTATGACCAGCAGCGAAGATGTACCTAAGTTAACAGAATTAAAAAATTAGAAATAAATTACAAAAATATTAATTTGAAACAAAAATGACACATTTTACAAACATTACAATCTTAAAAAAAAATCCTAAAGGAATATACAAATATAAGGAATATATACGAGTGCAGTATATGCAGTATATATATATCATAGTATTTAGTGTTGTTTATAGTATAGTATTGCATAGTATAGTATCGTATTGTTGTAGAAATGCATACTGGGGGTGGGAGTGAATGGGGAGTAAGCGTTCCATTGTACTTGTTACACCCGCAAAATAAAGAATCTTGAATCTTTAAAAACTGTTTTGGGTTCAAAACCACAACTTCTAGCTAGTCTACCTGTTGGTATCCTTAGGCAAGAGGTCTAATCCCGACCTGCTCATGTTTGACTATTTAACATTTTATTATTTATTTTATATTTTACACTTTTATCTGCAAGTGACTTGCAGTGAAAAGGAACTGTATATGGATCTGGGATATCGATGATATGTCGGCTTTAGAAAAAAGCTGAATGACCACATTTAACACCATGTCTTCCAATTTTCACAAACGGAAGTGAAAAGTGAAAAGTATCGAGAGTGTAAGAAAAAAGAAAGAAAGAAAAAAAAAAATAATAATATTTGGTTCTCTCTTATTTTTTCCTCACACACACGTTTCCTCTCTCTGTCGCGCTCAGGGCAGCCCAGTTCCTGAGGAAGATGGCCGACCCTCAGTCCATCCAGGAGTCTCAGAACCTCTCCATGTTCCTGGCCAACCACAACCGCATCACTCAGGTGACTGGAGAATGAGCAAGGATAAAGGAGGTTTTCTTGTTTTCTGTTCTGTGTTTGTCTGTACTTCTTTATTTATTTAAAGCTATCTTAGAAAGTGACAGAGTTACATTATGAACAACTAGAGGGCTCTCAGTAGAGTGCATTCCTCCGCCACACCAAAAAGTCCCCTGGGTCCGGATTCGGATTCGGATCCGGATCCGGATCTGTGCCAAAATCTCAAATCTAGTTTTGTCCAATTCTGTACATTCCTTTTTAACTCTCAAGCAGACAGGCAAAACAGGGGCGAAAATATAACCTCTAGTACATACTGTTGCATTAACTTTTTATATTTTTTATATATTTGTAAATACTCAGTTTATACATAGTTTATCCATGTTTTCTTTTTGTATTTTGCACAATTTCCGTAATGCCCTGCCACTTTCATTTCACTGCTCATCCTGCATGTGTACGTGACAAATAAAGTCCTTGACTCTTCGATGGTGGAGATAATAATAAATGAACGCCAACATGCCCCCACTCTTATAGTTTAATCTATTGTAGTTTCATACATTGCCCTTTTTTTTTTTACACTTTAAACGTGACATTTCTTGCACGTGTCCCCACAGTGTCCTTGACTCTTCGATGGTGGAGATAATAAATGAACGCCAACATACCCCCCCCCCACTGTTATAGTTTCATCTATTGTAGTTTCATATATTGCCCTTTTTCTTAGCGCTTAACACTTGACACGTGCCTTTTCTTGCATGTGTCCCCACAGTGCCTGCACCAACAGCTGGAGGTGATCCCCGGCTACGAGGAGCTGCTGGCGGACATCGTCAACATCAGCGTGGATTATTACGAGAACAAGATGTACCTGACGCCCAGCGAGAAGCACATGCTGCTCAAGGTAAACCCGCACACACACACACACACACACACACACACACACACACACACACACACACACACACACACACACACACACACACACACACACACACACACACACACACACACACACACACACACACACACACACACACACACATTGTCTACTAAGGCAAGAGACAATCGACACACTTGTGTGGTGGCTGTAATAATATAATAATAATAATGCATTTTATTTATATTGCAAGAAAAATCTCAGAGCGCTACAAAGCAAAAAACATGGCAAACAAACACAATACAATGAGTAAGAATAGTGAACACTAATATTAACATAAAAAAGGCCTTCCAATAAATAGTTTAAGGCCTGTCTAAAATAGTCCAAGGTCTGTGGGGCCCTTAAATGATAAGGAAGGCCGTTCCACAGGCGTGGCGCAGCCGGGCAAAAATCCGGGGACGAGTTGTTATCTTGCCTACTTAAGTTGAACACACTATTACTACTAAGTCACTTTGGACAAAAGCTAATGTAATGTAATGTAACATAATGTGTGTGTGTGTGTGTGTGTGTGTCAGGTGATGGGCTTCGGTCTCTATCTGATGGATGGAAATGTCAGTAACATCTACAAACTTGATGCCAAAAAACGGATCAACCTGAGCAAGATCGACAAGTTCTTTAAGGTGAGCTCTTGCTCTCTCTCTCTCTCTCTCTCGCTCTTGTTCTCGTCTCTCTCTCTCTCTCTCTCTCTCTCTCTCTCTCTCTCTCTCTCTCTCTCTCTCTCTCTCTCTCTCTCTCTCTCTCTCTCTCGCTGTCTCGCTGTCTCGCTGTCTCGCTCTCTCTGACTCTCTGACTCTTTATCTTCGCATTCATGCCGAGGATAGAGATGAATCTGTAGATTAATTTTTTGTCAAGGGCTTGTGTGAAACATCCTCCCCCTCCCCTTCTGTTCTTCCTTGGTCCTCTTAAGCTCCAAGTGGTGCCGCTGTTCGGAGACATGCAGATAGAGCTGTCGCGTTACATCGAGACCAGCGCCCACTATGAGGAAAACAAGTCCAAGTAAGATCTCCCAGATGCACTGACACACCGTACTACTTCCAATGCCACCTGTTCTTGTATAGAGGTATTCAAGATACGATAATATTTCATTAATAATAAGGTGTTATAGCAGCATCATTCCCACTTAACTGTATTGTATTTTAGACAATTTATATTTCTATGATTTTACTTTGTCATTTTTATGTATTATTTTCTATAGTACATAGAACAGAGATTCATGAACAATCTTTTATTTTTGTTATATATATTCTTGGTATATATATATATATAGTTTTGACGAGCTTCGGCAGTGTACACGTACGTGTCCCAATGCCAATGAAACTCCTTAGAACAGAATTGAAATCCTAAGCCCCGCCCCTCCGATCTTCACGCCCCTCTCTCTCTCTCTCTCTCTCTCTCTCGTCTCTCTCTCTCTCCTCTCTCTCTCTCTCTCTCTCCTCTCTCTCTCTCTCTCTCTCTCCTCTCTCTCTCTCTCTCTCTCTCTCTCTCTCTCTCTCTCCTCACCAGGTGGACCTGCACCCAGAGCAGCATCTCCCCGCAGTACAACCTGTGCGAGCAGATGGTGCAGATCCGCGAGGACCACATTCGCTTCATCTCGGAGCTGGCGCGCTACAGCAACAGCGAGGTGGTGACGGGCTCGGGCCTGGACAGCCAGAAGTCCGACGAGGAGTACCGGGAGCTGTTCGACCTGGCCCTCAGGGGCCTCCAGCTGCTCTCCAAGTGGAGCACGCACGTCATGGAAGTGGTGGGTGGAGCCTGTGGAGCGTGTGGCGTTGGTTGAGGGGGGTTGGGTTGGGTTACCGGGCGGGGTAACGGAGTTATGAAATGAATGAAAAGTTTTGTTTTGAGAAGAAAGAGAGGGTGTCCCCTCGTCACTCCCAATGCCATAATAACCTGACCACTGCCGTTGTTGGTTTTTCGGTGCGCGGGTTCGAACCCCCCGCTGGAGTAGCAGTGTGGTCTGCTGGTGTTGCGACACGGAGTGTCTGTCTGTCGGCCCGGAAAATATGGGAACAATTGTGTGCACACGGTGACCTCACTGTTACTTGGCGTATTGATTGAGTGTGGTGTTAAAAATATATGTACACTTAATTGCGTTCATCTGGGAACCGCTGTCTCTGGCTCTTAGTTGTGAGTCAGAGTAATAGCCCAGCAGAGTGTAGACGTGTACTGGCCTCTGCATGCTGGGGTTTCACTGAAAGTCGGCAGTCTTTTCAGTCTTTACCAGTACCTCATCGAGTCTGTTGATCATTGAACATGTCGTCGTCGTCGTCGTCCCCCCCCCCCCCCCACAGTACTCGTGGAAGCTGGTCCACCCGACGGATAAGTTCTGCAACAAGGACTGCCCCGGCACGGCCGAGGAGTACGAGCGGGCCACCCGCTACAACTACACCAGCGAGGAGAAGTTCGCCCTGGTGGAGGTCATCGCCATGATCAAAGGACTGCAGGTAACACGCGGGGACCACGGAAACACGGAAACCATCTCTCGATGTCGATAGGAATAAAAAAAATAATAAACCCATCACATTGTCCACATTGTGGGTCACAAATTGACTTGATGTGATTTTTTTCATGCCCTAATGCAAATTGTTTTATTTATGAGTGGTTATCAAATAATATCAAATAACAAAGGCTAAGCTAATTGGCATGTTTCATGTTTTTTTACCACAGTGCGTTTTTATATTCACTTGCCCGACGTGCCATTTAACCCCGGGCAATAGTTATTGTTGAGCCATGTATATGGTGGGATTGAGTTATGAATATGATTGTTTGATATTGAATGTGATACGATTTTGATTTAAAGCAATATTTCACCCACAAACTGCATCTTTGCCATAAATATATACTCCTCCGCCATCACATAAATCGAAACGGACCTTCCGACAGTCCGTGAGCCTCTTTTGAGTCCGGTTCGGTTGTGGATGTTTGTGCGCAGGTGCTGATGGGCCGCATGGAGTCCGTGTTCAACCAGGCGGTCAGGAACACCATCTACGCCGCGCTGCAGGACTTCGCCCAGATGACCCTGAGGGAGCCCCTGCGCCAGGCCGTTCGCAAGAAGAAGAACGTCCTCATCAGGTAAATGGAAACACCTCTCCCCCCCATCCCCCCCGAACTGAAACAATCTCTTCTTCATTGTTATTGCTGTCCTGCACTTTCTACTGTGACACCCACATGTCTCACCCGGGATCGCCAAAGTACAATCGTATCATATCGATATAGTGGGCGGCAGTGGCAGCAGGAGGTAGAGCGGGTTGTCTGGTAACCGGAAGGTTGCTGGTTCAATTCCCCCCCGGCTCCTCCTAGCCAACGTGTAATGGTGTCCCTGAGCAACAGCAACCAAACCCTAACTGCTCCTGATGAGCTGGCTGTCCATCCTTGCATGGATGGCACCGCCGTCGGTGTAAGACTGGGTGAATGTGAGGCGATAATTGTAAAGCGCTTTGTGTTAAAGCGAGATATACATGCAGTCCATTTACCGTGATCTTACTTTGTCGTACGACAAGCATTGGGGGACAAAAAACACCCAGTGGCACTTCGATAGACATGGAGGGAGGAGAGGACAGTCTCGTGGGCAGGGTGTTTGACCCCCCCCCCCCCCCACCCGGCCGAAAGATTCAGCGTTCGAACCCCCCGTGTCCGCAGTCTACCTGTAGGCATCTCCGAGCAAGATCCCCCCCCCCCCCCCTAACCCCTACCCACTCCTTAATGACATTCATCTAAAAGATCATGTCAAAATTGATCTTAGACCTGTTTATAATAATAATAATAATAATTTGTATTGCGACTGTTGCACAACAATTTCCCCCTGGATAAATAAAGTCCATCTATCTATATATCTATGGATCATAGATCTGTAAACAATGTGTTAAAAATCGTAGCAAATGTTGCACAGTTAAGTTAAGCCGATGTCTTTATTTCTGTGGCGGGGTGGGGGTGCGACAGCGTCCTGCAGGCCATCCGCAAGACCATCTGCGACTGGGAGGGAGCGCGGGAGCCCCCCAACGACCCCTGTCTGAGGGGGGAGAAGGACCCCAAAGGGGGGTTCGACATCAAGGTGCCTCGCAGGGCCGTGGGACCCTCCAGCACCCAGGTGAGACCTGGAGGACCTGAGATGCTCTTGTTCAGCGTCCATTGCTATTATTTGAAGAACTATTTTGTAGCGTTATACAACTATTTCAATGTGTTGAATGCTCTGTAGTGTACAAAGGACGCCGAAATCGGCTCGCGCAAGACAAATCCCCCCCATACTGCTGAAATGGGGGAATCGGGACGGCATATTAGAGTCTAAATGTCCGGTAGCAATCTCGCCCCGTGTCTGTCTGCGTAAACTCCTTCCACGTGAAGGGTTGTCCCATTTCAACCGTCGCCCCTTGTGGTTGAAATGGGAAAATAAAATATGAAATGATATTGGGCCCCATGTCCCTTGGCTCCAAAGCATTGGCTCAATGACTAAATATTCAGTGATATATAATATTCAGTGATATATAATATTCAGTGATGTATAATATTAATTGTAATAGTAGAGGCAAAAGGCCCGGTGTTACTGACATGAGTTTCATCCTGTGCCGAGCTACGGATTTCTGTTGTTTTTATTATAAGTGGTACTCTACACACACGTTAGCATAATTACAAGTTCATTGTAAAAAAAGTGTGTAAAGTCCCAAGTGAGGCCAGCTGGCGTAACCAGGCAACCACTTGACCCATCCATACAGGCCATATAGACGGAATGAGGCCGTTACATAAGTGATGAGGGGGTTGGTTCGGGTTAGGTGCTTTAATATTTATGACTCTTACTAGTACCATAACAAATGCTCTTGTTGTTCAAAAAAGAGGTCTTTACAATAACAGCCTAGCCTAAGTTCCTGAATGTTAAAATAATAATAATAACATAGTTTAGAATTATTCATCTGAATTCAGGAGTATAGGTACACGTCCAGTATGATATTATTT
This sequence comes from Muraenolepis orangiensis, assembly GCA_027704905.1. Classification (NCBI taxonomy): domain Eukaryota; kingdom Metazoa; phylum Chordata; class Actinopteri; order Gadiformes; family Muraenolepididae; genus Muraenolepis; species Muraenolepis orangiensis. Next base: position 18,917,444 of record CM051001.1, read on the forward strand.
ACAAATATATGTTTATTAATTTTTGCTCCCAAAAACATAATTTCTGTCAATTGGATTCCTTCAACATTAAAAAATAGAATTAAAACCATGCCCTGCTCTAACTAAATGAACTTAAAGAGACTGTGTGAATATACGTATATATATATATACTGTGTGTCTCCCTAGCTGTACATGGTGCGCACCATGCTGGAGTCTCTCATCGCAGACAAGAGTGGCTCCAAGAAGACGCTACGCAGCAGCCTGGACGGGCCCATCGTGCTCGCCATTGAAGAATTCCACAAGCACTCCTTCTTCTTCACTCACCTGCTCAACTTCAGCGGTGAGCGGACCCACCCTCTTCCTCCCGCACACACACACACACACGCACATATGCACACACACATACGCACACGCACACACACACCCTCTCCCTCCCGCACACACGCACACACACACATACGCACACACACGCACACGCACGCACACCCTCTCCCTCCCTCACACACACACACACACACACATACACACACGCACACGCACACACACCCTCTCCCTCCCGCACACACGCGCACAACACCGCCCCCTAGTGCATAAAAAATAAAATAGCACACAAGATGGCTCTCACTCGAAACATGCTCTATTGAAATGTGTCCTCTTTTAAGATGCTTCTTTAGACACATTTTGATAGAATTGCTTTTAATCTGATTTCGTTTCATTTTTTATAATAGTTTAATTTCGTTGTTGCTGTTGTAAATCTGCTTAGTAGAGTAGTGGATTCCAGTAGATTGGTTCTATATATTTTGATGTATTTCTAACAAATAATTGTATTATGCCATCCGTTCTTTCAATTTATTTCTCTGTTTTATTTGTATTTGATTGCTTTGTTGTAAAGCACTTTGCCCTGTATTGCTTGTGCTTGGTATGATTTGTCTTTGTAAATGTATTAGTCATTTAAACGTTATCTGTCTCTCTCTCTCTCTCTGTCTCTCTCTCTCTCTCTCTCTCTCTCTCTCTCTCTGTCTCTCTCTCTGTCTCTGTCTCTCTCTCTGTCTCTCTGCAGAGGCCCTGCAGCACTGCTGCGACCTGTCCCAGCTGTGGTTCCGGGAGTTCTTCCTGGAGCTGACCATGGGCCGCAGGATCCAGTTCCCCATCGAGATGTCCATGCCCTGGATCCTCACCGACCACATTCTGGAGACCAAGGAGCCCTCAATGATGGAGTAAGATGGGTTTTGTTGTAACTGTGATGGAAACATTTGCGAAGCGTTAGCCAGCTAGATTGAGCCGTTGGGACATGTGTTTATTGGTTATATTTAAGTCTTGTTGAGATTAAAAATCTCTTATTTCAAGAGCGACCTGGCCAAGAAAACGGCATTAGGGCCCTCGCACCAAATAGTGCCCTGGATCCAGATTTGGGTCTGGATCTGCGCCAAAATCAAATCTAAATCTGTCCAGTTCCGTACACAACTTTTGGATTTACTGTATCTTGCTAACAGATAAACAAACAAACAAACAAACAGACAGACAGACAAACAGGGGTGATAACATAACCTCCGTTCCATCTTCGATTGCCGTAGGTCAAAAGCTAGATGAAAAAGCAAAATCAAGGTGACGGACAATAACGTGCATGAAAAGGACAGTACACACATTCAATACCTTGAAACCTTCAAGTTGGAATTAAGACCGAACCAACGTGCCCTAACGTACCCCGCTCTCCTGCTCATTTATGCAGTGACGTCATGACGTGTGGTGTTCAACTGTTACTCATTACTTGTGGTGTGTGTGCTGCAGATACGTGCTGTACCCGCTGGACCTGTACAACGACAGCGGTTACTACGCGCTCACAAAGTTCAAGAAGCAGTTCCTCTATGATGAAATTGAGGCGGAGGTAAGGACTCCACTTGTCATCCTAATGTTCTAATGAGTTTTTAGTCTTCACCTCTGCTCACGCTGGTGTTCAACAGGACGATAGAACTACCGTCATGGTGTCATAATCTCTATGAACAGCCTGCATGAGAACCCAGGAATCTGTCGGCCAAGGGACATGATTTTGGAGATCGGAAGTGGTTCTGTCTTCCGTTTGTAGTTTGAGTCGGCTGATCGCTGTTTATCTTACCTTATCTTTTATCTGTCTATCGCCTCACTTCCTCGTTTCAGGTCAACCTCTGCTTTGATCAGTTCGTCTACAAGTTAGCCGATCAAATCTTCGCCTATTACAAAGCGATGGCGGGAAGGTAAGCGAATGTGTATGCTACTAGGTTGCCACCATAGCCATCATCATTGCACATTCCGTATGAAAACCAATCTACCATCTGAAAATGTTTTCTTTTTCTTTTTTTGTCCTTGTGCTAGCGTTTTGCTCGACAAGCGCTTCCGAGCGGAGTGTAAAAACTATGGGGTGATCATCCCCTACCCGCCGTCCAACCGCTACGAGACGCTGCTCAAGCAGAGACACGTACAGGTACTGGGTCACACAGCCGCCATCTTTGATAGCTTTCTGAAAGACTAAACTAGCAACTAAAATGTCATGTCATGTATATAATGTAATGTATACATGACAACATATAGAGAGTACAGGATGGCGTAGTGGTCAGGGTGTTTTATTCCCGAGCCGAAAGGTACCGGGTTTGATTCCCAATGTCCGCAGTCTAACCTGTAGGTATCCTTGGGCGAGATGCCCTAAACCCTAGCTGCTCCTCGCTGCCTACTATCAATAATTGAATACCAAATATAAAAGTAATATTCTCCATTTAATTATTATGGGCATTTGATATATTGGATATGTGTGTGTGTGTGTGTGTGTGTGTGTGTGTGTGTGTGTGTGTGTGTGTGTGTGTGTGTGTGTGTGTGTGTGTGTGTGTGTGTGTGTGTGTGTGTGTGTGTGTGTGTGTGTGTGTGTGTGTGTGTGTGTGTGTGTGTGTGTGTGTGTGTGTGTGTGTGTGTGTGTGTGTGTGTGTGTGTTGGCTATGCTCACAACTGGTTTAAGCCGTGAATATTGTGACAACCAAAAAATAATTAGACTTTAAACTTCAGTTTAGAAAAAAATGGGACTAGGATTGTTTGAAGCTCAGCAAACCTCCTTTTTATTCATATTTTTATTTATTTTTAATCTCTAAATTTTAATTTTGAATAATTTAAATTTTTTAAATCTTCCTAAATGTTTCTCTCTGCAGCTGCTGGGTCGCTCCATCGACCTGAACCGCCTGATCACACAGAGGATATCGGCGGCCATGTACAAGTCCCTGGACCAGGCCATCAGCCGCTTCGAGAGCGAGGACCTCACCTCCATCGTGGTACGGAGGCCCCGCGGGGGGGGGACGACATGCACCGTGTCTCAGACGTGTCACATTCAGATTTGGTTGAATCCAATCCAGTCATTGTTATTACATTCGTCATGAGGCAGACTGTGGCAGACACACCGGTATAAGGTAGAGTCAGATGTACAGTGACATGTTATCGCCAGCACCGAAGATGTGCGCAAAGTTACAGAACGTATATATAAAAATGTACTAAATAATAATACCCAAATGTACATATTTACGTAATTGCAAAAAGGCTCCAACAAAAAAAGACACACGGTTGAAAGTTTTCGCTGCAGTAGCTCCTGTGCGTGACTCCCAGTGTGTTCGATCCCTGCTCTTAAATGACAAGTGCACACAAATGTACATCAATCTAATGTCAATCAAGTGATCAATGTCAATCAAGGAGAGCACATACCTCTGTCCGTCACTCCAAAATATCTCCTGGATCCGGATTAGGATCAGGACCTGTGGCAAAATCGAATCAAACTTTTTTTTTTCAATTCCGCAGAAACATTTATGAGTAATCGTGCTCAAAGACAAACCAATGGAAACATCACCTTCACTGAATTATTGACGAGTTATTAAGGAGTTATTCCAATGATTTGAACGATTCATGAGATTGCGTCTGTAACGGAAGCCAGCAGGTGGCGCTGTGCAGTGAGTAAAGCTCACTCCCCCCCACCTAGAAGACGTACTACTAGTTTACATACCTGTATGATACATATTTACTGTACTTACCGTATATATATATATATATATTAATCTTAAACTACACACCCCTGCTCACTACCAGCTGTATATACATATATATATATATTTATCTTGTTGATATAACTGCATACCCCTGCTCACTACCTGTTGATACTTGTATACTTACCTGTGTGTATATATATATATACATATATATATACCTATTACTCTGCACATATCTCATACCTACTCTATAAGTTATTTTAAACCTGTTTTTATACCTATTAGACCGTTTTTACATCTTATTTAACCACTGTACATTGTATATTACCATGCACTTTACTGCAACATTTGCACTCTGGTTAGATGCCAAGTTCTTTAGGCTGTACTGTACTTGCAGTGCTGCGCAATGACAACACATTTGAATCCAATCTGATCCACATGTCGGCCATGGTTGCGTCCAGGAGCTGGAGTGGCTGCTGGAGATCAACCGGCTGACCCACCGGCTGCTGTGCAAGCACCTGACGCTGGACAGCTTCGACGCCATGTTCCGCGAGGCCAACCACAACGTGTCGGCTCCCTACGGCCGCATCACGCTGCACGTCTTCTGGGAGCTCAACTTCGACTTCCTGCCCAACTACTGCTACAACGGCTCCACCAACCGGTGGGGGGGCCTTCTCCACGCTTGTGCTGGAACGCATGCTGCTGCTGCTGTTGTTGTTGCTGCTGTAAACATTTTTTTAAGTATGTATTGCACTGACTTTTTTATTTTGAACACACTTGCTCCACAGCTTCGTGCGCACGGCAATCCCCTTCACCCAGGAGCCACAGAGGGACAAACCAGCCAACGTGCAGCCTTATTACCTGTATGGATCTAAGGTAAGGGCACCAGTTAACCTTCAAATCATCCCAAGGGCTTGTTTACTGCCTTAGAATGATGTAACGCTTCGAACCGTGTTCAGCTACTTCAAATCCCGATTACTGATATTAATGGATGTTCTTTCTCCCCCCCAGCCCCTCAACATCGCCTACTCCCACATCTACAGCTCCTACCGGAACTTTGTGGGCCCCCCTCACTTCAAGACCATCTGCCGTCTCCTTGGTTACCAGGGCATCGCCGTGGTGATGGAGGAGCTGCTGAAGATCGTCAAGAGCCTGGTGTGTCCCTTGTTGTTTTTGATTGGCCCATTCAATGCCCTGATTGGTTATCCTCCGCGCCGGCTTTGTGTTCTGATTGGACATTCTCCTTTCTGTTTTATGTTCTGATTGGTTATTATCCTCCCCGTGCGGTGTTCTGATTGGTCATTCTCCTTCCTGTTTGATGTCTTGATTGGTTATTCTCCTTCCTGTTTGATGTCTTGATTGGTTATTCTCCTTCCCGTGTGGTGTTATGATTGGTCATTCTCCTTCCTGTTTGGTGTTTTGATTGGTTATTCTCCTTCCTGTTTGGTGTTTTGATTGGACATTCTCCTCTCCTGTTTAATCTTTTGATTAGGTCATTCTCCTCCCCCGTGTGGTTTTCTGATTGGTCATTCTCCTTCCTGTTTGGTGTTCTGATTGTTCATTCTCCTTTCTGTGTGGCAGCTGCAAGGCACCATTCTGCAGTATGTGAAGACGCTGATAGAAGTCATGCCCAAGATATGCCGCCTGCCTCGCCACGAGTACGGTTCCCCAGGTGAGCACAGAGTAACCACACACACACACACACACACACACACACACACACACACACACACACACACACACACACACACACACTTGCTACCTTTTTTTTATATGGCGAGGTTTGGATCAAAGATCATCAGATTGAAACCTTCCAGCCGAAGAAGAGTGATCCTGGTGATGGTAGCAGATGTTCCTGTCCCTGAATTGTAGTCCGCATGAGGGTCCGGGTCTCTCGGTGGACCTTCAAGAGAGAACATGTGTATTATGTAGATATGATATGTGTTGTATGTTTGCTGTACTTCTTTTGAACACCACGGCACAAACGTGATGTGAGATTGTGTTTTGTGCTGGGCCGTAACCATGGCAAATCCACAAGCACCTGTTTGGCTGGCTAACGTTACAAAATAGATTTCGTTTTTACTACCGACAGGTTGGCTTGCGTGGAGAAATCATATTATTAAAGTATTGCTAGCAGAATATATTATAAATACTGTATATTATATATATTATATAATCACGGTACAGAAGCACATTTGGTGCGTCCGCGGTGTGCATATACAATGTTTAGTTTGTGGGGTTGAGAACTCTCTGGTTTCTGTTCAGGGATCCTGGAGTTCTTCCACCACCAGCTCAAAGACATCATCGAGTACGCTGAGCTCAAGACCGACGTCTTCCAGAGCCTGAGGGAAGTGGGGAATGCCATCCTATTCTGCCTGCTCATCGAACAAGCCCTGGTCAGACGCTGTTCTATCTGTGTGTCTGTCTGTTTATCTCTATACGCCATCCTATTCTGCCTGCTCATCGAACTAGCTCTGGTCAGACGCTGTTCTATCTGTGTGTCTGTCTGTCTATCTCTATACACCATCCTATTCTGCCTGCTCATCGAACTAGCTCTGGGCAGACACCATTCTGCCGGTCTGTCTGTCTGTCGGTCTGTCTGTCTCTATACGCCATCCTATTCTGCCTGCTCATCGAACAAGCTCTGGGCAGACACCGGTCTGCCGGTCTGTCTGTCTGTCTATCTGTCTGTCTGTCTCTATACGCCATCCTATTCCGCCTGCTCATCGAATAAGCCGTGGTCAGACGCTTGTCTGTCTGTCTGTCTGTCGCTATACGCCATCCTATTCTGCCTGCTCATTGAACAAGCTCTGGTCAGGCACTGTTCTGCCTGTCTATCTGTCTGTCTGTCTGTCTATCTATCTCTATTTCCATATGCCATCTGTCATCTATCCATCGTCTGTCGATCTACAGTATATAGCACCTGTCTATCTATATATCTTCATGTATATCTATTATCTTTCCATGTCTAATTCCTGTCATCTGTCTATATATATATCTATATATAGATATATAGATATATATCTATATCTATATCGATCTAGAGATATATAGATATACCGTATATTTATATCTCACATCTGTCTATCTCTTTATGTATATCTATCATCGGTCTAAAATTGTATTGTCTTTGTGCACTTTACCATACTTTTCTGCCCCTATATCCTGTATCAAAGGAAACTTACTGTCCAGCATATTTAAATTGCTTTATTTTGATTGGTCCAATGATTCATCATTCTGCAGCTTCCTGATTGTGTATCATTGGTCAGTTCAAACCTTGAGAGTGCATTGACAAGGCCTTGCTCTGTTTGTGTTGGATGTGGTCGCATTTCTCAGAAGGCAGATTATTGTTGCTCATGGAAGCTATCGGGTTGCCATGTACCTTGTACCTGTATATTCAAATGTATGTTTTCTGAAATGCAACTCTATTTTTCATTACACGCTGGCAACTACCACAGGTGGTAAGAATTTAGGTTTCGTAATTTGTAACAAAATAACACAACTCTTTTATTTTATTTTTTATTTTATATTATCTTGTGGTTTTGGTTTGCTGTTTTTCTTTCCTCAATCTTGACCTATTCTTTTTTTTTTCTGGCACACAACGTTTTCACACTTTCAAACCACCATGGAAGCTTAAAGGACTGAAGTGTTTTGTTGATAACTTTCCTGAATCCTATCAATTACAGTATGTACATGGCTGCAGCGATGCCAGCAACATAATAAACCATATTAGAAAATGTACAAACTAAGGTTGATTAAGTACAAGACCCTTCGTTTCTTAGGCTTCCATGGTAAAAGCAATGGTCAATGATTGGTTGGTTTATCGATTTTCACCTTTGCTTAACACTTTGTACTTCCGTGTTGGGTGCCTGTATTGCCTGCCCCACTTAACAAACTAATCAAACATCACGTTCCTCTATCACGTCCGGGGAATGCATGCAATGCAATGCATGAAGGTGTGTGTGTGTGTGTGTGTGTGTGTGTGTGTGTGTGTGTGTGTGTGTGTGTGTGTGTGTGTGTGTGTGTGTGTGTGTGTGTGTGTGTGTGTGTGTGTGTGTGTGTGTGTGTGTGTGTGTGTGTGTGTGTGTGTGTGTGTGTGTGTGTGTGTGTGTGTGTGTGTGTGTGTGTGTGTGAGGTGCATCAAATCAGTTTGCCGTCCATTCATCATTGCATGGCCTTCATCGTTTAGTCCAGTATTAGGGGTCATCTGCAAATAGTTGTTCTTCCTTCAATTTTTGTCCATCCCTCACTAACAACTGCACGACCTCGGACGAACTCAGAGAATCACAAACACAAGCGCGGTTGGCGTGCTACAGAGAACTAGCCGTCTCCATAGTTAACGCTCACCTCATGTGACCCAGCACGTCACATGATTAACCACCAAGTACACATCATTCACACTTGTCGAATGCCATTGGTCAGTAATGGCATAATGTCAAATGGTATGTTCAAATCATCCATACTGCTGAAGGATCCATCATGGCAAGCTGTTGGACCCCCCCACCCAAGTTTCCAACTAGAGTTGTGGCATGACATGGCCAACACTGCCTAGCAATAGGCTCACAGACACTCCATTCATTCACATATGGTATTAACTCCACTTCCATGCAAAGGTTTGACTGATGGTCCAGAGGCTTTTGTAACCGTGAATATGGAATCCACATGTATTGGAACACGGCTCTCTCTCTGTTGAACTTATTGGTTGATTAGCGAACGAAGACACGCGATTTGATTTCACCCAGACTAACGTGCATGCTCCGTCCGTCTATAGGGGACACGCTGGTTGTTATAAATGACCCACTGTGTGTGTGTGTGTGTGTGTGTGTTCTGCCGCTTGTCTTCATTTGACCCGCAGTCCCAGGAGGAAGTGTGTGACCTGCTTCATGCAGCCCCCTTCCAGAACATTCTGCCCAGAGTCTACATCAAAGGTAATTCTAAGGGTTGGGAACCAATTCACACAATGACCAACTAGAGGTTGTGGAACCGGCCATTTTTGGTCAGGTTCTCGAGACGCTGCAGGTTGATGGAGGTCATTGGTTTGTGTGTGAGGAGTGCTTCTGAAGAGCCAGAGGATGGATGGTTAATGGGCGCCTGTGTCTGTACTCCCCGCAGAGGGCGAGCGTCTGGAAGTGAGGATGAAGAGGTTGGAGGCCAAGTACGCTCCCCTCCATCTTGTGCCTCTAATTGAAAGGCTGGGAACCCCGCAGGTGAGCTGCTCCTTCAACCCATTACTCAGCGGGTTTGTTCTCCGTTCAAAGTCACTCTCCTGCTTTAAGTTATTTAGTTTATGTTCACCGCGTCATGTTAAACGTGTGTAAATACGCCTTTTTCCTTTAATAACATCGAAGTTTGGGCAGATGTTATGTTTTTGCCCCCCCTATATAGTCTGTCTGTTTGTCTATTTGTCTGTTAGCAAGATTACTCAAAAAGTTATGTAAGGAATTGGACAAAACTTTGTGGTTAAACAACTTATGGGCCAGACAGTTTTTGGCGCAGTTCCCGATCTGAATCAGGATCTAGGGGACTTTTTAGTGTGGCAGCGGAGGTATGGTATGCACTCTACTGAGGGCCCTCTAGTTGTTGTGTCTTCCGCGCTCTCTCTTAAAACCTTCCCTACAGCACCTTTCAATTTGTTTAATTTAGTTTTCATGCATCTTTTTTGTCATGCGTTGGGGACCCACGGTGTCGTTGTTGTCCCCCCCCCGTCTGCAGCAAATCGCCATCGCTCGCGAGGGCGACCTGCTGACCAAAGAGCGCCTGTGCTGCGGCCTGTCCATGTTCGAGGTCATCCTGACCCGCATCCGCAGCTTCCTGCAGGACGCCGTGTGGCGCGGCCCGCCGCCCACCAACGGCGTGATGCACGTGGACGAGTGCATGGAGTTCCACCGCCTGTGGAGCGCCATGCAGTTTGTCTACTGCATCCCCGTGGGCACGCACGAGTTCACGGCAGAGTATGTGTGTGTGTGTGTGTGTGTGTGTGTGTGTGTGTGTGTGTGTGTGTGTAGGAGTGTAGGAGTGTGCACTTGAAGGAGTGAATGAGTGAAGTGTGTGTAGTTGTGCACTTGTGCATGTTTGTGTATTACAATGTTTGGGGTTCGGTTTGTTATGCGGGGCGTCAACATCGCTCACATTACTTCCTTCCTTTTGTTTCTTTCCTTTTTCTGTATCTCTCCTCTCCTCTCTCTCTTCTCTCTCTTCTCTCTGCTCCATGACCTTCCAGGCAGTGCTTCGGCGATGGGCTGAACTGGGCCGGATGTTCCATCATCGTGCTGCTGGGACAGCAGCGTCGCTTCGACCTCTTCGACTTCTGCTACCACCTGCTCAAGGTGCAGAGGCAGGACGGCAAGGACGAGATCATCAAAAACGTGGTGGGTGCACTACTGTGTTCACTGTCCCACACACACACACACACACACACACACACACACACACACACACACACACACACATACACACTAACTAACACAAACATCCTCACACGTACATGAAATTATTTATATGAATGAAATTACACATATGAAATGATTGACAAAAAAGCTCCTGAATTTATGAATTATTTGTTTTCTTTGAGAACACTTTAGTCTATTTGTGTAGTCTTGACCTAAACGATTCCGTGCCTCCTCGTCGGTTTCACAGCCCCTGAAGAAGATGGCGGACCGCATCAGGAAGTACCAGATCCTCAACAACGAGATCTTCGCCATCCTCAACAAGTACATGAAGGCCGTGGAGACGGACAGTTCCACCGTGGAACACGTCCGCTGTTTTCAGCCGCCTATACACCAGTCTCTGGCCACCACCTGTTGAAAGATCCCCCCCCCACCCCGTTCTGCCCCACGCGATGCTAAATGCCACACACACACACACACACACACACACACACACACACACACACACACACACACACACACACACACACACACACACACACACACACACACACACACACACACACACACACACACACACACACACACACACCTGTGACACAGATTCTGCCTCTCCTTCGATCAGAGCGGTTATTGATGCACCACCCAAGATGCACCACCCGTGTGTACATTTCTCCATGCATCATGCCGATGCCAGTCCAGTTCTCCAGAAGCCCGTATTTAATCGAGAACTTGGCGTCTTGGTCTTGGACTTTTGTGATCGGAGAACTTCCGCATCTCTGTATGGTCCCATCCTGACCTTGGCATTGTGTGTCTGTGGCTCTGCCTGACCGGGCCACAAACTGGATTACAACCACAGGTGCAAAGTGTAATACGCTCATCTTTTTCTTTTTTTTGGGTTTCTACTTTCATATCCATGTGGCTAATTCACATCCATGCATGCCTTCCTTCTATTTCTTTAGCCTTTACATTACTGTGGATTGGATCAACGGCACAAAAAAAGAGGGTAGTTCGATTATTGAAAAGCGATAGGTGTTTTGATGTTTTGTTTCCACGTAGCTGTAGTCACGAGTATTCCCACTGCTTTTACCCAGTGGTAAGAGTTTTAGTTTACAGTTGAGCCTAAAGTTAGTGAAACGAAAGAACACCATTTTTATTTATTTTATAGATTACAATACAAACAAAACAACGTTACATTCCAACACGGTGCTCTGAGGCATTATTAAGCTAAAGTCTACCAGCACCCTGTTGTTGTATTGTGACTGAATCCGGATCAATTTCAACGGTTGAAATGAATCCACATTCTCAGCTCATGAGATCATACGGGGTCATTTCAGTAGGCCATCTTCACAACGCATTGTTTATAGTTATATATATATTTTAAAAAAACGTTTTTAACGTAACACCTCACCCTCCGGTGGGACGAGACACGACATTGTCATTTTTGTTTCGGTTTTCCTTTTATTTATTTTACGTTTGATCGTCTGACATATTTGCTTCAATGCCACTTACACTGTAAATGTCACTGTTGAACCATTGGTTATTGAACTAAGTGGAGTGTTGAGTGTTGTAATTGACCTTGTTTTTTTTTTTATCATTAATAATTTAATTAACATCCTTTTGCATACTTGTCTCCACTACTGATTGGAAACCTCACTTTTAGTTGTGTTTATTTTGTTACTTAGTTATTTTTTTTAAAAACACCTTGTTTTAATATTATGTACATGGATACCATTGATATTGTTTCACCATTTGGAAGAAAATAAAATGCCTAGGAATCTGGACAGATGTATTTTCCAGATTAACGGATGAAAAATAATAATAAAAAATAAAAAAAGAGAAAACAAATTAATGAAAGGTTAGACGATACCTCTACGTTGTGTAAGACCATGCTGTACTAGGTTAATCAATTGTGAGTGAGAATGAGATGTGGTGGCCTAACACAAAGCATTTAAAAATGACTCCCAAAATGCAGTTGCGATTGAAGGGACAGTTTCCTAAATATATTCAGTATTTACTATTGTTGGAATTTGCTTTAGGGTAAGCAGTGTTAAATATGCAAAATGTTCCATATCCCTATCATATTTTTTTTTTTTCATTTGAAAATAAGGAAATGATCCTAAAAAATGAATCCTCATTCAAAATCAGCCCTGTGATTTTTCTTCTTTATTTCTGCTCCATTTTAATGAAGGCTTTTGTAAAACCACTGGTCCTTTATTGTATGTATCCACACATCTTAAACTTATTCTTCATTTAAGGGTTGATCTAATCTGGGAGAAAATAAATAAATGGAGGTTCAAATGCATCGTCGTCAAACTTTAGCATGGCAAGTGTAAGTTATTGCCATCAATTGCTCCATGTGTGACATACTATTTTGTTTATGATATTGTTGTACAAGTGAACATGTTTTGAAATACAAAAAGGAGAAAATATATGATGTACAACAAATGTCCTGCACAGGATTGAAAATGAAATGTTGTATTTACATGAAATAAAAATATCTAACTGAAGAGTTTTGCCTGGTTTTCAAATCAAACATTGATACACAGACACAGATACATGTTTCGTGAATGGTGTGTTTTAAGTAAAGTGTTCAATCATTTATTCTTTATGACATTGGAATATGTTCTGTATCTACATAAAGTCATGTATGTATTTTGTTATGATTACGTTTACAGCTGGGGCTGGTCTCCGGTGCCACGGCTCGATCTTATTGGTCAGTGAATGTGCCAATCAAATGACGTGGGGACCCGCTCGAAGACGACCATTGGTCCGAGGAACTTGTGACGTATTTTTGAATTATTTCAGCGGTGAGGCGTTTGTTTGTTGTCAGCGAGTGCACAAAAAACAGCTCGCCGTGTTTGCTGACAGTTAGGGAGATTATTAACGACCGAGTAGTCAAACAATGTCCTTTTCAAGAGCACCTGTGAAAAGGTTTAACGAGAATGTTGGTGAGTATAACGAAGTTGTAAGTTGCGATCTATGCCCCTAAAGGGGAAGCTAACGTCAATTAGCTTATGGCAGTCGCTGACACCAGCGACTTACACCCGTTTGCGTGGTTGGATTTATGTATGTTGGCAGAGCGCGTTATCAGTCTTCGCTATTCTCTTCGTTGTATAATATACATATATTGTATGTTTGTATGTGAATATCAATATATTGTTTTCTACCTAAATGAAGGCTGTGCCCCGGCACCTGGCGCATACGACGTGAAGGACGACCAGGGACACAAGGGACCTGCGTCCTTTCAAAAGTCTGAGCGCTTCAAGAACGCCAAGCCGTGTAAGTCCATTTCTACCACCCACCACAACTCGATCAGTTTAGATGAGGAAATTATATCGATTAACCCCCCCCCCCCCACACACACAGACACACCCCAGCATAAGCACCTGGAATGTTTAAGTTACTGTCACCAATTGCTCTACTTGTGACATTATAGTTTGTGTAATATGATATGGTTTCTACAAGTGAACATGTTTTTAAATACAAAAATGAGAACATATACGAACATATAATTGTTACATTAAAAATATCTAACTGAAGAGTTTTGGATATGCCTGGAAGCCGAGTAGGTTCACTATCGTGTGTACCAAAACAACCCACAGCATAATCTCTTTTTAGATGAGGAAATTGTCACAATTGACCCCTCTTTTGTTTCCCTCCAGCATGTGCCAGTCTGATGCCGCCCCCGTCTCCCAACAGAAGCATCGCCATGTCACCCGTGCGCCGCGCTATGTCCGTGGACGTCCTCGTAAGGTTTCTTACTGTAGTCGAACAACGTTTCGCGTTGGAGTACCTTTTTTAATACATGTCTACGACTGTTCACAACAAAACAAACTGCTTCCTCATCTCGTATAGGTTGAAGGCTCGAATGTGAAGCCCGGCATTTTTATGGAGGTGAAGCAACAGAAGCTCTTGGAGAAGGAGGTAATTCAAGGTGCCATAGTGGGGAGCAGTGGTGTGTGACTCCCTGCCTAAAGGCACCAAGCTTGAACATCCCATGTCTCCTTATGCCCTTGAGCAAGATGCCTAACCCCTTACTTTGCCTTATGTATCTGAAATCATTGTAAGCTGTGGATAACCAAACGTGTCTTACAGTGACGTCAAATGCATAAGAAGCATGTTGGGGCATAATCTTGAGTGGAGTCACTTTAACCTTATTTACCTTACGTGTGTGTGTGTGTGTCCCAGTCAAAAATGACAAAGTGCTGTATAGAAGCAGGTTTTAAGTAAGATACACAGAACAAAACAGGTGAACACAGTAAAAGACCTGGTACAATAATAGACAGACACACTGAAGTGGCTGCGGTATCATCCATGGCATCGGGTGCCTTTTTGAGTGTGCGCAATCAGACTGATCATTCGCACACCACAGCGATCCCAGCGTGTGTTTAGTCTACATTTCAAATGTGTATTACCCTACTGTATCTTTATGTTTTTTGTTTGGTTTTTTGAAAACGGAACCTTTCCCTCAGGAATAAGTAACCAAGTACTGTGAACCTGAATCTCTCATGGCTTCCAGATCCGCTCTCTGGTGCAGCAGCGAGGGGAGCAGGACAAGCGTGTCCTGGCCTTGGAGGAGGACCTGAGGAGGCTGGAGGCCAAGCTGCTGTCTGCTGTCCGGGAGAAGACCGGCCTGTCAGCCGGCGCCACCACTCTGGAGCGCCAGCTAGTCGAGCTCAAGAAGGCCAACGAGTTCCTGAAGAACAAGGTCTCTTTGTCTCTCGTCTGTTTTTGCCCACATATTTACTGTTCTGACCCTTTTTGCCAGATGTCTAATGCTGACAGGCAAGTTGCCTGGTGCCATTATGGGTGACTTATTTCATTTTGTATTTATTTCTTCTGTGTCTACACCTGGAGGAGGCTGGTATGATTTGGTCTGCCAAACATTTTAGATTAATAACTGATTGTTGTCTTTCTTATTTTTAGGTTTCTGGCGACACGACAAAGAAGAGAATTAACTCGCTCACAATGGAGCTGATGGACGCCAGGAACAATGTGGACTTCAAAAACAAGGTTTGAACTCTCTTAAAAACTATTTTAGATAAAGAAAACGGGATGAATCTACATCGTACACATTTTATTCTGCCCAAAGTGGCACGCATAGGGAAGAATAAACTGAAGTAAACTAACTTCAAGTGTTTAGTGTGCTCTTATTAACATTAAACTTTGATATTTATGTAGGAAATAAGCGTGCTGCAGGTTAACACGGCTAGCCATGTGAAAGAGCTGGAAACCCATCTTCATGCTGCAAAGGCTACCATTAAGACTCTGACCGACCGTAACAAAGACTTGGGTAAGACCTCACAGAGACAAAGTTTTTGATGGATTTATCAGAGAGCGAGTCAGAAACGGTAAACATGTGAATTAACTTTGCACACTACAGAGGACCTTCAGTGTGAAATTAAAACGCAGAATGACCAGCTTTTAACGGAGACTAAAAAGCTACATGGTGAGTTTTTTGTTGTTGTTGGTACTCCTTTTGTTTTGTGAGTATTGAAGCTTGGCAAGTCATGTTATATCTTGAAACTGTCTTTTTCAGCTGTGATTCACGAGCTGAAGGAAGAAATCAAGGTGTTGCAGGGATACCTGGATACTGCCAATGACCAAGTCCAAGTAAAACACACAAGTGTACCGTTTAAAAAAAAATTTGTGATTCTTCTTAATAATAACTTCTACGGCAATATGGATTCTCACACAAATGTGATCTCGCAAGTCCAGCTGCCTTGCAAGCTAAATGTACTATATCTGCCCTTTATACAATAGCTGTTATTGTTGACAACAAGCGTTATGCGAATCTTAGGGTAACCGACTTTTGTCAGTTATAACAATGGTAAACATTTATAACCATTAAGTGTTTCCTAGGTGATGTGTTTTTATTTTTATTTAATTTTTGCACTTTTCAAACAATTTTTAACGTATTTCTAGGATCTGCGTCTGGCAATTCGTGAGCAGACAGAGTTGGACCACACTGTGTCTGAATCCCAGAGGGTCACTGCAGGGTAAGCCCAGAGAAGACTCGGTCACCTCGTCGTCGTCCCCCCACCCCATGCTTATCATCAATGACGACGCTGATTTAAAAACGCTTTCTCTGCAGGCAGCTTCAGATGGACCTGCAGCTCTCCCAGGATGCCCTGAGGCAACAGCAGGAGGATTCGGAACGGTACCAGGTGGAGCTCGGGGTGTCCCTGCGCTCCTTGCGGGACACGGAGCAGATGCTGGCGAGCCGCGAGTCGGAGCTGAGCGTGTCGGGGGCACAGCTGACCGACATCGGGAGGCAGGTGGAGCGGGCCGACCACGAGGCGGAGGAGTGCCGGGCGGTGGTGCAGCAGCAAGAGACCGAGCTCGCCCGGCTGCGGGACGTGCTGAGGAGCACCGAGCAGGAGCTGGATGAGAGGGTGGCCCACATGGCAGGGAGGTGTCTGTCCTATGAGGAGGATATAGGTAGGCTCTCTCTCTCTGTGTGTGGGTGTGTGTGTGGGTGGGTGGGTGGTCTCCATGCATCTTTTGACCTACTAAGGACACAAAAGTAATTGTATGACATGAGCAATGCAAAGGCCCAGAGGATAGCGCATACAAGCAAGTGTTTTTGATTTCTTCCAATGTAGTATACAGCAAATGGCAACAACAAGAACATACATCATACACACTGAAGATATGATCAGTTATTAGAAAGATACGATTGCTGAATGATTCTTAGTGATTACCTACTAAAAGATGCAATCCATGTACATTTGCCAATAAACACATAGCGAAATAGCAGTGGGGAAAGTAACGTGATGACCTGCCCACTCTACTCCATTCCTTGTTTGAACTGGGAAAGCTTGACTTTCTATGGAAAGGGTGTTCCACTGCTGGATTCCCGTGTAGGGGTATGAGCTACTAGGAGCCAGTCCACTTGCCCTGGGAATTACACATGCCGTGATGTTGTTTAATGTGCTTCTCTTGTCCTGCACTCACACACACAGTCCAGTTTAATAATTGTTTTTTATTTTAGTCGCCATTCATTTTGTTCACATGGCTTGTTCCTAGCCTCACTTGTCGCTTTGTATAAAAGGCACGTTAAATGTATTTGTGTGGTTATTTTTAAAAGGCAAAATGCAGGAAGAGGGTATGAGGAAGGTGGAGGAGCTGAAGGCCGAGCTGACCTCCCTGAAGGAGGTGAAGCGGGAGGAGAAGAGGAAGGGCATCCAGCTCCAGCAGGCGCAGGCCGCCCTGGTGGAGAAACTGGAGAAGGAGAAGGTTCGGAAACCGTGGACACTTTCTTCTGCATGCACTGCATCCACGGACGTGTTGGTTGTAGAGAATCGATTTATTTTAAGTCATTTATTACTTCACATCTTGTGATATGTGGGGAATAAATCAAATTATTGTCCTTTATTACTTCACATCTTGTGATATGTGGGGAATTTCATGCTTATCTCGTTCTATCCCTTTCCTGAGCTAGTTTTTTAAAAACACCTGCCGTCGTTTGTTGCCAATGCACCAATCCACGGTTGTTTCCACAGGGGCTGGTTGAAGCCCTGTCCTTGCTGCTGGAGGAGTCCGAGGGGCAGCAGGCACATATGAAGGAGGAGATGGAGGGAGTGCTGGGGGAGCTGGCCGTCATGGAGGAGCTGGAGCGCCTCAGGCAGGACGAGATGGACCAGTCCCTCCATCGCCTGCAGCAGGGCAACCAGATCCTGGCGCAACAGCTGAGCCATGCCAGCGCATCGCTGGAGAGGTGCGAAATATTTAGATATGTTTGACTCTTATTTAGTTTTTGCTGCCTTTTTTTAAATTTATTTTATTTTATTGTGTATTTTAATGTATTTATTTATTGATATTGCCATAGTCTTGCTCAACCTGCTATCTTTGTTAATGGATATTTTCTTGCACTATATTGATCTTTTGACTTAGTTTTTATGTTTATATTTTGTATTTTATTTAAGTGTTCAAGCACAATTATTATTTTGTTGTCTGATCTGCATAGGCAGAACCACGTCTAGAACACTTATCGGCGCATCATTCAATGATTTTAATTTAGAAAATTAAAGATGGCGTTTGTAAAACATTCTGGACAATGATTGTGATGGGCAGAGGCGTACTGGTTGAACGGACTAAAAGGTGATTTATATGTTTGTTTGTTTTATCTTTAGAAAGAGCACCGACTCTGCATTGCTGGAGGAGAGTCACTCCACAGCCATGGCCAGACTCCGAGAGGAGCAGACGGGCTCTCTGAGTCACCTGGGCCACATCACTGCAGAGCTGGGGAGGTAAGCTGGAATGCCATTCGAAAGGTGAAATGTGTGTCGTGGTCTTTTACTTGAAAAACTAATTGCGGGCGATTTCAAATGGACTTTTGATTTTTTTAGATTTGCCTATGAAATGTCATACATAATGACATCCCATCAAGAGGTACCAGAACCCCAAAGTGGTGTCTTAAATGCGTTCCCTGTCTGATAGGACGACTGTGTGTGTGTGTGTGTGTGTGTGTGGACTTTCCACCATCTCAGCGGTGGATCAAGTGAACGTTGAATTTGAATGATTGTTTGATTGAAAACCACATGATCCTATGACACACTTTTGATTGTTGGTTTCCTCCAGCACAAAGCAAGCCCTGAAGGGAGCGGAAGACCGGGTGAGGGAGCTGGAGGCGGAGGAGGAACGAGTGGCTGGGCATCTGAAGGAGGAGCTGGAGCGAGTGATTGGGCAGAAGGAGGAGGAGATGGCCAACGTCACGCGGAGCTTGGAAGAACAGAGGGAGAGGTTCCTCGCCGCCCAGCAGGCCGAGGAGACGGCTCGGGAGGAACACGCACGGTGCGCTTTCGTTAGACTGGTTGTTTCACACAAACCCGTACATACACATACTTGAGTAGCAGCAATTTAATGTAATGTAAACGCTCCCCTTATCAAATGCTCCATCTGTCCTCCCCAGCGTGCTGTCGGAGGTGAAGACCCATCTTGCCGAGAAGGATGAGAAGATCCTGGCGTTGGAGGGAAGCCACGCAGTGCTGCTGGGTCAGCTCAAGGCGGAGGTCCTGGTTCAGAGGCGGGAGAAGGAGCAGGCGCTGGTGCAGCTGGAGGAGCGGGGAGGTCTGATGAGCTCCCAGCTGCAGCAGCAAAAGGACGAGGCGCAGACACTACAGACCAAGACCCGTGAGGAACGGGACGAGGCCGTGGAGGAACTGGAGCGGGCCAGAGAGGAGAACCGGAGCGTGCAGACGGCCCTCCGGGAACTGCAAGAGTCCATGGCGGTCGAGAGTAACAACGGCCTACGGAGCAGGTCGGCGCTGCTTGAGCTTCAAACCCGGCTGGAGAAGCTTGAGGAGGAAAGGAGCGGCCTTCGTTCTCAGGTGGAAAGTCTGGAAGCGGACGCTTCGGCCCTCCGGGACAAGCTGTCTAGCGCCGAGCGGGACGGAGAAAAGCTGCGTGTGCGCTTGGAGAAGAGCCAGCGGGAGAGTTTGTCTCTGCAGAGCGACGTGGAGGAGGAGAAGGTGGCTCTGCGGAAGGAGCTAGAGGTGGAGCGGCAGCACGGGAGGACGCTGCAGGAGCGGTGGAGACTCTGGCTCAGGAGAAGGTCACGCTCCAGTGGGAGATGGCGGAGCAGAACCGGGAGCTGCAGAGTCAACTGGCTGAAGCACAGGAGGAGAGGTAGGAGAGAGAGAGAGAGAGAGAGAGAGGACGGATTCCACGTGGAGAATGAATCACGGGGGGGGGGGGGAAGAGTTGTTCCTCTTCTCCTGTACCAAAACAAAGACAAAGTTACCATTCTTGTTTCTTTGTGCCCAGCTCTTCGAGTTCAGAAGCAGAGCGCTGGAAGAAGCAGTATGAGGAGCTGTATTTTAAAGTCAAGCCCTTCCAGGTAAGTCTTACAAACTGTAACGCTCCCATGTTAACTAATGGATAACATTAATGACCGATGTTTTCCATTACCATGTGAAATAAAGTGGCTGAAATGGTTCAATGGACATGGTCACTATTGTTACTATGGTTGACTCTGTGTACATCCCTTGTAAACAGGACCCACATATTACCTGTTTGGTAGCAAATGGAACCACTTGGATTTTGGCTAGAGGAGAAAAAAGCCAATATACTAATGTCATTGTATATACATTTATATTAATCTATGTAACATCTACACAATAAGTGTATGTTTGATGTACTTATTTTGTAGAATTTAGGGAGCCAACTTTACTGGAGCCCTGGTTCTGCTCTCGGAAGCTTGTTCGGAAGTAAATGCACTTCCCTTGCCTACCTGTTGTTGAATGCACTAATTGTAAGTCGCTTTGGACAAAAGCATCTGCTGAATGACGCTGTAATGCAGTGTCATACATCCGTGTTGCCTTTTTGTGCTTCAGGAGCAGCTGAACAGCTTCGCGGCGGAGCGAGATGCGCTGCTGAACGTGAACGGAGTAAACCAGGAAGAGCTGAACCGGCTGGCGGACGCCTACGCCCGGCTACTGGGCCACCAGAACCAGAAGCAGAAGATCAAGCACGTGATCAAGCTCAAGGACGACAACGTCACCCTCAAACAGGCCAGTAGGCTGGGGGATTTTAAAGTCTCTAGGATCATTTAGAATCATGTTGATTGAGACAGATTTTGATTTGGTGTTTTTTATTGTGCTACCGCTGTAACATTGTAAATCCCATGTTAAAGTGGTTGGTTTATATCACTTTAATTAAATCATTTACCGTTACCTTTTTTGTTTTGAATATATTATTTATTTATATATAATTATTTATATCGATTATTTATATATATATATTATTTATATATAATTTATATATATTATTTATATATATATAATTTATATATATATAATTTATATATATATAATTTATATATATTTATATATATATATAATTTATATATAATATATATATATATAATATATATAATATATATATAATATATATAATATATATATTGTATTCATTAAGTGAGCTTCCTTTTTTATGTGTATTAGTTGTATTGCTATTAAGCAGACAGCCTATACCCAAAGCGACTTAAGGTACCTTGAGTTGTCAGTAATGACTCGGCCAGGGGTAAGACGAGGCTGCCTACAGGTAGATCAAGGACATGGGGATCAATGAACACAGGATCAGATACAGTACACCTCCACCAGTAGCCGCTGCAATGTTTTTAATTGGCTAGTGTGTGTGTGTGTAGGAGGTGTCTAAGCTCCGCTGCCAGGTGAGCCGGCAGAAGAGCGACTTGGATCACCTGAGGTCGACGCAGCCGGGGGCCCAGCGCCGCAGGTTCGACCCCAGCAAGGCCTTCCAACATGACGACAGCAAGGAGAACCGGCAGCCCGTCGGGGTTGATGCTGCTGCTCCTGCAGGCCTCCGGGAAGGTGAGGACGGGGCCCGCCTCCGCTGAATTTCTACCTCCGTTTTTTTATTTTATTATTATTGCTGCTACCGGGATAAAAGTCGGAATGGCTAACTTGTTTTTTTCTTCTTTTTTTTTTCAGGAAATTGTCGGAAATTGTAGGCGGGAATGATTCCAAGACGATTCAGTCCTTGACTCAAATTTTTTTTCTTTCCTTAGGGGTGTGTCTTTTATTTTGCCACACTTATTTTTAACGTTTGTAGGCAGCGTTGGATTCTGCTGCAAATAAAAACAATGTTTTTAATTGTTTGATATTTTGTTATTGGCTTATTGATAACGCAGGAACAAAGCTGCTCTTATTTTAGTCTTGCAGCAACATGCTGCAAATATTAATTTTACAGATGCTAATGAGCTAATGATGTGTAAATATTGCGTGCACATGCTTTGCTGGTGCGCAGTAGTGTTAACACATTCTAGTTTTTGTTGTAATGTTTCCCCTGTTTGTATATGCTGTGTGTATATGCTCTTTTGTAAATACAGATTTTGAACAGTAAAACCTGTGCTGTTTCAGTGTTTTTTTTTTGTTTTTTTCTCCCCTTGATGAGGGAGTCATGCATTAGAAACCTACATTGTAATATCGTTATTCTGTGGACCATTCTTGGCCATATCTCATTGCAACCAGTAGAGGGCACTGTAGGACTACAGCCAGAATTGACGCTCTCATGAACACTCGCTCTCGCTCTCGCTCTCTCTCTCCCCCCACCGCCAGCCAAAAATAAACCACAAATATTCACAGCGGCACGTAGGGCAAACTTTATTTGTCCATCCCCACAGCCATCGTCACACGTTGGCGGAGGTCAAGCTCTTTCCGTTGACTTCTAAGCGGTGGTCTGAGCGCGGCCTCGGGTCAGTCGCAGTAGTCCTCCAGGTGGTGGATGCTGCAAGGTCTGTGGCAGCACTGCTCCACGATGCCCCTCTTCACTTTGGTCTCCCGGTGACCCCCAGACTGGCTCTGCTCCAGCAGCTCTGCCCTTTGCCTCTGGACACCTTTTTTTTTTTTGAAAGGGGCAGACACACGAACATCTTGAGCGCAAGTCCTCTGTGAATTTCGAAACTGCGTGCGTAGTCTGGTTAAGGGGACGCTTAACGAGGCCGCAATCTGACTTCCCCAATCCCTTTAGTGTTGTTTTAAGTCTCTGCTTCACGTGTGACGCAAGACCTCTCGAACAGGCACATGTATAAGCCTCTGGCTTTCTCCGCCGTAGTCTGCTCACACAAGAAGGGGAACCTTCTTTAAGCTTTGTGTCCGCCAAGGCGTTGGAGTACATTGGAAGCGCCAAAGGAAACGCCCTGCTGTGAACTTCAAGCGAGGCCACGGGGAGAACATCACAGCGCCACTAATCACGGGCCTGGCCCACTGTTTCAGTCCTGTTAACTTCTAGCATGGTGTCATAGTAGTCGTCGTCCTCCAACCCACACATTGTTACTCTGGTTAACATCCAAAAGCTGAGCTTCTCATTATAATACACAATCTTTGATCACAGCGGGCGTGTGTGTGTGTGTGTTAGAGGGCTGCTTCCACCCACAACCCCGGAGATCTCGGGTGATCCACGCTGAACACCCATTCAGAGCTCCCACTGTCCCAGGGGACAATTAGGACCACGTTCCATCGGGGGGGGGGGGGGGAACTTTGACCACCTGTGGCCACTTTACTCGTTAACTGCCCCCCCCCACCTCTTAGGCCGCTAGCCTCCCGCCTCACCCATCCTTTTCATAACTTTGTCATTATCATTACACTTGCATACTTTCTGGACTCATCACAGTGACAGCACTGTACTGCACTGTATTCATGATGCTGCTGCACTACTGGCACTTTAAATGCTTTTGAAAGATTTTTGTAAAAAAAAAACA
>CM051001.1:18948525-18963525 GCA_027704905.1 Muraenolepis orangiensis
GTCACCAGTAAGTGTCTGTCTGCCCGGGCCTTGATCAGTGTGATGTGTTGAGCTGCATAATGAATTGCAGTGCAGTGCTCTTCTCTGATCATCTCTGACTTGTCCCCCCCCCCCCCCCCCCCCCACACCCTGGTTATGTGACACAGTGTGTAGCTGGTATAGTCGCTCTGTTGTTCCGTCGTTCCACATGGGCTGGGATGTATTTCCTAGGTCAGGTCCTTAGCTTGGCATTTTGCCCAGACTAGATTAGCTGAGGTGTGATGTAAAGAGGGTTGGCTCAGGCTCAGGTCAGGTTAAGTTAGGTGAGGCTACGCTCAAGGCTATCCCTCATTAGGGCTACGCAATTCTAGACTAGGCTATTTTATGTGAGCATAGGTGAGCAAAGGGTTAGCTAGGTTAGGTAACCTTAGACGAGGGTAATGTGTATGGTATTTTGTTACCTCCGCCATCAAAAGATGGACTGAGGTTATTTTTTCGCCCCATTTATTTTATCTGTCTGTCTGTCTGTCACAAAGTTAGGTGCGGAATTGGACGGATGGTTTGATTACTTATAGGCCAAGGAACGGTTTATTTGATTTTGGCTCAGATCCGAACAAATCCAGATCCAGGGGACTTTTTGGTGTGGCCAAGGTGTGCACTCTACTGAGGGCCCTCTAGTTATGGTTGTTATGGTTATGCAAGACTGGGCTAGGTTAGTTTTGGTTAGTGAAGGTTATGTTGGGCTAGGTTAGGTTAAGTTAGGTAAGACTATGTTAGGTTTGGTAAGGGTGGGCTTAATCTCAGATGCAGCAGTCCTTTTATTGCAGAACATCTGGGGGGAGAGGGAGCAGAGCCTGGGCCGGAAACCGAAAACTGAAAACATCTGAGCAAAGTTACGCCTTGTTTCCTGTTTTGTAACATAATTATTCTACCCATGAGCAACTCATTTGTGCGAGTGAATGAAGCTTTCAGAAGGGGATTTTAATAAGTGTACTTCTACAGTGGCCCGTTTGACGCAGTGTTTCTTTGAAACCTTGACAGACACACATTTTCTAAGATAGTCTAATAACGTTGGTGTCCGGGACGGGATGTTTTAGCTTGTCCTCCCACCGGGAGATGTTTTAAGTGCTGGCAGAGTTTGTGTTCGCTGTTAGCCAATTACGCACTTACACATCTCCACATCTAGCAATATTTTAGGTCGGGAAAAAAATTCAGCAAAATAAAGTGATTTCAACCCAGATTTGAGCTTGCCTGCTATCCGACTTTAGATTATTAAAGTCTATAGTCAGATTTGTCAGACTATTGTTGGCGAGGCTAGGTTGTTAGCGGTGGATAGACTCGGTGGAAATGGTTTGCTCCGAAGCAGCGTTAAGATTCTTTAAGTGTCTTTTGCTTCTCTCTTCTTTAGCCCCGTTCCACGCGAGAGACCAGATGACCTCATGAAAGCCTTTCATCTCGGCTTGCCGCAGGTAAAGATTGAATTATCTTTCTTTTGTGGGTAAGAATGAAAGATTTCTTCCTCAGCGTTTGGGGAATGATGAAGCCGACTGTTTGGTAATATCTGAAATTAATTCCTTTATAGCTCCCAGTTGTACCTGAAGAATCCAAGGGTAGTTTAAGACCATCAAGGTGTGAATTAGGGATTTGCAAAGCCTTTGTCTCGTATTCAACGATAGCTTTTTCTTTCCCCCCTTTCTGAACTCATTTCTATTGGGTCACAATCATAGGATTGCCTTAAGAAGAAGGCATTAGTAAGACAAATTCATTCTCATGAACAAATTACCTTTCTTTTACACAATTGTGAATAGCAATAGCATTGAGACAACACAATAATTCCCTTGGGGGGGACATAACTGAAAGGTATATTCCAGCTGTTTGGACCAGAGAGCAAGGTGAAAACCCCACAACAACATGAACCCAAACAACCCCAAATATGCCTCACAAGTCTTATTCCATAATTCAGAGCGTCTCCCTGGTCCGAGCACACACACAGGCCCTCAAACAGGAATGAGTGGTGCAGAATGTAGATGCTTCAGGGTAGCCTTCGTTCAAGCCAAGAGATGGAGACAGAGCAACAAAAACTGAGCTCTTCACATTCACGCTGTTGTTTGATACACGTTATACACCTTATACACTTTAATTACGTCACTTAATTGCGTATGCATGTAGACAAATTTTAAGAAAAATATGAACACGAATAGTAATACACCGTTCACAGGATATAATTATTGTATCGCAATAATTACACCATATGAATATTGTATGTTATGTAGCTCATGGGCTGTATTTAGTTAATCTCTCTCTCTCTCTCTCTCTCTCTCTCTCTCTCTCTCTCTCTCTCTCTCTCTCTCTCTCTCTCTCTCTCTCTCTCTCTCTCTGTCTCTCTCTCTCTCCATCATCATCATCATCATCATCATTATACTGTGAGGCCCAAATATCATCTTTGGCGACTGGAGCATTAAAACAAGAAAAAGGACCCTGAAAGCGTAGCCATCTCGGAACGAAAGACGGTGTAGTCTGGCCCACGCCGAACTTGTCAAGCCACCAGGCGTCCTTCCAATAGCAAACCTGGCGTGATGAACAACCCCGGCAGGCAGCGCTACAATGGGGCCTCGTAATGTCCTTTATTCATATCTTTATTTTATGTCACCGGATGAAAGGGGTCACCGTGGCCGTAAAAGCAGATTGATGGCGTGTGTGGGGCTAAAGAAGACGCTATCAAGCCCTTAAAAAAAGTCAATGATGTCTTCAGCCGCGGCCACGGGCTTCGATACGCAGGGAGGGAGGGAGGGAGGGAGGGAGGGAGGGGTGTGTGGGAGTGTGTGTGTGTGTGTGTGTGTGTGTGGGGGGCGGGGGGGTGTATCTGTCTGTGTGTGTGTGTGTGTGTGTGTGTGTGTGTGTGTGTGTGTGTGTGTGTCTAATAGACATAACTACCAGGTAATGTCCGATCACCACGGCACAAGACGGATACCGTTTGGCGAACTTACGGGCCGTGTCGCAAAAATATATATATATATATATATACATATACACTGTATATATATATTTTTTTTTATATACGCACGGAAACATTAATTTGGGTTATTTATGTGGTGAATGAAGAGCATAATGAAAATCGGACACAACTATAAATACAGGACGTGGAGGCGCGGCGCAGGGAGATAATCATCGAAGCAATTAAGGTGTCGTACACACGCAGCGCGGGGGGGGGGAGGGGGGCAGCCTCACCCCCCCCCCCTGCCCCGCCCCGCCTCACCCGCTCCTGCTGGTAGGGTATTTTATCCGGAAAGCTCACATTTAATCAGACAGCGGGGGGGGGGGGGGTGGTGGGGGGGGGGGGGGGGGATATATAAATGAGGCGATCCTGGCCCAAAAGGCCAGCATTTTTTAGTTTTTTTTGGAATATGGTAAATTATTTCGTATTTCGTATATTTTTTCGTAAGCGCGCCGTTAGTGTAATTTCTCAATCTAGATTGTGTGTGTGTTTGTGTGTGTGTGCGTGTGTGTGTGTGTGTGTGTGCGTGTGTGTGTGTGTGTGTGTGTGTGTGTGCGTGTGTGTGTGTGTGTGTACATGTCTGCACCTGCACGTGCCTCACATAGCAGATGCATTGGTTGTGTGAGTATGAGGGAGAGAGTATGTTTCAAAAAGAAGAGAGAGAGAGAGCGATAGAGAGAGAGAGAGAGAGAGAGAGAGGGAGAGAGAGAGACGACAGAGAGGGGTTTGCTGCCCGCACATCTATTTCACCACTTGTCACTTGGAGGATGAGTGAGAGACAAGCAGGGAGGAGAGTGGATGGAGGGGGTGGAGACAGATGAGCAGTGCAGAAGATGGTGGATGGGCTGGGGGTGTGCAGGAGCTGAAGTGACCCTGTGGACCAGCTGCTGATAAACTGCAATCACGGAGCGCTCTGTCAGCCCGGACCCTCATCTGTCACTGTCATGCCATCACGCTGCACCCTTGGCTGCTGCAGCCTCCACCTTCACCTCCACCTCCTCCTCCTCCTCCATCACCTCCTCCTCCTCCTCCTCCTCCTCCTCCTCCTCTCCTCCATCACCTCCCCCTCCTTCCCCTTCCATCACCACCTCCTCCTTCCCCTTCCATCACCACCTCCTCCTCCATCACCTCCTCCTCCTCCTCCATCACCTCCTCCTACTTCTCTTCTGTCACCACCTTCTCCTCCGCCATCACCTCCTTCTCTATCACCTCCTCCTCCTTCTCCTCCACGTCCTCCTCCTCCTCCATCACCTCCTCCTCCTCCTCCTCAATCACCTCCTCTTCCTTCTCCTCCATCATCTCCTCCTTCTCCATCACCTCCTCCTTCTCCATCACCTCCTCCTCCTTATCCTCCTCCTCCTCATTACCTCCCCCTCCTCCATCACTTCCTCCTCCTTCTCCTCTATCTTTTCCTCTTCCTTCTCCTCCTCTGTCTACATCTCCTCCCTCTCCTTTATCACCTCCCCCCTCCTTCAGCACCTCCTCTTACTTCTCTTCTATCACCACCTCCTCCTCCTCCACAACACCTCCTTCTCTGTCACCTCCTCCTCCTTCTCCTCCACATCCTCCTCCTCCTCTTTCTCCTCCATCACCTCCTCCTCCTCCTTCTCCATCACCTCCTCCTCCATCACCTCCTCGTCCTTTTCCTCCACCTCCTCCTCCCCATCACCTCCTCCATTACCTCCTCCTCCTCCATCACTTCCTCCTCCTTCTCCTCTATAATTTCCTGCCTCTCCTCTATCACCTCCCCCCTCCTCCATGTCCTCCTCTTCCATCACCTCCTCCTCCTCCTCCAGCTCCTCCTCCATCATATCCTTCTCCATCACCTCCTCCTCCTTCCCCTTCCATCACCACCTCCTCCTCCTCCATCATATAATTTCTCTATAATTTCCTGTCTCTCCTCTATCACCTCCCCCCTCCTCCATGTCCTCCTCTTCCATCACCTCCTCCTCCTCCTCCAGCTCCTCCTCCATCACGTCCTTCTCCATCACCTCCTCCTCCTCCATCATCTTCTTCTCGTTCTTCTCCACCTTCTCCATCACCTCCTCCTCACCTCCTCCTCCTTCTCCTCTATAATTTCCTCTTCCTCCTCCTCCTCTATCTACATCTCCTGCCTCTCCTTTATCACCTCCCCCCTCCTCCATCTCCTCTTCCATCACCTCCTCCTCCTCCAGCACCTCCTCCATCACATCCTTCTCCATCACCTCCTCCTCCTCCTCCATCATCTTCTTCTCGTTCTCCTCCTCCCCCTCCATCACCTCCTCCTCCTCCTCCTCCTCCCTTCTCCCCTCAATCCTTGACTGTATTCGTCTTCCTCCACCTTCATCTCACCTACTCCTAACTAGTGATGTCCTCCTCTTTCTGTGTCCGTCTCTCTCTCAACCTCTCATCCTCCCACCGTCACTATTTCAGTCACGTCAAACACTTGTGTGATAAAGGCGTCGCATCTTCCCTGGTGCCAGACCTTCATAGACCACCACCCCCCCCCCCCCCCCCACACACACCACCACCACCACCACCACCACAACCTCCACCATCTCCATCACCACCACAACCTCCACCATCTCCATCACCACCACAACCTCCACCATCTCCATCACCACCAACAACCTCCACACCATCTCACATCAACCACCACCACCGTAATGAGCTGTGCACATGGTGCTCCTGGGAAATGGACTTAAAGCACTATACTTCCTCTCTTCATCTCTCTCTCTCTCTGTCTCTCTCCATCTCTCTCTCTTTCCATCTCTCTCTCTCTCTCTCTCTCTCTCTCCTCTCCTCTCCCTCTCTCTCTCTCTCTCTCTCTCTCCCTCTCCCTCTCCTCTCTCTCTCTCTCTCTCTCTCTCTCCCTCTCCCTCTCTCTCCCTCTCCCTCTCTCTCAGTGCAGGATCCCTGGGTCGTCATGAGTCACAATAAAACAAAGTTCACAGCCAGTTTGGTTTCTCACCACACGTACACACACACACACACACACACACACACACACACACACACACACACACACACACACACACACACACACACACACACACACACACACACACACACACACACACACGCACACACACCTAGCCGCATAGAGATAGCAGATGGAAGGAGAGGGTGGAGGGAGATTAAATGGGGTTAGTGTGTCTTTACTCGATGAGAACTGTGTGTGCTGGATGTATAGTTCTCTCCTGATTATCCCCTGACCTCTGGTTTTTGTTCCGGTAACCGATGTGGATGGCTGTGCCTGCCTGAGGCTGACGTATATGCTATACGGTTACAGGGAGCAGGCTGCACTGTGAATGATAGCAGAGGATAACACTGTGTGTAGTCATGCCTTTTGGGAGTCCAAAAAACCACAACCTCAATATGGAATAAATAATGGGCTTTAAAAAAGACCACGTTTGGAACCACTTCAGGTTTTATATTTTTAACACCAGATTTTGTATTTATTTGTTTTTATTCCAAGTGTGTATTCCAATACACACACAGACACACACACACACATATATATATATATATTGTATATTTAATAGAATGACACTTCCAAGTCCAAAAGTGCAATCGTCAATCAAGTAGGCTATACATGATTAACAAAAATAATTATAACAATTTAAAAGTAAAGCATATGGTAAGGTAGGCCGGAGTCAATGGAGGAAATCGCAAATAGATTACAAGTACAATAGAGGTGATAAACGCGACCCAAACGTCCGCGACGGAGATGATAGACAGCGGAGATGACTGTAATCTGTGCAACCTGCACACCTGTTCCATGTGCCCCCCTCCGCCTCCTCCTCCTCCTCCTCCTCCTCCTCCTCCTCCTCCTCCTCTCGTCGACATCTCGAGTGATTCCCTCTCCGGCCTGCAGGGGTCCCCGGTGAGCCGAACTCCCCAGCTGCAGCTCGTTTGTTAATTAGCCGTAAAGAGAGAATGCAAAATGGAAAATCGACTTTTCCTTGCCTTCCTTCTTCTTCTTTTTCTTTTTTGTCGGTGTACATTTACGGCTCAATTCCCCCCCCATTTTAGAAGGAGACTAGATCTTAGGATAGTGACACAAGTGTCTGTGTGTGTTACGCGGAACATCCCCGGCCCGCAAATTATATTGATTATACCGTTAGAGAGGGGGGGGGGGGGGGCCGTCCGCTAAAATGGCTTATCACAAAATCATATCCTGGCGGCTGTATAGCTATCACTCCCTATTCCCCCCCCCCCCCCACCACAACCCCGCCCTTGCATGTAATCACGCCCTCGGTTTTACCTGGAAATGTGCATTTATATCGCGTGTTGTTTCTCGGCCATAGGGGACGAATGTGTCTTTAATCTATTTACTAATTTATTTCCAAAATTGTTCCAACGCACCGTAAACAATAAACCCCCCCAGTCAATTGATTTGGCTAAACACGTAAAAAAAAAAAGCAGCTTGATCGATTTCTTGCATTTTGCTATAATGGTTTTATTCTAGTTCTAGTGGCCTAAAATACATGGGATATAAGAGACAGGATAGTGTCTTGGCTGTAATCCAAACCACAGCCAATAGGTGCTTGATTTCACCCTCCCAACCTCTTCTTGTATGCCTACCTGAGCAAAATGTCTAACTTCTACCTGCTCGGACAACACCCGTACCTGTATGTATCTGAAAAACACATCTAAATTCACTGTTCAAGTGAATGAATAGTCAAGTGGCAGGTTAGCTCAGTCTGTTAGGACTTGTAGGGCTTGGGAACCGGAAGGTCGCCGGTTCAAGTCTCCGAAACACATTGGCACTGCCGAGGTGCCCTTGAGCCAGGCACCAGGCCCTCTACACTGCTCCCCGGGCGCGCTGTATTTAAAATAGCTGCCCACTGCTCCTAATGCTAGGATGGGCAGAGGATGGACAGGGAAACACATTTCACTGTGTGTGTACCAATAAAGAGGATTCAATCCTACAGATTTATATTTATATTAGAAGTTGCAAGTCGGACAAAGGCAAAACATAACTCAACAGTGGATAGAACAATCATGACACCAATCCGACTGACCCCGGCATGACAAACTACAGGTGACCTAGCAATGTAGGCACTATAGCTCTCGTTAAGTGGCAGTTTGTGATGATATTACACGTGGATGTTCAAACGGTTAGCTGTCCGACCCCCCCCCCCCCCCCCCCCCAGCCGAAACCCTGAATGCGTCCTCGAGCGCCATGTGGGTTAACCCCCTTTATACCTGCTGCCTATTTATCGCCCCCCGTCAAGTCGCTTGGGATAAAAGCGTCTCCTAATGACTTAATTGCAGGCAGAAGCCCCCGGTCACACAAGCGTCATGTGACACAGTGGTTGTACCCTCTCGTTGGCTCAAG
Source organism: Muraenolepis orangiensis (assembly GCA_027704905.1). Lineage (NCBI taxonomy): Eukaryota > Metazoa > Chordata > Actinopteri > Gadiformes > Muraenolepididae > Muraenolepis > Muraenolepis orangiensis. The sequence continues at coordinate 18,956,823 of CM051001.1, forward strand.
CTGGAGCCCGGAACCGGAGGGGCGAGTTGAAGGGACGCTTTGTGATAGGATCTCAATTTAACCCCCCCCCACACACACACACACACACACACTCACACAGACGAAAACCACCCCAAAATGCGTTAATTGACGGTGAATGCCGTGACCTCCAAGGGGGGGATCCGATGGAAATGCAGCTGCCTCTCCCATTTAGCCCGTCTTCTACAGCCTCCGTTCTGGCTGACTCCAAGCCGCCCACAGATAGCCGCTACTAGGCTCCATTGACATTGTTTTGTCCCCTCCCCCCCCCCACCCTCTGTCCCCCCCACCCTCTGTCGTCCGCCTCCCCCCCCCCCCCCCTGTCCCCTCGAATGCATTCGATTCCCAGCTGATTGACACAGCAGGGGGAAGAGGGGAGAGAGGGTGTGGGGGGGGGAGACAGGAGAGAGGGGGAGAGAGGGGGAGACAGGCGAGAGGGGGCGGGGGGTGGGGGGAGATGGAGGCTGACCGGCTTGTTTAGGTTGGGTCAAACAGAGACGAAATTGTCCTCGTTTGCCTCTGCATACTCCCAAATGCCGGTGTTTGTGTGTGTGTGTGTTTGCACTTTGCATTTACATAAAAGTGGTTATATAGGAGATGGTCTTTGAGTGTGTGTGTGTGTGTGTGTGTGTGTGTGTGTGTGTGTGTGCTTGCGTGCTCTTTGCCTTAAAGTGGTTGTATAGTAAATTGTCTTTTCGTCTGTGTGCATGAAACTTGTGTGTGTGTGTGCGTGTGTGCGTGCGTGTCCACGACAAACAAACAGCCAAAACATTTTGTTTTTTTCTCCCTCCTGTCACATTTTGTTAAGTGTGTCTCAAACGCCTTCGTAAATCCCTCACATCCCCTTGTCACCTCCAACGCCGATCCAGTCGGCAAGAACAGCACCTCTCAAAATGGCATCCTTTTCATTACGCGTCGCTACACACTAAAACCCTCTCACTCACTCTTCTCTCTCTCTCTCTCTCTCTCTCTCTCTCTCTCTCTCTCTCTCTCTCTCTCTCTCTCTCTCTCTCTCTCTCTCTCTCTCTCTCTCTCTCTCTCTCTCTCTCTCTCTCGTTCTGCATCGCTAGGAGAGATGCACAATTGGCCTCTGTGTTCGGCAATTTGTCGCCCCCGCCGCTATCGGGAGGCACAAACAACGACCCGGATCAATAGAGTTACGGAATCACAACACGTTACCCGATGTTGTTACGTTACAAGCAGACATCAGCCGGAATCATTTGGCCAGCGCCTCTCTGTTTAACACATTGGGGTTGAGCCTGCATAAACACCATACGCTCTGTCTACTCAAGTTGTAATCTTATTTGGAGTTGTTTCGTGTTGTATCGATTTAAGTTAACAAAAATAATCACCTACGATTTGAAGACGACCTCTCCAGAATTGCGGCAGTGAGGCTAAATCAACGTGCTGTATGTTGTCACCTGTGCTTCGTATGCATTCTTGATGCCGTGTCACTGACCACGGTGAATTTAGACAGTTAAGGAAGTAAGCAATCGTCCTGTTAGAGCTATACCCTGGCAAGTGTAGTGCAAGAGTTTGAAGCTTATTGTATGAAGTTGGTGTTGTGCCCCCACGCTCTAATCAATCCCAGGTGTTGCCCATCGTAATCGGGCCTGCTGAGGCTAATGAACACCTGGGGGATCTACCCTTCTTAAGGATGCCGAAGACCGACGTTGGGCGCTTGATCATTGAGAACCTTATGCTCCCTCCTACTCGAGAACCTGTGTCTCCAGCTCTGACTACGTCGCGTCTTTTTGAGTTTGTGGGTCTTTCAGTAAAGATATTATCCATTGTTTTGGGTGTGCCGTCTCTTCTTCTGGGTTCTCTGGCACATTTGGCTAGCCGAGACAGCGGACCTCCTGACCCTCCACATTGTCCGCCTACATGGCATCCCCTCAGACATTGTGTCCGACCGTGGTCCCCAATTCATCTCCAAGGTGTGGCAGGCCTTTGGCAAGGGAATTGGGGCCACAGCCAGCCTATCCTCGGGTTACCACCCCCAGTCCAATGGGCAGGCGGAGCGCGCCAACCAGGCCGCCGAGGCAGCTCTTCGTTGCGTCACCACAAGTAACCCCTCCTCCTGGGCCAAGTACCTGCCCTGGGTAGTATTCCCTCAACGCGATGGAGAGCTCCGCTACTGGTATGTCCCTGTTCCAGTGTTCCCTGGGCTACCAGCCCCCCTCTGTTTCCCAAAAAGGAGCTGGAGGTGGCGGTCCCGTCCACCAGGGCCCACGGTGTCGACGCGTTTGGAGGGCTGCCCGGGCCGCGCTACTCTGGGCCACTGAGCGGGCCCGGCTTGGCGCTAACCGGCGGAGGGTGCCTGCCCCCGTCTACCAGCCTGGCCAGAGGGTTTGGCTCCCAGACATCAACTCGCAAGTTGAATCCCCTGTACGTTGGTCCTTACACCGTGGATCTTGTCATTAACCCCTCTGCGGTGCGTTTGGTTCTCCCTCCGGCTCTCAGGGTTCACTTTGTGTTTCATGTGTCCCAGCTAAAACCCGTGGCCTCCAGTCCCTTGTCTCCCCCTGTTACAGTTCCTCCGCCTCCCCGGGTCCTGGCCGATGGAGACCCTGTGTGGTCGGTCCGTAAGCTCCTCGCTGTCCGCCGCCGGGGACGGGGGTTCCAGTACCTTGTGGATTGGGAGGGCTTTGGTCCGGAGGACCGGAGCTGGGTGCCCCCTTCTTATCTCGCGGACCCCTCTCTGCTGGACGACTTCTATCGAGAGAACTCGGGCGGTCGTCCGGTACAGTATCCCCTCAGGGGTGGGATACTGTTGTGCCCCCACGCTCTAATCAATCCCAGGTGTTCATCATCATCATAATCGGGCCTGCTGAGGCTAATGAACACCTGGGATCTACCCTTCTTAAGGCGGCCAAAGACCGACGTTGGGCGCTTGATCATTGAGAACCTTAACCTACGTTGCGTCTCGGCCCCCCCCCCCCAAGGACCCTCTCCGCGTTCCACCCTCTGGACCATCTCCCCGTGTCGACCATGCCTCGTAACCTATCCAACCTATATTTAGAGTTTGTGGATCTTTCAGTAAAGACATTAACCATTGTTTTGGGTGTGCTGTCTCTTCTTCTGGGTTCTCTGGCACATTTGGCTAGTGGTCTCGTTGGGTCATAACAGTTGGTTTAATATAATTGGAGCCCACCGTCAATGGAGGTTCAGAAAAAAACAATTAAATATTAACGTCCATTGTCGATGACCTCTCCATATCAGCGTGTAACGGTAATCTTTTGTGATCTGAGTTCCATATGCATTCATATTCATCGGGCCACTGATCAAGGTTGGGATGAGAGAGAGAGAGAGAGAGAGAGAGAGAGAGAGAGAGAGAGAGAATTGGAGAATAAGAACAAGAATAAACAGAATAAGTAATTTTGGGGGTTAAGGGTTAGGCTATGTAAATAGTAGACTAAAACTCTAAACAGGAAGTTATAGCAATAGTTTTGCAAATTTCCTCAACTATAATATCTGTCCTTTAACACACGGTAAATGGACTGGCCTTTTATAAAGCGCCTTTATCCAACGAGCACATTCAACCACCGACAGAGGAGTCAGCCATGCACTGCAGGAGCAGTCAGGGTGTCTTGCTCAAGGACACCTCGACACTTTTTGCTGGGTGGGGCCGGGGGATAGAACCAGCAACCTTCCGGTTGTCAGACGACCGCTCTACTTCCGAAGCTACGGCCGCCCTTCATTGGAAGGGCATTGTGTTTAATGCTAAGCTAACAAGTACAGAAAGTTTTACTTAAGTTGCACTTTTAGTATGGGTTTTTGACACCCATGGAGTTGTTGTTTCACTCGCTTCACTAAACAGTGAAGCGAGGAGTGACTGGTTTGGGCACTCTAAGGCTTACACTGGACGGGGATGATCGATGCATCTTATACTATAAGTATTACAATATAGGGGCATTTGCAGCCTTACTGTGATTTGCGACTTGTGTGTGTTTGTGTGTGTGTGTGTGTGGGGGGGGGGTTATTAAGTCAGTTGGCTCAATATGGCAATTTGTTCTATCAATATCAACACTCACATACACATGCGTCGGCTTGTATGAGTGCCATGGAGCGAGAACACCACCTTTTAGTGAGTAACAATGACACTTCCTGAACAATTAGGATTCATCGCATCGAGTATCAAGGACAATCTGCAAAGACCAAAAGGCACACACACACACGCACACATATACGCACACGCACACATATACGCACACACACACACGCACACACACACACACGCAGACACACACACGCACGCAGACACACATGCACACATGAACACACACACACACACGTCCACACACGCACGCAGACACACACACGCACACATGAACACACACACGCACACACACGCACACACACACACACACACGTACACACACATGCACACACACACGCACACATGCGCGCGAAAACATGTGGACGCATGCTCACATTCACACACACATGGACACACACATGCACACACACGCACACACATGCACACACACATGCACACACACACACACACACACACACACACACACACTTGCGCGCACACACACGCACAAGTCAAGAGCCAAACAATGAATTTAAAAAAGCTAACTAAGGAATATGTTATATGAGAAGAAGAGAAGCAGGCTTTTCAAAGTGACAGAGGTCTGGGAATAAAACAATAGTGTCATGCGTGAGCCAGCCCAGAGTGAGTTATTGTAATGTTAATGTGATTTAGTGCAGCCGTCCCCCATGATGAAGTCTCCCTGATTAATTAGGCAGGAGAGTGGCCAGCCATTACATCAGCTCTTGGTGCAGTATAAAAGATTGAGATACTGTATATATATATATATATATATATATATATATATATATATATGGGATGTGGATGGCTCTTAAAAGGCTATGCATCACTTTGTAATTATGATAATTATGATCATAATTTCATGAGGCTATGCATGAGGAGCTTCCCCGTTGCTTGTTAGAATATCGGTGACATCTTCAATGTAAGGAGTACCTTAAGGGGAGAGGAGAGAGGAGAGAGAGCGGGGGGTATAAGGTAATTATGTGGTTTTAGTTTTAATACAAACTCCAGTATTAGGATACTCTTTGCTTAAGTGTCACCAATTATTAGACAGAACGTTTCATTTTAAATCAGTTTAGTGCTCGTTAACTGTATATGCCTATATGTCTACAGACTGAAAATGATGTATGAATCATATGATGATGTATCCGTTATACCTTTCTTTATATGCATGTGTTAATATAAATGAATAAATGAATGGATGGTCGATCGATAGTTCAATTGTTAAAAAAAAACATGGATTATTTTTAGTCTTTGTGGAAATAGATGTCTTCATGCCTTCCACATATGCACAATGACAACTTCTAGTTATATACTATTAAATTCCGTGCAGTGGAAAGTACTACTTAAAAAAAAAAAAAAAAAGCTATATATATATATACAGTTTGCAACAACCTTGAAGTTATTGTTAACATTCATTCTGTTGCAAAGTTTCCCTTTTCATCAACTCTGTGGGTTGTAATTAACATTTTCCATTGACATGTGGAAGTTATCAGGGCCATATGCTCATCTCTCTCTATCTTGCAGCTGCTGATAAAGTAGTTGTCTCTTTTAACCAGAGAACACAATATGGCAGCTCTTGGCACGGCGTGTGTGTCTTGCCTTAATATGCCAATGGGACTGCCAACACCTTAATGTTACAACTAGGGCGCGTCTCTTTCGCCAGCAGGTGGCAGTGTTGCTCTTTAGCAACAGCTAACATCGCGCTGCTTAAAAACAACAAAACAAAAAACAACCCTGCGTTGATAGGTCTGGACGTTTGAGTCGAAAAGAAAAGTAAAATAAGTAGACGTCGGTGTGTTGGTTTGTTATTATGCCTTGGCTTACTCTCCGACAGATTAACAGATTAATTGATCGCTGTGGCGTTATTTTGAATGTGATGTTTAGTCTGAATCAATGTCTACGGTCTGGTAATGGGGGCTCCAAAAAATAGGACAATGACCGCTTTCTCCATTAGAACGGTTTGATAATTTCACTGAAATGAAAGGTTGACACATCTGTTCGCTTTTACCACCAACAACGTTTCTTTTTCGTGTATGTGATTGGATACAAAAAAAACAAAAAAAACAGAAAAAGGCAAGAAAGTCCACATGTATAACAACGGCCCGCACAATACTCAAGGCAATAGAAAAGCTCTTTGAGGCTCTTCTGCTTGGTTGCTGTTGGGTGTTAAGGCACATTGTTAATTTCAATTAAAATTAATATCCTTTCATTTAAATTTTGTAAGGTCAACTAACTTTGAATGGCTCGGCGACGGGGGCCCACTATTACCATTAAGTGTGGTCCTGATTGGCCTGAAGTGAACTGTTTATATGCTTGAAATAGAACAGGAAAATTATGGGTGCAGAATCATTCAGGGGGGAACGGAAAGAAAGAAAAAAAGTGTTAAAGATAATCTTCCATTTTAAATGAATGAATTGTGTTGCATGTAAGAGAAATTAATTACCTACCAAATATCGCTTATTAAAACAGACAAAGAAATTAAACACAGCAGGCAATCATTTGAATTAGAAAGACACTTCATTTGTCCCATAAATTAAATGTTGAATTGAACACCATTAATTAAGAGTAACAATTAAAGAGTAGTGTTTGGAAAGGGTTGTAAGGGAAGGAGGTTCTGATCAGAGT
>CM051001.1:18968525-19011025 GCA_027704905.1 Muraenolepis orangiensis
GGAGAGCACGGCCCTATATCCATCGATGGTGTTGCAGTAGAGAGGGTCAGCAGCTTCAAGTTCCTCGGCGTGCACATCTCCGAGGACCTCACATGGTCCACGCACACCACACACGTGGTGAAAAGGGCCCAACAATGCCTGTATTTCCTCAGGCGTCTGAGGAAATTCAGCATGGGTCCCCGCATCCTGAGAACATTCTACACCGGCACAATCGAGAGTGTTCTTACAGGGTGTATCACCACCTGGTACAGGAATTGCACCCCACACAAAGGGTGGTGCGGACGGCCCAGTATATCGCTGAACAATGGTGTATAGCATATAACAATGTATATTTTATTACATTGATTTATATATATATATTGCTCTTTTTCTGTGCTAATATATTGCATTTTATATATGCACTTTTGTATTTTTATATATTTAACTTTATACAGTTTGTACTTTTTACTTATTTTCTATTCTATTATTTTGATTTTTATAACTGCTGTCTGTCGTTGGGTATTGCACATAAGATTTTCAGCCATTGCTTATACTTGTATAAACTGTGAAGTGACAATAAACTTGACTTTACTTGACTTGACTCTCTCTCTTTCGTTCTCCATGTCCCCCCATCTCTCCCTTTCTCTCCCTCCCTCTCTCTCCGTCTCTCTCTCTATCTCTCTCTCTTTAAACCTCATTCACCCTCTCACTCCCTCTCCATCTCCCTCTCTCTCTCTCTCTCTCCCTCCCTCTCTCTCCATCTCTCTCTCTATCTCTCTCTCTTTAAACCTCATTCACCCTCTCACTCCCTCTCCATCTCCATCTCTCCCTTTCTCTCCCTCCCTCTCTCTCCGTCTCTCTCTCTATCTCTCTCTCTTTAAACCTCATTCACCCTCTCACTCCCTCTCCATCTCCATCTCTCCCTTTCTCTCCCTCCCTCTCTCTCCGTCTCTCTCTCTATCTCTCTCTCTTTAAACCTCATTCACCCTCTCACTCCCTCTCCATCTCCCTCTCTCTCTCTCTCTCCCTCCCTCTCTCTCCGTCTCTCTCTCTATCTCTCTCTTTTTAAACCTCATTCACCCTCTCTCTCCCTCTCCATCTCTCTCTCTCTCTCTCTCTCTCTCTCTCTCTCTCTCTCTCTCTCTCTCTCTCTCTCTCTCTCTCTCTCTCTCTCTCTCTCTCTCTCTCTCTCTCTCTCTCCCTCTCTCTCTCCCCCTCCCCCGCCCAAAATGTGTTAGCGTGAATGTGATTCCCCTTCAGTTCCCTTTATTTCTCTCTCTCCTGGGTGGACATTTAAACGTTTCCACTGGCAATGTAGACGGCAACCATTTTGCTTGTCTGTATATTTCTATATTTATTTCGTCTTTTTTCTTTTCCCCCCCCCATTGCGTCTGCCACCTGTATTGAGGACGGGGGGTTTTGTGGGTGGGGGGGGTGCCAGGCTCAGAGTGATATCTTGTTTGCCTCCTGACAGCCCCACTGGGAGAGGAAAATGAAAAGAGATGGCGATAACGCGGAGGGAGGGGGACTCTCACATCCACGCCCACCTGTCCACCACACGCTGTTCACAGGGGCCATTCAGACCTGGCTATTTAGGGGCCCCGGGAACCAAAATGGAGGCGAGAAAAGACCTCAGATCAGCGCGTGTGGCGGGCATGGTACCAAAAAGAGAGAGAGAGAGACATGGGGAGAGAGAGGGGGAGAGGGAGAGGGAGAGAGAGAGAGAGAGAGAGAGAGAGAGAGAGAGAGAGAGAGAGAGAGAGAGAGAGAGAGAGGAGAGAGAGAGAGAGAGAGAGAGAGAGAGATGGGAGAGAGAGAGAGAGAGAGAGAGAGAGAGAGAGAGAGAGAGAGAGAGAGAGAGAGATGGGGGGAGAGAGAGGGAGAGGGAGGAGGGAGCAAGGAGGCCTGTGGTTTGATTGGTGGAATCGAGGGCCGATAGATGTAAATGTTCCCACCGCAGTGGGGGGAAGTGATGGAAGCTCCCTCACAGTGATTGGCCTTGTGTTTGGGAGTGTGCACGATGTACATAACATACAAGAAAAAACGCTTATGCAGGTGCTTTTTGTCAGGCAAAATGGTCTCTATTTTATGGCACTGTGATGGTTTGGAGATACTTGTTTACACAAGTTTTTTAGGGAGATCGTGATGAATAGAGAGCACTTTCATACATGTATCAGTAGATTTGGGACTCTGAGCAGGCTTTTATCGTGCCACAATTCACTGTCAAAAGGCATCCGAACAAATCCACCCATTTCTTTGGTTCTCTTCTCGAATTCCCTTCAATAGCTGTTGAAATGTGTTTGTGGCGGCGAGAGAGTGGCTTTTTTTTTTTTCTTCGCTTGAACAATACTTAATAAAATGTCTAATAGCGATGGGGCTATGAGGAGCCCATCTGCCGGTGTTCGCCTGCTCCCCTCATCCAGCGCTAAGTGTTTATGTAAATAAGGGAGAGCTGGGGACCGGGGTAGCAGACTCCAGTGGCCTGCTATCACCGACTGCCATTCTCTGTAGTGCGGATGGGGCTTTGTTCGTACAATAAGAATACTGGGTATAGATTGCAGCTACGGTGCTACACAGAGAGAGAGAGAGAGAGAGAGAGAGAGAGAGAGAGAGAGAGAGAGAGAGAGAGAGAGAGAGAGCTATATGTAGCACTGAGAGCTGTTGTAGTGCTAGTTTGTTAGTAGTACTCTATTGATCCCACCGGTATCGAGTGACCAGGTGTCCCTGCTTTAGGCGGGACTGCGCAACAGGTTTATCCTTTTGTCCCGTGTCCCACGCTGTGGAGACGTCTCGCATTTTGATTGGCTTCCCGTTTTCTAAAGTCAAGCCACTGCAGGGAAGACGCTTTTTTTTTTTTTAATCAAATCTGTCAAACTGCGCACACAGAGCAGCAAACCTCTCTCTTGTGCAAATGTGCCACAAACATAAAGCCTGCTTTGAAAACATTTGTTGTGGATACCAATAATTTGTCCTTTGTGCTACACCCCAAATTATATGAATTAATTGGGAAAACTGTCATTGATAAACACTAAAACGTCCTAGTTTTTGTGAACATTCACGACCAAATTGTCCCGTTGATAGATGTGGACAACCCCCCCCCCCCCCCCCCCCGTTCAACAAATAGAATCCACCCCCTTGGCGTTAGTAATAAATACAGAAATAAATAATAAACAAATTAATACAAACTAGATTATATGCTGCTTTTCTAACCTGTGTTGCCACTCAAAGGGCTTCGCAATTATTGTCTTACACATTAACACATTAATGCACCCATTCATTCACCCATCCATTCATACATACATCCATTCATTCATCATTCATTCATCATTCATTCATCATTCATACACCCATTCACGCACCAATTTATGCACCCATTCATACATCCATTCATACACCCATTCATTCATCATTCATTCATCATTCATTCATCATTCATTCATCATTCATACACCCATTCACGCACCAATTTATGCACCCATTCATACATCCATTCATACACCCATTCATTCATCATTCATTCATCATCCATTCATCATTCATTCATCATTCATACATCCATTCATGCACCCATTGGGGAGGCAGTAACTCAGTGGGTAAGGACTTGGCTTGGGAGCTGCAAGGTCACTGGTTCAAGTCCCCGAAACACCAGGTTGCTCTACGCTGCTCCCCCGGGCGCTTATAAATAGCTGCCCATTGCTCCTTAAATACTAGGATGGGTAAAAACTGTAAATTTCCCCGCTGTGGGACTAATAAAAAGAATATTCATGCACCCATTCATACACCGAGGGGGTGTCATCCGTGCAACAGAACAGCCAGCTCGTCGAGAGCCACTCAGGGACACACACCTCGACAGCCGGAGGATCGAACCGGCGCCCCTCCGGTTGCCAGACAACGTCCCCATGCACCGCCTGACCGCCTGAGCCAATTGCTTCTCATCATGCCCCGCACCTTCATCATGATTCTGTGGCGGTCTGATCCTTAAACCGATCTCTTTCTTTTTAATCACTCTCTCTCGCTCTCTCTCTCTGTTTGGCTCACTTTGGGACTTAATGGTTCATATGCTTAAAGCCTCTCTGTTCCCCCCCCCCCCCCCTGAAATGGGCTCCTCTGAAAACTGGTCTTTGGGTGATTAGTAGAGGCAAAGTAAGAGTAAGCACTCCCGTGAAATAAGAGCTCTGAGATGTCCCTTTAGGATCGGCAAAGTATCTCCTCCTCTCATATAACCTGACCCTGGCTCATCATCCTCTCTATCTGAAGTCACCTCATGTCATCTGATCTTAAAGTCGGTGGAAAAAAAAATGTGTCGTGCTGTGTTGCCGTTCTGTGAAGTGTGTCTGATTTAGATTTATTTAACTGTATATATATTTTTTTTTTTGGGGACCCCGGGTGGACCTCTTCGATGTGATTACGTACACGCCTGTAGTTTCTGAGAGTTCTCCGGCGGCGGCGGCTGATTCAGTCAACACATTAGGATAGGGGGCGTGTGCTTGTGCTTACCTAAGCAGAACCCCCCTCCCCCTTCCCCTTCCCCCCCCCCAACCCCTCATCCCCCCCCGCCCCCGCCCCACACAAACCCTTCCTCTCCGCCAGTCTAACCAGTTTGATTAAGGGTGCCCCGTGCATTCCCCCCCCTCCCCCTCCTCCCCCCGTTGGTCCCCAGAAAGCGTTTAGCGGGCTAATTTACAGTCTGGATGTGTGCGGGGCGAACGGCATCGACTGTGAAAACGAGCAGGTAGAGTGAGAGATAGATGATGGAGCAGATGGACAGGCGGGGCTCCAGACAGCTAGTCAGCAGGTGCACACAGACACACACACACACACACACACACACACACACACACAGCCAGACAGATTGGTGGACATGTCTCCACACAAACCATCAAAGTGTATATACCGGTATATGTCGGTGTAGGATACCGCACTGCGCAGGTAAAGGTGTGCATGCCAGCGCCCGAAGGGCAGAGCGACGTCTACACGTCTACACGTCTACACCGCAATACCGCAAGACCACACGCGCACGCACACATGGAACACACACGGAACACACACACAAACACCAATACACACACACAAACACACACACAACACACACACACACACACACACACACTCCAATACACAAAAACACACACAGAACACATACACACACACACACACATACCAATACACACCGACACACGGAACCACACACACACACACTCACACACCAATACACGCACACACAGATACGGACACACATACTCCAATAGACACAAACACACACACACAAACAAAGAACACACACACACACACACACACACACACACACACACACACACACACGGATACACACACACCAATGCATACCAACACACACACACACACACACACAGACGTACAAACGTACAAATATACACACACACATACACACATAGGCACACACACCACCAATACATACCAACACACGGACACACAAACACACTCCAATACACACACACACACATACCAATAAACACCAACAAACACACCCGGACACACACACACACACACACACACACACACACACACACACACACACACAAACACACAAAGCACTAAAGTTAACAAACTCCTGGACTCGGATTCCTCTGCTAACAAGCAGGCGTGCACGGCCCTGACAAATTGGTGTGTGCATGTAGCAGTGATGAATGGGTGTGTGTGCACGCTTTCATTAACGACACTCAGAGTAATGAGCAAGTTGCCCTAGATATAACCTCTGCATGCGGAGTTAGAGAGATGGATATCGCATTAGACGTCAGCCAGGTTGAGAGGACACGCGCATTCCTGTGTGTGTGTGTGTGTGAGCGTGTCTGTGCGGTGTGGCGTGTCTATGTGCTCACATCAGTCAGTGCGCGTGTGTGTGGGTTTGTGTTTGTGTGTGTGTGTGTGTGTGTGTGTGTGTGTGTGTGTGTGTGTTTTTGTGTTTGTGTGTTTGTCTGTGTGTGTGTGTGTGAGTCTGTGTGTTTGTGTGTCTGTGTGTGTGTGGTGTGTGTGTGTGCGTGTGTGTGTCTGTGTCAATGTCTGTGTGCGTTTGTGTGTCTGTGAGGGTGTGTGTGGATGTGTGTGTGTTTGTGTGTGTGTGGCTGCGTGTGTGTGTGTGTGTGTGTGTGTGTGTGTGTGTGTGTGTGTGTGTGTGTGTGTCTGTGTTGCAGGTCACAACGTGTGTCTGTGTAAGTTGGTAAATTGGAGGAGATGAATGTGCTTCCACTACATGGGAACATTATATGGGATTACATCACTGCAGTCCTCTGGGGGTCATTGACTGGATGTCAAGGATTTCCTGGACCTACTAAGCATTAAGTTGTCACTGTGTCCAACGGACCGGATTTGTATGTCTGTAAAAAACGGTCTATTCTGGGCTCCGGTGGTGAGACAATTTACTCATCTGCAAATGGCGTGCGGGAAGCCAATCCAAAGACATTAGTAGATAATGTTGCACACACAACGCACGCCTGCTTTTATTTACTCCGGGAATCACCCCCACTTTGGCTGTTCTGCGGCACAATAGAGTTGTGTGTGATATTACAAGCTCCTGGTGCCCGCCTACTTGCAGAGAGTCTCCCCAGCCATTCCCCCCCGCAAAGTACACAGCCACACTCTGCTGCCTCTGGCCCTATGACAAAGCCATCATGGATTGTTTGCGATGGCTTTTTAATCCTTGTGGAGGCAAGGCGGGCAAGTCTTCATATCTAGTGCTCATAGTCGGCTGGAGATTCATTCAAAAGGCCATCCCCCGCCACGATTCTTTATCAAAACAATGGCGTCTATTGCGGCCATATCGGCGGTGAGATGTGCCGTTTCAAGCAGTTCTGTCCCTAATAGAGTACCTCAATATTGCTTCCAGGTGCAGAACTACAGTAGAAGTACCCCGAAAAGTATTATTCTCCTCCCTTCAGCCACCCTCTTATTCCCTACTTTCGTCCCCAAAATCGTTCCAAAATCACAGCCTTCATCTTTGGCTACCGGAAAAAAGGGCCATTTGTAGTACAGGTCTGTGGGGCTCTGAATGGGTCCAATCGTCTTCCAAACGACTCTTTGAACGAGGTTGGGGTTGTCTTGGGTGTCGCGATTTGTTCATGCAATGTGTGTGTGTGTGTGTGTGTTTGTTGATAAGCACCGCGCTGCAGGGTCAATACAATACAGAGAAACAGCAGCAGCAACAACAACCACAGCTAAGTCCTTTACTGATGGATGCATATGTTCGTGGCATTTCAGCTCTGTAATTATAATTGGACGCGGAGCTCTGAACACTCTAAGACACAGAGTGGGGAGAGGGGTAGGCGCTCACTCCTTGACCACGTGTGTGTGTCTGTGTGCTTGTGTGTGTGTGTGTGTGTGTGCTTGTGTGTGTGTGTGTGTGTGTGTGTGTCTGGTGAGTGTGTGTGTGTGTGCTTGTGTGTGTGTGTCTGGTGAGTGTGTGTGTGTGTGTTTGTGTGTGTCTTGAACGCCGGATATGAGTGTGCGCGCGCAGCAGCGGTGTCTACCCATGTTCACTCACAAATACCGCACACCGCATATCACACACACACATGCACACACACGGAACACACATACACCAATTCACCAATTTGCCAATACACCAATACATACACACACACACACACACACACACCAATATAAACACACACACACACACGCACACACACACACACCAATATATATACCCACACACACACCAATAAAGAACAACACACACACACACACACACACACACACAAACACACCCCTTGACCAAGTGTGTGTGTGTGTGTGTGTGTGTGTGTGTGTGGGTGTGTGTTTGTGTATCCTGAACGCCGCAGTTACAATTTCAAAGTAAAGTCCCAATTTCCCAGTATATATATATCTAAAGACCAAAACAGGAAAAAAATAAATAAAAGCAAATTGCATTCTAGAGTGAAGACGGGTGAGACGGGTGAGGCGGGGGGTGGAGTGGGGGAGGGGGGGAGGGGGGGGAGGGGGGGGTGGTGTGAGTGAGATGCGGGGATTTTTTCGGTAAACTCTCGTTCACGGAGATGAACGATAAGGGACAGAAGGAAAATGGCCACCTCACCTCACCACACGCCGTGAGAGGTGAGGTGGAAGAAGAAGATGTCCGCGGTCATAAATAACCACTGCCGGGAATTATGGGGGGGGGGGGGGAGAGAGAGAGTGAGGGGGGGGGGAGTATTCTGTCCAAGCTCCCGTCGTCGTCATCTCACAAGGACACAAACCGGCAGCTGCCCCCCAGCGGATGATGGGATTGAGTGACAAAAGGAGAAATCCCAGGATTAGTCGGGGGTATTGTCGAGAAGGGGGGGAGGTGAGGATGGAAGGCAACCATTTTGTTTGTCTTTCTTATATTTATATAGTTATTTTTTTTATTTTTTCCCCCCATTGCGTCTGCCACCTGTATTGAGGACGGGGGGTTTTGTGGGTGGGGGGGGGTGCCAGGCTCAGAGTGATATCTTGTTTGGCTCCTGACAGCCCCACTGGGAGAGGAAAATGAAAAGAGATGGCGATAACGCGGAGGGAGGGGGACTCTCGCATCCAAGCCCACCTGTCCACCACACGCTGTTCACAGGGGCCATTCAGACCTGGCTATTTAGGGGCCCGGGAACCAAAATGGAGGCGAGAAAAGACCTCAGATCAGCGCGTGTGGCGGGCATGGTACCAAAAAGAGAGAGAGAGAGACATGGGGAGAGAGAGGGAGAGAGAGAGGTGGGGAGAGAGAGAGATGGGGAGAGAGAGCCACGGGGAGAGAGAGAGACGGGAGAGAGAGAGAGAGAGAGAGAGAGAGAGAGAAAGAGAGAGAGAGAGAGAGAGAGAGAGAGAGAGAGAGAGAGAGAGAGAGAGAGAGAGAGAGAGAGAGAGAGAGGGAGAGAGAGAGAGAGATGTAACAATGTAAACAATAGATGTAATTTTCCGTCTGTGGCGGAGGGAAGTGACGGAAGCTCCCTCAGAGTTTGGGATTTTGCCTGTGGTGTTTGGGGAGTGTGTGTACATAAAACAGGCCGATGCAGACGCTGGAACAAAGCTTTGATGGATGAGGGGGGGGTGGGGGGGGGGGGGGGGGAGGGAAATACACACAAAAGGGAAAGATTTCTATTTTATGGCCACTGTGATTGTTTGGAGATACTTGTTTACACAAAGTCCATGATGTATGCAGAGTGAATAGAGAGCACTTTCACACATTTATCAGTGGATTCGAGACTCTCAGCTGCCTTTAATGGTGCCACAATTCACTGTCAAAAGGCTCCGACCGAAAAATCCGCATTTTTTTTTCTTTTATCCCCCCCGAACAATATTTTCGCGTCTGGCCACAAAGTGAAGATAATAGTGCATCACAAGTGTGTGTGTGTGTTTCGGAAGAAAAGGAGGTTTCATTTGCTGGATGAACGGCATATATATATATATATATATGTATATATATATATATATATATATACATATATATATATATTCTTATCGGCGACATTTATAACTTTTATTTTTCCTACTGCTGCCGTTAGATGCGGCAAACGGATGTTGTGCTCACAGAACAGAACACTGTCCAATGCCCTAATTCGTCCTGGGCCTCAGTCTCTACCGACAATTAGTCTGACAGATGAACTGAAGAACATGAGGCCATTTGGTGCAGGAGATGGATTCCTCCTGTCCCAGCGGGAATCCATTCACGGAGAGCACGCCTATATTTTCATTTCATTTCAGAGAAAAACATTAAAAGTTTTGTGTGTGTGGTAATGGTGGTGGTGGGGGTGGTGGGGGTGCTTTTAAAGCAGAACTCTTTAAACTGTTTTGAACCAAGATGTGTCCCCGTGTAAGGACAAAAGAGGGGGGGAAAAAACAACACACACACACACACACACACACACACACACACACACACACACACACACACACACACACACACAGAGCCTTTTCTTCTCTTTCTTTCTTCAAGGGGTTGAATTCAAAACAAATATTCTGAATACGCAGGGGGGGGGGGGGGGCAATTTTCCATTGTACTCACGTCGTACTGACGCCGTACAATGTTTTTGAATACAGGCTCAAACCTTCTTTTTTTTGTCTCGAGACCAAAGAAAACTCCACCACCCACCACCACCCGTTCAACAACGCTTCAATAAGGGAGCGGTGGCTCTTTATGCGTCCGTTAACTCACTCCCTGCACCTTAATGACGACCATCGATCCAGGTGAGAAACGCTTCCCCAATCACCTCTAATGAGAGTCGACGTGCGCACATAATTTAAAACAAAATAACCAATGACGCGGTCGTGTGTTCACACGGCCCAGGCTGGCTCCGCTTGTACGGCTGTCCTCTTCTTCTCATCCGTCTCATTACACTACATTACATTACATAACATTAGTCATTTGGCAGGCGCTTTTGTCCAAAGCGACTTACAATGGTGCGTTCAACAAAGGTAGGCAAGAGAACAATTCGTCACCGGAAGTCAAAAGTGCATTTCATTCCTAACAAGTCTCCAAGAACCGAGTAAAAAGTTGCGCAGGTAAAAGTACAATAAGTTGGCAAACAATAAAACAATATCCAACTGACACACAAACAATCATCTTAGAAAGCCGCTAGTACGCTCGTAAAAAGTAATAAGACGGTGCGCTAAGTTATAAGAGAGTGCGCTAGTCTCCTTTTATTGTCCCCGTTAGCCAGTCAGGGAGTAAAGACATGTTTCACTGTAGTCAATTCGTTCAATTCATTCATCCAAAAGAAAATAAGAAAACTTGGTGTGTTTTATTGAACCGTTTTTGTGACCGCCGCTGTACACAACGTTAAATGTAGAAAATCGCAGGGAAGTCAAGAGCAGTGCTCTTGTAGCGCAGTGCTACACAGGTCTTTATAAGCCGCTTGAATAACCGGGCTTCATAATAAAACCAACAGTAACACAGACCGCTGTAAACATTCAGAGGGGATTCACCTCGCATAATGACAAACGTCTTCGCAGCTCCGCCGAGTTGATTTTGAGTTTTTTTCCCTGGCTGGCTGGCTGGCTGGCTCATGTCATCTCCCTCGGTGACCCCCATCGTCCTTGTGAAAAACCGCCGTGTGGTGAAGTGGGAGGGGGGGGGGGAGGTTGAATAGAAGGTCGCCGGTCGGTGTAAAAACCCACTCAGCCGGTGCGAAAACAACTCGGTGATGGAACACCTGTTGGCGCACATTCACACGGCGCTCAATGGAAGATCCCGGTTTTACATTTTCCAGTGAGCACAAGGCGACATATGCAGAATGCGACCCCGGTGGGTTCTGGGAACACCTGGTGGTCCCGACCCATGGCCCTGGGTCGGGACCACAGATGGTCATCGGCTGGATGAAGGCATCTTGATGCCTGCATCCATCGCCACTGCTGCGATGACATGTTCACAAGTCAAATTTAACCAACCCCACCTCCACGATACACACCTCCACACCCAACGCCACCTCCACGCCCTACACCACCTCCACACCCTACACCACCTCCACACCCTACACCACCTCAACACCCTACACCACCTCCTCATCCTACACCACCTCCACACCCTACACCACCTCCCCACCCTACACCACCTCCACACCCTACACCACCTCCACACCCTACCCCACCTCCACACCCTACCCCACCTCCACACCCTACCCCACCTCCACACCATACACCACCTCCACACCCTACCCCACCTCCACACCCTACCCCACCTCCACACCCTACACCACCTCCACACCCTACCCCACCTCCACACCCTGCACAGGCTACACCACCTCCACACCCAACCCCACCTCAACAATACACACATCCACACCCTACACACCTCCACACCCAACACCACCTCCACACCTTACACACCCTACACCACCTCCAGACCTTACACACCCTACACCACCTCCACACCCTACCCCACCTCAGCACCCTACCCCACCTCCACACCCTGCACACGCTACACCACCTCCACACCCAACCCCACCTCAACAATACACACATCCACACCCTCCACACCTCCCCACCCTATGTGGCATGTGGCAGGGGTTACAGACGATAACAAACTTCAGAGGGAGAACCAGTTGTGTAGAGAACTCCTCTACCTCCCTCCCAGGAGAGCTAAATATTTTTTTTGCTCGGTTCGCGAAGTCAGCGCCGCCTGAGTAGACCAGCCTGCTGGACATCTCGGAGGCGGATGTGCGCCGCACCGTCAAGCGGTTGAACATCCATAAGGCGGCAGGCCCCAACGACATCCCGGGCCGCGTCCTCAGAGAATGCGCAGACCAGTTGGCAGGAGTCTTTGCATACATCTTCAACCTCTCCCTGTCCCAAGCTGTTGTTCCCGCGGTCTTCAAGATGTCCACCATCATGCCTGTCCCTAAACAACCCAAGGTAACATGCCTGAATGACTATATACCTGTAGCACCTCACTTTGATTGTCAGCAAATGCTTCGAGAGGTTGGTCAAGGACTTTATTTGCTCCGTGTTACCTGCCACGCTGGACCCATGGCAATTTCCATATCGTCAAAACAGATCCACGGACGACGCAATTGCCATGGCCCTCCACACTGCCCTTTCCCACCTGGAGGGAAATAACTGTTATGTGCGGATGCTGTTTGTGGACTACAGCTCAGCGTTCAACACGATAGTTCCTGCCAAGCTCGACACCAAGCTTTGAGGTCTAGGCGTGCCCCCATCCACGTGCAGCTGGATACTGGACCTCCTGTCGGACCGCCACCAGGTGGTGAGGATGGGCAGCACCACCTCAGAGCCACTGACCCTCAACACGGGAGCCCCCCCAGGGATGCGTGCTGAGCCCTCTCCTCTACTCCCTCTACACCCACGACTGCATGGCTATGCACAGCTCCAACGTCATCATCAAGTTTGCTGATGACACGACAGTGATGGGCCTGATCGCCGGCGACGATGAGACAGCCTACAGGGAGGAGGTTGGATCACTGGAGCAGTGGTGCCAGGAGAAGAGCCTCGCCCTCAACGTCAAGAAGACCAAGGATCGTGGACTACAGGAAGCAGAGAGGAGAGCACGCCCCTATCTCCATCGACGGTGTTGCAGTAGAGAAGGTCAGCAGCTTCAAGTTCCTTGGCGTGCACATCTCCAAGGACCTCACATGGTCCACGCACACCACACGTGGTGAAAAGGGCCCAACAATGCCTGTATTTCCTCAGTTATCTGAGGAAATTCCGCATGGGCCCCCGCATCCTGAGAACATTCTACACCGGCACAATCGAGAGTGTTCTTACAGGGTATCACTGCCTGGTATGGGAACTGCACCGCATTCAAGTGCAGAGCGCTTCAAAGGGTGATGCAGACGGCCCAGTATTGGAGGTGAGCTCCCCTTCCTCCTGGATATATAAATCAAGCGGTGCGTGGCCAAGGCCAAATGCATCATAAATGACAATGCCCACCCCAGCCACGAACTGTACTCACTTTTACCGTCAGGCAGGCGATACCGCAGTATCAGGCGGCAGTATAGCTCAGGAGTTAGAGCGGTCGCCTCACAACTGAAAGGTTGCTGGTTCGATCCCCTGGCTCCTCCTAGCAAAAACTGTCGAGGTGTCCTTGAGCAAGACACCCTAACCCTAACTGCTCCTGACGTGCTGGCTGTCTCCTTGCATGGCTGACTCCGCCGTCGGTGGATGAATTGGTGATGTGAGGCATGACTTGTACAGCACTTTGGATAAAAGCGCTATATAAAAGTTGGCATTATTATTATTAGTATCAAGTGCCGCACAAACAGACTTAGAGACAGCTTCCACAGTCTGCTGAACATGGGTGAACAATGTATATTTTATTACATTGATTTAATTATATATATATATATTGCTCTTTTTCTGTGCTAATATATTGCATTTTATATATGCACTTTTATATATATTTTTATAACTTTATACAGTTTGTACTTTTTGCTTATTTTTTATTCAATTCTTTTTTTTTATAACTGCTGTGTGTTGTCGGGTATTGCACATAAGATTTTCACCCATTGCTTATACTTATACGTATAAACTTTGATGTGACAATAAACTTGACTTGACTTGACTTGACTTACCCCACTCCCACACAACCAACCCTACCTCAACCATTCAAACACCCACACCATACATCACCTCCACACCCTACACCACCTCCACACCCTACATCACCTCCACACCCTGCATCACCTCCACATGTAGGCTATAGGTAAAGTGGTCGCTGATGCCTGTATGCTTTACTACTATGAAACAATAAAACTCTCTTAGGTTCTATGTAGCCCCCACAATAACATACCCCAAGATGTGCCTCCAAAGAGCCCCACACCACAAAGTGGGAGCGGACATAGGGGATGAAGGCTGAGGACTCAGGATGCTCCGAGCCAGAACGATGCGTCAATGAAAAATCACCTGGAATATGAATAGAACACTCCTTTTCATACACTGTATATCTAATAAACCTACTCATTTGCATACACTTTGCGTGCATACACGCCCGACCGAGCGAGGCGTGGGGAGAGGCCGTTTTGGAGGGTACGAGATCGACCTTGCCTCGTGGCACCTGGGGCTTCTTCTGGTGGCTGTTGAATCGCTGCGGAGACGCCGTTTTTCATTTTTTCTCCCGGCTGCATTCTGCATGGCGTACGACCGTCCCCTCTGAGTTATATCAGGGCCCTTCATTACTTGAAATGAAGCTCAGATAAATGTTGCTGAGGAAGTGTAAAACACAAGCTCTCAGTGTGTGTGTGTGTGTGCGTGCGTGCGTGTAAGAAGTCTTTGTGTGTGTGTATGTGTGTGTAAGAAGTCTGTGTGTGTGTGTGTGTGTGTGTTATTTAGTGCTCCCTGAGCCCTTGTGTGTGTAAACTATACGCATTCTGCAGACTCTGCTTCACACGCCTCTCGCTGCTCTGTTCTGTTCTGCTGAAGAAGCACTTCCTGTGCAGTGCTGCAGGAGGTCACTGTCTGACAGCGCCACACACACACACACACATGCACACACACACACACACACACACACACACACACACACACACACACACACACACACACACACACACACACACACACACACACGTGCACGTACACACACACACACACACACACACACTCACACCAAGTTGGGATTGGACTGACTTCAGTCGCACACACATCCACACATGGTGCTTCGGTGATATTTGGCACGTATAGATTCAGCTGCCACCCAACTATTACTGCGCGTATCATCGTGGTGTTATATATATATATATATATATTATATACCATAGTCTCTGAAGGTTGTATGAAGGGTGTCGTCTGACTCGAGTCCTCAGTCGCATCCAGCCCACCCGCAGCGATACACACAACACCTTGAAGAACGCCTTGACCTTTGAACCTTGACCTCCAGCGACAATAAAAGGGAAACCTGCCGGAACGGTCAGCAAGAGACAGGGGCAACGTCTCCCGCCACGCGTGTTTCAAGAAGGCCGTATCGTTTGCCCGGCGAAGGTCGCCACTGCGCTGCGTCGTCTCACTTGCGTGGAGTCTCACCCTATGACCCTTTATGCCGGCCGTAATGCTATACCGGCGGTTATTGTGAGCACCGGCATGGTTTCGCTCACTGTGACTCATCGCCGGGAGGTTGTACTGTAGCTTCTGAGCCTCTTGTCTCTCCACTGCCCACTGAAAACACACATCTCCAATTATTGAAGGAAGACTAATGAGACTAATGAGAATATATAGCAAAACACATGTGTGTGTGTGTGTGTATGTGGGTGGGTGTAGGTGTAGAGGTGTGTGCATGTATTTGTGTGTGTGTGTGTGTGTGTGTGTGTGTGGGTGGTGTAGGTGTAGAGGTGTGTGCATGTGTTTGTGGGTTTGTTTGTGTGTGCGTGGGTGGGTGTGAGAGTTTTTTGTGTGTGAGCGTGAGTGTGTATGTTTATGTGTGTGTGTGTGAGAGCCTGGATATGGGAGTGTGTAGGCATGTGTCGGTCTTTGCACGAGTGTATCGGTATAAACGTGGGTGGGTGCGTGTGTATGTGGGTTTGTGTGTGTGTGAAAGAAAAAGTATGGATGTGTGTGTGTGTGCGTGTGCGTGTGTGTGTGTGTGCGTGTGTGTGTGTGTGTGTGTGAGAGCAGGTGTATATGTGATTGTGTGGCTGTGTGTGCATGTATATGTGCATGTGTGTGCACGTACATGTGTGTGTGTGAGTGTGCGTGTGCGTGCGTGTGTGTGTGTGTGTGTGCGTGTGCGTGTGTGTGTGTGTGAGAGCACGTGTATATGTGATTGTGTGGCTGTGTGTGTGTGCATGTGTGTGCACGTACATGTGTGTGTGTGTGTGCGTGTGCGTGTGTGTGTGTGTGTGTTGTGCTCCTGTAGCCGGGCAGTAATGAGAGCTTGCGGTGGGATTAGGAGGAGTGTGATGTACAGAGGGCCCTGCCAAGTGATTATTCTCTCATAGACTGACTCTGCTCCATTTCCCAGAATGCCCCATTCCAGACACAAACCCGCTGCCCCTCCCCCTCCCGTCCAACAAACCAAACACCATTTGCTGTTCCCTCACTGAATTCCCATGCCTGATTTCTCAATTATTATCAAGCAGAAGACCAGCCACTGACCCGGGATTCAATGAATACCCCTATCTACAAGTCCCTTTATTGTTCTTCTTATTGTTCTTGTTATTCTGTATAGTATTGCATATAATGTAGTATATAGTGTTGTTTATAGTATAGCTTTGTATCGTATAGTGTTGCATAGTATTGTATTGTTGTTGAAATTCATACTGGAAGGGAAAGGGAATGGGGAGTAAGCATTCCATTGTGTAATTGTTGCAAATGGCAAATAAAAACACAACTTGAATCGCAAATCCACCGCGGTGCCAGAACCTCAGTCCTTATTGTGTAAGCATAGACTTAACCATTTTCTCGAAGGGAGAACGACGACGGCGGCATGTGTCATTCTGCACACGTCCGCTCGCCTGTGTATATTTATTCATCTTCAATGTTTCTCCCCGTCTCCGCCGGCCATCGCATCGAGAAACAAACGTGCGTGTGCCTGTTGTAATGATGAATACCCCGGGATTAACATATCCAATTATTTAGGTGAAGTTATAGGTCTGTGATTTATGAAACACCAACCGACACCACTTCATGGGATGGCTTCACGGACGAAAAGTATGACACAATTCAGTTCGCCTACCGACAAAGTGCACAACGCTATGTTAAGTACAGTCTACTGCGTCGAGATATCTCCATTATTTGATGGGCTGTCTACGCTATGAGCCAGAAATCATACAGAGAATTTGAATATCGCTTTCAATATATCCAATATTGACAGGACGGTCTGACACAAATGGTTGGACAAAAAAAAAAAAAAAGGATACACTCGTGGGGTTTGTTACACTATAGCACAGTGCTATTAGCTACGGCGGGTGATGTGTAGCTTGTGAGGGCAGCCACAGTATATCCTCTAGGTTAGTATGAGGCACTTCAGGTTGCGTGACCCATGTTAGCGTGACTAGCTCCAGGTTACCGCGACAAGCTTTCATCTTAGCATGATTAGTTCCAGGTTATCGTAACTGGCTTCAGATTAGCGTGACAAGCTCCAGGTTAGCACGACTAGCTCCATTTTAGTATGAATTGCTTCAAATTAGCGTTACTAGCTCCAAGCCCGTGTGACTAGCTCAGACTAGCTTTAAATTTGTTTCACTAGCTCCAGGCTGGACTGAAGAGCTTCAGTATTTTAATCAGGGATTTAAGTTAGCATAGCCTCCTTTTTTTCAATATGTGGGAGCAATAAACGAAAGGAGAAAACACAAAGCAACTGTATAGTAAATAAAGAATTGAGGGCCTATATATATATATACACATATATACACATATATACATATATATATAGCTTCAGACGATACAGAATCATGTGTGTTCAGAATCCTCTAGGATAAGAAAACAAATAAGAGAATCAAGACAAACGCCCCAAAGCCAATTGACTGTGAACACAGACACACGTCGTCATGGCCCAACCAGTAAGAGTCAGAATAAGACCGAAGAAGCGGCCTCAAAGCGTAATAAGCCGCGCGCACACACACACACATTTATTTTGGGTGAAACGCGGTGTCCGTGTGGTTAGCCGCTGGACTCTTTGTCTCCCGGCGTGAGCTTATTTCGGAGACTTTTCCGGCTCTGAATTGAGCCCAGTCGATAAGCGAGTTGGGAGCGGCGTTCCTCGCAGGCACAGTAGCGACTGATGACTCACTTAAGCAAGGGATTCGGGTGCTGTGTTTGCTGTAGCCCTCCCTTTATATCTCTCAAATCCTTATCATTTTTTTTTCTCCCCCACGCGAGACGGAGGCCGTTACGGCGCCGTGTGTTGTTGTTTTTTCTTTATTTATATATTTTTTTACAACCGGGCCCAACGAACCGTGTTTATTTTTTAAACATCCCCCCCGCTGTTCTGCGTCAGCCTTCGCCGGGGAGGCGGGTAAACTTGATTTAGTTGCTCGATTTACTCGCTCGGGCGATAAAGTGCAGTGGCCGTTTTCCTCTCTCTCTCTCTCTCTCTCTCTCTCTCTGTCTCTCTGTCTCTCGCTCTCTCTCTCTGTCTCTCTCTCTCTCTCTCTCTCTCTCTCTCTCTCTCTCTCTCTCTCTCTCTCTCTCTCTCTCTCTCTCTCCCTCTCTCTCTCTCTCTCTCTCTCTCTCTCTCTCTCTCTCTCTCTCTCTCTCTCTCTCTTTCTCTCTCTCTCGTTTCCGACACGAACAGAATTGAACATCTGTTTTTCCAAAAATCGTTGCATCGCCTCGATGACGCTCCCTCCCAGCTCATAAAGTGGCGAGTGGTTGACGGCGTCGCCGCTATAGTAGCAGTAGTAGTCGTTGTTGTTGTTGTTGTTGGTGTTGTCGGTACACCGCGAGGGGAGAACAGGTGCGCTTATGATATGCTCCATCCGCAAAGTGCAAGCTCATTTCTAATGTAGCTCTGCTGTTGGTCTTTGTCTTCCCTGCAGCCTCCCTGGTCTAGTTATTCCAATACCTGTCTTCAATGTGACCTATTTTTTTGTTGCTACACTCACATTTGGGAAAATTGCATAATTATGATGTCACTTTAGCCAGACCCATTTTCATACACTATGTGTATGAAATGTGTTTGTGTGTGTGTGTGTGTGTGTGTGTGTGTGTGTGTGACCACTTGCAGCAGCAGTTAAAAAAAAAATTGATGCTTCCTTTTTCTGGGCCTGAAGCCAAAGGGGCAGCGCCAGTGTCTTACAGGGAGGTGTCACGGCTGCAGCGCAGAACCGCCACAGAGGCACTTCCTCGCCTGATACTCCTCTTTGTCTCTGATCCCCCTCCGTCTTCCCCTCCCTCCCTCCTCCTCCTCCTTGGTCCCTCCCCCTCACTTACTCCACTCCTCACTCCGTCTCCTCTTCAACTTCTTCCTCCTCTCCCACCTCCTCCTCCTCCTCCCCCTCCTCCTCTGTATCCCTCTTCCCACCTCCTCCTCGGTCCCTCCTCTTCGCTTCCTCCTCCACTCCTCCTCTTCCCCTCCTTCCTCCTCCCTCCTCCCCCTCCTCGGTCCCTCCCCCTCACTTACTCCTCCGATCCTCCTCACCCAGTCTCCTCTTCCCCTCCTTCCTCCTCCCTCCTCCCCCTCCTCGGTCCCTCCTCTTCGCTTTCTCCCTCTTCCCCCTCGGTCCTCCCCTCCCTCCCCCCTCCTCCTCCTTGGTCCCTCCCCCTCACTTACTCCTCCGATCCTCTTCAGTCTGTCTCCTCTTCACCTTCTTCCTCCTCTCCCACCTCCTGCTTGGTCCCTCCGTCCTTCCCTCCCTCCCTCCTCCCCCTCCTTGGTCCCTCCCCCTCACTTACTTCTCCACTCCTCCTCACTCTGTCTCCTCTTCATCTTCTTCCTCCTTTCCCACCTCCTCGGTCCCTCCTCCTCCTCAATTTGTGCTCCACTCCTCCTCTTCCCCTCCTTCCTCCTCCCTCCTCCCTCTCCTCGGCCCCTCCACCTCACTTCCTGCTCCACTTCTCCTCATCTCGCCTCCTCTTCCCCTCCTTTCCCCTCCCTCTCCTCCTCCTCGGTCCCCCCTCCTCAATTCCTTCTCCACACCTCAACACCTATTCCCCTCCTTCCTCCTCCCCGTCCTCTGTCCTTTTTCCTCTTTCCAAGTCTCTACTCCTCATCACCTCCTCCCCCTCCTCACCCCTCACCCCTCCTCCCCCTCCTCCTCCTCCTCCTCCTCCTCCTCCTCCTCCTCCTCCTCCTCCTCCTCCTCCTCCTCCTCCTCCTCCTGCTTCTCCCCCCCCCCCCCCACACTCCTATATAGCTCTTCAGCCCCTGGGCTCCCCGGGGATCTGTGGAGAGATAAGGATTGAACATCTCCGGATGCCACTCTGCATAAATGTTTAATAGCAGGGAAAACATTAGCATCGGTAATTAAGGCGGTAATTTAGGCCTTTAACGGCATCAACAGCCAAGCTCCATCCGCGCTACAATAACAACCGCCGAAGAAAAAAAAGCCCCACTGTAATTACGCCCGCCTTGATTGGACGAGAGCTGAGCAGCAGTCTCTCTCTCTCTCTCTCTCTCTCTCTCTCTCTCTCTCTCTCTCTCTCTCTCTCTCTCTCTCTCTCTCTCTCTCGCTCTCTCTCTCTCTCTCTCTGTCTCTCTCTCTCTCTCTCTCTCTCTCTCGTGCGCTGCTCCCATGCACAGATTAGAAACCCAAAGCCGTGCTTCCACACGTGTTTGTCTACCTCGTGTGGCTGTCTACCCCCCCGCCCCCCCCTCCCTACACACACACACACACACACACACACACACACACACACACACACACACACACACACACACACACACACACACACACACACACACACACACATACACACACACACACACACACACATACGCATGCACACACAAACATACCAGGAGTATTTGCAGAGAAGTCCCGCTTACCGCTCATCCGTCGAGAGATTGATCATTCGCACACACACACCCCTCGCATGTCTGAGGCGAGGATTGATTAGACGTGCTGCTGTGTGTGTGTGTGTGTGTGTGCTCGGTCATGTGTGTGTGTGTCGTTCCACGCGTGTAGAGGTGTCAGGCAGGCAGTGGTGGTTCCACGTCAGGCGGATGGAGGAGGAGGTCAGGTATTGTGGGGCTCTCGGAGGGGAAGCTGGCGCAGCGTGTGCAGCTGATCCCCCTGCAGCCCTCCATGCACCAGTCGAGACCAGTTGAACACCTGCAGCTGAACCTCTTTCTGTCCTCTGGACCTCTGGGACACCACGCTAAATCATTTTCCATTAAGGGAAATGAATGATTAGCGGAATTGGCCCGGAGGAAAGATGATATGGTTGGCTTGTTGTTTTTCTTTTCAACCGCGATCGCAAATCGTTTAGGAGTGCGACCTTTCACCTTTCGATGCTGCTTCTCGCTCATGCCAGCCACCCCCCCCCCCCCCCCCCCCCTTATCCCCCATCCCCCCCTGGTATTTATTTCAATGGGCCTCATTTCATTTGTGTGTTTGCAGGCTATGGGCTATGGCGTGAGCATGCTATGTGCTAGTCTGTTTGCATGCTATGGACTATATGCTCTCCATCAGTGTCTGGTAGAGCTAAATACAGAGATGGAGATAGATTGATGCAGATGTCAGAAATATTGATAGATAAAATAGATGTGCTTAAAGATATAAGATGGATGGATCAGAAAATGAAAGATATATCCATAAAGCAATAATAGATAGCTAGACAAACAGATAGATATATGGATAGATAGGCCAGAAGATTCATGACAAATAGATACAGATAGAAAGATGGATAGAAAAATGGATCAAAGGATGAATGACAGCTAGATAGTTCCATAAATAGAAGGATAGAGCGAGAGAGGAAGAGAGAGAGAGAGAGAGAGAGAGAGAGAGAGAGAGAGAGAGGGAGAGAGAGAGAAAAAAGAAAAAGAGGTATATATGTATATAAAAAGAGGGAGAGAGAGAGAGAGAGAGAGAGAGAGAGAGAGAGAGAGAGAGAGAGAGAGAGAGAGAGAGAGAGAGAGAGAGAAGGCTACGTGGTCTCCTGGCTAGATCGGCACCTTGCCGCTCTTTCCCAGCGTGCTGAGAGAGCATCTGAGCAGTTTAATTAAGCCTATTGAGTTTGCATCAGCAGTTGGTATTATATGGCCAGCTGGATACAACACACACACACACACACGCACACACACACGCACACACACACACACACACACAGACGGACCACCAGTGCCAGTGATCCCATTGCCACACCTATCCATCCTGGCTGACAGCTTGTTAATTGCCAGGGGGTTAACTGGAAGTGGTGATTTAATTGCATCAGGGGCTTCGTTTAGCGTGGCCCTCCTATTTATTTACCTTGACATGGAGGCAGTGTTAATCGCCTGGATACGTCAGAGGCGTGATGGACAGACCCAGCTGCCTGTCGCCCTGCCAGCCACTCCAGACCGGCTGGAGAGAGAGTGAACCTCTGGATCATTCAGTGAGACAGTTCGAAGAAGAAAAAACAACACACAACAACAACAACACGGAAAGACTTTATCGACGGAATCCAAGTGGATAAGAGTGGAAAAAGTATTATTTTTTTTTACTGAAGCCTTTCTTATTGTCCTAAATAATATTAACAAAGTGCTGTCAACACAAAAGCTCTTATTTCCCATTTAGTGACATGGTCGCGAAGGCTAAATCCGCAGCTAAAGCACGTTAGCTCGGACGCTAAAGACGAGATGCCCGCTGTTTCAGGGCCACTGTTTGCGACCGACAAGACCGCCATTTTCTCCTCACCAGGGGACAGTGAGAGCGAGCGGCGTTGTGGTGTGTGAAGCGATGAAGCCGATGGAGGTTCGTGGCACGACGGGACGAGCCTCCGCGGAGAGGTCCAGAAGGTAGACACGGGGCTATTGAGTTTCTGTGGCGACACAGTTCAGTCGGTCGCGGTGATGAGATCTCACACTGTTCACACTGCGTCGTTTCCACGCGAGTCAGCAGCTTTTTTTTGTTGGGGGGGGCAGGGGGTAACTAGCTGGTTCAGCTTTAAAGTGCAGCTGAGGTCACAGAGTGTCGTCGGAACCTGAATTGTTCTTTTTTTTGGGTGGGTCCCAGTGTGTGTGTATTGCCGTGAGTCTAGTGTCTCTCTGAGAGGGGTCTATCGATCGACTTTCATACCGTATTTAAGAAAGACGCATGTGCCTTTATGTCCTTCCTTATGACCCATCCTGCAAAAGGATGGGTCTGAAATCGTACCACGACTTCAAAAAAGTGAGATGTGTACCAAAGCGTTAGCGAAATTTCAAGGTCGTTGACACTGACTCACAATAAAGTGTCACGATACGATACACCAGTGGTGAAGCGTCAGGGCCTTCAAGGTATTCAGAGAAGACCCTGGAACTCTCAGATGAAACAAAAGAAAATCGAATTAATTGTATTTATAAAATGTACTACAATTTAATAAAATGTAATACAATTTAAATTAAATGAGTTAATGAGAATGGTATCTGTGTTGTTATCTGTTATATTGCAGTGTTACATTGATTTGGTTGTCTTTTTCGGTCCATGCACTACGCATTTGAGTGGTTTTGTGTTGGAAAAACAATGCAACCAATCAGATATTTTTCTAGGTTGCTTGGAAGAATATCCTTCAACCAAAGTATTCCCGCATGCTTTGGCCCTTAGACTGAATGAGAGCGTACGTTTGGATTGACAATTTGATCAACCAATCATATAGTGATTTGTAGCCAATGGGCGTATTCTTTCAGATTTCCCCACAGTTCCATAGTGCGCTAGAAGGTCTAGTTCACTGGCTCGAGACAGAGGATCTAGCTTAGTGCTACGTTGTTTTTTTCTACGTAGGTTTTTTATGTCAAAATGGCAACAGGTGAAGATGATGTTGTTGCGGAATTGTTGTTAGTACCCTTTTCAAGACGACCATTCAGTGAAAAGATGGACATTATACATTTTTTTTAACGATCCCCGTCACCACTGCATTTGTGGAAAGGACATTGTCCTCAAACGGATAAAAACATATGGAGGAACAGAACAGGACAATCCTGACTCACTGCATTGCATCACAGTCAGGCCATCAGGCTGCTGAACAAGGGCGTATAGCATATAACAATGTATATATTATTACATTGATTTATATATACATATTGCTCTTTTTCTGTGCCGATATATTGCATTTTATAAATTGCATTTATATTTTTATTTTATTCTATTCAGTTTTATTCTATTTTATTCTATTTTTATCTATTTTTATCTTATTTTTGCTTATAACTGCTGTCTGTCGTCGGGTATTGCGCATATGATTTTCACCCACTGCTTTATACTTAAATAAACTTGACTTGACTTGATTAGCTTCCATATCTATTGAATGGCAACTTCTTTTGGATCTGAAAAGCAGTGATCAGCTTTATGACCGGGTTATCGAAACATTCATCCAGAAGGGCAGGAGAATGGATTTGGTCTTTAAGTGAACATCATTGGTGAGTGAGACTCATTTGTCTTTGCTGGTTTTGTCTCAGTGTTGCGTCTCGTTGAGCTGGTTGTTGCATTTTGTTTCCACACACTTGTTGACTGAGTAGTTAATGGCTGTCTTGAGTTTGTTAAGCATTGTTCTGCATTTAAATTGAGAGTTTTGACTTGATCTTTCTTTGCATCGCTTAACGTGAAAAGAATTGACGTAACTAAGAGTTACAAACCCATCTTGTCTTTAGCACTCACCTGTCAAAATATCTCAACTTAAATCCTACCATTATGGACGTTATGTGACATTGAGTGTTTTCCTCTCTATTGAGCCAGTAAGGAAAAGTCTTAACGCAGCTTTATGAGAGTGTTATGTGTTTGTGCCCTGATCAGGCGCTCCTGGTGTGATGGGTCATGTCTAGCTGTAGTTCCCTGTCATGGTTTTGTAGTCCTTATTGTTTTCCCTTCCAGGTGTACCCACTTGTAATCAACCCAGGTGTGTCTCGTCTCGTCATTCCCTCATGTATAAGTATTCTGTCTTCCCCTTTGTCTGGTGGCTGATCCTGTCTGTGCAGTTATGTGTTCTTGTCTGTCATTACTTTATCTTTCCTTTGTTCAAACCATGGTAACTATTAATTAAAATACTTTCTTCTGATTACTTTGGCTACCGTCTCCTCGTTATGTTGCATTGACCAGATATCGAGCCGTCTATATGTCAATGGTAACGTAACATGGGGGCTCGTGCCAAACTGATTTGAGCAGGAATTTGGTGGTGGCCGCTGAGCTTAATCCACACTTTGAAGTATGGTTGACAGTGTCGTGTGGGTGGCCCATGTTTTATACCCTCTTGTGAAATAATTCTCCAATAGGGAGCGTTTCCATCCAGAAAGGGCAGCTGGACCATTTTCTATGGTTCCTTCCTTCGCCTGATAGACATACCGTCTATGCTGGTCGGGGTAGTAGAAAAACCCTGTCAGGCTCCTCCTAGGCCGGCGTATGTCAGCGTTAGTTATATAGGGGGGTCTTATAGTGAGGGATGGAAACGTTTAAGGGATGGGCTTTAGGTTGGTTTTTTTTTTCCTTTTCTTGAACACACAACATTTGTTGATTTCTTGCGAATAATTTGAAGTGTGGATGCTTCAGAAGGTCATACCAGTTCTTGTTTCTATTTAGTGTATAGTTGTAGTGTTTAGCGATTGGGGTTGGGACGATCCTAGACACTGCAGTAGTGGAGCGGTGGCCAGAGTTAGTAAGAACAGACTGTACAGACGTGTAGGGTGAAGCCGGTTTTGTTTTTTTTGTGTATATGTTAATTGGTTAGTTGTATTCGCTGGTAGAAGCAGGGTTGTTTCTTTTGTTGTTTTGTTGTTGCTTTAGTCTCTTCCTCCCCCAGTGCGACGGTAGTAGGGTAAATATGCCTGTGAAGGTAGGTGATTTTGTGGCTGGGCCAACGGTCGGTTTGTTGGGCTTGTGCACAAAGGAGGAATTGTCGGGGATAGCAGAGCATTATGGTGTTAGGCTTGCCCCGAGCATGAAAAAGCAGCAGCAGCGGTTAGCGCTGGTGGAGGCTTTGACCGCCCAGGGAGTTATTGAGTGCTCTGTGGGCGAACCTGAGGAGGAGAAGGAGGTAGTCACATGTGACCCGGTTTCGGCGAACCAGTTAGTGCTGAGGAAAATGGAACTGGAATTTAAATTCGAGCAGTTGAGACATGCAGAGCGGTTGTGCGCTCGGGAAGCGGAACAGGCGGAACGTGTGCGCGAGCATGAGCTGGAACGTGTGGAGCGGGATCGCGCTGAGGCGGAACGTGGGCGCGTGCATGAGCTTGAGCTTAGAAGGCTTGGGGTAGAGGTGCGGGCAGTGCATTATGAAGACAGGTTCGATGTTACTAAGCACTTGCGTCTGGTCCCGCAATTTTCGGAGAGGGATGTTGACAAATATTTTTCGATGTTCGAAAATGTAGCCACAACTCTAAAATGGCCTAATGACCAGTGGACATTACTGCTCCAGAGCGCACTCACCGGGAAAGCACAACACGTTTACGCGTCACTTTGCCCAAACACCCAGGATTACGCCGTGGTGAAGGCTGCTATCCTTAGGGCTTACGAGCTTGTGCCGGAGGCGTATAGGCAAAGGTTTCGCGCTCTTAGAAAGAGCAATGTGCAGACCTACGTGGAATTCGCTTACGAGAAAGAGCTGTTTTGATCGTTGGTGCGCGTCGGAGAAAGTGGACACTTTGGTGAAGATGCGGGAACTCGTGCTTCTTGAGGAGTTTAAGTCCTATTGTTTGCCCGATAATGTGGCAATGTACATCAATGAACATAAGGTGACTGAGTGCTCGGTGGCTGCGAGCCTTGCGGATGAGTTCGTGTTGACGCACAAGGTACTTTTTGACAGACCTAATTATCCCGTGCGCAGTGTGGAGAGTAGACCGAGGTGGGGCGTTGGTGACAGGCCGGTGGCCTCTGGCGGTGGCAGTATGGGCGAGGTTGCTGAGCGGGGAATGAGGGGAGAAACGCGCGAGTGTTTCAACTGTGGGAAAAAAGGCCACATAAAGGAGAACTGTTATGCCCTTAACCGTCCCAGTAAGCAGATATCGTTGGTAATGACACCCACACCCACGCACACATCTCGGAGTAGGAATGCCCAAAGGGGTGAGGATATGAAATCTTACTTACCGTTCATCAGTGAGGGGTTTGTATCCTTGTCCAGTGAAGGGGTGAAGGTTCCTGTGACCATATTAAGGGACACGGCTGCGTCCCAGTCATTTATTCGGAGGGATGTGCTGCCGTTCGACAGTGGTTCAGAGGTGGATGCTGGGATAATTGTCAGGTCTTTTGGGATGCATGTCATGGAAGTTCCGCTTCACACTATCCATATTACATCTGAGTTGGTGTCGGGGCCAGTGGTAGTTGGGGTGGAAAATTGTTTTCCTGTCGAGGGCGTGTCGTTAATCCTCGGGAACGATCTGGCAGGGGGTAGGGTCCTCGTGAAGGCAGATGTGACTTGTGTGCCAGCAGAGTCTGGTGTGGTGGACGTCCTGGCGGAGGCGTATCCGAGGGTGTTCTCCTCATGTGCAGTCACGCGGGCCATGGTTATTAAGGCTCTGGCCGAGGAAAAGGACGACGTGGACTTGTTTGATACCATCGTAGCGACTGATAACGGGGTGCCTGAGTGTCGTGACCCACTTATGGATAATCCTCAGGGTGCAGTACCACGGGAGCTTGAGGTGGAGGGGGCGCTCCCGGGGCAACCCGACTTGTTTCCATTGTCTCAGCTTGGTCCTGAAATTGCCCATCTTGAATTTGATGCTGGGCCTCCATCTATGCCAGCCGGTCTCAGGCCTTTACTGCCCTCTACGTCTTCATGTGAGTCTGCCAGTAGCGCGGCTGGGTTTTCTTTTGCTCGCCAGGAGCTTATCACGGAACAGGGTAGAGATCCAAGCCTGTCAGGCCTTTTTGCGAACACTGTGGTAGTAGTGGGAGAGAGTGATGGTTGTAAAAGTT
This sequence comes from Muraenolepis orangiensis, assembly GCA_027704905.1. NCBI lineage: Eukaryota > Metazoa > Chordata > Actinopteri > Gadiformes > Muraenolepididae > Muraenolepis > Muraenolepis orangiensis. The sequence continues at coordinate 18,996,410 of CM051001.1, forward strand.
GCTATATCCTGAGGGACGGGGTATTGCTGCGTAAATGGTCTCCTAGCCTCGACGCGGAGAATGATTGGAATGTGGTGACGCAGGTTGTAGTTCCGTTTAGATACCGTCACGAGATTCTGTGCTTGGCTCACGATCACAGGCTCGCAGGACATCTGGGGGTCAATAAGACATATGATAGAGTGCTGCGTCAATTCTTTTGGCCAGGGTTGAAGCGGGATGTGGTGCAGCACTGCAGGGGGTGTTCAACATGTCAGGTGGTGGGAAAACCTAACGGGGTCATTCCACCGGCGCCACTCTACCCTATCCCGGCAGTGGGGGAACCCTTTGAGAGGGTCATAATTGACTGTGTGGGGCCACTCCCTAGAACCAAGACAGGCAATAGTTTTCTTTTAACCATTATGTGTGCCAACACACGGTTTCCGGAAGCGATTCCATTGAAACGGATAACGGCCAAAACAGTGTCACAGGCCTTGGTGAGGTTCTTCTCCATTTTCGGTTTACCTCGCGTGGTACAGTCCGACCAAGGTACGAATTTTTTGTCTCGCATCTTCTCGCAGGTGTTAAAGCAGCTGGATATAGCGCATAGTTTCTCTAGCCTATATCATCCAGAATCCCAGGGGGCTTTGGAAAGGTTCCATTCCACGCTAAAGACAATGCTTCGGGCGTTCTGTTGCGACACGAAGGACGACTGGGATGAAGGGGTTCACTTAATGCTGTTTGCCGCAAGGGAGGTGGTGCAGGAATCTTTGGGATTCAGTCCTGCAGAGCTGGTATTTGCGCATTCGGTTAGGGGGCCGCTTAAGCTGCTGAGGGAAAAGTGGTTGGGGGAGAGCGAGCCGAAGAACCTGTTAGACTATGTCTGTGGCTTTAGGGAGAAGCTGAAGAGGGCATGTGAACTAGCGAGGACAAATCTGAGTGACACACAGAAGAGGATGAAGGGCTGGTACAACAGGAAGGCTCGGGATAGAACGTTTGTGCCAGGGGAGAGGGTTTTAGTGTTGCTGCCTGTTCCAGGCTCCAGCTTACAAGCACGGTTTAGTGGGCCGTACCTGGTTAGAGAGAGAGTAGGGGAGTTGGACTACCTGATCGAGACACCGGATCGTGGGCGGAAGACTCGTTTGTGTCACGTCAATATGATTAAGCGATATTATGTGAGGGAGCCTCTGGTGAATCCTGTCGACAGTATTGTTGTTCCCTCTGCGAGTGTGTCCACTGTGCCGGTGTCAGTTTGTATGTTGGCCCCATCTAGCATTGATGAGAGTAATGACGGTCTTTGTTTTTCAGAGGGGGTTGGAGAACTGGAAGATGACGTCATTATTCCGTCCAAGGCGGTCGTGGAGGGGCGGTTGACAAACACTGAGTCATTGATCACTCTTGACTGTCATCTTGGCCATTTATCAACGACGCAGCGAGATGATATCAGGGGTTTGGTTAGGTCTCATTGTGAGCTGTTCTCCGACATTCCTTCGCGCACTAATGTATTACATCATGACATCGACGTGGGGGAGGCATTACCCATTAAGCAGCACGCGTATCGCGTGAATCCACATAAGCGGGCGCGGTTGCAGAAAGAGGTTGAATACATGCTCGCTAACAATATCGCTGAGCCCAGTTTCAGCCCATGGAGCTCGCCGTGCTTACTGGTTGATAAGTCGGACAAGACGGATAGGTTTTGTACGGATTTTCGCCGGGTAAATAATGTGACTAAGCCTGATAGTTTCCCATTGCCCAGAATGGAGGACTGTGTCGACAGGGTGGGGAGCGCGTCTTATGTAACCAAGCTGGATTTGCTGAAAGGATACTGGCAGGTGCCACTTACGAACCGCGCTAAACTAATTTCTGCGTTCGTGACACCTGACAGTTTCCTGCAATATACGGTAATGCCGTTTGGTATGCGCAACGCGCCTGCGACTTTCCAGAGGCTGGTAAATCGTGTGCTATCAGGCGTAGCTAATTGTGAGGCCTACCTCGATGACCTCGTCATCTATTCTGACGATTGGGAGGGGCACATGGTTAGCTTGCAGGAGGTTTTTGACCGGCTTGGTCAGTCAAACTTGACCCTAAACCTGGCCAAGTGCGAGTTTGGCAGGGCGACTGTCACCTATCTTGGCAAGGTAGTGGGGCGGGGGGAGGTCCGCCCTGTCCACTCCAAGGTGGAGGCGATACTTGGCTTTCCAGAGCCTGCTACACGTCGGGACCTCCGGTGTTTCCTGGGGATGACGGGGTATTATAGAGGTTTTTGCAGAAACTTCTCAGCGGTAGCTTCTCCCCTCACGGATCTCTTGAGCCCAAAGATCCCATTTCAGTGGACGCCTAGGTGCACTTTTGCGTTTCAGCAATTGAAGTCCATCCTGGTCAGTGCTCCTGTCCTCGCAGCGCCCGTATTCACAAAGCCTTTCAAGTTGGCTGTGGATGCTAGTGAGCTGGGGGCAGGCGCGGTGCTTCTGCAGGACGATGACGGGGGGATAGAACATCCGGTGTCGTATTTTTCTAAAAAGTTTAATATACACCAGCGGCGCTACTCGACAATTGAAAAGGAGGCATTGGCCTTGATCTTGGCTCTCTCCCATTTCGAGGTGTATGTCGGTTCATCCCAGGTACCGATTAAAATATACACCGACCACAACCCGTTGGTCTTTATAGGCAGGATGCGGAATTCGAACCAGCGACTAATGCGCTGGAGCCTCTTCCTGCAGGCCTTTGATGTGGACGTGGTTCACGTCAAGGGCAAGGACAATGTGTTGGCGGACGCGCTATCACGGTTGTAGTCAGGGGGGGGGGGGTCGGGTTGTGCTTTTTGTTCATAGGGTTGTGAGCTGTGTGCGCCTTCAGCGTGTGGGGGGGTAGGCACCATAGGGTGGATGCTGTGGGGTTATGGCTGTCCATACCGGTGCTGTTAGTAAAACATTTTTATTTTTTATTGTGCTGACAGTATTATTAGTATTATTGTTTCTTTCTTCTGTTTATGTTCATTCCCCCATTTCGCCTTGGGGTTATGGACATAATGTTGGGTGCGGGGGTGTTATGTGTTTGTGCCCTGATCAGGCGCTCCTGGTGTGATGGGTCATGTCTAGCTGTAGTTCCCTGTCATGGTTTTGTAGTCCTTATTGTTTTCCCTTCCAGGTGTACCCACTTGTAATCAACCCAGGTGTGTCTCGTCTCGTCATTCCCTCATGTATAAGTATTCTGTCTTCCCCTTTGTCTGGTGGCTGATCCTGTCTGTGCAGTTATGTGTTCTTGTCTGTCATTACTTTATCTTTCCTTTGTTCAAACCATGGTAACTATTAATTAAAATACTTTCTTCTGATTACTTTGGCTACCGTCTCCTCGTTATGTTGCATTGACCAGATATCGAGCCGTCTATATGTCAATGGTAACGTAACAGAGAGGAAAACACTTAATGTAACATAACTTCCATAATAGTAGGATTTAGGTTTTGATATTTTGGTGGAAGGTGGAAGTGCTAATGGCAAGACATATGCCATTTGGTGATTATTGATCGCTGTTTTGGAACTTGAAGTTAGTTAAGCCTTTTCACGTTAAGCGTGTTAGACTGTCCCTTTCATCGATAGTCTGTGTGTGGTGGTGCTGTGTTGGGCTGTTACTTCACTACATGGACACTGCTTTGACAACTATGGCCATCTTGGAAATTGGCTGCGACAATCTTATCTGCCTGAATGAGATAACGCATAAAGTGATTCCATGACGTCCGTCTGACCTCGAGATTCTTCTTCTTACATTTCCCGTCGGTGTCGGTGGGTCGAGGTATGTGGAAACCTGCTGCCTTTGTGTCGGTTCCGCTTGACTCTGGACCATTTGAGTTTACTTAAGTTAAAAAAACTGAAAAAAGAGGGGTAATCGTGTGAGAGCCCCCTTCATTCATGGACCATCCCAGCCTCAAGGCGACGCCCATTGTACTGCTATAATATTTATATTTCATGCTATGCTAGGCGGTGATGAATGGCGCCCCACATGTTTTCAAAAGCCTTGTGTGAAGCCTTGTGTGGAGCCTTGTGTGAAGCCTTGTGTGGAGCCTTGTGTGGAGCCTTGTGTGGAGCCTTGTGTGAAGCCTTGTGTGGAGCCTTGTGTGGAGCCTTGTGTGGAACCTTGTGCTCATTCAGAGCACTGAATGCTGCATCTTTTTAAGGCCCTTGCTGTTTGTGTGCTTGACATTTTAGTGCACCGCATTGACACATCTTTTTGAAAAGGTTTTTGTTTTTTTCCTTTGACCTCGGTGTAAGGCCTTTGTAATGAAATGTATTTTTGAGAGAGAAAAAAGTCAACTAAAAAGCGTTGCAGAACACTGAACACCTTTGGCTCAAGGCTTGATTAAAAGAATAAAAGAGAGAGAGAGAGAGAGAGAGACACTCAAATACCAATGGAAGCCGCTACACTTTAGTAGAATACAATCTCCTTGATCCGACTGACCAATCAGGCGTCGACAAAAGAGACAATTTAATTGGACGAAATGAAATCTCTGGTGAGTGTCCCTTTTTGAAGTTGAAAGTATGTGTGTGTGTGTGTGTGTGTGTGTGTGAGTGGGCAAGTGTACGTGGATGTGTGTGTGTGTGTGTGTGCGTCATTGGCGAGCGGTGACTTTTGACGCGAGGCACGCTGATGAGATAAGCCGTGCCAAACTTCATCTAAAAAACAGCAAAGAAATGCTAATTAGCAATGAAAATATGCCACACACTCACTCACCCAAACTGGCGACAACAGCTCGCTCTTAAATTAGCATTTTTCCCATCAGGGGCTGAAACTGGCTATTGTGATACCTTCTTCAGAAGAACGCCAGGACAGCCATGGAGACAACTTGAGACATAACATTGTTCATCATAATAGGGTCGCTCATAAATGTATTTATTCACGGTTAGTATGGAGTATGGCTTTTTATTGTATATATATATATATATATATATATATATATATATATATATATATATATCAGTGGCGAAGTGTGTCTATCACAACTGCACCTTCTGTAGACAAGTGTACCATAGTTGTCAAAGCAGTGTCCATGTAGTGAAGTAACAGCCCAACACAGCACCACCACACACAGACTATCGATGAAAGGGACAGTCTAACTTGACGGGCTTAACGCAACTTAAAGTTCCAAAACAGCGATCAATAATCACCAAATGTCTCTGGCATGTGTCTTGTCATTGGCACTTTCACCTGTCACAATATCAAAACCTAAATACGGAAGTTATGTTACATTAAGTGTTTTCCTCTTATAAAGCTGACTTTTCCTTACTGGCTCAATAGAGAGGAAAACACTCAATGTCACATAACGTCCATAATGGGAGGATTTAAGTAGGGAATTTGGTGATTATTGATCGCGGTTTTGTAACTCTTAGTTACGTTAAGTCTTTTCACGTTAAGCGATGCAAAGAAAGATCAAGTCAAAACTCTCAATTCAAATGCACAACAATGCTTCACAAACTCAAGACAGCCATTAACTACTCAGTCAACAAGTGTGTGGAATCAAAATGCAACAACCAGCTCAACGAGACGCAACACTGCGACAAAACCAGCAAAGACAAAGAGTCTCACTCACCAATGATGATCACTTGAAGACAAAATCCATTCTCCTGTCCTTCTGGAGGAATTGTTCGACCACCCGGTCATAAAGCTGATCGCTTTCCACATCCAAAAGAAGTTGCCTTTCAATAGCAATAGACGCTAATGCAGTGAGTCGGGATTGTCCGGTTATGTTCCTCGCATAAGTTTTTATCCTAACTAAACCGATCAGGGCATATAGCTGATGCATGCTGTAACAAAGTCCTTTGCGTTGAAAAAAGCAAAGGAGGTCAGATGGGTTCTTTCCCTGAAAATCTGTCATACAATACATCACAGACAGTTCTGTTTTCAGCCGAGGCAAGTCAAAATGTGGCCCGTAGCTATCTGTGAGGCTTGAGAAGGCAGTTTCAGGGAATTTCCTCCGAAAGCTGGTGAACTGTTGAGGGTCCAGAAGAGAAAGGAATGAAAGTTTTTCGTGATCTTTGAACCGATTTTGCACTTGATTTAAAATGTTCTCAATAATGCAATCGTGCAGCTTCTTGTAGTGAGAGCGAGAATCTCCGTGGGCTCTCCGTCCAGTTGGTACGCCGGTGTTCTGCACAGTCTCATCATATATTTGATCAAAATGATCCCTCTGCCCTTCAATGCAAATGCAAAACTCCTCCACCCTGGTCAAACAAAATTGCATGTCAAATGACTTATTCTGTAAGATGTCGAAGAGCACATATTTCGTTAAAAGTTTAAAGAAAAAAGCCAAATTCAAAGTTGCCCAGGTTTGATAGGTAACCATCAGCACTGAGTATGGCAGCATCATCAAATTCCTTGTGGTGGTCAACTATGTAATCAAGCAAATCCTTAAGAGCATCCTTCTGTTCAAAAACTGTGCACACCAATCTTGATGCAAAATTCCCCCTGGTTGGTGCCACTCTTGGCAGTCGCTTCTGACATATTTCATCAAGCAGCCGCGTTCGTTTTGGCGATTTAGAAAATAACACAGCCAGGCCAGAAAGGTGTGAGAAGAAAATTCTGCATTCTTTAATTTTAACTACACTTTGAGATAAAACCAAATTAAGGGCATGTGCACAACAGTGTATGAAAAGTGGCTGTGGGATTTTTTCCTTGACCTTGGCTTGGACTCCGTTCAGCCCCGATGCCATAACGGCAGCACCATCATAACACTGGGCTACAAGTTTGTCCATGCATCCGTGTTCCTCCAAGAACCCGAGGGCCAGGGCTGCTACATCCTCAGCCCGTTTCTTCCCTGTCACATCCTCAAATTTGACGAACCTCTCTTTTACGCCTCTGTCTGTTACAAACCGAAGAACAAACGATAACTGTGCAGCATTGCTGACATCTGATGTTTCATCCAGCATTAAAGCTACAAAGGGGGCTTTACTGATTTCCTCTTTGATGATCTCACCCATCACTTCAGCAACAGCACTTATCAAGTCGTTCTGTATTTGACTCGAGGTTCCAATGAACACTTTAGAAGTGGACAAATGGTAGTGCTGAACTCTGGATCATACTTTGGTAATTACCACGATTGGCTGATTATCTGCTCTCATCATGGCCTCTGAAAGGTAACTCCTGTTTCCCAAGGAAAATCACACAGTGGATCAGATGTTTCAAAATCTCCCGATTTGTTTTCACCTTTTTGTTGTGCATGGTTTCGCTCCGTCTCTGTTCGTCCAGCTGTAGATCAATCCTTGTGTCTCCAAAAGTCTTCATGGTGACCGTTGCCTTAAGATGTCCTGCTGTGTTTTGGTGTTTTTGTGCAGCCTTGGTTAAACAGCTCAGATTATCGTAGCCTTTCCAATTCCATGCCCTCTTGTCGGTCCCAAACAGCAAGCACTCCCAGCAGTAGAGGCTCTTGTGGCTAGTAGAGCCCGTGGACGGCCTTTTTTAATAATGTCCATCTTAACATTGAATGGTCGTCTTGAAAATGGTTCCTACAATAAATCCGCAACGACATCATCTTCGCCTGTTGCCATTTTGACGTAAAAAAACAACGTAGAAAAAACGTAGCACTACGCTAGATCCTCTCTCGCTTCAGCCAGTATACCTTCTAGCTCCCTATTGAGCTGTGGGGAAATCTGAAAGAATACGCCCATTGGCTACAAATCACTATATGATTGGTCAATCCAAACGTACGCTCTCGTTCAGTCTAAGGGCTAAAGTCATCGGGAATACTTTGGTTGAAGGATATTCTTCCCAACAACCTAGAAAAATATCTGATTGGTTGCATTGTTTTTCCAACACAAAACTACTCAAATGCGTAGTGCATGGCCCGAGGAAGACAAACAAATCAATGTAACACTGTAATATAACAGATAACAACACAGATACGATTCTCATTTATTCATTTTATTTAAATTGTATTAAATGTTATTAAATTGTATTACATTTTATTAATACAATTAATTCGATTTTTTTTGTTTCATCTGAGAGTTCCAGGGTCTTCTCTGAATACCTTGAAGGTCCTGACTCTTCACCACTGATATATATATATATATATTTGGGGCGGCAGTAGCTAAGTCTGTTGGGACTTGGCCTGGGCACTGCTGCCGGGGTCCCCTTGAGCAAGGCACCAGAACCCTACACTGCTCCCCGGGCGCTGTATATATATATACGTATATATATATTTATATATATATAGATATATATATCTATATATATATATATATAGATATACAATAGCTGCCCACTGCTCCTAATACTAGGATGGGTTAAATGCAGAGAAACACATTTTACAGCATGTGCATGTATGTGACCAATAAAGAGGATTGAATCCTACAGATTTAGATCGAATGTATATATATATATATAGTATATATATATATATAAGGGTGAACCGTCCATACATTTTCACATCCTCAAGGCCATCGCATATTTTCAGATTCCAGTCACAGAAGAGCTTCCAATAAAATACCTGAAAACACTGACCGATGTCATTGTACAAACAGGTCTTACTTAGAGATCATATTCAATGGTATATATATGTATATGGTATATAATGGTATATAATGGTATATTTACATTGAATGACATACAGTGTCATTCAATGCAATCACAATAAAGTGTACACATTCAGATGCAGTATGTATGTACTGTATGTATGGGTTTGGTCAAAGCGCCAATCATCTGCTCGCCACTTTGTATGTCAGAGATCTACGACGTCAGGAGGCTGTGTGTGTGTGTGTGTGTGTGTGTGTGTGTGTGTGTGTGTGTGTGTGTGTGTGTGTGTGCGTGCTTAACCCCTCTGGAGCCCCGCCACTGACAACTGAGCTCCGTTTAGGTCACTTTTGATATGATTGCCCTTTTCAACAGTTATTTATTTCATGTCAACATTAAATGTTATACAGTACATCCACCAGAGCATCGGCACAACCTGTGCTATCCGCTCAATAAGATGTGCCGTGCTGTAAAATATTGTATAATAACTAAGGGGAATACAAAAGTAACATGAAGTACAATAAGTAGTACTGATGAAGATTTCTACATCTATTGATGTAGAACATACCCATTAGGGGTTAAAAACGTCCCACCACTGTTTATATATTTTGTCTTTTCTTCACTCAATTAGTCTAGTCAATTAGCCTAATAAGTCTAAAACACTTAACGTGAAAAGGCTTAATGTAACTTAAAGTTCCAAAACAGCATTCAATAATCACCTAATTGCTCTCGAATATTTCTTGTCATTAGCACTTCCACCTGTCAAAAAAATCAAAACCTACATCCTATTATAACAGACGTTAAGTTACATGAAGTGTTTTCCTCTCCATCCATGCCATTAAAAATAAAAGGCTTAACGTAACTAAGAGTAACAAAACCGCACGTGATGTGACATTAAGTGTGTTCCTCTCTATTGAGCCAGTAAGGAAAAGTCTTCACGCAGCTTTATGTAATAAAACAGCAGTCAATGATCACCAAACTTCTCTCGGACATGTCTTGTCATTAGCACTTTAATCTGTCAAAAAATCTACCATTATGGACGTTATGTGACTTTTCTTTTGACAGGTGAAAGTGCTACTGACAAGACATATGCCAGAGAAATGTGGTGATTATTAATCGCTGTTGCAACTTTAAGTTACGTTAAGCCTTTTCACGTTTAGCGTTTCAGACTGTCCCTTTCATCGATAGTCTGTGTGTGGTGGTGCTGTGTTGGGCTGTTACTTCACTACATGGACAGCTTTGACAACTATGGTGCACTTGTAAATTCCATACCACTAGCTCTGGGATGTGTCATGGCAGCTTCTGTCCAACATTACCGATCAAAAAGTAAATGTCGTGATTGGCTGGAAACGCTTGTGCGAGAGAGAGGAAGACGTCAATAACTGTTGACAAAATCAGATTGTAGCAGACCACGCTGCCACAAGCCACTAAAATGGCTACTTTGAGTTTGGACTTGTATGGTCAACAGAGCAGATGGTACGTTCTAGTGTGTGTGTGTGTGTGTGTGTGTGTGTGTGTGTGTGTGTGTGTGTGTGTGTATGTATGTATATGTGTGTGTGTATGTATATGTGTGTGTGTATGTATATGTGTGTGTGGTGATGGCTGGTTTAACCTGTGGGCCTTGATTACCAAAGGACCCACAGGTGTGCAGCAGCTTCACCCTTAGCAGCCCCAGATCTCTAATCGGTCTGACTGGGGGCCGGCCAGGTGAGGCTGCTTCAACCAGACACCATACGTTGTCACATGGTGCAAGTTGTACGGAATACATTTTATTTGTGTGTGTGTGTGTGTGTGTGTGTGTGTGTGTGTGTGTGTGTGTGTGTGTGTGTGTGGTGTGTGTGTGTGTGTGTGTGTGTGTGTGTGTGTGTGTGTGTGTGTGTGTGTGTGTGTGTGTGTGTGTGTGTGTGTGTGTGTGTGTGTGTGTACGTACATATATACACACACACACACACACATAGACATACACACACATATATATATATATATATATATATATATATATATATATATATATATATATATATATATATATATATATATATATATATATGTTTATCCCTAGCTCAATGGAAACAGTTTCGGTAATGTTTTTAAAAACAACAAGTAGGCAAGCGGGAGCGACGACGACGCTCCTTTAGGACCCAGAGGAGAATCGCTCCGTCCGATCGCTGTGCCGTCCGTCCGTCCTGGACCGACATTATGATCTAGCGGTCTGCGTTGCTGTGTAAGGCCTGCTATCGATGGAGAGGCTGGCCGACTGACACCATCTGGAGCGGCATGACGCCGGGTGAGTCGACGGGGGGGGGCTGGGACCTGGGACCTGGGGACCGGTGAGTCTGGGGATAGATTGGCTATTGTGGATGATAGCTCTGCAGCAGATGCTGCCGAAGGCGAGGGTCCACACAGACAGAAAGAGAGCCAAGAACCCTTCAGCCCTACAGACATATAATGACTTACATTTTTTTTGTCCAATATTGTCCAAAATTGTCCAATAGTTTGTCCATCCCCCCCCCATAGTTTGCGCCAATGGCTCATCTAGATTTTGTCCAAAGTCCAGCTTTTCAAGTATAGCACATCATGCATTGGACTTTTTCCCTCCTTGGGCAACTTTGAAACGCATCCTTCTGCAAAAAAAAGCCGGATATTTAGTATAAAATAACCGCGCTAATGTAATAATGTGATGTTTAATTACGGAGATTGTGTGACGGTCGGAGAGTTGTGGGTACCGGTGCGTGAACACAGTGGCACCCTGGGACATGTGCCATCTATCCGAGTCACTAGGGGGCATTGTTGCGCTGTGTCAAGTTAATAAAAAATGAATTCAGCCGTTCTCTCCACCATACATCCACGGTTCTCTCCCACCACCACCAACACACACTCAGAAGCGCTCTTCATTATCCTAGGTGCGACACATGCAGCTCAGAGCGCATGTGTGAGATGCGCTCAACACCATAAACAATAAAACAAGGGTTTACTGGCGTCCAGCTTGCTTGTCGGTCCTCCTTTTTACGGGGTTTTCAGTAAGCCTATGAACACACTTGTCATCTTTTCCTGGAGACATCAAAAGTAATGGCTGGTGCTGCTGCACACACGCCCCGACCATTACGAAAATGACTCAGCAAAATAAGGTTTGTAAGGGGGTAAAAGGGGGTAACTCATATTACTTTATTAAAAAATGTATCAGGAAACCATTACACTTCTCGTTACTGGGGAAAGTGGTCTTATTTCTGTAATTGTGTTACTAGCAACATGCCTTTAACAACAACGCTTGTTGGGCAAAGTAGTTCAGCTTATCTTACACAGTGATCGAAATCGTAGCACTCATTGCTCGGAACAAATTCTGTCTTTCAAAAACGCCCCCGGCCATGCACGGCATCCATCCACAGCTTATATGGACTCTGCCCGCCACTCGTGTGTATGTAACTTGGTGTGTGTGTGTGTATCCTTGTGTCTGTCTGTGTGTGCGAATGTGTGCCTTTGTGTGTCAGTTATTCTGTTCGACGACAACAACAACACCAACAACAACAACAACAACAACTGCGACAACGATTATCGACAATGACACTCGAAGAAGTTCAGCGTGAAACTCCCAGACCAACCTCCCCCGAATCTCCCGACTCGTTCTAGAAGGACGCCGCCCGGCTCCACCCCTCATCGATCCGTCGTACCCACCCCTAGTCCACCTGGGCGCACACTCCCAGGTGCGCACACTCCCAGAGTCCATCCCGGCTCCGTCTGTTCCTCCTGCCGAGGGCTCTTGCCACTTGTTGATGTCGTTCCCCGTCAACCGCGGTGTGTTTAGCAGACGTTTTTTGTGCAGCCTTTGATACAGTCAGGAGCCACGGTGGCCCCCTCCGGAGCGGCGAAAAAGGAAGATCAACCCCGAGATTAATGGGCAATCTTTTATTATAATAATAATATTATTATTATTATTATTATTAGTTTTTTAAATAAGCCGTTTTTTTTCCTCTTGTTCCGACCGCGGCATTCTGATATTCCCTCAGTGTGTGAGTCATTTGTTTCCTCCGAAACCGTCCCACTCTGTTCCTCCTCTGTACTGGTTAGCGGCGGGCGGTGGTCCATTTTAGCCCGTGATTGAGCAGATATTTCACTATTTTGAAAGAAACGTATTTATACTATAAACGATTCTTCCCCTGGTCCGTCCGCCTCCCGACGAGCTCACACACACACACACACACACACACACACACACACACACACACACACACACACACTGGCAATGCGTAGCAAGCTTTAGAATCAATCATGTGTGTGTGTATGTTTTATTCTTTTTCTTCTCCATACCAGAACGGGGGAGGGGTGGAGGAGAGGGAGGGGGCAGGGTGAGACAAAGACAGAGAGAGAGATAGAGAGAGAGACCAAGGGATGACCCATGTCAGGAAAGGCCAGCGCCGTTCGACGTCGACGTGGCGCTGATGGTGTACAAGGCGGTCCTCGGCTGGACAGATGGTGCTGGTGGGCAGATGAGTGGATAATGATGTCTCACCTCGGTGTCCTAATTACCTGCTTCTAGGCCCCTACACATGCACATACACACACACACACACATATACACGTGCGCGAACGCACGTGTGTGCACACGAGTGCGTTCGCGCACGTGTGTGCACACGAGTGCGTTCGCACACACACACACACACAAATGCACACATGGAGCCACGCACACGCAAATGCACACATGGAGTCGCCACACACACACATCCACACACACACACACACACACAAAGGCATACACATTTCCCACACAGCGCCTTACACTCCTTTTATGAAAAGCCACAGCCTACACTGCGGTGTCACTGCGGCATGTTTTGCATACCACGTCTGTGACCTTGTTGTATTGTGGCGTTTGATGGAGATGTTGGAACCAGCGTAGGCTTTGGCAGTCAGTGATTCATCACATGGGACGATCATGAGTCACCCCGCGCGGGACATAATATAACAACAACACGACGACAAGAAAAATAGATTTTGTTTTGGAGGAACTTTTAGGCGAGAGAGCTGTCCGCTGTTCACAGGATGTGTCCGTCTTACTCTGGCCCAAACGGCAGCCACTCCATCAGAATCAACTTGCCGGGAAGTTGCCCAAATGACTGGAAAACTACACTTTTAAAAATAGCCGCCGTCGTCTGCTATATCGCTAGATTGAGCAGCGAAGGAGGACGACCAAGGGTTATATGTATGCCAATCAATAAAGAGATAAACAGCTTAACCAAAATTTGTAATTAACAAGATTGACATTTTTCACGATTGATTTTATTTGTTCGGAAAATGTCAGTGATAAAACGTAATTGTAGCAGGACTTTTTGTATGACCACATGGGTAAGAGAGCTATTTTTGTTTCTTGTTCGCTTCCCATTCGGAGCTTACTTGTCTCATTGTGATTGACAGTGCTAGCGATAAATTAAGCCTTTTATTGAGCACCAAAGCGGGAGGTAAATGTTCTGTGTTTAAATTTGGCATGCCTGTTCCGTCGCCTCACCAGATGGACGGCAGAATCCATAGTGGCATTAAGTCATGTCTAAAACGAAGTTAAATTCAAGCGATGTTTTTTTTGATGATACAAAATTAGCAATTGATTTGCTAGCTAACATACGAACAAACTAACTAACTAACTAACATATTGCGCTGATACAACATATGTAACGTTTGGTGCTAAATTGAAGGAACAAAACAATTCATACGTTGGTCTATGTGTAGTTAGACCACCGTCATAATTAGACGGTCGTCTAACTACACATAGACAATTAGACGGTGGTCTAATTGTCTCCTGCTCGGCAGGAGACTGTTCCGTATCCAGGGTTTCCGGCTCCGAAGTTGAACTGCCCCGACTTACAGTGTCAACAACTCAACACTCCCACGTCCCGAGGCGATACAGTCGGGTCATAATTATTGCTCACCGAGCGTAGCCAGAGTGGAGGAAAAGCTAACAGTGTTCCCAGCTCACCATTTAATACACATATTGGTCTAATGACAGCAGGCTTTTCTTCTACACGCCACCGAAGCGGTTACAATCGCGGTGTCGAAATGCTGGACAGTAGAGGGCGGGGGCGATCTGGCCTGGCTGGGTTCGGACAGGAATTTTGAAATAATGTTTGGGTTTGTTCACATCGGCCCAAACAATAAGAG
>CM051001.1:19031025-19041025 GCA_027704905.1 Muraenolepis orangiensis
TGTGTGTGTGTGTGTGTGTGTGTGTGATGGTGCATGTGTGAGAGAGAGAGAGAGAGAGAGAGAGAGAGAGAGAGAGAGGAGGGGAGAGACAGAGCTACTGTATGTCCTGCACAGAGCAATACAGATATAATGATTTGAAAGGTTGGCTTCTCACCAGATACATCATTGAGCAAATGAAGCCTTGTTGAGTCAAGCAGCCCCCCGATAAGGCCCCCCCGAAATGACTCCACGCTGGATTGGTCTTCCAGGGGGATTTCTACGAATGGCTCATTTAGCATCTGTGACCCCAATACCTGCCACTGAAGTAGAATTATGACCTTTCTGCAGCGAAAGTATCATGGATTTTAATAGAACATGAAAATGGGCCCTCGGGTTTCTTCCAAATGGAACCGCACAGGATGTCTTGATAACTGGACATCGTAAGTGATATATAAGGATGTGAAAACAGTACAGGAGAGAGGGGGGGGGGTTAGGGTGGTGGGGGGGGGAGAGAGGGGCGGGAGACGGTGAGAGGGACACACGTTTCTGTATACCTGCTGGGATGCACTCAAGTGGAGGTCTTATCTTTTTTGTTAGCCTCCGTCTCTCTGTTATATGAGCAAACGTGCACATGCACACACACACACACACACACACACACACACACACACACACACACACACACACACACACACACACACACACACACACACACACACACACACACACACACACACACACACACACACACACACGCACACACGTGCATGTGCACGTGAACGCGTACATGCACAGACATCCATGTGCGCATACCATAGCCTGGTGATAGGTGTCTCATTCGTATTCATTGGCCCTGGGATAGAGAGATGGGCATCACAGCTTTCATTTAATCAGACTCTTATAGGGGGTCAGATGTGTGTGTGGGTGTGTGGGTGTGTGGGTGTGTGAATGTGTGTGTGTGTGTGTGCATTGGTAGATGATGTATATGTGTGTGCACATGTCTGCGTGTATGTTTGAGCACGCGTGTGTGTGTGTGTGTGTGTGTGTGTGTGTGTGTGTGTGTGTGTGTGTGCGTGTGTGTGTGTGTGTGTGTGTGTGTGCAAGTCATCAGATATGACAGCAGGTTGTCAAGGTGAAGGAGCAAAGAAGGACCAAAACTTGAAGCTGAGTTAAGTAATTGGATTCGTGTGCAATACAAGTTTGGTTTAACTTGTGTGTGTGTGTGTGTGTGTGTGTGTGTAACTGTGTTACTTCTTTGCATGCGCGTGTGTGTTGCTTGTTGAGAGATATCAACATGCATGTTCATGAATTTGATGCAAAGGTTTTTAATGAGCATATGCTGTGCATATAAGTGCAGTAATACGTGATCATATATGCACGCGTGTGCATGTGCACGTATACCTGTTCAAATTGAAAAATGTATGTGTGTGTGTGTCCTCGTAATGGTTAGTGTGACTGTGTCTCTGTGTGTATGTAAGTGTGTGTGGATATTTGTGTACGCTACGCGTGTGTGTGTGTGCGTGTGTGTGTGTGTGTGTGTGCGTGTGTGTGTGTCCTTCTAAATGTTAGTGTGTGTGTCTCTATGTGTATATAGTGTGTGTGTGTGTGTGTGTGTGTGTGTGTGTGTGTGTGTGTGTGTGTGTGTGTGTGTGTGTGTGTGTGTGTGTGTGTGTGTGTGTGTGTGTGTGTGTGTGTGTGTGTGTGTGTGTGTGTGTGTGTGTGTGTGTGTGTGTGTGTGAGCTCACCTGTATACATACTGCATCTGGAAGCTGTTTAGAGCCTTCCCGGTCGTTTCTCCCGAGGGTTTAATTCCCTGGAGTCAGATAGCAGGTCCCTGTGTGGTACAAAATGGCGGACAAGGCAGATAAGTAGAGTATCACTAAGCCACACTCCTGTGGTCTCCAGCTGAGCATGAATCTCCCTCTATCTGTCCATCTGTCTCTGTCCGGCACTCTCTCTGTCGGCACTCTCTCTGTCCGGCACTCTCTCTGTCTGTCTGTCTGTCTCTCTCTCTCTCTCTCTCTCGTCTGTCTGCTTCTCTCTCTGTCTCTCTCTGTCTGTCTCTCTCTCTCTCTCTCTCTCTCTCTCTCTCTCTCTCTCTCTCTCTCTCTCTCTCTCTCTCTCTCTCTCTCTCTCCTCTCTCTCTCTCTCTCTCTCTCTCTCTCTCTCTCTCTCTCTCTCTCTCAGACACACACACACATACATACACACTGACTCACTCGCATAAACACACATTTACAACGCAAGTTTAACTGACTAATCTAATGAAATTCACCGTCGTGTACAGTGTTTGTGTGTTGTTTATATGTACAGTGTTTGTGTGTTGTGTATATGTACAGTGTTTGTGTGTTGTTTATATGTACAGTGTTTGTGTGTTGTTTATATGTACAGTGTTTGTGTGTTGTGTATATGTACAGTGTTTGTGTGTTGTTTATATGTACAGTGTTTGTGTGTTGTGTATATGTACAGTGTTTGTGTGTTGTTTATATGTACAGTGTTTGTGTGTTGTTTATGTGTACAGTGTTTGTGTGTTGTTTATGTGTACAGTGTTTGTGTGTTGTTTATATGTACAGTGTTTGTGTGTTGTGTATATGTACAGTGTTTATGTGTTGTGTATATGTACAGTGTTTGTGTGTTGTGTATATGTACAGTGTTTGTGTGTTGTGTATATGTACAGTGTTTGTGTGTTGTGTATATGTACAGTGTTTGTGTGTTGTTTATATGTACAGTGTTTGTGTGTTGTGTATATGTACAGTGTTTGTATGTCGTTGTGTGTTTCTGTGATTCATTCATGGCCGTCATAGTGCCGTCATGTGTGCTGTAGCCTCATGCTTTATATATAACCACCAAAGTGTTTGCTGTTTTTCTTTAGATGACTTAATGTAGTCAATATAAATAGTCTATAGTATATATAGTTACTTCATCCTCTCACGCTTATATGGCCAAGACAGCTGCTGTACCACATGGTGAAGTCATGATACCAGAAGCCCTCATCGGGGACAATTAAATCCAGACTTTGGTTGGTCTACAATCAGATTGACGACCAGATTAAGGCCAGACTTGAGTGGTCTATAACCAGACCAGACTGACAAACGGATTAGGGCCAGACATGGGTTGTCTAGAACCAGACTGACGACCAGATTAAGTCCAGACTTGGGCGGTCTATAACCAGACTGACGACCAGATTAAGTCAAGACTTGGGCGGTCTATAACCAGACTGACGACCAGATTAAGTCCAGACTTGAGCGGTCTATAACCAGACTGACGACCAGATTAAGGCCAGACTTGGGCGGCCTATAACCAGACTAGCGACCAGATACAATGTTGTTTGAACACATTCATTTATTCAGCAGCAGCAGGATTTTTTTTTTTTTTAAAGAATTTTAACTGAAAAAAAAAAGTTCATTCAATATTCTTTAAATAAACCAGTCAATGAGGTGGATATTGATAGTGTCCCTGTTGGTGTGAGAAGAAAAACACCCACCGACTATCCCACACACCATCGACGTATGTGTGTGTTTCTCCTTTTTTTACAACAAAGGACGAGAAAACAGAAGCAACGGGTGGCAGCGAATACATTTTCCTCTAAAGTAAGATTAAAACCAAGGAGTCACCGGTCCGGTAATAAAAATATGCGTCTCTCTCTCTCTCTCTCCTCTCTCTCTCTCTCTCTCTCGTCTCTCTCTCTCTCTCTCTCTCTCTCTCTCTCTCTCTCTCTCTGGAGGAAGAATGGGTGCAGAATGCAGGTATACAGGTATGGCTCCACAGTGGTGGAATGAACTCCCGTCTCATGTCAGGACGGCAGAGTCCCTCGCCAGCTTCCCGCAAGAGACTCAAGACCCACCTGGGTTCAGAGTCCACCTGGACTCTCCATGAACCCTCCGTCTCCTTTGTGAACCCCTAACTTGCTTAAGTCCTGACATTAATAGCTCTTAGCATGTTGTATATTCTAGCAAGTGTATATCCTTAATGTTGACAACACGCTCTTATCACAGCTACTTAAGCAGGTGACCTGGCAGTACGACATTGTGTTATTCATCTTGTTCATATGAATACTTGTGAACTGCTCTATTTTTATGTTTGCGTACCTCAGCGTTATGCTATTGTCTGCTTCAACTAATGTACTCCTTGTAAGTCGCTTTGGGAAAAAAAAAAGCGTCTGCCAAATGTCCTAAATGTAAATGTAAATGTATACGTGACTGTGTACCGTAGCTAAAGTGCAACCCGGCCCGGTTTTTAAAGTGAACCGTTTAAACCAGCGAGTGGACCAGGAATATGTTTCCACACTAATGACTCGCATATTGGATCTGGTGTCAACAAGGTATGGTGCATTCATCTAAACAATACAAACAACTAACAACAGCGTTTGATCAACCTGCTTGTACTGTGACATGCCCAAGATGACTCTCTCTCTCTCTCTCTCTCTCTCTCTCTCTCTCTCTCTCTCTCTCTCTCTCTCTCTCTCTCTCTCAAGGTATACAGAGGGCCTTACTTTCAGAGAGACGATCCATTTTTTGTGTAAATTTTATGATTCTTCTGGGATCTTTTTGAGTTATTTATTTCAAACAAAGCGGCACGGCGTTATACAAGGTGCTCTGTAAAAGTTTCAAGTGTACTTTCTTGCGTAACTCGTGGCCCTGGTTGTGTAGGGTGGTAAAGCACTCGGTCTCCATTATGGTGTGTGTGTGTGTGTGTGTGTGTGTGTGTGTGTGTGAGGGGTGGAGGAGGAGGGGGGAGGCTGTTTGTAGCTGCAGCTAGCAATGCTCAAGGTAGCGCCATAGATTTGACCAGCCATTCGTGTACAGCGCTAAGTCCTTCATTTACTCACCACTAGTCCCCCTGCCAAGCACACGGCAAACGTGCACACTAATAGGCACGTGTGTGTGTGTGTGTGTGTGTGGGGGGGGGGGTGTATGTGTACGAGTGAGTGAACGGCACAACTAACATAGAGACGAAAAACGATTCTCACACAGTAAGGCTGTTGTGTAACGGCAAGCTAATGCACACACATGCATGCACATATGTGCACACGTACACACACACACACACACACATGCGCACGCACACACAAGCGCGCACACACACACACACACACACAAGTGCGCACACACATACGCACACAAACTCTCGTTTCTTCTTTAGCAGCCTTGAAGAGCTAAATGGTGTGGACCTGAGAGTTGCACCATCTGTCTCCTGGGGGTCTCTGTGAAATAAGAAAGGGAGGGAGAGAGATGGAGAGGAAGAGAGAGAGCGAGGGAGAGAAAGAGAGAGCAAGTGAGAGAGAGCGAGAGAGAGCGAGAGAGAGCGAGAGAGAGAGAGAGCGAGAGAGAGAGAGAGAGTGAGTAAGAAAGAGAGAGAGAGTGAGTAAGAAAGAGAAGGGGGGAGTGTGTGTGTGTGTGTGTGTGTTAGGAGCCCATTAAGAAAATTCCCCGTCAAAGCCCTGCAGTGGATCCATGTGTGGGTTCACCGCTGCACCGGCGCACTATGAGGCGGTGCAGCGACGAGCCATAAATACAGAGCGTAAGGAGCGAGAGCCGTGGAGAGTCATGGATGAGTCACGGTGTTCTCCCTGTTCCTGGAGCACAGCAGCGCTGATGGCCTTCCTCATTCTCCTGTGGTTCCTGAAGGATATATATATATATATATATATATATATTGACTAACAACAGACATACGTATTTGTATTCAATAGTCATTATATATATATATGTATGTATGTATGTATGTATGTATGTAGGGGATGGAGGATGGTCCTCCCTTTCCTCAATGGACGAGCAGTGGAGGCTCGTGTATATATATATATATATATATATATACGAGCGTCCACACACATATATATATATATATATATATATATATATATATATATATATATATATATATATATATATATATATATAATGTGTGTGGAGGCTCGTCCATTGAGGAAAGGGAGGACCATCCTCCATCCCGTGTGTGTGTGTGTGTGTGTGTGTGTGTGTGTGTGTGTGTGTGTGTGTGTGTGGTGTGTGTGGGTGTGTGTGTGTGTGTGTGTGTGTGGGGTGTGTGTGTGGTGTGTGTGTGTGTGTGTGGTGTGTGTGTGTGGGAGGCCGCTGAGGAGGGGACCCCCCCGTGTGTGTGTGTGGTGTGTGTGTGTGTGTGTGTGGTGTGTGGTGTGTGTGTGTGGGTGTGTGTGTGTGTGTGGTGTGGGGTGTGTGTGTGTGTGTGTGTGTGTGTGTGTGTGTGTGTGGTGTGTGTGTGTGTGTGTGTGGAGGCTCGTCCATTGAGGTAAGGGAGGACCATCCTCCCTAAAAATGTACTTGCAAGAGAACACTAAATACACCTACAAATGTAACAGATTCATCAGTGAAAATACTGATAATATTACTATTTGAACACTTCGAAGGCACAACAATCATGTCTCTGTGTCAGAATACCAACAGCACCCCCTACCGCAATTGAAAATGACTGTTCGTAGGACCGTCGTCCCCAAGCTCCCCATTGAAGTCCATTAGAAAACTCCCGGACCCGAGCGGCCGGTGAGTCCTGGTGTCTAACATGACGGCAGTAAGGGAGGACCATCCTCCCTTAGGGCGGGTCTAGCCAGAGGCTCTGTCGACCTATCGGCAGAGCCTCCTGCGCTGGTGAATACCCAATCAGAGTTGTGGGGGGGCGGGTTATCCTCATACAAGTATCTATCTTGTGTCATTCATTAATTCCGCATTCCAGAAAACTATATTTTATATATGTCAGATTAAAACTTTCGAGTTACGAATTCTAAAAGCCAAACATAAACAGAAGCATGGCTGACCATGACAATGTGGGGTTTCTTTTGGTCGCGATTAGAAAATGTACGTGATTTACGTGCATAACTGGTTTTACTATATGATAGTATGTCTTATTTTAATTAAATACAGCTAAATCTACTTTACACAGATAACGCTTCTCCTTCAAATCTCACTAAATTTCAATTCAATTAGGTTTGTTTGGTAGAACTAACCTTCTATTCAGATTTCTCAGATTTTCATCATTAATAGAGTAATCGCTAAAGAGCTATTTTTCATCAAAGCAATGTTTTCTTCCCCCTCAGATCACAATCGGTTTCAATTCTGTTTGGCTTGTCTGCTAAAATGACCCCGTAATGCACTGTCAAAATTGATAGTGAGGCATCTTCCTTCCTCCCCTACTTTTACAACCACCAGCCGCCACTGATATATAAATAAATATATATTATAATAAATAAGTTACCGGCTGAGTGCCCCCTATGTTGGATTTTACCCCGGTGGACGAGAGGGTCACCTCCCTTACGCCTTAGGGTCATGGGAGGGGAAAGATCTGACTGTTGTTTTTTGCCAAACACCAGTTTTGAAGTATTCAGCGTTCTTGGACCCCCTGGATGGAGTCCTGCATGGGGCTCCTATAGGGGACTCCATAGTCCTCCTGGGAGACGTCAACGCACACGTAGGCAACGATGGGGAAACTTGGAGGGGGATGAACGGCCTACCTGATCTGAACCGGAGTGGTGTTTTGTTATTGGATTTCTGTGCTAGTCATGGATTGGCCATACAAAACACCATGTTCAATCATAAAGATGCTCGTAAGAGATGAAGAGAGGGGCAGAGCTGTCAACCGATCACCATCTGGTGGTGAGTTATGTCAGATGGCGAGGGAAGCCTCTGGACAGACTATGTAAGCCCAAATGTGAAGTGTGGGTGAACTGGGAACCTCTGGTGGATGCCCCTATCCAGGAGTCCTTCAACTCCCACCTCCGGCGGTATTTCTGCAGCATCTCTGTGGAGACTGGAGACAGAGTCTCTGGAACACTGGAGTGGTCAGTGTTCAAAGCATTTATGGCTGAAGTTGCGGTTGAGAGCCGTGGCCTCAAGGTCATTGGTGCCTCAAGCGGCTGCAACCCTGCTTGGACTCGGTGGTGGACACATGTGATCAGGGAAGCCGTCACGACTGTTAGCCCGAGAGACTGTGGACTCAGTTGCGAGGTATCGACAGGCCAAGAGGACTGCAGCCTCAGCTGTAGCAGAGGCAAAACAGCGGGTGTGGGAGGGGTTCGGAGAAGCAATGGAGAAGGACTTTCAGTCGGCGCCATAGGGGTTTTGGCTAACTGTCAGGCACCTCAGGAGAGGCAAGCTCCTCTCTCCCTCCCCTCTCCCTTAACCTGTATCCAGCAGGGAGACAGCTTAACCTGTCTCCCTGCTGGAGAAAGCGATACGATCCGGATAAGCGATGGATGGATGGATGGATGAAATAAATAATATAAACAATATTCAAACAAACAACTTCAAAAATAACATTATGAATATATATATATATATAAATAAAAATGATATTTGAATTGTTTTATATATTTGTATTTTGTATTGATGCAAATTAAATGTTAGATGCTAATACAATGTTTCTCTCCCTCTCTCTCTCTCTCTCTTGCTCTCTCAGTTGCTCTCTCTCTCTCTCTCTCTCTCTCTCTTTCTCTCTCTCTCTCTCTCTCTCTCTCTCTCTCTCTCTCTCTCTCATAAATGGGAAGGGAAAAATAATAATGCACTCAGGTTTTATGATTGCCGGGTATTGTTTAGCGGGCCTGATGCTGTGCCGCATATATCACTGGTCGCGGTCGCCTGACGCCGTCACGTATACGAGCTCGCCGAGCGGTTCGGAAAACAATCGTTAAAAAAACCCTAAGTGTCGCGTGAGTGTAAAGAACGCTTTAGCCCAATGGAGTATTTCTTTGGTCTATTGCTTTAACATACATGGGCATCTGCATCTGGGAAATATCACCCTCCATAATCAGGCCACACAGTCCACACAATATTATATAGTGTAATCGCGTGTGTGCGTGGGTGTGTGTGTGTGTGTGTGTGAGATGTGTGTATTTGAGTGTTGCTTCTTCAGTGTGTTTCGGTACCTGTGTATGTTTATTTAGGAGTGTGTGTGTGTGTGTGTGTGTATTGTGTATGTGTGTGTTGTGTATTTGTGTGTGTGTGTATTTGTGTGTGTGTGTGTGTGTCTATTTGAGTTTTTCCTCTTGAGTTTTCTTCTGTACTTGTGTATTTGTGTATTTGGGATTGTGTGTGTGCTTGTGTTGTGTGTGTGTGTGGGTGTGGGTGTGTGTGTGTGTGTGTGTGTGGGTGTCCATGCAAATACAATCACCGCAAACTACAATTGGAAAGGAAAGTCACGTGAAATGCTCTTCCAGCGGCTGAGCCTTGGGCGAGGTAATGAACTGCCTTCACTAAACAACACGGGGCAGAGAGAGAGAGAGAGAGAGAGAGAGAGAGAGAGAGAGAGAGAGAGAGAGAGAGAGAGAGAGAGAGGAGAGAGAGAGAGAGAGAGAGAGAGAGAGAGAGAGAGAGAGAGAGAGAGAGAGAAGAGAGAGAGAGAGGAGAGAGAGAGAGAGAGAGAGAGAGAGAGAGAGAGAGAGAGAGAGAGAGAGAGAGAGGGGGGGGGGGTGATAGCAGTCCGGACGAAGCTAGCTCACACACCGAGGTCACAAACTGGGCAAGAAAAAAGATCTTAATGTACTGGAGGGAAGAAAATAAAACCTTTGGACAGACTTTATGTTGCGTCCGTTCGATTCCCCTCCCCCCCCCCGCCCATTCCACAATGGCGGCCATTTTGGTGATTTAGGGAACGGGGGGGGGGGATCCGCTTGACCGGCGTGGCTCGATAGACGGGCTACTTAACTTTAATAAGTGCCAATGATCATAAATGTTAAATGTTTTATGAACGCTCGCAGCTTGATTTAATACGTCGGGCCGGGAGACCTTAATGAAAATTGGACCGCGGTAAAGGATCCCTCTCGAGGACGGTATAAAAGATGTAGCTGACTTTATGCTACTACATTCGTATGTAGTAACGTTTTATGATTAAAAACAAAAAAAAAACATATTTTTGTTGTTGTTGTTGTTGTACAACGTCGAAGGTTCCGGTTGTATACAAAAGACAATACAAAAAGCTGTGGTTCAAGATTCCAATTTCAAGATTCAAAATTGCATATTTGCCATATGCAACAAGTACAATGGGAACGCTAACT
>CM051001.1:19048525-19056025 GCA_027704905.1 Muraenolepis orangiensis
CTGAGGCATTTTGTTGAGGTCTGTGTGTTTATTATTCTCTGTGTACCCCGTCGTTGCCAGATATTAAATAAACATCTGGCAGTATAAATATCTGTGTTTTGTTGTCACAAACACAGCGCGCTGCAGCAATGGAAGCAAGCAAACCAACCGGATCAACCAAGGTTTTACTAGATTCCACCCGACGTCAAAAGCCTCTTTCAAAAAAACAAAGGTAAATCATGAAATCTTAATCTTGCGTATATTTAATACATGCACATATTTGAGCATATGACATGAGCATATATTTATATCATATATTGTCGCACTATTGTCACAATGTTCGTTCAGTGTGGCCTCAATCTGGCAACACTCGTGAGCTTGGGGTCTGGGGACGGATGAAGGAGACAACTCTCTACAATATTGTGAATTAGGACTGCAGTACCAATTTCAAACACTCTGTGTCATTGTTATATATAGCACCTTTAAAGTGGACTGGCAAAGCAATGCTCATTTAAAAAAGCCAACGTAGGACATTCATTATCACTAACTGTAACTTTACAATTATATTGACTCAAATTGTTCAAATGTTTTTGGAAAAAGCACATTAATAAAGAGATTCAGGAACCAATCGTGGAGGCTAGCTAACAAACCTATGCTAACTTTGCCGCATGTGCTTTAATACATAATTGAGGCCTTTGCCGCCTAATGTAAAGCAATGCTAGTAGACTCCTTTCTGGTGGTAGTTATTGATCTCATCTCATCATTGATCTCAGGACATTCAATCAAATATTTAAAATGTTGATAATAATAAATTATACTCAGGTTCTTTCATTTCTTGAAAGTGATTGTGAGTATTCAATTAATTTGGTGTGCATCTACTTTTAAACCAACTACAGGCAGTGTTTACATCTAAGGCCTACACTTGTTATAACTGACCCCACACATGAAGCAGATGAGGGTAAGATGTAACATTCTACTTTGGTTACTTACACTTTAATTGCTACTGAATTGAATGTTCCATAAATTGAGTTATGGCGTGTAAAGATAGCAGATACATGTGTGTTGACCCTCATACCAAAAAGTCTTATTTAAACCTTTATTAAACCTTATTTGGTCTTTATTAAACCAAAATATGAAATATGTTAGGTTGTTTCCCCCAGCAGTCCCCGACTGGCAATTTAACAAGAGCACTTTCACACTTTCCTTTTTCAAATAAACCCTTTCTTAACCAGAGCTTCGGGACATGTATTTATGAGGTCATGTTGTGCAGCATGAATGTGTAGCAACACGACACGATAAAGGAAATCGTCAGGGACGGAAAAAAGGAAGGACATCTTCTTCCATGCGTGTTCATCTTCACAAACTTTACACACACGGATGACCTCGTGAACAGGAGAAATCTGTTCCATGTTTTTTTGTAAACAACAAACAAATACACAATGTCGTCGTCCGTCCGTCGTCCGCCCCGCTGGCCCTCAATCAGTCGCCAAAAGGTTGCAGAAGTTAAAGAAAAGAAAAAAAAACTCTTAAACGATCAATTTCAGTCCGTGTTGTAAATCAGACTCAGGAAGAGCTTGGGTTGGAAAGCTTTTTTTTTTCTCCGTTTCGTCCCCCCCCCATAAAAACCTTTTGAACGTTTTCAAAGGTGTAGCCGAGGTTGTCAGGGTAACTCATGTTCATGGCATACATCAGCAGCCCCCCCCCCCCCCCCTCTCCCCCCCTGCAAACTGCATCGCAAAAGCAACTGCCTCATTGTCAAGATGCTGTATAGCCCCCTCCACAGCCTCCAGGGGCAATCCAGATGTCCTGGTGATAGCAGAGAGCTCTCCGCTATCTTCTGTTGGGGGGGGACCAAAGAAAGAGCCATCGCAACTGAACGCTGAAGCTAATATGTAAATGCCTTGCATTTGGGCTAAAATCGTGGATACCGGATTCAAATAAATGCCTCAAAGTTACAGGGTTAAATCCTCACATAAACTTCTTTCTGCCACGTCAATTCATCTGGTTCCACATACAGGGTTGAGCAGCCGTTAAGATGGGGTTGAAAAGCTGAAAAAGGCATAAAAGCGTCGGCTAAATGACTGAATGTACATTTAAATTGGCTAAAAATAAGGCTTAAAAAAGGCTGCTAGAACTGCCACTTCTGCCCAAAGGTGTCACCCCGTCACTCACACACACACACTCTCACACACACACACACACACACACACACACATATACACACACACACCACACACACACACACACACACGCGCGCACACGCACACACCCTTCCCCAAAGTCTGTTCCCGAAGATTTGAAGTTGTTGCTTGTTTGACAACGAACGGCAAGCCAAGCACTATGGTATAAAGTGGCAGAGCGAGAGAGAGAGAGAGAGAGAGGAGAGAGAGAGAGAGAGAGAGAGAGAGAGAGAGAGAGAGAGAGAGAGAGAGAGAGAGAGAGAGAGAGAGAGAGAGAGAGAGAGAGAGAGAGAGAGAGAGAGAGAGAGAGAGAGAGAGGGGTACGGGGTGTCTTTAAAATGTGTTTTTTATGGAGGTTTCCAGGTCTTGTGTCATGTGCTCCACTCAGTGTGCTCAGTGTTTTGTGGTCATGCTGGATGCAGCGGTTAGCTGTTTTTTTTGCTTTTTGCGGGTTTTTTTTGTTTTTTTTTGCCCGCCCGGCTCTCCGCGAGGAGCTCACAGAAAACACATCCGATTCATAGTGACGCTCCACCAGTAGATATTGGGTTTGGGCAGAAACAACCCATATTTCACAAACAGAGCGAATGTTTCACTTTTTCCAAAAATGTTTTACTTTTCCTTTTTTTTATAAAGTAATAAATGTAAGTCTGGTTTTAAGTGCAAGTTGAAAAGTATATAATAATATATTAAAAAATATATAGGCCTATTATATATATAATATATGGTATTTTTTCTTTCTTTCACAAATTCTCTCCCATCTACTCTAGTTCAAAAAGGCCTACACAGCTGGCTGGACTTCATCCACAAAGGAATTATTCTGAATAGTATTCATTGTGATCTTCTCCTATTGCACGTGGTCTGTCAGATTGTGGCGTATTCAAATATTCATTCATGGCCCACCCTTTGAATGTGGAAATGCTAAGTCCGCGTTGCTAGTTGCTAGTGCGCTCACATAGCACACGGAGCACGCTTCAAGTCCCCCCCCCCCTATATTTTCCCTCCCTCTCTATCATGTCACTCACAAAATAGCCTCCTTCCTTAGCGATAACAAGACACAAATACAATAAAGCCGACACACACACACACACACACACACACACACACACACACACACACACACACATATGCAGGTCTGTGGGGCCTGAGCAAACAAGCCGCTATCGAGCGGGGCTAACCTGCTATATGCTAATGTTTTCAGTTTAGATGGACGAGGGGTGGCTCTCACAGGGGGACGTTTGGTTTGTAACCTCAAGTGGTACTGTGTCAGGGAAGACGCCATTTTAATGTGATGGTTTTCTCTCTTGAAAAACAGTTGGACTGGCTTCTAGTTAGTGTGTGTGTGTGTGTGTGTGTGTGTGTGTGTGTGTGTGTGTGTGTGTGTGTGTGTGTGTGTGTGTGTGGTGTGTGTGTGTGTGTGTGTGTGTGTGTGTGTGTGTGTGTGTGTGTGTGTGTGTGCACGTGTGTGTGTGCACGTGTGTGTGTGTGTGTGTGTGTGTGTGTCTATGTGTGTGCGTGTGTCTATGTGTGTGCGTGTGTGTGTGTCTGGTGAGTCCAACTGTGTAAGTTGGACTCACCACTCACTGTGTAACTAGAAAATCATGTAATGATAAATCCCGATGTAGCTTTGTTTAATCCTTTTAAATGTTTTCTCATACTCTCTTATGAATAGCCTCGCCAGTTGATGCTGCCAATTGCTATTAAAATGGCTTCTTAAGGGCTCCTTCCGATGACAAGGACACAGGGTGATGAGGGAAGCGGTTTATTGCAGAGTTTGTAGTTGTAGTAGCAAACAGAGCAGATGGTACGTTCTAGCGCTGCTCCTCCTGAGTGTGTGTGTGGTGTGGTGGTGGTGGCTGGTTTAACCTGTGGGTCTTTGATTACCAAGGACCCACAGGTGTGCACCCTCACCCAGCAGCCCAAGACTCGGATCAGTCTGACTGGGGTCAGGTGAGGCTGCTTCAACCAGACTCTAATCAGTCTGACTGGGGCCAGGTGAGGCTGATTCAACCAGACTCTAATCTGTCTGACTGGGGCCAGGTGAGGCTGATTCAACCAGACTCTAATCTGTCTGACTGGAGCCAGATGAGGCTGCTTCAACCAGACTCTAATCAGTCTGACTGGGGCCAGGTGAGGCTGCTTCAACCAGACTCTAATCAGTCTGACTGGGGCCAGGTAAGGCTGCTTCAACCTGACTCTAATCAGTCTGACTGGGGCCAGGTGAGGCTGATTCAACCAGACTCTAATCTGTCTGACTGGGGCCAGGTAAGGCTGATTCAACCAGACTCTAATCTGTCTGACTGGGGCCAGGTAAGGCTGATTCAACCAGACTCTAATCTGTCTGACTGGGGCCAGGTAAGGCTGATTCAACCAGACTCTAATCGGGCTGACTGGGGCCAGGTGAGACTACTTCAACCAGACTCTAATTGGTCTAACCAGCCAACCAGCCTGACAGGACAGTGGATTCAATGGGGAAAGATGCACAACACGACAAGCAATTTCAACACAGAACATTACATGCATTGCAGCATGCCTGATAATTGTTATTTGTCTTTGCCGATCCCCACAAACCATCCGCTCACTGGTTAAAGAGGCCCTACCACCATCAAACAAAGGGCAAATCCACAACCTACAACCAGGAGATTGTGGTGTAGGATTGTCGGGGACAAGCCAGGAGCTGTGTGGCTGGGACCACACACCTCTCACCTGCGCACACACACCTTTCCCTTAAACAGATGTCTAAGGGAAATAAGGAGGATTTCATCTATAAGGTTGGGAAACATGTCTAATCTTTTCATTGATATTCTTCACTTTTTTTGGCCCTTATACTTCTAGCTGTCTAGTTGGTAAGCTCTTGTTTTCCTAACTCTCTCTGACTAACATAAATATGAAACAGCATCCTATTGATCCTTCCTTCCTGAACAATTTAGACGCTAAATTATATTTATGTCTCTCCTCTGGGTGATGAATGAATGAATGTGTATGATGATTATGATGATAATGTGGTTCACCTTTACATGTGTGCAGTTCAAGCGATGACACATTCTCATATTCCTGTGTCTTATGTCCAACACTCTACCTTGTTCGTAATAGTATGTGTTTCTTCGTGGACCACATGGAGTTTTTGAAGATTTATTTTATCCGCCCAAATATATCAAAAAATTGGTTTGGCTTTTATTTATTTTTTTATTTTTCCAGATTGATGATTGACCAGCTTGTTTGTGTCATCCCACTTTGTGTGATTATATTTAATCATAGAGGGGGGTACAGCATAGTGGGAGTGTGATGGAAAAAGCCCTACGTAGCCCTATGTGGTTTACCCTTTGCAAGGTTTTTTTTTTCATCCTCTCTTATCCAAAAAGCCTCTTCTTAGCACCTGTGGGCGAGGGGGGAGGGGGGGGGCTGGTCCACAGCGGTGGGTCGTAGAGATACTGAACCGGTACTGAACCGGTTTACGCCCCCCCCTGCTTTCCTCTGATAACAATTGCCTTTTCGTTATGTCCGGATGTCAACTCTTTCTTCTGTAAGTAATGACCATAGCAGGGAGTTGAAACTGTTAAAGCACTCTAACTCTCTGTTGGAGGCTCACTCTGCTAGAGAAAGGAGACTAGTGGGTGTTGTATGCGTACCTTGAGTATCCGTACAATTCCTCAACAATTGCGTGTTACTTTGCATTCAGAATCTGCCCTTGACACAATATCCCCATAAAAGGATATTCATATAGATGATTTAAGATGTTTTTTATTTCGCCATGTGCAAAATTCTGGATTCCAACAACAATTGCCACGACAATTATGACAAAAATCGGAGGCCGTCCTTTCATCACGTGACGATCATCATGTGACGATATACGGCGTCCCGACATTAGCCTGTTGAGCCGCTTAACAAAACACACCTGATACAATTGTGACTTGTCATTACAAAGGACTGATTAAAACGACATAACATTACATTTACCTACAGCAACACACTCCAATAGGGCCTCAGCATATGCGATAATACATGCAGCCAGATGCTCGGTGTCAAAATACAACACCAGTTCACCTGTGGCTCTGCCTGCCTGCCTGCAGGAGACACAGAGGTGCGCTGCCATGGGACGAGGTGGCATCGCTGCATGTGTTTAGACCTGTGGTGTCTCGTTTCTTTGTGAAAATAATTCGCTGCTGTCAAAGCCTTTCCAGTGCCGTCCACGGACAATATATTCAGGGATATATGTTTATTTATATATATATATATATATATATATATATATATATATATATACAGTGTATATATATATTTCTTTATATATATATATATATATAGAGAGAGTCAGATGTATACATTCTTAGCATTTTCCTTTTGCATAATTAGGAGCTGAGTCTTCAATCTTGTGGCAGAGTATGTGTGTGTGTGTGTGTATATGTGTGTGTGTGTGTGTGTGTGTGTGTGTGTGCATGTGTGTGTGTGTGTGCATGTGTGTGTGTGTGTGCATCCATGCTTGTGTCTTTATAGGTTTTTTTTATATGCGTGTGTGTATCTGAATGTTGTAGTGTATGTAGGTGCATCCATGCACCTGTGCGCATTTTTGTGTGTGGGTGTGGGTGCACATGTGTGCCTGTGTGTGTGCCTGCATATTGGTGTGTGTGTGTGTGTGCCTGCATATTTGTATGTGTGTGTGTGTGTGCCTGCATATGTTGGTTTGTGTGTGTGTGTGTGTGTGTGTGGTGTGTGTGTGGTGTGGTGCATATTTGTATGTACAGTACAGTGTGTGTATGCATGTGCACATGTTTCTGCGTGCTGTGTGTGTGTGTGTGTGTGTGTGTGTGTGTGTGTGTGTGTGTGTGTGTGTGTGTGTGTGTGTGTGTGTGTGTGTGTGTGTGTGTGTGTGTGTGTGTGTGTGTGTGTGTGTGTGTGTGTGTGTGTGTGTGTGCGTGCGTGCATGCTCGTCTGTGCCTCCTGTGTGGGTATTTCTGTGTGGGCATGTGTAATGGGCTGTGTCTGCTGTGTTTAGGGAGGAGGTGCTGAGGGCCTATTGGATAAAAATCAGGCTTGCATGCAACAGAAAAAAATCCACCAATTCTGACCCATGTCTCGCTATACACACCCACACCACACACACACACACACACACACACACACACACACACACACACACACACACACACACACACACACACACACACACAACACATCACACACCTCTATTCCCACCACAGAGCTATGGTACGAGGGGAGGCCGAGGAGGAGGAGAGGAGGAGGTGGAGGTGGAGGAGGAGGAGGGGAAGTAGGAGGAGGGGAAAGAGGTGGAGGAGGTGGAGGAGGGGAAGTAGGAGGAGGGGAAAGAGGTGGAGGAGGAGGAGGA
>CM051001.1:19061025-19078525 GCA_027704905.1 Muraenolepis orangiensis
TTCTCAACGACTTTGAAGTAGAACTCCATCTCGACCAAATCGACCGACCAACACCAAACTTTCGGCGAAGCTTTTAAAAGTGTGTTTTGGGCTGAGAGTTTGAGGACGGAGGGGCATGGGGGGGCATGGGGGGGGGGAGGAGGTGTAATCTCCATGGTTATTATGACCCAAACTGAGGTATTATGCGTGTCCGGGAAGCTAAACCCTTTCTTTCGGACAAAGCCATGAACAATAACCGATCCCCAAGGCGAAGCTCGACGCATCCACATGTTAACGTGAGTGTCCCGGGCTGCGCTCGAACTCACGACCACCGGCGTGAGAGGCCACGCTCTGACCTGAGAAGCTAAAGCCCATGGGGCTCCCGCTTCATCGCTAGAACGTCTTTTTAGGCATCAGGGAGTGAGGTTTACCACTTCACAGCACCCCCTGCTGGCGTCCGTTCCACACAAATGCACACTGTGGCGGTAGCGTACCGTCTCAGTGCCCTCTCATCGTAACAAGGTCACCAGAAGAACAGCCCTTGAGTTTCCTTGTCCCCCCCCCCACCAACCAGAGAAGACGTATGATTTTGTACCTTTATTCTCTAAATGATGCTATTTTTTTAGTAACGGCGACACAATGGCAGACTACTATCATAGATCATAGAAGCCATACTAAGAAAATACAAAAAAAAGCCATACTAAAAAAAACAACAGCACGATTTTGGGTTCACTGGCACTTTAAAGTGGCAATCTCGAAGATCTTTGTTTGGTTCTCTTTGGTGGCACCAATGGCGATAAGTGGTTATTGCAGGTGTGTTTTTAGGTGTGTCACTTCACAGAGATCCAAACCTGCCACCTGTTTGGCATCAGTTGGCAGTTGGTTTACTAGCAGCGCTAGCAGAGACAGGAAAAACTGTACACCGCTTTACTAACAAGTCAGTAGAAGGGCAAGTCTGTTGCGTTAGCCTCTCGAGCAACACAACCACTGCTGGGTTATGGAGAACACGTTTGTGATTTTTCCCATATCATTCATAATACATAATGCTTTTTTTTTCGTATATTTCCGATAACCATATGGTCTCTAACCTGCAATGTTGTGGAAAGTTTATACAGTTATTTTTAGCTTGACCATGTCTCCATCCTCACACAACAACACAACGTCAACAGGGCCATTGTTTCCAACAGGGATCTGTTTGCTTGTCTCTTCGACAGAGCGTGTTGGCGAAGGAGAGACCTGAAATCCCCAAAGAGGTGTGGGGGAGGAGCCACGAGGGATGTAGGACGGGAGTGGAACAACGGGCCTTCAAGCCAAGAAAAAGGACATTCAAGCCAAATCTGCCTTCCATCCTTTCAAGATTCAAGATCGTTATTGCACAACATATGCACAACAATTACAGGAAACAGTTGGCAATTGCATTCTTAAATCCCAGGCCACCCAAATAGTACATCAAATAAAATGTAACACTGTACAACAATAAAATAGCAATGTCCAAATATAAATAGGATATATATATAAATATATACAAATCTAAATATTAATATAATACTATTAAGGCGGTTGAGCAAAAGTGACAAAATGTAGGTATGAACTAAATGTAAGGGAGTGAATGTAATCTAAATGAGTAATGAATGTATAAAAAATCTAAATAAAAACAGACATGTACACACAGAGATGAAAGTGTCAGTAATGAGCTAGTCAGCTCAATAGTTCAAACATCGCCTGGCCTGAGGGATGAAGCGCGTGTCCCTGAGCCTGGTGGGGGGCGGAACCGGATGCTGCGGTACCGTCTGCCAGGCCGGCAGCAGGCAGAACAGTTAGTGGCTGGGGTGGTTGTGGTCCTTAATGATCCTGTTGGCCTTCTTCCTTCACCGTGTAGAGGTCCTCCATGGATGGCCGCACCATCCGGGTGATGTGCTGAGCAGTTTTCCCCACCCTCTGTAGTGCCTTAGTAGTTTGGGGTTTAACGGTATGCGGCCAGTCAGGATACTCTCTGTGAGCCCATGTGGAGCCTCTGCATCCTGCAGAGGAAGAAGAACCCTTGTCTGGCTGTTTTTCTGATGATGTCTGTGTGGGGAGTCCAGGTCAGGTCCGCACTGATGTGGACCCTGAGGAACCTCCTGGAGCTCCTGACTCTCTCCACTGTAGTCCCTATTGATGGAGATTGTCGCTTCCTGTACTCCACGATCAGCTCCTTTGTCTTGCTGACGTTGAGATGGAGGTCATTGTCCTGGCAACAAGATGTCAGGGCTCTGCCCTCCTCTCTGTAGGCTGTCTCATCAACGCCGGCGATCAGGCAAACGACGATCATGTCATCAGCAAACTTAATGATGTTGTTGGAGCTATGGGCGGCCGTACAGACGTTAACGGACAGGCAATACAGGAGATGGCTGAGCATGCAGCCCTGAGGGGCTCCGGTGTTGAAGGTCCGAGTGAAGGATGTGGTGCAGCCTCTCCGCACAGCCTGGGGCCTGCCTGCAAGGAAGTGGAGGATCCAATCACTCAGGGCGGTGTTGAGCCCAAGGTCTCTGAGCTTAGTGAAGAATTTGGAGGGTACAATGGTATTTAATGCGGAACCGTAGTCAATGAACAGCATTTTCACATGTGTGTTCCTCTGGTCCAGGTGGCAGAGGGCAGTGTGGAGGGCAAGGGCGATGTCGTCATCAGTAGACCTTTTTGGCCTGTAGGCAAACAGAAGTGGGTCCAGTGAGTCAGGGTGGGAGGAGCATCTTCATGATGGCGAAGGTGAGTGCTACTGGACGGTAGGCATTCAGGTAAACGTGTAAGACAAAGGAGCTGGTGGTAGGATGCAGGACTACACGTCTAAGAAGGGACCACAGTGAATTGAATGATAACTAGTGGGCCTTTTTATTCTGTGATACCTACCATTACATATCACTACTTCTGTACTATTTTAATCGTATATTGTTTATCTTTATAGTTGCACTCCTTTCCTAAATTGTACTGCAACTGCACAATTTATTCATCCCTCTGGATGAATAAAATTAGATCGTACCATATCTTATGCAAGGGCTTTTATCAAACATTTATTTACAAGGAACTCTTTGAGATTAGTACTAAAACAAACATGCATTTTTTTTTTGAGGAATTAAATAAACTTATTTGGTCACTATTGACCAATTAAATTGTGTAAAGTGTGTTTTACACTGGCTTTTGCTCTATCATTATGAGACTTGCTACAGATCTCCAGGACCCCAGCAAGTTAATATATAGCTTTCACAGTGCTCCATAAGGAGCACTGTGAAAGCTATATATTAACATTTGCATATCCACATGATCATCCTGAAACTTGACACATATGCTTCAAAGCTTCATTCACAAAGGACCTTAACCACCCTGGGCACCATCCATCTCTTTTCCCCCCTACGGTCCGGTCGCCGGTTCCGCAGCATCCATACAAGAACTACCAGGATCAAGGACCGTTTTTATCCACAGGCAGTGTGCCTACTGTACTGCTAGGAGTGCTGTCACTATTGTCATCCATATAACATTTCATTACACTATCATACTTCTGCTGGACTTTCTGGACTCATTACAGCCACTGCACAGTTCTGCACTGTATTCATGATGCTGCTGCACTACTGGCACACAATGTTTTTAAAATGCTTTTTTCACAATTCAACACGTGTGTGCTTATCATCCATCAGTCACTTTATTGTTTTTTTATTGTTCTTTTTATTATTTTTTATTATGACTATAGTGTTTTAGAAAATTCATACGGGAGGGAATGGGGAGTAAGCATTCCATTGTACTTGTTGCATATGGGAAATAAAAATCATGAATCTTAAGTCTTGAATCTTGACCCCAATTTGTGATACCCGTTATATGGATATGATATTAAGTTAGTGGGCATGGCCTATCAAATATAAACACCGATCTACAGAACAGCGTGCTTGGAGGAATGGCTTGGTTCATGACATACCAAGTTATATGCTGATTTGTGCAAAACTGTATAAGGTATTTGAGTTTGATAATGTAATCCGCCATTGAAATCCATTGTATGTGCGACCCTATGCAGTTGCAACCAATATTCACACACGTGTCATACATCTTCTACAGGGGAGCATGAATTGGTCTCCTTATTTGGGTTCAAAGATCTTACGTTTTTTGTCTGGAATACTTAACATTAGCCAATCACACTCTCAGTCATTTATAGCCCCGCCCTCCAATTGTTATTATAGCTGATCACACACACCTGCCAGGTTTCTCAACGACAAACGCAAGAAGCACATGAGCTCTTGAAGGTAAAGGTTTCACACGCTAGCATAATTAATGAGTAGTATTAAGCAAAACAGTCACGTATTTAGTTTTACCGTTTTGATATTCTGTTTCAATATGCTGTTTTATTCATACAGGTCTGGTCTTGTTTTGGTTGCCTTGATCTCCGCCTCATTCATGGCCATTCAAGAAATTGTGTTCTAGATGTTTGGTGCTGTTGGTGATGGGTTTTTAACTATTTATTTTCTTGTTTTTATTTTTTTGTTCAGATTTGCTATGCATGTATTCATGAATGGAAATCAAGAGACAAGCAACTCTTCCTGAATTAATTTGCAAATATGAGTTTGGCTGTTTCTAGGTGTAAAACCTTACACTAGTTGAATATAATGGGAATAATGTTATTTGATTTGATTGTGCTGTGCATTACTTAAATAAACAATTTCTTCCTTTCATACTGTTGTCCGATCAATTCCTTTTAAGAGCGTTCATCAACATTGTTCATCAGACAAGAGTTAGTGTCCCACAATGGGGTTTTACAGAACATTCAAAATGTCTACTGTATACTTTATCGATGTGTGTAATTTAAATTGCAGCTTCTGAAGTCTTTTGTGTGGAGGCAGTCAAAGCAGTGTGAGAATGGCCGAGGTGTTTTGCAGCAGTACAGCTTGGTGGTAAGGTATTTGACCCATGCCTTTCAACACCAGGAATAGTTCATCTAAAGGGCACCGAACATTTGGTTCTGAATGAACTCTGAAAAGTAGTTTTAAAAGGGCACCTTTTTTAGTAATTGCTCCAGCCACTCAAGAGTGCGGCTGATGCTGAATCCAGTTGACGGTGAAGCTAACGAGTATAATCTGAGAAAGGCCTTCCATGCCGAGGCCTCATCTTTTACCGTAATTCAGTCTATGATCGGTGTGATCGTAGAAAAAAACCGTAGATTGTTACACTTTCGGAGGCGCTCCTTGAAACCCCGTCCCTGAGCCCTGATTGGTTCTGGTGGTTTACATCTTTATGGGAAAAGCGGATTCAACTGGATCGATGCCAGATCGATCTGCCGAGCGAAAACGGAATATGAACGGTGGTCGGTCGGGACTGTGGCTTATTTGTATTTCTCAGTGAAGTCTCAGCAAACTTTGCATAATCCATGTTTAATAATGATGCTGTCACCTTGTACGTGTTCACAAGGAAAGTAATAAACAAATCTTCATTATGTCCTGAACCTTGCCCCCCCAAAATAAGACTCTCCCAAATCTCTCTGCCCTCCCCCTCTCCTCTCCTCTCCTCTCCCCTCTTTCTCTTCCTCCGCCCTTCCCCTCTTCCTCCTCCCCCTACCTCGTCCTCTCTCTCCTCCCACCCGTTTCCCCTCTCCTCCCTTCCCCTATCCCCCCCTCTCTCCTTCTCCTCCTTCTCCTCCTCCCCCTACCTCGTCCTCTCTCTCCTCCCACCCGTTTCCCTCTCCTCCCTTCCCCTATCCCCCCCTCTCTCCTTCTCCTCCTCCCCCTACCTCGTCCTCTCTCTCCTCCCACCTGTTTCCCCTCTCCTCCCTTCCCCTATCCCCCCCTCTCTCCTTCTCCTCCTTCTCCTCCTCCCCCTACCTCGTCCTCTCTCTCCTCCCACCTGTTTCCCCTCTCCTCCCTTCCCCTATCCCCCCCTCTCTCCTTCTCCTCCTCCCCCTACCTCGTCCTCTCTCTCCTCCCACCTGTTTCCCGTCTCCTCCCTTCCCCTATCCCCCCCTCTCTCCTTCTCCTCCTTCTCCTCCTCCCCCTACCTCGTCCTCTCTCTCCTCCCTTCCCCTATCCCCCCCTCTCTCCTTCTCCTCCTCCCCCTACCTCGTCCTCTCTCTCCTCCCACCTGTTTCCCCTCTCCTCCCTTCCCCTATCCCCCCTCTCTCCTTCTCCTCCTTCTCCTCCTCTCTTTCCTCTCTCCGCTTGTTTGTCTAAAAAATATTTATTTCTTCTACAAATAGTGGTCAATTGTCTCGTATTGTTTACTTTTTATATTGTGTGTGTGTGTGTGTTTCTGGCTCCTTGCGTTATGTCCGTAAATCAAATTATTAGATAGCAAGACTACAAAGACATACGAGGCTGCTCATCAGAATTCAGAAGATAATCAATCAGCTTATTCCCCAAATGCATATGTTTATGTATGTATGCATATCTTATCAATTCCATATACACACAATTTAGATGAATCATTTCAGGATAATGTAGATGTTGTCCCGCATAATCCCATTTAAATTAGACATACATAAGATTATGTGTGTGTACACACACACACACACACATACACACACACACACAGATAGTGTGGACGTGTCAATATGAGCATTGATGACTGCAGAAACAATTTTAATTGGAGAAAAAAACAAACAAGTTTTCCAATTAAAAGATGCCCATCATTTCAGGGGGCGTTTCTCCTTCTCCTTCGGATGATGATGTCTTGCGTGTTCTGCAGACTAAAGCAAACGAGCAGCGATCTTTAGTCAAAGTCCACTCGGAGGTTGACCTCGGCAGCAGGCTGAGGTCAACCTCTCAAGGCCTCTTTGTTTACCGTCGGGCTCCTCATTGGCTTTCTCACACTCGTTAATGACTAACCACGTGGTTTCCCGGCACTAGAGCTAGCTAACTGCATTTCACGTAACGTGCAACATCCCTGTTTGTATGTGTGTACAGTATGTACTGTGCGTGTGTATTATACACACATATTGTGTGTTTGTAGCACTGTACCAAGACATGCCATTGTTGAGACGACTCCTGCTGACACGGGACTCTGGCTCCGGCTGTATTGTGACATGACAGCTGCCGATGGTTTCCATTTGGTGTGATTCATGCGCCCCAGGTCTGGCTCTTGGGTTCGGGGGAAAGATGGCTCTCCATCAGCCTGTCAGTGAGGCTGACAGTTATCCAATATGTAAACATTCCTTGTATATTTATTTGCTCTTTAGCGACACCGGTCGCAGGCCAAGGGGACTGTGTGTGTGTGTGTGTGTGTGTGTGTGTGTGTGTGTTTTCGCTTCTCCTCCAAACTGCTACTGAAAATCAAAAACCTTTTCTTTTTTTTTTTTGCTGTTCATTGGTCAGGGCCACATCAAAGTGATGGGCCCGGGCAACATTGACTGGGAAAGTTAACTTTGCTCCTCCTTTTGATGGATGCCTTTGAAAGTTTACCCTTTAATACCAATAAGTGCCCACGTCACCACCTCCTCACCCCCCCCCCCCCTTCCTCCTCCCACCTCCTCCATCCCAGCATCCGCCTCCTCCGTCCCGTCCACCCCGCCCTCTCCTTAACGGGCCCCTCCTTAACACCCGCCCCCCCCCCCCCGCCTATCTCTCTCCTCTCTACTTTAATCAGTGTAATGCTGACCCGCCAGAGCACGGTGAGCACCCCTCAGACACTGTCAGGTAATGAGATCACACACACACACACACACACACACACACACACACACACACACACACACACACACACCACTAAAAAGATAGGCCGGTGCCCCCCAAAATAAGACTCTCCCAAATCTCTCTGCCCTCCCCCTCTCCTCTCACCTCCTCTCCCCCCTCTCTTTCTCTTCCTCCTCTCCTCCCCCTACCTCCCCACCCTCTCCTCCCTTCCACTCTCTCCCCTCTTCCTCCTCCCCTCCCCCTACCTCGTCCTCTCTCTCCTCCCACCTGTTTCCCCTCTCCTCCCTTCCCCTATCTCCCCCCCTCCTCCTCTCTCCTTCTGCTCCTCCTCCTCCCCCCCCCCCACCCCGTCCGCTCTCTCCTCCCACCTGTTCCTTCTCTCCACCTTTTTCCTCTCTCTTCTTCCTCTCTTTATATTCCTCCCTCTTATCCCACCTCCTCCCCCTCTCTCCTTCTCTCCATCCTCTCCTCTCCTCTCCTCTCCTCTCCTCTCCTCTCCTCTCCTCTCCTCTCCTCTCCTCCACCCCCTCCCCCTTGTCCTCTTCTTCCTCTCCCCTTGCATCATTGTCAAGGTCATCCCCCCCCCCCCCCACCCCCAAAAGAAACTGCCAGACTGTGAGGAACAAGCGTGTGAGTTTTTGGTTATCGGTGTTCAAACTCCACTCAGAAGTCTAAATCAGGCGTTTCCTTGAAAGCCAGCGCTGGTTTTCCCCTCTCATGGCATGACTTCAGGTTGCGTCAGTGGAGAGGGGCAGGCTTTCGCTGTGGCTTTGATGTGTGTTATGAGTCCCTCCCCCCCCCCTCCCCCCTCCTCCCCCACACATACTCCTCACACACTCCTCACACACCACCACCACCACCACCACCTCCACTACCCTCCCTCTTTCTCTCCCCTCAGCCTTTGAGTGACTCTCTCTCTCTCTCTCTCTCTCTCTCTCTCTCTCTCTCTCTCTCTCTCGGTCCAAGTCTCAGTCTATGCGTGTGTCTTAATAAACACGCTGCACTAGTCCGTGTTTGTTGTTTGAAGGTGGAGGAGTGCCAGGGATACATCTGTTATATTCCCTTTTCTTATTATTTGGTATTATTTTTTTCTCCGGGAACATGTTTCTCCCAACTGAATGTGTTTATGTGTGTGTGTGTGTGTGTGTGTGTGTGTGTGTGTGTGTGTGTGTGTGTGTGTGTGTGTGTGTGTGTGAGTGTGTGTGTGTGTGGAATTGTGTAGATGAGTCTACATCTTTAAGTAAGCGTGCAAGCCTGTGTAAATGTGTTTGTGTGTGTGAGCGTGTGTGTGTTTGTATATCTGTGTGTGTGTGCGTGTGTGGGTGTGCATAAGCAGCAATGCATATTTGTGCACGTTTGCATGCTGCTGATGCACTTTCTAATGTGTGTTTGTGTTGTGTGTGTGTGTGTGCCGATGCGTGCATTTGCTGGTGTGTCTGTTTGTGTGTGTGTGTATGTGCTGATGTGTGTGTGTGCTGATGTGCGTGTGCTGATGTGTGTGTGTGTGTGTGTGTGTGTGTGTGTGCTGATGTGTGTGTGTGTGCCGATGGATGCATGTGCTGGTGTGAGTGTGTGCCGATGCATGCATGTGCTGCTGTGTGTGAGTGTGTGTTGATGCGTGCATGTGCTGGTCTGTGTGTGTGTGTGTGCTGATGCGTGCATGTGCTGATGCGTGGGCTGGTGTGTGTGTGTGTGTGCGTGTATGTGTGTGAGCCAGACGCCAGTTGTCGGGGGTAACTCAGGATAACTGCCTGGGATGAAAGTGAATACAGCGCGTCCTTGTTGAAGTCCTGAACAGTCAGACTCACTAAGCAGGGCTGTTTATTCTGCCGCAGTGAGCCTTGATCAGCCCCACCGCGTCTTATTGGAGAAGATGGCCGCCACAGTTCCCTCTATACCGCTGGATAAATCATCGTACAGCTGGCCACGCTCCTTCTTTCTGTGCCTTGCAGACACCTGAACTGCGTTTGATGTGTGTATGTGTGTCCATGTGTGTGTGTGTGTGTGTGTGTGTGTGTGTGTGTGTGTGTGTGTGTGTGTGTGTGTGTGTTTGTGTGTGCATCTAGCTATACATTTAGTTTAGTGGAGATGCATGCGTCTGAATGCGGTGCTATTTAAATAGCACAGTGTGACTGTGGCTGGGGGTCTATTCCTTTGATGTCCCGCCCGGTGCTGTCTCCCTGGGTTCCAAGTGTCTGTCTGTCTGTCTGTATGTCTGTCTGTATGTCTGTCTGGCTGTCTGGCTGTCTGGCTGGTGGCTGTTGTTGCGCCTGCTGTGGTCCGCATGTTCTCCCTGCGGTCACACCGTGGGGGGGAGAACGATTTAATATTTTTTTTAATATAGAGAATAAGCAAAATAACAACAAATCAAACAACGTACAAATGGTGCAAACACACACAGGCACAGCAGCTAGCTAGCTAGCTAGAACTAAATAAATGAGAGCCAATTCTCACTCGAATTTTTTTAACCAAAAGAGCCAGGGTCAGAATAAACTATTATAATAATTACGTATAATTAAAAGTTATAAGACTGACGTATAATAATAAGGTAGAAGAACATCGGATAATGATTATAATACCATAGCGGTTGCTGAAGAGTTCCTCTCTTCAGCGTGTGCTAGCGTGAAGTGAACTGTTAGCTAACCATTAGCTCTCAGAGTCTAGGAGGGTAGAAAGCTGTGAAGTGAGCTGGCGGTGAAGTTTCCATCTCCAGGGCGTTTGGATGGTTTGCCTGCTATGTCAGGAGATGTGCACTCAGTGAGCGAGTGTCCAAGTCCGAGAGAAGCTCTGAACATTTGCGGAGGTACTTAAGAAAAGTCTTGTTTTCGTACGATTCCTCCACATGGATATTGGGATTGGAAACACGATAATGTCGAGTGGAAGAACACAAGGCAAGCCAGCAGCTTTCATAATGCTACTCTCCCTGTATCGATTCTGCGGGATTAGAGAACATATTGGAGTGAAGTGTTGACTGGTGTTGTTTCAGTAATCCCGTTCTTGTCAGAGCCTGACCTTGCTTTCCGAGAAGTTGTAATGAGATCTTTTTGGATCTCCCCATAATTGGAACTATTTAGGGGTTCTGTTGAGCTAATTGTATCCTTTCCTGGCAGAACATGCAAAAGTGTGCAGGCAAAGGCATCGGTACGACCTCTTACTTATCCCACTGTGAAGATAGAGTGGGATAAATGCTTTTATGGGGACAATCGAGTACAAGCAGAGTATAATTTTACTGGGGCAGAAAAAGCCAAGCGTTTTCCATCGTGGTCCACTCAACCCCTGATCTATGACATGTGACCAGTTGACCTTTGTCATTCGATACATGGTCGTGTCACAAGAAGCACACCTGAGCGATTCCCTGTATGATTCAGTGAGAAACGTTGTTCAATGGATGGTCGAGGTGGTCGATCTTAATAACTGCCGGGGCCAGTGGTTTTCATAATGCCAACCACCATGTCAGTGACATATAAAGGTCTACAGCCATGCATCCAACAAGTGATTCCACTGTTCGATTGGATTAAATGAGCTGCCTTATCATAGCTGTTCAACCTAGTGTGTTGTGTCAAATGTTGTGTTGTGAAGTCATACATCAGGTACATGCATAGGGGCGGCAGTATCTCAGTCTCAGTCTCAGGAGGGCTTGGGAACCTGAATGTCACTGGTTCAAGTCCCAGAAACACCTGGGCACTGCCGAGGTGCCCTTACACTGCTCCCCGGGCGCTGTGTATATCAAATAGCTGCTCACTGCCCATAATACTAGGATACTAATTTCACTGTGTGTTCATGTATGTGACCAATAAAGACGATTCAATCCCCCAGATATATATCACATTTCTTTCAGCTTTGAAAGAAGTCGCTTTTGAGCTTTTGCTCCAGTTCTCCTCTAAGATCGGAAAGCGATCATGGATGGATGTGACTGAACCGTCTCAGCTTATGCTCTGAGCGTAAGCTGTGGACGACTTTGGCCTATATGCCATCACTTGAAGTTCTCCCTTTTTTAAGGCGGAGCTCAAACAACAGAACACAATCTAAATCTGGAGGAGTATATCCTCTTTATTGGTCACATACATGTAGACACACAGTGAAATGTGTTTCTCTGTATTTAACCCATCCTACAATTAGTGGACAGCAGTGGGCAGCTATTTTATATACAGCATCCCGGAAGCGGTGTAGGGGGGTCTGGTGCCTTTCTCAAGGGGCACCTCAGCAGTGCCCAGGTGTTTTGGGGACTTGAATCGGCGACCTTCTGGTTCCCAAGCCAAGTCCGAACAGACTATTGCCGCCCCAATGCTTTTGTTTCTAGTTAAAGCAAGTTTAGCTTTAGTGTTTCACTCTCGAGACTTTTTACTTCAGGTTTACTTCCCTCAGTTATCTTGTATCAAGATGTTTCCTCCGTATTGTCTCCAACCCACCATCGTTCCTAAGAGAAGAATGGCTGGAGTTTTCCCCAACAAAAGAAACTAGAGGGCATACAGTAGAGCGCAAACCTCTGTCACACCAACAAAAAAGTGTCCTGGATCTGTTCCTTGTAGAGTTTTGTCCAATTCCATACGTACTGTTTGAGTTATCTTGCTGACAGACAGACAAACAAACTCCTCCCATCTTCGATAGCCAAGGTAAAGAGTGAAGAGTGAAGCTGAAATCAAAGCATTCAAACAATATTGGAGACAACTTCAAATTA
Organism: Muraenolepis orangiensis; assembly: GCA_027704905.1. Classification (NCBI taxonomy): domain Eukaryota; kingdom Metazoa; phylum Chordata; class Actinopteri; order Gadiformes; family Muraenolepididae; genus Muraenolepis; species Muraenolepis orangiensis. The sequence continues at coordinate 19,073,320 of CM051001.1, forward strand.
CTTACATAAAATACATGCAAAGCATTTTGGCTAATTGGCCTATTTTAGCGTTACCCCTTCTCACAAACAATCCGACTATTCGAACACCGTGTTCCTCACAGCCCTCCTTAGCCCAGGAGCCTTTTGAACCTAAAGTTGGTCTTGGGTACGACTCCTGCCCTGGGCCCTTGATCAGGGCACGCCAGGCCTGGATTTAGGGCTGTGGAACTGGAGCTGGTCCCTCCATACTGTAGCTGCCCACTGCTCTGTAGCCATGAGAGACACGTGCAGAAAGACAGAGAGACAGACAATGCAAAAGAGGGAGACGGCGACAGACAAATAGATTATTCATATTTGTTTGTGTACAAGGGTAATTGCGTGCATGTGCGTGTGTTTTTGTACGTGTGTGTGTGTGTGTGTGTTTATGTGTGTGTGTGTGTGTGTGTGTGCTCCCCAGTCTCTCGGGGGGTCAGACTATGGGAGGATTAAGGGGCAGGGGAGATACAGGTGCAAAGAGCTCTCATTCTGTATGCCAAGCAGAAACATCAGATTAGTGTATATATGTGTGTGTGTATGTGTGTGTGTGTTTGGCCAAACACACACACACACACACACACACAAACACACATACACAAACACGTGTATGTGTGTTTGGATATGTGCATGCCTGTTTGTGTGTCGGTATATATGTGCACGTGGACAAGTGTGTGTTGTGTATGTGTGCGCATGTGTGGGTTAGTGTGTGTGTGTGTGTCTGTGTGTGTCAATGTCTGTGTATACGTGCCTAAGCCTCTCCCCTTGCTCCCAGAGGACAGAATAAAACTTCAAAGGCGCTCAGATTATCTTTCATTAATGCAAATCAGTACGTACGAAATTATGGGAAATATTTCATGAATGCGGGGACAAAGATTGCAGCGGAGTTGGCTGCAGCGAAGGTCTTTAAGCTAATGGCTTTCTCTCAGTGTGTTGCCGGAGCATCGCGGGCCGCCTTCATTTTTAACCTTTATCGCTACTTCCCGTTGCATCACCCCCGGAAGGCCGCCTGCCTTCTATGAACTTTCCACCTGAGCGATTCTTTTTTTTGTCTCCGGCCGTCATCTGGCTGCGTCCTCCCCCCAACCCCTCCCGCGGTGCATGCTATAATGGCAGACGACGCACCACGTGTGTTCGACAGCGGGTGGGGGGGGGGGAGGAGGAAGGGGGGTGGTATCAGTATTCCGGAGGATAGCAGCCAGCCGCTGCCGCCGCCGCCGCTGCGGACTCCCACAGGTGATCCATCACTATGGTAACCGGGCAATCGGGACCCCCGACTGGAAATGCGGGCCATCGATTAGCCAACAGTAATTAAAAAGCTTTGCGCTAATAAGCACCCGGGGAGCACTCTCCACAGGCCGCACCGCTGCCGCTACAGCCGCCGCCACGGTCAAAACAGCCGAGCATGCTGGGGGAAAAGGGGGGAGGGGGGGGGGAACATTGATGGAGGGGGCGGGTGGTGGGGAAGGGGGTGGGGGGAGGTTAAAGGGGTGGTGTGGATGGGGGAGACGGGGGGGGGCGGGGGGGGGGGGGGGGGTTTAAGAGGAGTGGACATTGATGGTGGCAGGAGATGAGGGGAGAGGGAGGCCCGAGGGCTGGAGTGCTGCGTGGTTTGTTGGGTGGAAGGTTAGAAGATCAAAGGCGCAACGATGAGTGGGTGGATGGATAGATAGGTAGGGGTGGGGGCAGGAGGGGGGGGGGGGGAGATGGAGGCAGGCGTGGGGAGCCGGTGATGGTGGTGGTGGTGGTGGTGGTGGTGGTGCTGAGTGGGTGTGATAGGAGAGGAGGGTCCGGATGATGAGATGAATATCACGATGGAGCGAAACCAGAGAAGCATCGGATCAGGTGCCGAAAAGCGTGAAAATCATATAAAATATTATAAATAATAGATTATAAATAATAGATTATTGCACGTTTCCTGTGCTCTGAACTATTTTTACCCCGCACGCTTTATGCCACTCATATTTCATATATTTGGATTTTATTTTATAGCTTCTTCCACATTTACATTTGTTTTAAGTTTGTATCACCGCTAGTGTGTTTGTGTGTGTGTATGTATATTTTTGAATAACTTAAGAATTTTAATTAGAAAATAATTTGGAAAGTTCTTGCAGACGCGGTTCTCACATTAAATCCTCATGCCAAAACCCACGAGTGTGTTACCAAGTGCCGCTTAGACCGTGATTGCTAGTCAATGGATCTCAAGGGCAGGTACTCTGAGACGTGTAAGACAAGCCAAAACAAACATTTAGGTTTTATTTCTCTCATGTTTTTTTATTATTATTACGGTATTATTATTATTATTATTATTATTATTTTGAATTACTGTTTGCAAACATAAACACTCTGCATACCCACGGGGGCGGGGGGGGGCGGGGGGGGGCGGGGGGGCAGCGGCGTGGGGGTGGGTGGGGAAGGAGGGGCGAGAGGGGGGGAGAGGAGGGGGGTGCACGTCAATCGGAAAAAACAACACCGCTCATGGAATCCAATCATTTTCAATTGTTATCAGTGGCACCTTTAATTCAAAAAATAAAAACTCCTTAGAAGAAGCCGGAGATTATAGAGGGCTTTAAAAAACCGGCGTGTTCCCATGACAAAAGGTGGCAGAGGGGGCTAAGTACGGCAAGAGGGATGGGACAAAAAAAACAACAGAAAATAGAGAGAGAGAGAGAGAGAGAGAGGGAGAGAGAGAGAGGCCTTTTGTTTTGTCTTAATCTCTCAGCGCTATCTTATTATGCTTCAGTGCGGTACACATCCTAATTAAAACACATCTTAAGTCTCCGACACGTTGCTGCACCAACACCAACTCACAACAGCACCCTCCTACACACACACACACACACACACACACACACACACACACACACACACACACACATACATACACACACACATGATGTAAACACACACACATACAACGTGTGCTGTTGAGGTGTACACACACACACACACACACACACACACCTTCAAAAGAACGTGATAAACCTTGGGTGGGATAGTCTTTTAAATCCCGGCGTAAACAATTAGGCGCGTTATAGAGTGTTTAATGAGATAAAGGCAGATAAAGGCGGGCCTTTTGTTTGTGTGTCCGCTGGGAGCCACCGCAGCAGCTAGAAGTTTGAAGAAAGAGTTTGTGTTATCGCCATGACTCCCCCTGGGGAGGCTGAGTGCCTGGGGACCAGCAGGTATTAGCTCCTCCAGGCTCGGTGTGCCTTGGTAGGGGGTGTTTGTGGGTGGGTGGCAGCTGTAGGCATCCATGTGTGTGTATTTGTTTGTGTGAGTGTACATGTGTGTGTGTGTGTGTGTGTGTGTGTGAGTGAGTGGTGTGTGTCTGCGTGTGTGTGTACGTGTAGGTGCATGTGTGTTACAAATGTGTGTCTGCGTGTTTGTGTGAGTGTGTGGTGTGTGTGTGTGTGTACGTGTATGTGCACACCTGCATGTGTGTACCAAGTATGTGTGTGTGTGTGTGTGTGTGTTTGTGTGTGTGTGTGAGAGTGTTTGTATGTGTGTGTGTCTGCGTGAGTGTGTGGTGTATGTCTGTGTGTTGTGTCCATCTGCTTACGTGTGTGTGTGTGTGTGTGTGTGTGTGTGTGTGTGTGTGCGTGCGTCCATGTGTGTGTGTGCGTGCCTCCATGTGTTTGTGTGTCTGTGTGTGTGTGTGTGCGTACGTCCAAATGTGTGTGTGCATACGTCTAAGTGTGTGTGTGTGTGTGTGTGTGTGTGTGTGTGTGTTTCGTGGGGGCGGCGGTGGGTAAGTTGGGTTATGATGTATTTCTGTCCAGGCTTTGAAGCTTCTCTTTCGCCCCAGGTATTATTAAATGAAATGTCTATACTTTACCCAATTCCTTCGCCATTTATTTTGGTTTTTATTTACTCACTTTACCCCAACCCCCCCCCCCCCCCCCCCCTTCTCCTCCTCCCCCCCCCCCCCCCCTTGCCTCCCTTTCCCTACTCCCCCAAGCTCCACACACCCCCTCAGACAAACAACTACACACGCAGTCGTGGTTTTCCTTGCCCAAGGGGGCGGCAAATTAAACAAGACTCCCACAGAAATAAACTTCCTCCTCCTCGTCTCTGTCTTTCAATTGGGCTCCGTGAGTCCCACTCGCCGGGGAGGTTGCCGTGTGCCCGCCCAGCGTTGGGAACCGTAAAATGAGAACAGCTCGGCCTGAGGGGGGGGGGAGTCCTAAATATATATATATATAGAGAGAGAGAGAACGAGAGAGAGAGAGAGAGAGAGAGAGAGAGAGAGAGAGAGAGAGAGAGAGAGAGAGAGAGATCTCATAACACACATTTACCTTACTGTCTTAAGATATGTATAATATTATATTATATTTGGGGCGGCAGGATAGCTCAGTATGTTTGTGGCTCGGGAAGCTTATAAAAGGTTGCAGGTTCAAGTCCTCGAAACACATAGGCACTGCCGAGGTGCCCTTGAGCAAGGCACCAGACCCCTACACTGTACCCCCCGGTAGAATAGCTGCCCCACTGCTCCTAATACTAGGATGGGTTAAATGCAGAGAAACACATTTCACTGTGTGTGTGTACATTGCCAGATTTGGATTTTTTTTAATTAGATATAGATAAACGCAGAACACTTTGGCTGGGAGTTAAATGGTCCAAATGGTTCTGGCTTTCGAACCCTAATGTCCAAAAAGCATCCTTGAGCAAGACGTAATAAACCCCTTTACATTCACATTCATTAAATGCTCCTGTATCTGGATTCTTCAATTTGTTTGATCAAATCCCTTGATAACGGCGTCCACTATACGGCTCAATGAGTAAACCCATACAGGAAGGCTAGGCTACAGACAGTGTGTATATAGCCAACATACTCAGGCTGCAAGTGTGGTGGAAGCAGGGAGCATGAGGGCCCTCTGGCCTCAAACCCAGCGGATTGCATCATAGGCAAATCAATACCCTGGTGTCCCTATTGGCTCATTCTCTCTCTCTCTCTATGAAAACAAGAGACGGGCATTTAGTTATTCACATTTGCATTGTGATGCATTTTTCCCGTATTATTTTATATATATATTTTGTTATCTATGTTGTTATTTATTTATTTATTTTTTGGTTTCGGCCTGCGATTGCCACGGCGTGGGCTGCGATAATAGCCGAGGGGATTGTGGCTGCGAAATGCCACCGCGACGACCGACTGGACGAGAAAAATGAAATAAAATTACAATTCAAATAA
>CM051001.1:19098525-19101025 GCA_027704905.1 Muraenolepis orangiensis
GGGGAAAAGCCCTTTGTGCGGAAATAAAGCCTATTTTTATTTAAACTTTCCTATTTTGACCTGTTTTGCATGGAACTCTGCACCGCCCCAACACTAGCCCGCTGAGACAGCCTCTCATGGCGTTACAATATACATATAACTGCGTACCCCTGCTCACTACCTGTTGATACTTGTATACTTACCTGTATATAGAGTTTATATAAATACCTATATATGCACATATCTCATACCTACAATCTACAAGTCAAGTCATGTCAAGTTTATTGTCACTTCACAGTTTACACAAGTATAAAGCAGTGAGTGAAAATCTTATGTGCAATACCCGACGACAGACAGCAGTTATAAAAATAAGAATAATAAATAAAAAACATTTAAGTTATTTTATACCTGTTTTTTATACCTAGTAGACAGTTTTTACATCCTATTTAAACCACTTTACATTGTATATTATCTTTACTGTCAAATGTGTTACTGTAACAACTTATTTTCGCTGTACTGTACTGTACTGTGCAATGACAATACATTTGAATCTAATCAAATCTAATATCACAACTTTTCCTCCAGTTGATGCTATGTTTTTAAAAGGTCATGGTGCATGCAATGTAGGACAGCAGGAGAGGTGTTTGCATGGAAATACTTTAGAATATAACTCACTGGTTCATTATTTTTCTGAGAGGTGGAAGTATCTCCAGTTAGTTAGCTACCAGAGAGAAAAGGAAAAAGTGATATGAATATTTATTCCTGTTGCATGAAAAAGAAAAACATACGCCTTTTTTTACTGGCATGAACAGAAAACAGAACAAAAAAACTTCAACAAGATGCCGACAGTATGCATGGTCTGTTGTGAACAAAGTTAATGAGAGTGTGTATGAGAATGAGTGAGTGTACGAGAATGGCCTGGACATATGGGACAAGGTTAGATTCCCAGAATTCCCCTGAATTATTGCCCCAGTCCACCCCTGGATCCATCGGTCCAATCTCTCCACCTGTCCGTCCGTCCCTCCATCTGTCCGTCTGTCCGTCTGTCCGTCCGTCCGTCCGTCCGTCCGTCCGCCGTCCGCCCGCCCGTCCGCCCGTCCGCCGTCCGCCGCCCGCCCGCCCGTCCGCCCGTCCGTCCGTCCGCCCGTCCGTCCGTCCGTCCGTCTGTCCGTCTGTCTGTCTCTCCATATCTGATGATGGGCCTGTAGTATGTTGCATTGACAGATGCTCACCTCACTAGGCTCCCAGTAACACAGCACAACCCCTCCCCCTCTCTCTCTCTCTCTCTGAAATCCGCATTGTAAAGTCATAAACCAAATATGGTATATATATATATATACTTTATATATATTGTATATATATATACTTTATATATATTGTATATATATATATATATACTGTATATATTGTATATATATCTAGATAAACAGTATATATATATATATATATACAGTATATAGATTGTATACATATATATAAATATATATATATATATAATATGACTGCACACGGAAAGAGGACATTAACTTGGTACGGTAGAATCTTTTTTATTTGAGCCATATGGGTAAAATTAAATTGGCAGAGTGCTAGAGCAGCAAGCCTCTGACACCGGGAGCATATTTCTAGGGAGATGAAGGCAGCCATCTTAGATGATCTATCAGGCAAGCATTGAGTGGAGAGGAGATAGGGGCCATTAGGATACTATTCAACTACAATTCAGTTACCGCGCAAAAGGTATTTTCTCTGGCTGCTTATTGGAATGGTCTTTCTATTCCTGTAAATTAAATAGGTAACATATGTGTGTGTGTGTGTGTGTGTGTGTGTGTGTGGTGTGTGTGTGGGTGTCCGTGTGTGGGTCCGTGTGTGTGTGTGCATTTGTGGGTGTGTGCTTGTGTGTGTGCTTGTCCGGTGTACGTGTGTGTGCGTGTGTCTGTGTGTGTTAGCGTGTGGGCATGTGTGTGTGTGTGTGTGTGTCTTTATGAGATACACACACTCTACCAATGCATTGTATAGTCACAATGCATTCCCTTCGGGTAAGTTGCCATTTGTGGTGCTTATGTCTGTGTGTGTGTGTGTGTGTGTGTGTGTGTGTCTGCGTACGTGCATGTGTATATATGACAACCCCCCCCCCCCCTGTGAAGCTCACCCCTATGCGCTAGGTCCTCCCGGGTGCAGGCCGGGCGAGCGCTCTGGAGACATCAGTATTCAAACACCATTTCCCATAAAGCTGTTGTTCTCGACACTAAGCACCGGGGGGGCTTTGACACACGATGGCATCGCCTGCCCTCCCGCTCGTCCACCTGTTGTGGCCCAACTCCATTCTGCAGGATTGGTCTCCGCCGCCGCCGCCGCCGCCGCCGCCGCCGCCGCCGGCTAACTCTAACTTAAAAATAAATCACTTTACTTTCGCTATATATTCACCCCGGCGACGGCCATCCAATATTCAGAAGTTCTACAAAGGTGGCGGGTTTAGCGTGAGCCATGGGGGATTAGAGGGTGAAGCGGTGGCGTCTGATGGCTT
>CM051001.1:19111245-19127913 GCA_027704905.1 Muraenolepis orangiensis
TTACATTTACATTTACATTTAGGGCATTTGGCAGACGCTTTTATCCAAAGCGACTTACAAGGTGTACATTAGTTGAAGCAGACAATAGCATAACACTGGGGTACGCAAACATATAAATACAGCAGTTCACAAGTATTCATATTGACAAGATGAATAACACAATTTCGTACTGCTAGGTCACCTGCTTAAGTAGCTGTGATAAGAGCGTGTTAACAACATTAAGGACATACACTTGCTAACATATACAACATGCTAAGAGCTATAAATGTCAGGACTTAAGCAAGTTTAGGGGTTTCACAAAGGAGAGTCCAGGTGGACTCTGAACAGGTGGGTCTTGAGTCTCTTGCGGAAGCTGGCGAGGGACTCTGCCGTCCTGACATGAGACGGGAGTTCATTCCACCACTGTGGGGCCAGAGCCGTGAAGAGCTGGGTTTTGGACGAGCGATGTTTGGTTGACCTTAGTGAAGGTCGAACAAGTCGCCTGGCAGAAGTTGAGCGGAGCGCTCTGGCTGGGATGTAGGGTTTGACCAACGCCTGGAGGTAGGCCGGGGCAGTTCCATTGACTGCCCTAAAGGTCAGCACCAGAATCTTGAATTTGATGCGAGCATTTACCGGAAGCCAGTGGAGTTCGCGGAAGAGAGGGGTCACGTGGGAGAATTTCGGTAGGTTGAATACCAGGCGTGCTGCTGCGTTCTGGATGCGTTGGAGGGGCTTGGTTGCAGAGGCGGGGAGTCCCGCCAGGAGAGAGTTGCAGTAGTCGAGGCGGGTGATGACGAGCGCTTGGACCAGGATCTGCGCCGCTTCACGTGTGAGGAAGGGCCGGATCCTGCGGATGTTGTAGAGGGCAATTCTGCAAGATCGGGCCACCGCGGTGACGTTGGCATTGCAGGACAGCTGGTCATCTACCACCACACCAAGGTCTCTTGTTGTGGTTGAGGGGGAGACTTGGGTGTTCTCGATGGTGACCAGTAGGTCCATCTGAGGGCAGTCTTTCCCCGGTATGAAGAGGAGCTCAGTCTTGTCAAGGTTGAGCTTCAGGTGGTTGGCGGCTGTCCATCTGCTGATGTCGGCCAGGCATTTCGAGATGCGTGTTGCTATTTGGGTTTCTGAGGGGGGAAAGGAGAGAAACAGTTGAGTGTCATCCGCATAGCAGTGATAGGAGAAGCCATGAGATGCGATCACAGAGCCTAGCGATTTAGTGTAAAGAGAAAACAGAAGGGGTCCCAATACTGAGCCTTGAGGAACTCCGGTGTCCAGGGTGCAGGGTTTGGACAGGGAACCGTTCCATGTGACCTGATAAGTCCGATCTGCAAGGTAGGAGGTGAACCAGGATAACGCAGTTCCAGCGATTCCAAGCTCGGCGAGAGTGGAGAGGAGGATCTGGTGGTTCACTGTGTCGAACGCCGCAGACAGGTCGAGAAGGATCAGTACCGATGAGAGGGACGAGCTTCTGGCATCACGAAGAGACTCTGTCACTGCGAGCAGTGCCGTCTCCGTGGAGTGCGCAGCCTTGAAGCCTGACTGGTGAGGGTCGAGGAGGTTGTTCTGGGAGAGATAGGAAGAAAGTTGTGAGGAGACAGCCCGTTCAAGGGTTTTGGACAGGAATGATAGGAGAGATACCGGTCTGTAGTTTTGGACATCAGTGATGTCTAGGGATGGTTTCTTGAGGAGCGGCTTGATTCTGGCAGTCTTGAAGGCTGCCGGAAACAGGCCTGCCTCAAGGGAGATGTTGATTTGGGATGTAAGGAAGGGAAGGATATCGCCCGAGATGTCCTGGAGAAGAGAGGAGGGATTGGGTCGAGGGGGCAGGTGGTAGGGTGGTTAGATGTCACCAGTTTGTTAACTTCATCGGGGGAGAGGGGGTTGAAACAGGTAAGGTTAGTGGGGGTGGGAGAGGAGGGAGGGAGGAAAGCGGTGGGGGTGAAGGAGGAGGTAATGTCGTTCACCTTCTTCGTAAAGAAGGTGACAAAGTCATCAGCTGAGAGGGAGGAGGGAGGGGGAGGGGAGGGGGGGTTGAGGAGGGAAGAGAACATGGAGAAAAGTTTCCTTGGGTTAGAGGCAGAAGAGTTTATTTTTGTACGGTAGAAGGCAGATTTAGCAGCCGATACCGTGGAGGTGAAGCCAGCGAGGAGACGGAGGTAGTGAGCGAGGTCATCAGAGGAGTCCGATTTCCTCCATTTTCTCTCGGCCGCCCGTAGCTCTGCTCTACAAGCCCGCAGAGGTTCGGACAGCCAAGGAGGTGGAGGAGAGGCTCGTGCTGGTCTGGAGGTGAGAGGACAGAGAGAGTCGAAGGAGGAGGAGAGAGAGGAAGTCAGAGTGGAGGAGGCTTCCTCCACCGACAAGAGAGAGAATTGTTGGGGGGATGGTAGTGAGGATAGGACAGATGCGGAGAAAGAAGAGGGAGAGAGAGTTTTCAGGTTACTACGGAAGGTAACAATGTGGGGAGTAGTGGGTAGGGAGGTGGGGGATTTGAGAGGGAGAGAGAAAGCAACAAAATGGTGATCAGAGACAGGGAGGGGTGTGACCGAGATCACCGAGGTGGTACAGGATCTTGTGAAGACAAGATCCAGTTGGTTCCCAGCTCTGTGGGTAGGGGGAGAAGGAGTGAGTGTTAGACCGAATATGGCAAAAAAGTTAATGAATTCAGGAGATTGTAACTTATCCGACTGGATGTTGAAGTCACCCAGAACCACGAGTGGGGTGCCGTCCTCAGGAAAGCAGCTGAGGAGGGCGTCCATCTCGTCAAAGAAGTCACCAAGAGGGCCCGGTGGTCGGTAGATTACGGCAATGTTGAGCCTAGTTGGGATTGTAACAGAGACAGCATGAAATTCGAGTGCCGATCTGGTCAGATGACCCAGAGGGAGTACCTGATATGACCAGTTTGGAGAGACTAGGAGTCCCGTTCCTCCACCACGCCCAGAGGGTCGGGGGGTGTGGGTGAAGGAGTAGGTCGCGGAGAGAGCAGCTGCGGTAGCCGTGTTCTCAGGGGTGATCCAGGTCTCGGTGAGAGCCAGGAAGTGGAGAGACTGGAGTGCGGCGTAGGCCAGAATGGTTTCTGTCTTCTTGACCGACGATTGGCAATTCCAGAGTCCCCCTTTCACCACAAGATCTGTGAAGGTAGAAATAGTAGGATAGAGGAGATTGGAAGAGTTGCGGCGTCGAGAGGGAGAGGCTCGATGCCATCTATTGCGGGAGGATGTCCAGACTACAATGGAATGACGACACATAGCAAGGGTAGGGGGACTAGATTTGGCTAAGTAGGAATAACTCCCTAGACAGACTCCGGCCTTTTGGATAAATTTGTACAAATTCGACATTGCCCGGCATTTTATTCAGTTCACACGCAATGTGTAACCTCTCGGGATAATCAGAGTGCAAAACTTTCCATTTTAAAGTTTAGAGTTCGGAGTTCGGCGTTTCTCAGTTAATGGCCCTGTCACACCTTGACGATTTAGCTAACGTATCAAAATTTCTCTAAAACGCTGGCATACGCTGAACTATCAATGTTTTTTTCAATGTTGGGGCGTATACATAGCGTATTCATAACGAATTAGTAACTTATATAGAACATTTCGATAAATGATAGATAACTCGATAACAACGAATGCTGAGCGTGTTGCCGGCGTTCCCAACTTATGCCCAACGATAGTCTATAACTTATGCATAGCGCGCGGCAGCGTATCGCCGACGATCACGTGTCGTAGCCTATAAAAAGGCTGCCGCTCGACGAACATCGCTGGGGGCATAGGCAGGAAGTTGGTGAAGGATGCATGGTCCTCGTATCGTCCTCGGAGTTCCACCATAAGCTGGTCGTACATGCAACACTGCCGTCGCCTCCCGATGCATGGTCTCACCCGGTTCCTTCTCCTCCGTTCAGCTCTTCTTCTCCTGGCTCTATTGCCACGCAACTGGTACAGCGTCAAATCGATGAGGTCATGCTGATGTTGGAGGACAGCTAGTAGGTATTCTAGGCCGGATCCTCTGTCTCTCTCGGATGATGACATGGATGATCTGCTCACCGTGGAGTCTTGAGGAGTACTGACGGGTTCCTCCTGTGAACCACATTTGTATATACCAATTCCCCTAAACGCTGCCAATAGGCCATTAGACGGTAGCTGTAAGTCAGAAACACCCGTCTGTCCCCCTCTCTCTCTCTCTCTCTCACTCTCGCTCTCTCGTCTCTCTCTCTCTCTCTCTCTCTCTCTCTCTCTCTCTCTCTCTCTCTCTCTCTCTCTCTCTCTCTCTCTCTCTCTCTCTCTCTCTCTCGTCTCTCTCGTCTCTCTCTCTCTCTCTCCCTCTCGTCGTTTTCTCTCTCTCTCTCTCTCTCTCTCTCTCTCTCTCTCTCTCTCTCTCTCTCTCTCTCTCTCTCTCTCTCACTCTCACTCTCACTCTCACTCTCTCTCGCTCTCGCTCTCGCTCTCGCTCTCTCGTCTCTCTCTCTCTCTCTCCCTCTCGTCGTTGTCTCTCTCTCTCTCTCTCGCTCTCTCGTCTCTCGTCTCTCTCTCTCTCTCTCTCTCTCTCTCTCTCTCTCTCTCTCTCTCTCTCTCTCTCTCTCTCTCTCTCTCTCTCTCTCTCTCTCTCTCTCTCTCTCTCTCTCTCTCGCGCGCGCACTCGTCGTCTCTCTCTCTCTCTCGCTCTCTCTCTCTCTCTCTCTCTCTCTCTCTCTCTCTCTCTCTCTCTCTCTCTCTCTCTCTCTCTCTCTCTCTCTCTCTCTCTCTCTCTCTCTCTCTCTCTCTCTCTCTCTCTCTCTCTCGCTCTCTCTCTCTCTCTCTCGCTCTCTCTCACACGTTCAGTAAGTTCTGTGGTCGCCCGGAACACGTAAAATATGTCAATATGGGTTGGAGATAAGTTCGATATAAGTTACACATAGGTTCAAAGCGCGTTACTCATAGGTTAAAATAAGTTTTGGGTACGCCAGACATTATCTCGACGTATTTCGACGTACAGCGAAAATAATTGAGCATCTAACCAGAGTGCAAATGTTGCAGTAAAGTGCATGGTGATATAATATAATTTACAGTTTAAATTGACAGGTTAAAAGACAGTCTAGGTATTAAATGTGATATGAGCATAATAAGGTATATGTATATACAGGTAAGTGATAATCTAACAGGTAGTGATCAGGGGTATGCTATTATTGAAAGCAGGATACAAATATATAAATGTAAATGTATATACAAGTGAGCATATATAAATGTATGGCATATATAAATGTATATGTATATACAGGAGTAGGAGCAGTTCTATCAACATATTTAAATATATATGGCAGGTACAGTAACCAGGTATCTTAGTAATAAATATGTAAACTATAGAGAGGTAGGTAGTTGTGATACCGTTTGTTTTTACAGTTTGTTTTTTGTTTTTTGTTTTTTTTACAGTTAGACAGAGACATTGGTGTTGATTGTTATAGGTGTTGAGCAGAGGTGTGGGGCAGGGGCGTGAGCGGGGGGGGGGCAGCAGAGGGGGTATCAGCAGGGGGGGGTGCAGGGGGGGGGTGCAGCAGAGGGGGGGGCAGCTGGGGGGGGACAGCAGAGGCGTGGCAGCGGGGGGCTGTCTTCGTGGTGCAGAGTTCAGAGAGATGACAGCTGAGGGGAAGAAGCTGTTCCTAAGCCTGCTTGACTTGGAACAGAGGTTTCTATAGTGCCTCTCGGGGGGGAGGAGGGCAAACAGTCCATGGTTGGGGTGAGAGGGGTCAACCACTATTTTTTTGTGCCTTCCTCAGACACCGTTTGTGGTGGGTACAGTGCAGTTGTCGTACCACACTGTGATGCAGTTGGTGAGGATGCTTTCAATAGCACACCGGTAAAGGTTCACCAGAATCTGAGGTGACAGGTGGGCTTTCCTCAGTCTCCTCAGAAAGAAGAGACGCTGGTGAGCCTTCTTTACCAGTGAGGCAATATTGAGGGACCAGGAGAGGTCCTCGAAGATGTGGACCCCCAGGAATTTGAAGCTGGAGACACGCTCAACCTCCGCTCCGTTGATGAGGATGGGGGCGTGTGCGCCAGCTCTGGTCTTCCTGAAGTCGGCGATGAGCTCCTTGGTCTTCTTGGTGTGGGTCAGGTTGTTGTCAGCGCACCACGCCACCAGGTGCTGGACCTCCTCCCTGTAGGCTGCCTCATCGTTGTTTTTGATGAGGCCCACCACCGTTGTGTCGTCAGCAAACTTGATGATGGTGTTTGTACCATGTACAGGAGTGCAGTCGTAGATGAAGAGGGAGTAGAGGAGAGGGCTCAGCACACAGCCTTGTGGAACGCCGGTGTTTAGGGTGAGGGTGGAGGAGGTGAGATTGTCTAACCTGACTGACTGGGGTCTGTTGGTTAGGAAGTCTAGTAACCAATTACAAACTGAGGGGTTGATGTCAAGGTTCTTGGTTTTCATGAGGTCACCATGTTTGAAGATGAGTTTGGAGGGGATGATGGTGTTAAATGCTGAGCTGAAGTTTATGAACAGCATTCTCACGTGGGTGTTGCTCTCATCCAGGTGGGAGAGAGCGGAGTAAAGAGTTGAGGAAATGACGGTAGGCAAATTGGTATTTATCTAGTGAGGGTGACAGGCCAGATTTGAGGTGAGCCAGGACCAGCCTCTCGAAGCACTTCATGATGATGGGGGTGAGTGCAACTGGCACTGGCACAATGGAGGTGGTTTTAAAGCACACGGGGACAACTGCCTGAGTTAGTGAAAAGTTGAAAATGTCAGTAAGGTTCCTGAGCACGCGACCGGGGATGCCATTAGGACCAACTGCCTTATGCGCATTTGTTCTGCTCAGTGCCGCACGCACGTCTGTGGGGGATAGAGTGAGGGGTTGGTGGTCACCGGGGAGAGTGACCCTGGTGGGCAGTTCGGGGTTGTTCCGGTCGTAGCGGGCAAAATAATTATTGAGTTCGTAAGGGAGGGATAAGTTGGTGGTTGGGGGGGAGTTGTTGGAGGGTTTATAATCCGTGATGGCCTGGATGCCCTGCCACATGCGTCGGGGATTGGAATCATTGAAGTGGTCTTCAACCCTTCGCTTGTGTTTGAGCTTGGCCTGCTTGATGCCCTTTTTCAGATTAGCCCTGGCTAAACAGTAGGCCAGTGCATCGCCCGACCTAAAAGCAGCGTCACGTGCCTTTAGGAGTAGGCGGACCTCTCTGTTCATCCAAGGCTTCTGGTTGGGGAATTGTTGTAATGTATATGATATCTGTTTTGTGTTACACCACTAGGGGAGCTCTAGTATAAAAGACCACCAGTATTGCACTTCTGGGCTTCCGTATTGACAAGTGAACTCTGTACATGCTACCAGCTTTTCGATATAAACAACCAAGTCTATACTGCACTCTTTTGTGGTCCGTATCATTTCTCAAGTTACTACATATTTTGGCGACGAGGTAAACTGGAAGAGTTTTTCTTTACATTTCGTTTTTGTAAAAAAAACAGTGTGCAAACCAGCAAGAGGGCTAAGCGGCTATCTTCATGAGTGAAAACGGTGAAGAGGAGCGTGTAGACGAGAGGACGGAGTGCCGGTGGCGGAAGGAGAGCCACGAGTTCAGATGGCCACGTTTGGAACGATCGGAGAATTTGTGGAGGGGGACGAGGACTGGACGGAGTACGAGGAAAGGTTGGGACACTTTTTCACGGCAAATGGAGTTACAGAAGAAGCTAAACAGCGTTCGATTCTCCTGAGTGTGTGCGGGGCAAGGACCTACAAACTGATACGGAACTTATCCACGCCAAGGAAACCGGGGGAAATTCCATATGCTGACCTGGTCCAGCTCGTCGGGAACCACCACAACCCAAGGCCTTCGGTAATTGTACAGCGTTTCAAATTCCACAGCCATTTTAGGAAGTCAGGTCAGTCTGTAGCGAACTTTGTTGCAGAATTAAGGCAGTTTTCAGAACACTGTGAGTTTGGGGCAGTCTTAGATGACATGCTCCGCGACAGATTAGTGTGCGGCATTAATAATGACGCCATTCAGCGCCGTTTGCTGGGGGAAACTCCACCATTGACATTCAAAAAGGCTCTTGAAACTTCTCAAGGAATGGAGATGGCGGCAAATCATGCAAAGGACATTCAAAAGGGTCAGCTAGGATCTCAATCTGTGGCTGTGCACCATGTACATAGAGAGGCTGTAAAATCAGCAAGGAGTGTTGAATGTTTTAGGTGTGGAGGGGCACACTACGCAAATAATTGCACATTTCTAGAAGCTGTTTGCCATACCTGTAATAACAAGGGGCACCTAGCGAAAAAGTGCAGGAGTGCTAAAAATAAGCCTAAAAATGAGAAATGGAGAGGCCAGAAAAATCCAGCACCCACACATTACCTTGATGAAGATGAAGGAGATGCAGCCTGTGCGTTCAACATGTTTGCTGTGGATACCAACGAAGAACCACCTATGCCCTACTATGCCACCCTGACTGTGGAAGGGAAGGACATAAAGTTTGAAATTGATTCGGGGGCTACAGCATCGGTCATCAGTGAGGAGACCTACAGGAAGACCTGGGGACACAAGCCACCTCCTGTTAAGCCATCAACCCTCAGACTTAGGACATATACAGGTCAGGCTATACCTCATCTGGGGGTGTTAAATGCAAACATTTCAGCTGCAGGTCAGAGGGCTCAAGGCAGATTTGTAATAGCCAAGGGTGGGGGCCCTAGTTTATTGGGTCGTGACTGGCTTCGTAAAATTAAGCTGAATTGGCATGAGATCAAGTATGCTAACACTACAGAAGACATTCTGCAGCGCTACAGTGATGTGTTCAGGGAAGAACTAGGCACACTTAAGGGCATGACTGTGAAGCTCCATGTTGACCCTGAGGCAGTGCCACGTTTTTTCAAGCCCAGAGTGGTGCCCTATGCCATGAAGAGCAAAGTGGAGGAAGAGCTGGAGCGGTTGCAGGAGCTGGGCATCGTGGAACCTGTTCAGTTTTCAAGGTGGGCAGCACCCATCGTGCCTGTTCTGAAGCCAGATGGAACCGTACGGATTTGTGGAGACTACAAGTTGACCGTGAACCAGGTCTCAAAGCTAGAAGAGTATCCGTTGCCACGGGTGGATGACCTGTTTGCGACGCTGGCGGGAGGTAAGCTGTTCACGAAGCTTGATATGAGCCACGCTTACCAGCAGTTACTTTTAGAGGAGGATTCGAAACAATATGTCACGGTAAATACACACAAAGGATTATTCAAGTACAACCGACTAGTGTTCGGAGTGGCGTCCAGCCCTGCCATTTTCCAAAGGACAATGGACACACTTTTGCAAGGCATTCCACAGGTAGCTGTGTACTTGGATGATATTCTAATCACAGGGCCGACTGAGGCTAGGCACCTTGAAAACCTAGAGCAGGTGCTAAAGAGACTCTCAGAGGCAGGGCTACGCCTGAAACGTGAGAAGTGTGTGTTCATGGCAGAAAAAGTGACTTATCTGGGGCATATGATCACTGCAGAGGGGCTCCATCCATTAGAGGACAAAGTGCGGGCTATTAAGGAAGCTCCAAGCCCTAAGAACGTCACAGAACTCCGCTCATTCCTGGGTATGGTTAATTACTACGGGAAATTCCTGCAGGATCTCTCAAAAGTGTTATCTCCATTGTACAAGCTGCTGCACAATGAGACAAAGTGGCAGTGGTGCGCGGAGCAGGAGAAAGCATTTAAAGAAGTGAAAGAACTCCTACATTCAGCAAAGCTGCTGGTGCACTATGATCCAGAAAAAGAGATGGTGCTCTCATGTGATGCCTCCCCCTATGGTGTGGGGGCAGTCCTCTCCCATGTCATGGAAGATGGATCCGAGAGACCAGTGGGATTTGCCTCCAGGACGCTGACGGCTGCAGAGAAAGGTTACTCACAGTTAGACAAAGAGGGGCTAGCTGTGGTTTTTGCAGTAAAGCGTTTTCATCAGTATATATATGGCCGTGTGTTCAAGATCTACACCGACCATAAACCACTGATGAGCCTTTTCAGTGAGACGCGCTGTATTCCTCCGCTAGCGTCAGCAAGAATCCAACGGTGGGCACTCATCTTGTCAGCCTACCAGTACACCATTCAGTACAGAGCAGGGAGGGACAACGCAAATGCTGATGCTTTGAGTCGCCTGCCATTGCTGGAGATGCCTGCCTCTACCTTTGTGCCGCCAGAGACGGTGTTTTCTTTGGAACAGTTGTCACAGACACCTGTAAAGGCAGCCCAAGTCAAGCAGTGGACAGAGAGAGACCCAGTGCTGTCCAAAGTTAAGATGTACCTGCTACAGGGCTGGCCCAGTGTGGTTGTCAGTGAGGAACTGAAACCGTACACCAAACGCAAGACAGAACTCAGCCTACAGGATGGCTGCATTTTCTGGGGTGCAAGGGTAGTCGTCCCTCCCCCAGGTCGCTCACAGATTGTGGAAGAGATACATGAGACCCATCCAGGTGTGTCGCGAATGAAGAGCCTGGCAAGGTCCTATGTCTGGTGGCCCAAGATGGATTTAGATCTGGAGAACAAGGTGAGAGCATGCACACAATGCCAGTCCAATCAGCACATGTCACCACCAGCCCCATTGCATCCATGGGAGTGGCCAGACCACCCCTGGTCTAGACTACATCTGGACTTTGCTGGTCCGTTCATGGGGGAGATGTTTCTCATAATGGTGGATGCCCACTCGAAGTGGATAGAATCACACATCATGAGCAACATAACAGCACCCACAACCATAGACCAGCTCAGACAAGTTTTTGCAATCCATGGGTTGCCTGACAGTGTAGTTACGGATAATGGTCCAACTTTCACCAGTGAGCTGTTTGGTGAGTTTATGAAACAGAATGGAATTAGGCATGTTCGTACTGCTCCTTTCCACCCAGCCTCGAATGGATTGGCAGAGCGAGCTGTCCAGACGGTGAAGGAGGGTCTGAAGCGAATGAAAGGTGACTCTCTAAAAACCAGGCTTTCCCGTTTCCTTTTTAAATACCGCCTGACTCCACAGACCACCACTGGACGTTCTCCAGCAGAGATGTTGATGGGGCGTAGGCCTAAGTCAAAGCTGGACCTGCTGCGTCCAGACATCAAGGCCATGGTGGTGAGAAAGCAGGAAAAGCAGAAGGAGGGACATGATCAACATGCACGAGAGAGATCGCTGAAACCGGGTAATATAATCTATATGAGAAATTTCAGCAATAACTATAATCAGAAATGGCTACCGGGTGTTATCCTGACGCAGAGGGGTCCTCTCTCGTATGTTGTTGAACTAACTGATGGACGAGTGTTTCGCAGACATCAAGACCACATCCGCTTGCGTCATGACACAGGCCCAGAGATCGTCAGTACCTCAGAGTTTCCCCTGGTGAGCCAGACTACTGTGGGAGTATCACCAGAGGAAAGGTCACCCGGGGAAGAGTCTGCACCCCTGGTAGAGGAGGAACAGTTGACTATGGACCCACAGACACCTCCTGTGGACCTGGCACCTGAACCACCCAAAACACCTACACCAGCAGTTCCATCTACAGCACCGGAGATCGTACGCAGGTCACAGCGTGTTCGAAGACCGCCTGACAGACTGATTCTTAGTTAGTCACTTTAAGTGCTAATTGAAGTAAATTGAATGTGTAGGTGCACATGTGTATAAAAGAAATGACAAGTTTATTTGTATTCATGGAATGTTGAAATTTAGTGGGGGAGCAGTGTTGTAATGTATATGATATCTGTTTTGTGTTACACCACTAGGGGAGCTCTAGTATAAAAGACCACCAGTATTGCACTTCTGCTGCTTCCGTATTGACAAGTGAACTCTGTACATGCTACCAGCTTTTCGATATAAACAACCAAGTCTATACTGCACTCTTTTGTGGTCCGTATCATTTCTCAAGTTACTACAGGAATGTTGTGATCTGTTTGAGGGTGGTGACAGTGTCAATGCTGGAGTTGATGTAATCCAAAACAGAGGAGGCGTAGGAGTCAATGTCGGTGTGGGAGTCTAGGGTAGACTGGGAGGCAAACAGGCTCCAATCCGTGTGCAGAAATTGGTTCTGCAACTTAGAGTCTGCTCCCTCAGGCCACACTTTGACTGTCCTAACGGTGGGCTTCACACGCTTGATGAGTGGTGTGTACTTAGGCAGCATGAACAAAGAGACATGATCACTCTGCCCAAGGTGGGGGAGGGGGACGGTTTTGTAAGCATCAGCCTTGTTGGTGTAAACATGGTCTAATGTTCTGTCTCCTCTTGTAGAACAGGAGACAAGCTGGTAATATTTGGGGAGCACAGTCTTTAAGTTGGCATGATTGAAATCACCTAATAAAGGCTGCCTCTGGGTGGGAGTTCTGTTGCTTGTTAATAGCAGAGTACAGTTCCTTCATAGCTAGCTTAGCATTAGCATCTGGAGGTATGTAAGCCGCAGTTATGATGGTGGCTGTAATTTCCCTGGGTTGGTAAAAGGGTCTACATTTAACCATTAGGTATTCTACGTTAGCAGAGCAGTGGCTCTCGGTGGTGGTAGTGTCTGTGCACCAAGTCTTGTTAGTATAGATACACAAACCTCCACCCCTGGTTTTACCAGAGCCCTCAGCTGATCTGTCTGCTCTGTGTAGAGTGAGCCCCGTTAGTTCAATAGCACTGTCGGCGATTCCGCTGTTAAGCCATGTTTCTGAGAAAATCATCACGTTGCAATCCTTAATCCGTTTATGGTTGATAATCCGCAGCCGCAGTTCATCAATTTTGTTCGTCAGAGGTCGTACGTTGGCGAGGAAAACGCTGGGTAGCGACGGGCGATGTGGGTTAGCTCTTAGCCTAGCACGTAGCCCTCCGCGGCTTCCTCTCCTGTGTTTATGTTTTCTCTGCGGGCGATGGGTCCGGTCAGTCGGCCGTGCTGGGGTTGAGGGGTGAGATTCACCGGAGTTTCAGCATGGAGTTGAAGATCGCCGATTAAGTTGCCAGAATGATGTGTGACTTATGAGTAACTTACAAGTAACGTGTGTCAAAAAAAACACCTTGCCGCACTACGACGTATACCAGCGTGTGCTTCAGTGTGGTCTTAACTTATACAAAACTTAACCATAACTTATTCGACGTATGCGTTTTAGAGAAATTTTGATACGTCGGCATACGCTGGCTAAGTCGTCAAGGTGTGACAGGGCCATAAGAGATTGGACCTGCCCAAGAAAATAAATGGTGCAAAAAAAACAACCGACTGACTCAGATGGTCAACTACAGTGAGAGTTTTCTCCTTGTGTGCGATTGAGAGTTGATATAAGGAAAAGAGAATTATTGAACAAAAATAAAACAGGAGCAATAGAGAGTTTGCCTTGAAATGTAAAAAATGTTGTTCAAGGCTCACTTAAAGGGCCCCTATTTAACCACCAGGTGTGAGTGTGATTAGACATTACAAGCTGTTTCAAAAAAATGTCATGTGACTAAAATTGCCATTGACATAGTGACATTACACAGTGGGAGTGCCTACCCAGATGTGTGATGGCTTGATAAGCCAACCAGTTGGTACGGTCCACTGGGTAGGCTGTTAGACTGATCTAGTCTTCATACATCTGGGTGGACACTCCCACTGTGTGGTGTCACCACACATGGCATAATAGGGGCCCTTTAAACTCTGTGGAGTGTGTGTGTGGTTGGTGGCTGGTTTAGGCAGCCTCACCTGGCCTGAGTCAGGCTGATTAGAGTCTGGGGCTGCTGGGTGAGGCTGCACACCTGTGGTGCATTGGCCCAATCAAGGCCCACGGGTTAAACCAGCCATCGCCACACACACACACCAGAGAGGAGCGCTAACATGTCAACACTTACCACCTGCTCTGCCTGCAAACCGCTGTCCTACTCCTCAATTAACCAGTGTAATGAACTATCACCTGTACCTCTGTCATCGGAGGAACCCAGAGAGAAGACACTTCGGCAGCATGTGTGTCTGTTTTGTCATCCTGTTCCTCTCATCTAATGCTGTCCCTGTCTGTCTTGAAGTACGTCAATAGCAGGTCCTATTATTTTCAATTTCAAAGCTGGCCTATTACCAAGAGAATGCCATTGATTTGACGATGAAAGGGATTGAAGGCACCCACCTTGGGACCAAAGATACAGAATGAATATAAAAATTGATATTTTGTATTTATTTATTCATTTGTTCATTTGAGGTCTCTTTTATATTGCATCCATAAGAAGGCTGCGGCATTTGGATAAAAGTCAAATAGTTTGTCATGGTTTTAATGAATTCATCGCACGCTCAACGACACCTTCAGACCTGTCGCATCACATCCTTATCTGTTTCATCCGTACCTTTTGTGTCCTTATCTGTTTCCGTACTCCCCCTGCATCCTTACCTTGTTTCCTTACCTCCTACACTATTACCTTGTTTCCTTATCTTATATATCCTGACCCGTTTCCTTTCCCTGGTGTGTTGTGTGTATTTGTTTCTTAATTCCCGAATTAGTTTCCTTACATGTTGCACCCTTAGCTTGTTTCCTAACATATTGAATCCTTACCTTGTCTCCTTATCTGTTTGTGGTGTGAAGGGGGCGTGGCTTGGTATGCGAGCCGCAAACAATTCCCGGGGTTACCTTGTTTCCTTACCCTGCTACATCCTTACCTGTTGCATCCTAACCTTGTGCCCTGTATCTCCCTCTGTCCTTCCAGAGAGCACAGAGCCAGGAGGTCTGAGCTCCATGGAGGTTTGAGCTCCGTGGGGGGGGGTTTGGGGGGGGGTTCTGGATATTGTTCTCTCCCCTCATGCTCCCCCTCAGCCACTTGGGGATGTTTGCTCGATGTTTGCACGCCGGGGGGGGGTCAGAAATTCAAGCTCATTAATGTGCCTTGCCCTTTCTACTGGCGGACAAAGCTGGCCGATGTAAGTGGGGGAGGGGAGGTGGGGTGGGGGGGGGGATATGCATGAGGAAGGATGAGAGATATGTCAAAGTCAGCGCAGGCAACTGTCATTAGACGTGATTCAGAGGTCCGTGAGCCAGCTCTCACTTTGTTCTTAAATTATTCATGCAATCTGTCAATGCTGCCATCGAGGCTTCCCCCCCCCTCTGCATGGACTCAATAATGACAGAAATCCCACGGCTTCCTTCTGCAAAAATCCCTCACTACTCCCTATCACACAAGCCCCCAGTGTAGCGTGTGTGTGTGTGGGTGTGGGTGTGTGTGTGGGTGTGTGTGTGTGTGTGTGTGTGTGGGGGTGTGTGTGTGTGGGTGTGGGTGTGTGTGTGTGTGTGGGTGCGTGCGGGGGTGCATGATTTATGCTAACATGGATTTTATCTTGTGCAAAAGTGCACAGAATCGGCATGCATACACGTTGTGTGAAGCATACATCGAGAACCGCCTGAGATTGGTTCCGTGCGAATGGTCCTCTGAGCATTGTGAACATCTTTTGCATCATTGCAAATGTTGTCTCATACAATGACAGTGGTGAACAACATATCCCATCAATTGTACCTAAACATCAGCCTCCACCAGCACCTCCATCGTCATCAACGCCACCTCCACCAGCGCCACCAATATCACCTCCACTAGCACCACCCATCATCATCACCACCTCCACTACCACCATCACCCGCCATCACCACCGTCATGATCACCACAACCCACAATTGTCTCCACCTCCACCTCCACCCCCACCATCACCATCACTACCTCCACCCCCAACTACCTCCACCCCCAACTACCACAACCATCACTACCTCGACCCAACAACCCACCCCACCCCGCCAATTGCTGCTGAGAATTATTTCAGATAGCTTGTTTCCTCGTCTGCCCATTTTTGTGTGCAAACTACAAACGGTAAACCTTCCCTGGATGCGTGCAGGCATGTATTATTCAGGATTTACCATACGCAGCCCTTTCACGCTTTCCATAGCCGCACGATCAAAAGCCAATATCGTATATGAAAGATGAGATGAGATAAAATAACCCTATGATGAGTGGTTTCTACTCCAGTGAGTGCTGCTCCAAAGGCATGCGGAGTGTGTTACTGATGTCTCTTCTTCTAGCTGACATCTTCCATTACCCTTAGCAGCTCTTGGTTTGGATCCAGATAGCGCTTGGAAATTACGCATATGCAAACAACAAATCTCAATGTAAATACGGATCCTGGATCGTGCTACGGTGCATTTCGTCTCCCGTAAGGCCACGGGAGAGGGCCTAAGCAAGACGTCCTAACCCCATGCCTCAGTCGC
Source organism: Muraenolepis orangiensis (assembly GCA_027704905.1). Classification (NCBI taxonomy): domain Eukaryota; kingdom Metazoa; phylum Chordata; class Actinopteri; order Gadiformes; family Muraenolepididae; genus Muraenolepis; species Muraenolepis orangiensis. The sequence continues at coordinate 19,127,360 of CM051001.1, forward strand.
CTTCTGAGGGAAGTGCTTTTTCTTACAAAAACTGGTGCTACATGACCAGAGAACAACAGTTGGAACAACAGCTCATAGAGAACTGGTGCTACATGAGCAGAGAACAACAGTTGGAACAACAGCTCCTAGAGAACTGGTGCTACAGGACCAGAGAACAACAGTTGGAACAACAGCCCTAGAGAACTGGTGCTACAGGACCAGAGAACAACAGTTGGAACAACAGCTCCTAGAGAACTGGTGCTACAGGACCAGAGAACAACAGTTGGAACAACAGCCCTAGAGACCCGGTGCTACAGGACCAGAGAACAACAGTTGGAACAACAGCCCTAGAGGTGCTACAGGACCAGAGAACAACAGTTGGAACAACAGCCCTAGAGGTGCTACATGACCAGAGAACAATACAAAAAAGTATTCCTTTAAATCCAAATCCATTCCGTATGAGTCTTGTTTGGATGGATTAGATGTAATGTCACCTGCAGAAGCAGGCAAACAAATGCCACACAAACGCAATACTATGAACACACACCCACACCACGAATATGACACATACAGAA
>CM051001.1:19128913-19131413 GCA_027704905.1 Muraenolepis orangiensis
GAGGGAAGCGGAGGCGGTATATATATGTAGCATGAAATATAGATGTCCATGATAGCTCTCCCCTGAAATGTAAGATCTCTTTATTTAGCGAAATAACCCCTGCTCGGCCTTCACCGCCGCTGCCCTTGAGCAACAATGAGTGGAGAGTGAGTCTTTTTTTTATTTTCATCCCGAAGACGACCATTTATATTTAATGGCCATTCATCAGTGAACTGGAATTACAATCTTCCAAATCATCACTTTTTAATGTCCTCTTTTTGTGCCGGTGAATTTCGGGGCGGTCTGTCGCGGCGAGACCCCAACCTTTTAAATATATATATATATAAATATATATATATAAATATAAATATAAATATAAATCTGGACGATTTTGAATCCTCTTTATTGGTCACATACATGTCAAATACATGTACATGGCAGGTGTGTCAGTACAGCTGACACACAGGTTGCTGCAGGTTGCTGGTTCCATCCCCCGGCTCTTCCTAGCAAAAAACGGTCAAAGTGTTCTTGAGCAAGACACCCTAACCCAAACTGCTCCTGACGTGCTGGCTGTCTCTTTGCATGGCTTTGCATTGCATTGCAACAACTCCGCCGTCGGCGATTGAATGTGTGTATAAATGGGGGAATGTTTGGCATGACTTGTAAAGCGCTTTGGATAAAAGCGCTATATGAAAGCGTCCGTTACCATTGCACACACAGTGGAATTAGTTTCTCTGCGTTTAAACCCATCCTAGTATTAGCCAGCAATTTTGTTATATACAGTGCCTGGGGGGAGTGGTGTGCAGTGCCCAGGAGGGGAAACTGGCAACCTTCTTCCAACTCTACCAGTTCTCACTCCTTACTTGGTCCGTTTCAGGGACTTGAACCGGCGACCCTCCGGTGCCATAGCCAAGTCCCAACAGACTCAGCTACTTATGCCCCCATATATATATATATATATATATGTATATATATATATGTATATTTATATATTAGTGGAGTTTCGTCCATTGAGGAAAGGGAGGATCATCCTCACTAAAATTTCAGAGAAAAATAAACTTGCAAGAGAAAATAAATACACATCAATTTAACAGATTAATCTGTGAAAACACTGATGATAAACCTATTTTAAACTTTCGAAAGCACAACAATCATGTCCCCGTGTCAAAGTACCAACAGCGCCCCCAACCAATCATTTAAAATGACTTGTACGGAGGATCGTCCTCCCCAAGCTACCCGTCCATTATTAAACTGCCGGACCCAAGCGGCCGTTGAGTCCTGGTGTCTAACATTAGAGTGTGTACGGCAGTAAGGGAGGACGATCCGCCCTTAGGGCGGGTTTAGCCAGAGGCTCTGTGAACCAATCAGCAGAGCCCCCTGCGCTGGTGAAGACCCAATCAGAGTTTTGGGGGGCGGGTTATCATCATGCAAGGATCTATCTTGTGTCATTCATATTAATTCCGCATCCAGACAACTCGTGAGTCTATATTACTTTTAATTACAGTTCTGATTTGAAACTTTCGAGTTACTAACTCAAAGCGTTCCGGGTGCATGAACGTAAACAGAAAGCATGGCTGACCGTGACAAGGTGGTGTTTCTTTGGGTCGCGATTAGACTATTGACGTGATTTATGTGCATAACTGGTTTGACTATATGATAGTATGTCTTATTTTAATTAAATACAGCTAAATATACTGTACACAAAAAACGCTTCTCTCTCAAATCTCATTCAATTTCAATTCCGTTAGTTTTGTTTGGTAGAACTCACCACTCAAACTTCTATTCCGATTTTCTCCATTTTCATCATTAATGGAGAAATCACTAAATAGCTATTTTTCATAAAAAAAATGCTTCTTCCCCCTAACATCACAATCGGTTTCAATTTAGTTTGGCATGTCTGCAAAAATGACCCAATAATAAACTTTCAAATGATAGTGAGACCTCATCCGCCTTCTTTTACAACCACCAGCCACCACTGATATATAAATAAATATATAACAACTAGGGGAGGAAGGAAGGTACCTCACTATCATTTTTGACAGTGTATTTAGCAGGCAAGCCAAACAGAATTAAAACCGATTGTGATGTTAGGGGAAGAAGCATTGTTTTGATGAAAAATATAAATTTAGCAATTCATCCATTCATGATGAAAATCAGAAAAATCTGAATAGTAGTTTTATACACAGTGGCTTGTGCTATCGAACAAACCTAACGGAATTGAAATAGAGTGAGAATAGTTCTGTTGTGTAAAGCATATTTACCTGTATTTAATTAAAATAAGACATACTATCATAAAGTCAAACCAGTAATGCACGTAAATCACAGTCAATTGTATAATCACGAGCCAAAAAAACACCACCTTGTCACGGTCAGCCATGCTTTCTGTTATGTTTGGCGTCATGCACCCGAAACGCTTTGAGGTCGGAACTCAAAGTAAATGACTCAAAAGTTTTCTGGAATGCGGAATTTATGAATGACACAAGATAGATCCTTGCATGATGATAACCCGCCTCCCGAAACT
>CM051001.1:19136413-19143913 GCA_027704905.1 Muraenolepis orangiensis
TCAGGGAAGCCACGCACGTCTATGGTCCACCCAAAATAACATTGGAATATAATTACGGTAGCTCAAAACGTACAGAAATCCAACGATAAGGGTCCGGTCTCACATATACCTCAGAATTCCCTGAAAATATTGGGTCATAGGCTACTGGCACAGGTACAATCTGTGTCAATCTGGTGCTGCCCACCGTACAAACTCTCTACAAACTGATCTCTGCTAACTGTATCCTATCACCGTCAATGTCTTCGACGGCCTTGCACTGTAATCATAACTACCCTTCTCCCTACCTATAGTTTACATATTTATTGTTTACATACCTCTATGATAGCCATGTACATTTTAACTGTACTTACCATAAATATATGAATCTTAAACTGTTGATATAACTGCATATCCCTGCTCACTACCTGTTGAATACCTGTTTTTATACCTAGTAGACTGTTTTTACATCTTATTTAACCACTGTCCATTGTAAATTACTATGCACTTTAGTGTAACATTTGCACTCTGGTTAGATGCCAAATTATTTTCACTGTACTGTACTTGTGCTGTGCAATGACAATAGATTTGAATCTAATCTAATCTAATCTAATCTGGCATTTACTGGCTCCTGAGACGCTTGTACACAATGGGAATGTGAAGGATGGCTTTCTGTGACCATGAAATCACCTGATGGCTTTTTATTTGGACGTTGTGATTCCTTATTATGAAATATATTTAAAAAAAATTTGCCCACAGCTGTGGCCCTATTATGAGTCGTGCTACACGCCAAATCACATCATTCTGTATTTGTATAGAATGAAATGAGAGTCCTAATTAGTTGATGTGTGGTTTGTGAATCAGGGTGACTTGATGTGATGGCATATTTTAGAAGGTAATAATTGTCTGCAATATGTATATCGGAAAGTCTGGTCGTTAGCTGTAATTGATAGATATCAGTCGGGTTTGAGTATATATTACATTTATGCAAATCGGGAATCAGATTCAAGGCCCACCACCCGTCCGTCCACTGACCTCTCCTCCGCAACGTCACCGCAGGGCATCACTTACGCATTCAACAGGGGCCTCAATAGTCCAGTTATCTACCTATTAATTCGCATCGAGAGAACATTATTGAATTTGCAGCAGGAGGAAACATCGTGGAAATCATCACAGCGTGTGGCGATGGTGTGCTCCCGAAACACGTGTAAACACCGCACCGGTTGATCCGTCCGGTGGGCCGTCCGTCCGTCTCCCCCCCCCCCTCCCCCCCCTCCTTCGGTACTTGTTGCAAATGGCAAATAAATATCTAGAATCTTGAATATTTTGAATCTTCATCCCACAAGCAAAGCCAGGGGCACGACACACCACTCGTAGTGCGTGGCCTTCTGGATTCCCGACATCGCTGTTTGGGCGCAGCGAAGCGCACAAATCAAAATACGGTATATCTAATGTGGCGCTTTCGCAATCACTTCCTCCCCTTCCTCATCGGCGCGCCGAGCGCTACGGTATTAGCCGGTGAGCTGAGCTGCCGCGGCCCCGGCCCCAGCCGCGGAACGAGTAGGGGCCGGCGTTCGCCGGGGACTGTCGTGTGATTGGATTGAGGCAGACCTAAGCGCACCTCCAGCTGCACTTATCAGCTGTCTGGCAGATAGGACTTGTCATACCGCCTGTCAGATCTGATGAGGGCAACTACGCGCCTCACAATGGAGCTCAAATGCAATCTCCTCCTCTGCAGCTGCATGGCCTGCCTCAGGGACATGCTTATTAGACTTTGTAAACAGCCCCATGCAAGCGCTAAACTGTAAGAGCTACTGTCAGACAGGATGCTGCTGTCTGCCAGCCAGCCAGCCAGCCAGCCAGCCAGCTAGCCAGCCACTGGGGGATATTCTCATGGTGAGCACTGTTGTATTAAAACCGTTAACAAGCAGGGGAAGATAGTGATGGATTGAGTAGGGTTGGTGGGATTTGTGCCGGTGGTCGTGTTGGTGATGGTGGTGGTGGTGGTAGAGGTTGTGGAAGAGATGGTGCTAGTGGTGGTGGTGGAGGTGGTGGTGGAAGTGATGGTGCTAGTGGTGGAGGTGGTGGTGGTGCTAGTGGTGGTGGTGGAAGTAATGGTGCTTGTGGTGGTGGTGGTGGAAGTGATGGTGCTAGTAGGTGGTGGTGGTGGTGCTAGTGGTGGTGGTGGAAGTGATGGTGCTTGTGGTGGTGGTGGTGGTAGAAGTGTTAGTGATAGTAGTGGTGGTGGTGGTGGTAGAAGTGATGGTGGTGGTGGTGGTGGTGGAAGTGATGGTGCTAGTATGTGGTGGTGTTGGTGGTGCTAGTAGTGGTGATGCGATGGTGCTTGTGGTGGTGATGGTAGATGGTGCTAGTAGGTAGTGGTGGTGAGGCTAGTGGTGGTGGTGAAAGTGATGGTGCTTGTGGTGGAGGTGGTGGTGGAAGTGATGGTGCTAGTGGTGGTGGTGGAAGTGATGGTGCTAGAAGTGGTGGTGGTGGTGATAGTGATGGTGGTGGAAGTGATGGTGCTTGTGGTGGTGGAGGTGATGGTGCTGGAAGTGGTGGTGGTGGTGGTGGTGCTGGAAGTGATGGTGCTGGTGATGGTGGTGGAGTTGATGGTGCTATTAGTTGTGGTGGTGGTGGGGGTCATGATGGTGGCCTGAGGTGGCGGTGGTGGGTGTTTGTAATGTTAAAACTGGTGGGTAAAGGTCATGATGGAATTGATATTGTTGGTAATGGTGGGGGGGATAAACAAGATACAAGAGGTTTTTTACAAGTACATTGGAATGCTTACTCCCCATTCCCTCCCGCAGTATGAATTTTTAAAACTATAAAAAAAAAATTAAAATACTATATACAATAACAATGAACATAAAAAGAACATATTTACATGTTTTGAATTGTGCAAAATAGTTGTGGTAATAGTAGTGGTGTTGGTGATGGTGGTGGTGGTGTTGGAAGTGGTAATGATGTGGGGGTGGTAATGATGGTGGTGGTGGTGCTGTTGGTAGTGGTAATGATGGTGGTGGTGGTGCTGTTGGTAGTGGTAATGATGTGAGGGTGGTAATGATGGTGGTGGTGGTGCTGTTGGTAGTGGTAATGATGTGGGGGTGGTAATGATGGTGGTGGTGGTGCTGTTGGTAGTGGTAATGATGTGGGGGTGGTAATGATGGTGGTGGTGGTGGTGCTGTTGGTAGTGGTAATGATGTGGGGGTGGTAATGATGGTGGTGGTGGTGCTGTTGGTAGTGGTAATGATGTGGGGGTGGTAATGATGGTGGTGGTGGTGGTGTTGGTAGTGGTAATGATGTGGGGGTGGTAATGATGGTGGTGGTGGTGGTGTTGGTAGTGGTAATGATGTGGGGGTGGTAATGATGGTGGTGGTGGTGGTGTTGGAAGTGGTAATGATGTGGGGGTGGTAATGATGGTGGTGGTGGTGCTGTTGGTAGTGGTAATGATGTGGGGGTGGTAATGATGGTGGTGGTGGTGGTGTTGGAAGTGGTAATGATGTGGGGGTGGTAATGATGGTGGTGGTGGTGCTGTTGGTAGTGGTAATGATGTGGGGGTGGTAATGATGGTGGTGGTGGTGCTGTTGGTAGTGGTAATGATGTGGGGGTGGTAATGATGGTGGTGGTGGTGCTGTTGGTAGTGGTAATGATGTGGGGGTGGTAATGATGGTGGTGGTGGTGCTGTTGGTAGTGGTAATGATGTGGGGGTGGTAATGATGGTGGTGGTGGTGCTGTTGGTAGTGGTAATGATGTGGGGGTGGTAATGATGGTGGTGGTGGTGCTGTTGGTAGTGGTAATGATGTGGGGGTGGTAATGATGGTGGTGGTGGTGCTGTTGGTAGTGGTAATGATGTGGGGGTGGTAATGATGGTGGTGGTGGTGCTGTTGGTAGTGGTAATGATGTGGGGGTGGTAATGATGGTGGTGGTGGTGGTGTTGGTAGTGGTAATGATGTGGGGGTGGTAATGATGGTGGTGGTGGTGGTGTTGGTAGTGGTAATGATGTGGGGGTGGTAATGATGGTGGTGGTGGTGGTGTTGGAGTGGTAATGATGTGGGGGTGGTAATGATGGTGGTGGTGGTGCTGTTGGTAGTGGTAATGATGTGGGGGTGGTAATGATGGTGGTGGTGGTGGTGTTGGAAGTGGTAATGATGTGGGGGTGGTAATGATGGTGGTGGTGGTGCTGTTGGTAGTGGTAATGATGTGGGGGTGGTAATGATGGTGGTGGTGGTGCTGTTGGTAGTGGTAATGATGTGGGGGTGGTAATGATGGTGGTGGTGGTGCTGTTGGTAGTGGTAATGATGTGGGGGTGGTAATGATGGTGGTGGTGGTGCTGTTGGTAGTGGTAATGATGTGGGGGTGGTAATGATGGTGGTGGTGGTGCTGTTGGTAGTGGTAATGATGTGGGGGTGGTAATGATGGTGGTGGTGGTGCTGTTGGTAGTGGTAATGATGTGGGGGTGGTAATGATGGTGGTGGTGGTGCTGTTGGTAGTGGTAATGATGTGGGGGTGGTAATGATGGTGGTGGTGGTGCTGTTGGTAGTGGTAATGATGTGGGGGTGGTAATGATGGTGGTGGTGGTGGTGTTGGTAGTGGTAATGATGTGGGGGTGGTAATGATGGTGGTGGTGGTGCTGTTGGTAGTGGTAATGATGTGGGGGTGGTAATGATGGTGGTGGTGGTGCTGTTGGTAGTGGTAATGATGTGGGGGTGGTAATGATGGTGGTGGTGGTGCTGTTGGTAGTGGTAATGATGTGGGGGTGGTAATGATGGTGGTGGTGGTGCTGTTGGTAGTGGTAATGATGTGGGGGTGGTAATGATGGTGGTGGTGGTGCTGTTGGTAGTGGTAATGATGTGGGGGTGGTAATGATGGTGGTGGTGGTGCTGTTGGTAGTGGTAATGATGTGGGGGTGGTAATGATGGTGGTGGTGGTGTGTTGGTAGTGGTAATGATGTGGGGGTGGTAATGATGGTGGTGGTGGTGCTGTTGGTAGTGGTAATGATGTGGGGGTGGTAATGATGGTGGTGGTGGTGCTGTTGGTAGTGGTAATGATGTGGGGGTGGTAATGATGGTGGTGGTGGTGCTGTTGGTAGTGGTAATGATGTGGGGGTGGTAATGATGGTGGTGGTGGTGCTGTTGGTAGTGGTAATGATGTGGGGGTGGTAATGATGGTGGTGGTGGTGCTGTTGGTAGTGGTAATGATGTGGGGGTGGTAATGATGGTGGTGGTGGTGCTGTTGGTAGTGGTAATGATGTGGGGGTGGTAATGATGGTGGTGGTGGTGCTGTTGGTAGTGGTAATGATGTGGGGGTGGTAATGATGGTGGTGGTGGTGGTGTTGGTAGTGGTAATGATGTGGGGGTGGTAATGATGGTGGTGGTGGTGCTGTTGGTAGTGGTAATGATGTGGGGGTGGTAATGATGGTGGTGGTGGTGGTGTTGGTAGTGGTAATGATGTGGGGGTGGTAATGATGGTGGTGGTGGTGCTGTTGGTAGTGGTAATGATGTGGGGGTGGTAATGATGGTGGTGGTGGTGCTGTTGGTAGTGGTAATGATGTGGGGGTGGTAATGATGGTGGTGGTGGTGCTGTTGGTAGTGGTAATGATGTGGGGGTGGTAATGATGGTGGTGGTGGTGCTGTTGGTAGTGGTAATGATGTGGGGGTGGTAATGATGGTGGTGGTGGTGCTGTTGGTAGTGGTAATGATGTGGGGGTGGTAATGATGGTGGTGGTGGTGGTGTTGGTAGTGGTAATGATGTGGGGGTGGTAATGATGGTGGTGGTGGTGCTGTTGGTAGTGGTAATGATGTGGGGGTGGTAATGATGGTGGTGGTGGTGCTGTTGGTAGTGGTAATGATGTGGGGGTGGTAATGATGGTGGTGGTGGTGCTGTTGGTAGTGGTAATGATGTGGGGGTGGTAATGATGGTGGTGGTGGTGCTGTTGGTAGTGGTAATGATGTGGGGGTGGTAATGATGGTGGTGGTGGTGCTGTTGGTAGTGGTAATGATGTGGGGGTGGTAATGATGGTGGTGGTGGTGCTGTTGGTAGTGGTAATGATGTGGGGGTGGTAATGATGGTGGTGGTGGTGCTGTTGGTAGTGGTAATGATGTGGGGGTGGTAATGATGGTGGTGGTGGTGCTGTTGGTAGTGGTAATGATGTGGGGGTGGTAATGATGGTGGTGGTGGTGCTGTTGGTAGTGGTAATGATGTGGGGGTGGTAATGATGGTGGTGGTGGTGCTGTTGGTAGTGGTAATGATGTGGGGGTGGTAATGATGGTGGTGGTGGTGCTGTTGGTAGTGGTAATGATGTGGGGGTGGTAATGATGGTGGTGGTGGTGCTGTTGGTAGTGGTAATGATGTGGGGGTGGTAATGATGGTGGTGGTGGTGCTGTTGGTAGTGGTAATGATGTGGGGGTGGTAATGATGGTGGTGGTGGTGCTGTTGGTAGTGGTAATGATGTGGGGGTGGTAATGATGGTGGTGGTGGTGCTGTTGGTAGTGGTAATGATGTGGGGGTGGTAATGATGGTGGTGGTGGTGCTGTTGGTAGTGGTAATGATGTGGGGGTGGTAATGATGGTGGTGGTGGTGCTGTTGGTAGTGGTAATGATGTGGGGGTGGTAATGATGGTGGTGGTGGTGCTGTTGGTAGTGGTAATGATGTGGGGGTGGTAATGATGGTGGTGGTGGTGGTGTTGGAAGTGGTAATGATGTGGGGGTGGTAATGATGGTGGTGGTGGTGCTGTTGGTAGTGGTAATGATGTGGGGGTGGTAATGATGGTGGTGGTGGTGGTGTTGGTAGTGGTAATGATGTGGGGGTGGTAATGATGGTGGTGGTGGTGCTGTTGGTAGTGGTAATGATGTGGGGGTGGTAATGATGGTGGTGGTGGTGCTGTTGGTAGTGGTAATGATGTGGGGGTGGTAATGATGGTGGTGGTGGTGCTGTTGGTAGTGGTAATGATGTGGGGGTGGTAATGATGGTGGTGGTGGTGCTGTTGGTAGTGGTAATGATGTGGGGGTGGTAATGATGGTGGTGGTGGTGCTGTTGGTAGTGGTAATGATGTGGGGGTGGTAATGATGGTGGTGGTGGTGCTGTTGGTAGTGGTAATGATGTGGGGGTGGTAATGATGGTGGTGGTGGTGCTGTTGGTAGTGGTAATGATGTGGGGGTGGTAATGATGGTGGTGGTGGTGCTGTTGGTAGTGGTAATGATGTGGGGGTGGTAATGATGGTGGTGGTGGTGCTGTTGGTAGTGGTAATGATGTGGGGGTGGTAATGATGGTGGTGGTGGTGCTGTTGGTAGTGGTAATGATGTGGGGGTGGTAATGATGGTGGTGGTGGTGCTGTTGGTAGTGGTAATGATGTGGGGGTGGTAATGATGGTGGTGGTGGTGGTGTTGGTAGTGGTAATGATGTGGGGGTGGTAATGATGGTGGTGGTGGTGCTGTTGGTAGTGGTAATGATGTGGGGGTGGTAATGATGGTGGTGGTGGTGGTGTTGGAAGTGGTAATGATGTGGGGGTGGTAATGATGGTGG
>CM051001.1:19156413-19163913 GCA_027704905.1 Muraenolepis orangiensis
CACACACACACACACACACACACACTGCACAGGTAAAGGCGCCATTAAGACCAAGAGAGTAGGGCATTGTTCTCTTCTCCTCCCCGGTGGGCTCTGGGTTTTTTGGCAGGGCCGGGCGCACGCTGCCAATACCCCCCGGCCAGCTTAACCGTGTTCCATTCCATTTTTAGGGAGACCGCAGGGGGTTCAAATATCTCGGCTTTTGTTTGTCTCCTTCTCTACCTTTCCACCCTCCCTCCCTCTCTCTCTCCGTCTCTGTCTCTGTCTCCGTCTTTGTCTCTCTCTCTCTCTCTCTCTCCCCGTCTCTCTCTCTCTCTCTTTCCGTCTCTCTCTCTCTCTCTCATGCCAGGTTGTTTTGTTTTTGTTTCACCACGCGTTCGCCACAGTTTAGGCACAATAGCCTGGCTGTGGCATTCACCGACTACAGTGACGGGAAGTATTTCCACTTGCATGGGGATTACATTTTGCGGATATTCAGGGGAAAAACAAGGAGGGAGGAGAGAAGGGAGGGAGGGAGGGGGGGGTGGAATGGAAAGCGAAAGGGAATATCAGCGGGAGCTCGAGGCAAATGGCTGCGATGGCTCACTGCTCCCAGCCCATACTGTATATAGGACCCGAGGCTGAGGCTGAGGCCCCCAGGAGAGATCTACGGCCAAATGGGGCTCCAAAACTCGGTCGAGGCTGATGAGTACTGGGGGGGGGGCGGGGGGTTGCCCGTTGGCCGCGGTTAAATTAAATGTGTGAATGCCTGGGAACGCCCGCGCCCCCTCAATGTAATCAGAAGCGAACCCACACACACACACACACACCTGTCCGACATTTTGAAGGGAGGCTGAAAAGTACGGGAACCCCCTCCAACCCTCCACCTCCTTTCATCCCTCCCTCCTTCCCTCCCTCCCTCCCTCCCTCCCTCCTTCCTTCCCTCCTTCCCTCCCTCCCTTCCTCTCTCCCTCCCTCCGTCCCTCCCTCTTTTCCTCCCTCTATCCCTCCCTCTCTCCCTCCCTCCATACCTCCCTCCCCTCACTCCGTCCATTCCTCCCTCCCTCTCTCCCTCCTTCCCTCCCTCCCTCCCTTCCCTCCCTCTCTTCGTCCCCCCGTCCCGCCCTCCCTTCCCCCTCCCTCCCTCCCTCCCTCCCTCCCTCCCTCCCTCCCTCCCTCCCTCCCTCCTTCCTTCCCTCCTTCCCTCCCTCCCTTCCTCTCTCCCTCCCTCCGTCCCTCCCTCTTTTCCTCCCTCTATCCCTCCCTCTCTCCCTCCCTCCATACCTCCCTCCCCTCACTCCGTCCATTCCTCCTCCTCCCTCTCTCCCTCCTTCCCTCCCTCCCTCCCTTCCCTCCCTCTCTTCGTCCCCCCGTCCCGCCCTCCCTTCCCCCTCCCTCCCTCCCTCCCTCCCTCCCTCCCTCCCTCCCTCCCTCCCTCCCTCCCTCCCTCCCTCCCTCCCTCTCTCTGTCCCTCCCCTCCCTCCCTCCCCTCCATCCCTCCCCTCCTCCCTCCCTCCTCCCTCCCTCCCTCCCTCCCCTCCCTCCATCCCCTCCCTCCCCTCCCCTCCCTCCCTTCATCTCTCCATTTCCTCCCTCCCTCTCTCCCTCCCTCCATACCTCCCTCCCCTCACTCCCTCCCTTCCTCCCTCCCTCTCTCTCCCTCTATCCATCCCCTCCATATTCGTCCCTCCCTTCCCTCCCTCTCTCCCTTCATCCCTCCCTCCCTCCTCCCTCCCTCCCTCCTCCCTCCCTCCCTCCTCCCCCCTCCCTTCCCTCCCCTCACTCCCCTCCCTCACACGAAAACCAGAAAATAAAATCAGTTTTTCTTTTTTTGTATTGTATTCTAGGTGGCGGCTGAATGACCATATAGCCAAAGTCATCATGTCCTGGTAGTAGTGGTGGTGGTCCGGTCATTTCATGCTTGTGTCCACCACACAGGAGCAGATGGCGGGGAATGTGGGCCAGCATATGGGAGTCAAACCGGTGGGAGAAACGGGCGCCAGGCAGCGCAGGCAGGCAGTCAGTCAGTCAGTCCGGTCTCCAGTCTCCATCAACAACCACCCACCCCCCCCCCCCCATCCATCCCTCCATTCCCTCCATCCCTAACCCCCCCCCCCCCCCCCCTCATAATTGTGTTTTCTTTTTCTTTCATTCTGTTTTTTTATTTTTTATTTTTCTATTTTCTATTTTTTTTTATCGGATACACTAATGGCTGCTGTTGCATGTAATTAGGGAGCAATTATCTGCTTCCTCGCCTCAGAGTAACGCTCAGAGCTCAGATTGTCTCCATTACACCCCCACCGGCACCAAGTGGCACAAGTTTTTCCCGGAGAGTTTGAATACTTGTTGCGGCACTTGACGAAAGAGGGACATGGTTTCTGTTCTGGAGTACGCTCTCGTGTCTCTCTCTCTCTCTCTCTCTCTCTCTCTCGCTCTCCGCTCTCTCTCTTGTCTCTCGTCTCTCTCTCTCCTCTCCCATTGCTCTCTCTCTCTCTCGTCCTCTCTTTTCTCACACTCCCCCTCTTTCTCTTTCTGTCGCTGTCTCCATATCCTCGCTCTCATCTCTTTCTATTCTGTCTCTCTCTTTTCGCTTTCTCTCTCTCTCTCTCTCTCTCTCTCTCTCTCTCTCTCTCTCTCTCCTCTCTCTCTCTCTCTCTCTCTCTCTCTCTCTCTCTCTCTCTCTCTCTCTCTCTCTCTCTCTCTCTCTCTCTCTCTCTCTCTTCTCTAGCTCTCTCTCTCTCTCTCTCTCTCTCTTCTCTACCGTCTGTGATTAGTACCGACACCGTATTTCACCTCTTCAACACGCTGTCTTTGGGAGGTGACACCGGTGGACGTGCATGGCTCTCTCTCTCTCTCTTTTTCCTGCCATAATTAGCGTGCAAACTAGCCAGAAATCGTTGATATGTAATTTTCTCTCTCTCTCTCTCTCTCTCTCTCTCTCTCTCTCTCTCTCTCTCTCTCTCTCTCTCTCTCTCTCTCTCTCTCTCTCTCTCTCTCTCTCTCTCTCTCTCTCTCTCTCTCTCTCTCTCTCTCTCTCTCTCTTTTCCCTCCCTCTGCCCCTCCAGCCAAGTTTATTCTTTGATGTTGAGGCCATGTATGAAATCACTTGATCTTTATTTCTTTAAGTTCATTACTTATTTTTTAGTTGTGTGCATGTCATACATTTTTAACAAACCCTTTGAGTTCCCTCCATGATGCGGCTCAGTAGGGAACATCAAAGGGGCCTCGCTCTCTCTCCGTCTACCTCTCTCTCCCCCTATATATTCTCTCTCTCTCTCTCTCTCTCTCTCTCTCTCTCTCTCTCTCTCTCTCTCTCTCTCTCTCTCTCTCTCTCTCTCTCTCTCTCTTTCTATCCCTCTCCCACTCTCTGTGTCTATGTCTCTGTCTCCCACGTCCCCCCTCTGTCTACCTTTCTCTCTCTCTCTCTCTCTCTCTCTCTCTCTCTCTCTCTCTCTCTCTCTCCTCTCTCTCTCTCTCTCTCTCTCTCTCTCTCTCTCTCTCTCTCTCTCCTCTCTCTCTCTCTCCTCTCTCTCTCTCTCTCTCTCTCACTTTCCCTCTCTCCCCTTCTGTCTATCTCTCCCACTGTTTTTCTCTCTCTCTCTCTGCCCCCTCTGTCTTTCTCTCTCTATCCCTCTCTCTCTCTCTCTCTCTCTCTCTCTCTCTCTCTCTCTCTCTCTCTCCTCTCTCTCTCTCTCTCTCTCTCTCTCTCTCTCTCTCTCTCTCTCTCTCTCTCTCTCTCTCTCTCTCTCTCTCTCTCTCCCCCTGTCTCTCTTTCTCTGTCTCTGTTCTCTGTCTCTGTTCTCTGTTCTCGGTTCTCCTCTTTCATTTCCCTCCCTCCCTTCCGCTTGTCTCTTTCTCTCTCTTCCTCCCTGAGACACAAACAGTGAAAGGCTTTCATTGCAGAAGGCAGGAGGTAGAGGGCAAAAGTTGAGCATTGTCAAATGAGTTTTCCCGTCATTGTTTTGAGTCGAATGTTGAGCGGTATGTTTTACAAGCCTTTCGCGTGAAGGCTGGCGTGAAGGTGGCAGACAATGGCGATGGCTCCACCTCGCTCCTCGCTCCTCATTCAGTCTATGTGTTTTTTCTATTTTTTGCTTTTTTCCCGGTCCCTTTCCGTGAGCCATTACGAGCTACTTTTCAATATGCTTTTTTTTACAATTTTTCGCCGTTCATTTCCTGTGATCACTTATTTTCATCATTAAATGCTTAAAGGCCCAAGAGCACAACCTTCACAGCATGCAGGGGGTGGGAAACGTGATTCATGATTTTAAATATCACAGATCACGAATCCATCACCATCACACATTCAAATTCGCAAGAGCGCTCACTTTGAAACACGTCTTCATCACGCTGCCTGAGTGTTTACATGTATCAGATAAAAAAGGCAGACAATTAAATGGAATAATACCAGAATAGTTCCCATTGTGCGGGCTAATTAGTCAAATCAAAGAAGTTGCATAGTATAAGTATAGTGTATAGTATAGTATATAGTGTTACGTTGTAGGACACTTGTACTGCGGGAGGGAATGGGGGAGTAAAGCAGGATACCCGGATCCTTTCTCCTAGCGCATCGTCTTATCCATTTTTGTTGCATACTAGCGTCTTTCTAAGTAGATTGTCTAAGGAAATTGTTAGTTACATATTGTTATATATTGTTTGCCAACTTATTGTACTTTGACCTTATTCTACTTTTACCTCAACTTATTCTACTTTTACCTGAGCAGTGGCTCGGTTCTTGGAGGACTTGTTCTCTTACCTTCCTTTTGTTGAAACACACTATTGTAAGTCGCTTTGGATAAAAGCTTCTGCTAAATGACTGTCATTTAATGTAATCTTGAATCTTGAATGGTTGTGTGTGAATGCGGTGGACTGCCGCTTGCCTTGCCTGGGCCAGGGCACCCTTGAAGGAGTTGTTCCTTCCGGATTAAATAACGGTTGAAATAAACAACAACCTCCTCCTTTCTCCTTTTTTCAGGAAAAGCGCAGCGAAGGGAAGATGAAGCGTCCGGTCATTACGATCCACTTGATGTGTCAGACAATCATGGGTGAGGCTCCATTCATTGACAGA
Source organism: Muraenolepis orangiensis (assembly GCA_027704905.1). NCBI lineage: Eukaryota > Metazoa > Chordata > Actinopteri > Gadiformes > Muraenolepididae > Muraenolepis > Muraenolepis orangiensis. The sequence continues at coordinate 19,161,461 of CM051001.1, forward strand.
CCCACACGGCCCGCCCATCTGTGCCCTGACCTTGCCAGACATGTGGAAGCCTGGGGGGGGAGGGTGGGGGGGTGGAGGGTGGGATGGGGGGGGTAGGTTACGGCAGGGCGTGGCCCGGCCCCAGGGCGCCACGCGGGTGCCCTCTCAGCGGGCACAGCTGTGCCGTGCATGATCCCGCCCCCGGGCGTGGAGAAAGTGTGTCGCCTTTGCTTAGACACAGGGCGCACGTGCCCACACACACACACATACGCGCACGCACGCACACACGCACGCACGCACACCCACACAGTCACGCAGTCATGCACGCACGCACGCTTGCACGCTTGCACGCAAACACACATATACAGACATACATACACACACACACACACACAGGGCTTACACTCAAAAACAGGGCAGAAACACACACACACATACACACACACACACATACACACATACACACATGCACTCTCCCCAGGCACACACACACACACACACACACACACACACACACACACACACACACACACACCACACACACACACACACACACACACACACACACACACACACACACACACACACACACACACACACCACAAAAGGCAAAGACTTAGGTCATTTAAAGTTGTTTTTTTCAAATTACCATATGCCCCTTGTTCACAACCCCCTTCCAGAACAACAACAAAGCAATATATATTTAATTCAAAAATGTCTTAATGCTTTATTGATTCCCAAATGTTAAAAAACATTGAGACATTCAGGCTTGGCTGCCTGCAGCATATAACACAACCATCTTGGTATGTATCGCTTTGTGAGTGAAACAAATCAAATAAAAACACATGCATCTTGGATCATGTGTTCATCAAAACCAGTTCATAATTTAATGTTCAACAAAGGCTCAAACTTCTTTGGCCCGTTAAAAGTTGAATAGATGTATGTAAATGAATGCTAGTTATGTTCATTGTTTTTTTGTTTAGTCCTTCATTGAGAACAAATACATTTGATGATGCTTAGTATCGTCTGTATATTCATATATTCCGTATATAAATATTATATAAAAATGATAGAAATGTAGAAATGATTTCACTTTCCTTTCAACCGATTGAAACCAATTTTTGATGTAACATTGTTTTCAATTTGAGCATTTATTGAATGAATGAACAAAGAGTAGTTAATATATACCATTAAACAAATGATATATATATATATATATATATATGTATATATATATATGTGTGTGACTTTAATTACAGGGCGTGTATTAACAACTCGCAGCAGAATAAGAAAATAGTAATTAATAAATTGCTATATCGAGCCTCTGTGAATTAAGTATTCAACAGAGCTGCTGCAAAAAAATCAAAGAGAAAGTGCTCAGTCTCATTTAGAGTCTCGGCAACTGTTGCTATAGAGACAGGGAATATGAAATGCTTTCTTTTTGGATTTGAGTTGGAAAGCGATGCTTTATTGCTCTGTCTCCGTTTCAATGGAGCCTTTGTGGCGCGTGTGTATTAGTAAGACAACATGTTATCCAATGAATTCAACAAATAGGAGGAATGAGTTGTTTTTTCGCTAAGTGCTGTAATTATTCATTACGTCCTGCAATTATACATTGCAGTACAGCGCATGAGGTGCCAGTGGTTTATGAATGCTTTTTGATGTATAGGGGGTGAGACGCAATGTATATATTATTATATATTACAAAAGAGAGAGAAAGAGAGAGACAGAAAGAGAGAGAGAGAGACAGACAGAGAGAGACAGAGATTGACAGAGAGACAGAGAGACAGAGAGATACAGAGATACAGAGACAGAGAGAGACAGAGATTGACAGAGAGACAGAGAGACAGAGAGATACAGAGATACAGAGACAGAGAGAGAGAGAGATTGACAGAGAGACAGAGAGACAGAGAGATACAGAGATACAGAGACAGAGAGAGGCAGAGATACAGATATATACATATATACATATATATATCTGTATCTCTGTATATATATATATATATATATGTCGAGAGAGAGATAAAGAGAGAGAGAGAGAGAGAGAGAGAGAGAGAGAGCAAATATGGGGAATCAATCAATACAATTACAATTTGTATTGTATTTGCATGTTTTTGTACACCTACTATTTCTTCCAATACACTATTATTTAAAAAAGTGATTAGGATAAGAGAGAGAGAGAGAGAGAGAGAGAGAGAGAGAGAGAGAGAGAGAGAGAGAGAGAGAGAGAGAGAGAGAGAGGGAGGAAGAGAGATTTATAAACAGAACGCGGTCGAAAGACAATGTAAAGAGATGGGGTGAAGAAGTTATGAAAAAGTTCAAAGTTAATAAGTTCGGAGATTTAGAAAAAGAGGGAAAAAAACCAGCTCTGCAGAGAAATCACCTCCTGTTCCTGTGAATATATCTGAAGAAGAAGTAGAAGAAGAATAAGAAGAAGATGAAAAAAGAAATAATAATAATAATAATATCTATAA
>CM051001.1:19173913-19176413 GCA_027704905.1 Muraenolepis orangiensis
ACACACACACACACACAAACAGCGCACACAAACAGGCTCACACAAGATGATTGCGCTTGATTGAAATGGAAAAGGGAGCAGATGACATTTTGCAGCAGGGAGTGCGCTACAAAAATATATATTCTAACAACTCCTTTAGTGGTTTAGTGCTCAACAGAAAAACATGTCAGCGTTGTTATCTCGGTTCAAATGAGACTGCGGCGACTGCCGACTCAAATGTATATGTCACGGCGTAAATACTGTGTTTATGTAGATGAACGATATGTCACTTAAACCTAGAAAATACATATATTAGATTCGACTAGATTCGGATTTATTGTCATTGCACAGCACAGTGAAGTACAGTACAGCGGAAATAATTTGGCATCTAACCAGAGAGTGCAAATGTTGCAGTAGAGGTGCATGGTAATATATAATAATAAAAGATATCATTTATAATGATGATTTATCAATAATATGCAGATTCAACAGGATCATATCTTAGCATAACTGTCATTGCAAGCATCCAAACATGAGCAGGGGATATATCAATAGTTTGTTCCATGGTCTTTACTGACTAGGATGGTTGGTTTCCTTCTCACATGCAAGTCACATACGCCCAAGATTTCCGGAGCCAAGAAGCTTCATTACTAGACTACTAATGTAACACAATATTTCACGGGGGGAAAAACTCCTATCAGTTCAGAAATACTACTTAAAGGCCACCCTAGATGTACAAGTATGTCATTTAAAAGTGTGTGGCTATATGTCAAGAAGTGTATATGAAAGTGTGTGTGTGTGTATGTGTGTGTGTCTGTGTGTGTGTGTGTGTGTGTGTTTTCTGTTTGTGTTGTTTTTTTAGCCTTTTGTGTGTGTCCTCAGACTTAATAGCCCCCCCCCCCCCCATTAAGACATTATCTCTGCTTTTTGTGCCTTTTCCCCAGCCATACCTAACTACCAATTAAATGGTTGTATGCCTAGATGGGTGATTTGCTTGGCGGTGGGTAATTATGGGTTGGCTCCACTGTTTCTCTCTGCGCCGGTCGTCTCAGGTTCTAACGTTTGGATTTGACTTCTCCACAGTATTTTGGATCAGACCAGACCGGAGATAGATGATAAATAAAATATGCATTTGAAATACGGTACTTATTTGAATAGTTACTTTGCTGTCCATGCGCCGAGTAAGAAGGGATTCACTTTTCTAATTGCCGATTGACCGAAAGAGGGCGTGGCAGTGGGTGTGGCCTGTGTCTGTGGGCGGGATGTCTCTACGAGTTCAGCACGCAGGTTACTTATGGTAAGTAAGTAACAGTACAGTAGTAAGTAAGTACAGTAGTAAGTAAGCACATCTCTAAAGGGGGGCCTCGGTGGGGTGTCATCAGACTCAGCTCAACGGATGCCCAATTGTTTGCGTCCTCCATCCAGGCCCACTTCTATCAAGCTGATTCCTTCCCCCTACTGAGCACAAGTTGTTATATTGTAGTATACACTATATTATATATTTATTTATTCATACTATGCTTATATTTCTTGTAGTTTTGACTGTTCAAGTGGTTATGTGTCACATGGCTTTGATACATGTCATGACTTGCTTGCGCTAGCAGGCTTTTGATGGTGCCTATTATTTTGACTCAACTTCAATTGTTTGTTGTACTTCACTTTATTTATACATTCTCCATTCAGGCCTTGTTTCAAAAAGATTACATTTTATGGAGGATATCAAAAATAAACAGTCAAACATGTCCTTGGCAAGTGTTCAGCATAAAAGCAGATAACAAATCATCTGCAACCATGAACGGATAACATAACCGGCTCTGAGACAACAGCTCACACTTGATTCAGTGACAGAGGTAACCGCCGTAAATGGTTAATGTATTTTTTTGTGTGTTTTAAAATACAAAACACATTTGAATTCAATGCATTTGAATTTGTAATTTATTTTTGACACATTTTTAATGAGCATGTATTTGTACAATTTTTTGTAAGCTAGATACATTTCAATGTATTATTTTGCGCGCTGTCGCTCTCTCCTCTCCCCTCCCCTCCCCTCCCCGCTCTGAAATGAGCTGCCATCCCTAACCACATCTTGTCCATTAGGGCCTCCAGTGGTAAGTGGGTCTCTGGGCATTCTGCTGTCTTTAAATGGTCCCCAACAAGCATCCCCCTATGTAATTGAACACTCCGGATGGGCCGTTTGGTTGGCTGTGCGCTTGATAAGGGCACGGTCGGTGATTGGTTGGAAATACCCTCCTCCTGCACATTAGGCCAAACAATGGCCTGCGTTCCATATCTTGCGAATAACTATTTGTAATTTGCAGTTTAAAAATATGTCTGAGCAGAAAAAACAACATTTTATTTAAAAATCAATCAGATGTTTACCTTAATGAACATCGTCGTCATGGTCTTCCCCTTCTTTTTTCTTTCCATCACGCCATTGCGTGACACGTTGTTCGGATTCTCCGATCATTTATTTTGACGGGCACACACGTGACATACTATGTAACAAATACGGGTTGACAGC
>CM051001.1:19178913-19183913 GCA_027704905.1 Muraenolepis orangiensis
TCTCTCTCTCTCTCTCTCCTCTCTCTCTCTCTCTCTCTCTCTCTCTCTCTCTCTCTCTCTCTCTCCCTGTAGGTAACCCCAGTAAATCTCTCTTAAGCTCTGGCTCCCCAACCATACCTTTTAGATTGAAGGCCACCTCCAAAGGTCACTGATCATAACTGATCCGGTGTATCTCCACCCCATCCCTCCCCTACGGGCAGGGTGGAGATTGGAGCAGCAGTGTGGGGGTGGGGGTGGGGGGGTGGCCAGGTTCATAGGGAGCAGGAGACCTTCACAGGACCACGGAGCCTGGGGATGAAACATGCTGGAGCACTGTGCAACCCAGGGCTGCCAGGGCCAGGGCTATGGCCAGGGCCAGAGCCAGGGCGATGGCCAGGGCCAGGGCCAGGGCCAGGGCCAGGGCCAGGGCCAGGGCCAGGGCCAGGGCCAGGGCCAGGGCCAGGGCCAGGGCCAGGGCCAGGGCCAGGGCGATGGCTAGGGCCAGGGCCAGGGCCAGGGCCAGGGCCAGGGCTAGGGCCAGGGCCAGGGCCAGGGCCAGGGCCAGGGCCAGGGCCAGGGCCAGGGCCAGGGCCAGGGCCAGGGCCAGGGCCAGGGCCAGGGCTATGGCTATGGCTAGGGCCAGGCTTGGGGGGGAAGGGGAATGGTTAGGACCGTGTCTTGACAGAGAGAGTTGGGAACTTTTTCTTGCATTACATGGTAATCTGTGCCATTTTGTACCTGTTACTAAAATACTACATCATTCATTGAGAGACAACAAGGTGTTAAATCCTATGTTTCCATACGTGTTTGCGAACATCCTTTCGCCACTCTGATCTCACATTGCTTTCACTTACAGTGTAGAATTTAATATACACCAGTGCTCATTAAGACATTCAACGTGTACTGGCTTAGAAATAAGTGTCACACATTTGCGGTGGGTCGTAACCATGGGGGTAACACCTCCCCCCCCCCCCCGCCTTCCTGGAAATATCAGCTCCAAAAACACTCCATACTTTTTGTTTTTTATCTCATCGTTTGTGTTTCAAATTTGAGCTTAAAACAGCTGGTTCACTTAAGCTTCAGGAACGCAAGCTCTACTCTACATGTGAAGTAGCTTCGTCTTTAAGGGGTTTAGCGTTAGTGTTTAATGGATAATGCCTTAATTTGAATATAATGTGATTAATGGAAGGTGAGTGTGTTCTCATGTGAAATTGTCTGTCCTCCCACCGGGCTAACCTGTGGCTGCGTGCCGGCTAGCAGGGTGTATTTCCGCAGTAAAGAGGCCCGGTGCCATGGTTATAATTTAGCTCCAATACCTAGCTGCATAGATGCAGCTTCCGTTGTTCCGGTGTTACGCTGCAATGAAATTAGACAGCGGTTTTCCATTATGATAAATTAATCAATTAAAAAATTCACAATTGGTTGTTTGTTGTTTATTCCAAAGTAAGGTATCTTGGATCAATATCTTTGTTATTGCTCCCTGGGTCACCGTCGCACAACATAGACCCATGAGGAGATTATGCCTGACACGGGTTTGGCCCCTGTCTTCTCAATCGTGTCCATCCGCTGAGACCACCCGCGGAGACCACCCGCTGAGACCACCCGCGGAGACCACCCGCTGAGACCACCCGCGGAGACCACCCGCGGAGACCACCTGGAGCCGTGACGGCCTCTTGGACTCCTTCCTTGTGGTGAACACCGGTTAGTGGGAGCATCACAACCGTTCCTGGTGTGGACGGACCATAAGAATTTGGAGTATATCCAGACGGCAAAGAGGCTAAGCTACTGGCAGGCCAGATGGGTTTTTTTTTTCTTTAACGAATACCGTTTTACGTTTATTTCGTATTGCCCTGACTCCAAGAATGGTAAACACGATGCTCCCCCCCCCACCCCCCTGATTGTGGCTGTCACATAGGGGAATGAGAGAACCGTGAGCGGCATTCTGCAAGGTACTGGGTGCATCAGCCAGCCTGTCGTCAGGACTACCAAACAATGTAGGGTTGGCTTAACAGCAGAGGGCCATCGCCCTGGAAAACAAACATAAACAGGACAAAATCCCTATCTTCCTATCATTGTTATCAAGAATTAAATAGTAACAGACCTCAATGCTCTCTTCTTCCCTTTGCTCATCCTGTGTTCAGGATGCAGGCCTGCTGGGTTGGTGTCTGCGGGACTGAGGCCCCGTTGACCCGTCCATTTCTCACAGCCCTGTCACCCTCAGAGCCTCCTTCTCCTTTCTGTGCTCCGCCAAGAAGTGTTTCACGTCATCCTCAATTGTCTGTCTCCTCCTCTCCTGCCAGATCAGATGGTCCCTCTTCATCCCTTCCCTTTCAGCCTCCGTCATCTTTGAATTCACAAGGCCACTATCGCCGGCTGGAGCAGCTACAGAACGTGTGAGAAGATTGCAGGGAAAGCATGAACATGTGTCACAAAAACATTTCCTGAGGGATTCAGTGAGATGTGACACATTGTAGAATAAGTGGAGGTGATTCAAAAGGGCTTATGTCTGTTAACCTCAGCGCCCTCCTCTCTCAAGTAGGTCCTGGCGATCTTCTTCTGGTCATTTAGCCAATTTGCAAATCTCCGCCGGATTCTTTTGTCTTTGGCTTTGTTAACAGCTTGGGCCTCTTCTTGTGCGACGATGGTCGATCAGATGACTAAAATCCTCGTCTTTCTTATGCTTTTTCGGCGGCTTTACCTTGTTTGGTTGTTCTGGTGGGGATATTTGGTTGTTTGCTATTGGGTTGGGTCTACGTTAATATTCTCCTCCAGCTTCAATCAAGCACATAACAATTGCCAGTGTCAGTGTCAGTGTCCTGCCCAAACATTTCCCCTCAACCTCTTCAGCGTCTGGCAGGGTTGTTGCTGCCTTGTTCAGCATTTTTGTTCAGATGAGGTGACACACAATATTGTGGTGGTCATTTTTCTCTCGGACGTCAACGTTATCACAAGAGATCTTAAGGTTTGAGAGATCTCTCGGGCTCTCTGTGTCTTAAAGCCGGGTTTCACAACTCAACCGTCTGTTGATATTAACCTTCTGCCAAGAGAATCTGTCTTGGGAAAATACGTGTGTGGTTGGTCTGGTTCTTCATCCATACCTTCCTGGTGGACAGTGTGTCAGTTCATGTTTGGATGGCAGGCACCGCTGGATGTCCTCTCCTCTCACCGATATCCTGGCCTTCACACTCCTCAGTGCAATCTTCATCACAGACTTGATGTGTGTGTGTCTGTTGGGGGCTTTTCACCCTGGATCTGCTTGGTCATCAGAGCTGGTTCTAGCTCCTGTTGGATATGAACGTCTGGTGCTGTAAAGTATTTTTGACACATCCTTGGCTCTCACTCTGTGCAAACCTAGCATCAGTAATGTGTTTAAAACATACCAAATTCGCCGTTGCACATACTTAATTCACATTTCATAACACGTAGCCCTAAAACAATTGAAGCGAGAGCCGAAGCCAAGGCTGAGCCTTTGCATAACTTCTATTCCAGAAACAGAAAAAGCTACTATTTTACTGGTGGATATATACTATGGTAGTGGATGGCTATTGAGCCTTACATATGTCTGTCAAATTCCTGTTCCTAAATTACTGTTCAGTGTCCCTCAAGGGGGTTGGCGTCGGAGTTCCAACTATAGTTCAAATATATATTTTTAGAAGGTTTTGGAATTACAAAAATAACCAAGGAGGGGGATAATAGTAGCATTTCAATAATAATAATACATTGTAGACAATAAAATATGAAATCTCCTTTACGTACCACTTGCGGTTTAAACCCTACCGATTGTCGGTGCTTATCCAAATACATACCGTATCCAGATTTCCCATCAAAATAAAATGTAACCTATAAATATCTTTAACATATATTGACATATATATATACATATATTACATACATATATACATATATTAACAAACTGTATATATGTATATATATATATAAAAACATTTTTTATTGTGTATAGTATTTTTTATAGTATTGTGTTTTAGAAATTCATAATGCGGGAGGGAATGGGGAGTGAGCCATTCCATTGTACCTAAAAACTTCAATCTTCAATCTTTTTGAACTTTTAGCTTTTTTTTCTCTTTTCCTGCAACCAGATGGTCTTCCCCTCCTGGCGGGGATGAGTCTGGATAAGGGAAGGAACTGGGCGTGGTGACCCGGCTTTCCTTACCTTAAATATACAGTTGCAAGAAAAAGTATGTGAACCCTTTGGAGTTACCTGGATTTCTGCATAAATTGGTCATAAAATGTGTTCTGATCTTCATCTAAGTCACAACAATAGACAATCACAGTCTGCTTAAACTAAAACCACACAAACAATTATATGTTTTCATGTTTTTATTGAACACACCATGTAGACATTCACAGTGCAGGGTGGAAAAAGTATGTGAACCCCTATGCTAATGACCAAGAGCTAATTGGAGTCAGGAGTCAGCCAACCTGGAGTCCAATCAATGAGACAAGATTGGAGGTGTTGGTTAAAGCTGCCCTGCCCTATAAAAAACACACACCAGTTTTGAGTTTGCTATTCTCAAGAAGCATTGCCTGATGTGAACCATGCCTCGCACAAAAGAGCTCTCAGAAGACCGAAGATGAAGAATTGTTGACATGCATAAAGCTGGAAAGGGTTACAAAAGTATCTCTAAAAGCCTTGATGTTCATCAGTCCACGGTAAGACACATAGTCTATAAATGGAGAAAGTTCAGCACTGTTGCTACTCTCCCTAGGAGTGGCCGTCCTGTAAAGATGACTGCAAGAGCACAGCGCAGAATGCTCAATGAAGTGAAGAAGAATCCTAGAGTGTCAGCTAAAGACTTACAAAAATCTCTGGCACATGCTAACATCTCTGTTGACAAATCTACAATACGTACACTGAAGAAGAATGGAGTTCATGGGAGGACACCACGGAGGAAGCCACTGCTGTCCAAAAAAACATTGCTGCACGTTTGAAGTTTGCAAAAGAGCACCTGGATGTTCCACAGCACTACTGGCAACATATTCTGTGGACAGATGAAACCAAA
>CM051001.1:19191413-19193913 GCA_027704905.1 Muraenolepis orangiensis
TCTATTACAACATGCTTTGACTTTGAGAGCTGCTTGACTTTGTCCCGAGAACAACCTAAGTTGTGTGTGTGTGTGTGTGTGTGTGTGTGTGTGTGTGTCTGTGTGTGTGTGTGCGTGTGTGCGTGTGTGTGTGTGTGTGCGTGCGTGCGTGCGTGCGTGTGTGTGTGTGCGTGCGTACGAGTGCGTGTGTCTACATACATGTGTTTTTAAATGCAAAAACATGGCTGCTCGTGCATGTGTGCATAATAACGCAGTGTTAATGTTGCACAGGGCAAGTTGCGTCAAAACAAAATTAATCAGTTTTTTTTTTGTTTTACGCATAGCAATGATTCCTTTAGGGCCTGTTCATTTAAAATGGCTCATATTTCTTTTTTCTCCTTTTTTTTCCAAGCGGATTGTATTTACCCCCCAAAAGGCCATGTCAAATGACTTTGTCAAATTCCGAGTAGAATTTATGTAAAACTCCAAATCCACGCTGTTAGTATTGACCAAATGACAAAGCGCTTGTTCAATTTTTTTTTTTCTCCCCCCTCCGTTCAATCCAATTAGTTTTTTTTTCTGGCGGGATCCTGGCAGCTCGTTTATAGCGGTGAGTGAGTGCAGGGGTACCGGCTGATTGTGTAGTAGTGAGGGGCGAGCGGGGGGGGGGGAAGGGGGGAGGGGAGGGGAGGGGAGGGGGGGAGGAAGGGGGGAGGGGAGGGGAGGGGGGGGGAAAGCACGTGGCACCTGAATTTGAAAGGAAACTAACTGAAGCTAACTGAAATTGTTTCTTCCGATTTGATAAGCCATCGCTCTGCCATGTGACAATGGGGATAGCTGTGGTAGGGGTGCGGTGGGACTTGTAGGGCTTGGGGAACCCGAGGAGAAGGTCACCGACTGGTTCAAGTCCCCGAAACACCTCAAGTCATGACAATAAACTTGACTTGACTTGACTTGACACCTGGGCAATGCGCGAGGTGCCCTTGAGCAAGGCACCAGTCCCCCTACACTGCTACGCCGGTCGCTGTATATTAAAAATAGCTGCCAAGGATGGGTTAAATGCAGAGAAGCACATGTCACTGTGTGTGTGTGTGTGTGTGTGTACATGTACTGTATGAACGATAAAGAGGATTCAATCCTCCAGATTTAAGATTTAGATTTAGATCAAATGAAATGTCGGCTTTGCGATTCCACCCTCCCACCAAACAAGTAAACACGAGCCTCCATCCACATCTACAATAAATACAGTTATATAAGGCTCCCTCCAACCCACCGCTGTGATTCCGTAAATAATATATCACTTTCTCCGGGGGGATCTTCAGCCACGTTCGCTATTAATGGCAACAGAATACCGCTAACAACATGTCTGGTTAGCTAGCTCATTTCACGCTAAAAGGTTGTGGATGACTCAACGGCAAAAGCCAAGAGACTAAAGAGAGAGAGAGAGAGAGAGAGAGAGAGAGAGAGAGAGAGAGAGAGAGAGAGAGAGAGAGAGAGTAGGAGAGAGAGAGAGAGAGAGAGAGAGAGGAGAGAGATGAGAGAGAGAGAGAGAGAGAGGGGATGGAAGGCGTGTTCTTGTTTCATATGAAAGGTTGTCTTGTCAGCTCGCTGTTCGGTCAACCGGGCAACGCCATGCCTAGGTTGATACTCGAACATGAGCGGCTGTGACAGTGATGGAGGTGAAAGGTCAGATATGACATTGTGTTTAAGAGGAGGCAAGGGCCACTTTGGCCCTTTCTTCTGGTCCATGCCCGGGGGGGGGGGGTAGTATAGGTGATGGCCTGATGACTCCCTGTGGGTAAAAAGACAGAACAGTCATTTATTGTAAGTGCCGGAAAAAATGTAAAAAGTACGCGGCTAAACTATTTCAACGTCAACCTTCTACAATGCCGTAGCACTACTTTTCTCATACGTCCGTTTCTCCAAAAAACGATTTCAGACGACGGAGAGAATGAACTCGTCACGACACAATACAGAACGATCACATCACAGAGACTTTTGTCTATTGTCTGACAAATGACCATGGCGACCGGAAAGGATGGCCGGCTTTGATGCCCCGGCTCCCCCACCGAGCGTCGAGTGTCGTGGGCGGGTGGGTGTCGTCTCCGAGCGAGACGTCTGACCCTAACTGCTCCAGACGACGACAACTGGCTGCATAACAACCCTTGCGAGGCGGACACCGCCGTCGGTGTTCAAAATGGGTGAAGGCTATGTGAGGCAATAATTGTAAAGCACTTCGAGTGGCCGCAGGTCTGAAGAAAATCACCGTATAAATGCAGTCCATTATATCTATCGAGTACCGCTCGAGACCGTATACTTTCTTGTACTGTGCTGAAAAATATTCCTTCCACAGGATGCCCAGTGATTTCACCCAGAGGGGGGTGAAATCCCCCTCCGCCCCTACATAAACGCAAACACATACACACACACACTCACGCACACACACATGCACACGCACACGCACACATACACACACACACACACACACAGACACACACACACACACGCGCACACACACATG
>CM051001.1:19201413-19203913 GCA_027704905.1 Muraenolepis orangiensis
TGTATATTTTCTTGTGAATATGAGTTGTCAATAAAAGTGCTTGTGACATACTTGTGCCATTGAGTTAAAACCGAATTTGTATAAAATACCGATATATATCGTATATCGCGATGCAGCCTAAAAATACCGGGTTTTGGTCCGTATCGCCCAGCCCTACTTGGGACCAGTGCTTTTAATCATACACTTACCCGCTATTGTGTGGCTCTAATCGGATGAGAGATGGAGTGTGTGTGGGGGTCAGGACCAGTGCTTTTAATCACACACATACCCGACATTATGTGGCTCTATTCGGATGAGAGATGGAGTGTGTGTGGGGGTCAGGACCAGTGCTTTTAATCATACACATACCCGACATTATTAGCCTATTCCGCCCACTTTTCGAGACGTATATGCTCTCCTTGTCAAAGTGAAAACTTTGACAAGCTACCCCTGAGAACATGAAACGAGGGACCTTCATCCCTCCTTATCAGCCTCACACAAGACTTGCGGAGGAGTTTGTCTTTCGGGAAATCGTGTAAATCGCCCGGTACACTACAATAACAGAGAGGAGGCGGACAGTTTGTCACGTATCTGGGGTAACTACCGGAAGTAAGAGTACACTGCTCGGCGATATTTAACGTTCCGGAAGCAGGAAATGTGACATAGGCCTATTAGGTGGCTTCAGCACCTACACCTGTCAGAGTTGTTTGGCATGCTGGGAGATGTAGTTTGTGGACATTTTGAGGAATATATAGCACCCCTCTATAACCTGTCCCCTCGTGATGCCACAATGCATATAAATATATATATATATACAGTATTTATATATATATATATATATATATATATATATATATATATATTTGTAACGGCCTGGGGAAGGCTGTGATTGGGGGGGGGCGGAGGGGAGTGGTTGGTTGGGCGGGAGTTTAGAAGTTGTTTTTCCGGGTTTGTGTGAAATGTGTGTGTGAAAACTAGCTAATAATGGAAATTACTACTAATAATGGAACCGAAGATGAGTTTGGAGTACCTAGAGAGGGGAGAGTGACGATGAGCAGTACGGCGTGTGCGGCTGGTCGGCGGACGTGGACGAGGAGACGGAGAGAGCGCCGCGAGAGGCAAGTCAGCGCCTCAGAAGAGCGACAGGAGAGAGGGCCAAGGACGAGTCAGGACCCCTCCAGCGGCGGCTCGCGACGTTCCTTTTTCCTCCAGAAGGGACCCGCCGGTCGGACTACTTCACCAAATGGCCAGAGGCGTACGCGCTGCCGGACCAAGAGGCCACCACGGTGGCGGATGCCCTGGTGGAGGGCATGTTTTGCCGTTATGGGGTACCAGAGACCCTACACAGAAGAAATTTAGAGTCCTGGGTGTTTACAGCTATGTGCGAGCGCCAGGGATCCAGAAAACCCATACCACCCCCTTGCGACCGCAGAGTGACGGGTTGGTGGAGAGATTCAACCGCACCCTGGGGCAGCAGCTGGCCATCCTCACGTCATCACACCAGAGGGATTGGGATGACCATCTACCCTTGGTCGTACAGATCGGCGGTGCAAGAAAGCACCTCCTGCACGCCCGCTCTGCTAATGCTGGGCAGGGAGCTTCGCACCCCGGCCGAGTTGGCGTTTGGTCGACCCCCTGACACCCTGCCTCCAGCCCCTGGCCCGGAGTATGCCAGCAGACTTCAGGATCACCTGGAGTCGGCCCACACGTTTGCCCGCGACCAGCAGCTCCGGGCCGGAGTGAGGCAGAAAAGAAACTATGACGTGCGGGCAAAAGGGCGTCACTTTGAGGCTGGGGAGCTTGTGTGGGTTTCCAACCCACAGCGGAAAAAGGGCCGTTGCCCGAAGCTGGACAGCCGTGATGGGGCCGTGCCGCGTCCTGGAGAGGTTGGGGGAGGTAGTCTACCGGTACAGCTGCCGGTCCGAGGGCGGAAGGTGGCGCTCCACTGGGACAGACTGGCCCCCTACCGAGGGGGGGGGGGGGGGGGGGGGGGGGGCGTCCCTGCGGGCCGTGGGGGCCCCGGAGGCTCCTCCCCAGCCATCTCCACCCCACCCGATCCTAGTCTCCGGGGAGAGGGAAGCCCCACCTTCCCGGGCACCTTCCCGAGTTCCCCACCCGACTGGGTGGGCCCGCCGGTTCAGCCTGGAACTCGGTCTACCAGGCACCGGCGGCCGCCGGAGAGGTTTCGGGACTTTATTGGTTTTGGGGGCGGAGGGGTACTAGGTAGAGGGGAGACCACAGGGTTAGAGGGCAAGAATGCGCCCTGGTCTCACGGGGAGAGGTGGTCCACCCTACTCACCCTAAAAATAAAACCAGTTCCCGCAGCTGAAGGCTGACCTCGTTTGGGGGGTCTGCTCCGGTCGGGGTGTGATCGTTGGGGTGGGCTTACGTCCCGGGTCCCTCGGGGGCGAGGACCTTATTTGTGGGGGGGGGGGGTATTGTAACCTTCCTGGGGAAGGCTGTGATTGGGGGGGGGGGGGGGGGCGGGGGGGCCGAGGGGGAGTGGTTTCCGGTTGGGCGG
>CM051001.1:19211413-19218913 GCA_027704905.1 Muraenolepis orangiensis
AGAGAGAGAGAGAGAGAGAGAGAGAGCGAGAGAGAGAGAGAGAGAGAGAGAGAGAGAGAGAGAGAGAGAGAGAGAGAGAGAGAGAGAGACTGACAGAGAGGGATAGAGTGAGAGAGAGAGAGCTAGGAGAGAGAACGAGAGAGAGAGAGAGAGAGAGTAGAGAGAGAGAGAGAGAGAGCTAGAGAGAGAGAGAGACGAGAGAGAGAGAGAGAGAGAGAGCCATAGAGATAGTACACTCGAGTCCAGCAGTCCTACTATATTAAAGCAGATCTTCTGGAGGGAGACGGCACAGAGCCGGGACGGAAAACCAGAAATTCAAGCGGTGGAGAAACGCCTTGTTTCCCTTCGCCCGCGTGGATGAAGCTTGAAGCAGGAGGGGAAGAATCTCAAGTCTGATTTGTGAGACAAGAGACAGAGAGACGATATAGTTTGGCACTTGGACTTCAGACACCTACGATGTACCTGCAGACGTGACCTCTATAAATATATACATATATATATATATAAATATAATTGTTTTTTATATTTATTAATTTATTGATTTATTGATTTATTGATTTATTGATTTATTGATTTATTGATTTATTAATTTATTAATTAATTTATGTTCACAGAGATCGCCGGATCCTCCGACAAGACTGCGCTTGCCACTCGTATGCTCTCGACAGCGCAGTGCAAAACCCCATCCCCTGTCTCCGGTCAAGTCACCCCTTTAGCTTAACATAGCACACTCATAGCACACATAACGGCTAGGTCCAGGTAGCACGCCCCCCCCCCTCCCCCCGTGTCTGGGTTTCTAGTTTGAAACTCAAGCCATTTGGGAGTAGGCCTCATCAACAGCCAGCGTGAGGTTGAGGCATAACAGTGTGTGTGTGTGTGTGTGTGTGTGTGTGTGTGTGTGTGTGTATGTGCATGTGCGTGTGTGTGTGTGTGTGTAGGGGAGGGGGGGAGAGGGGGGGGGTGGGGAATCCAGATGAGACAAAGGTCGAAGGATGTAAGACCCGACCGTAATTGAAAATGTAGAGGTCAGCCTAGTAGTAGTAATAGTGTCCTCCTCCTCTTTATACACACACATACACAAACACACGTGCACACACTCACACACACACACACACACACACGCACACACACATGCACACATACCTACGCAGCTCAGCAGCTTGCGTTATAGGCGCGAGCATGACCGATCTGCCCCCTGTATCTAAAGCGCTGCTCTTTATATAAAGACGGTGGACATCCCCGCCGTTGGCAAACATATAAATTACCCCTCGACACTTCCCGAAACCAACTCTGGGTGTTAGCTTTGCTGAGCCTCATCGGAGCCACTGTTTGAACAGGCTCTGGGACAGCTGGGGACTTCTCTGTGGAATTACTGTGGGTGGGACCTGTCCCTCACTGCCCATCGCTTCAGAGAGAGAGGGAGAGAGAGGGAGAGAGACAGAGAGAGAGAGAGAGATAGAGAGAGAGAGAGAGAGAGAGAGAGAGAGAGAGAGAGAGAGAGAGAGAGAGAGAGAGAGAGAGAGAGAGAGAGAGAGGAAAAGAGAGAGAGATGGAAAGAGAGAGAGGGGAAGAGAGGGGAGTTGAGGGAGAGAGAGAGAGAGAGAGAGGGTGAGATAGAGGGAGAGAGGAAAAGAGAGAGGGGAAGAAAGAGAGGGGCCGAGACCTAGGCCGAGACCTCAGCTCACACTTCATCGTAGACGATGCTGTTTGTTCTAGCATGTGTGATTTTCTTTATATTTCTTTAACACTTTTTCTTCCTTTTTTCTCTTTCATTCTGCCTTTTTTCTTGTTTTCTTTCTTCTCTCGTTATTTCTCCCTGTCCGTCCTGCCTTGTCTTTCATGTCATTATTTAGTGTTTTGTATTTCTCTGTTTTTCCTCTCTCCTCTGCAGGTCCGCAGCGTTACGATACGATTTAAGATGGAATCAACGGCACGCACCGTCTTATCATTTCTGGAGAAAAGACACCAAAACAAAGCAATCCCTATTTCTGTTGCTGTCCCGACACTATCCAGATCACGGCTCGTCTCAGAGAAAGGATTTCAGAACTGATCCCCCTCCCATCCCCCATCCTCATCCTCTCCCCCCCCACCTCCCCCACCTCCGTCCCCCACCCCCCTCCCCACGAAACAGATGGCTCTTAAAGAAACAGAAGCACTGAGCTGTCCGTCAGCTGTGATCCAACTCAGAAAACAACAGTTCACCGATAAGGCAAAAAGGCATATGGGCGGCGGCACCGTGAGCCAAAAAGGAATAGCCACAAATCAAGCCTTTTAACAACCCATCTGTTAAAAGCCATCGGAGGCCTCGCTCGAAAAACCCGAGGAGGAGAGAGCCTGCGGTTGGGTCAGGGCGGCCGGCACTAAATCCTCAAATTTGTGCTGCGCTAAATGAAGCATTATGCAGCATTTGGCGTGGCTAACTGCAGGCTTTTACCGAACATCTTGTTCCGTCGCTAATCCTGCCAAATGCATGCAGCCAGGGAGAGAAACAAACTCTGACCCGTGCCGCATACACACTGCCCGCACACACACACACACACACACACACACACACACACACCGCTTGCACGCAACGTACACACTATAGGTGCGCGACACACACACACACACACACACGCACGCACACACTACATAGGCACTGTTGAGACACTACATACACACTATAGGGACTCTGTGCCTAAGGACGGTATACATACTTCCTACAGACTGTTTACATACTTGATACAGACACACAGCTACACACAGCGCATGTGCACTCCATACACAGAGGATAATAATGCGCACAAAATATGCGATTGCGTGTCCCATCGGCGGTGCTAGCTGCGTGTATACAGTCTTCCGCTGTATAGAATCTCGCCAGCATTGGCAGAAAAAGAGGGCGGATTTGGAACACTGCACTTACCTCCTGACTGTGTGGGTTACACCATATATGGATATGCCTGCACGCACATACAAAGCAGAGAAGAGAGAAGAGAGAGAGAGACAACAACAACAGCAAAAGAAACAGAAACAACAACAACAACACCAACCAATGGGATATTGATCCCCGTTGATCTGCATGCTATTTACACACTTTTTCGTTTGTTATGGCTCGCAGAAGAAATACTGATGCTGATCCAGCCATGCATAACCAATGGCTGGCTCACCTTAGACGACTCCAGACGGTCACGTAACAGCCCAGCCCAGCCAAGCGCGGCCGGGGAGGAGGAGGGGCGGGGGAGATGGGGGGGGCCGTATCGGCTTATTGCTCCTGACGCTCCACAGCGCAAAAGCTGCAGAAATGCAATTTGCCTGGACTGCGCTGTTGCTCTCTCTCTATTAATGCCCAGGACCCCCCCCCCCCACACACACACACACACGCACACACACTTTGTGACAGGGAAAGGGTTACTGGGGGGGAGTTAATGGATACATCACACGTAAAGGATTCAGGAAAGGTTGGAATCCAATTTGTGTCAGAGCCCTCCAACTGATCCCCTCGTCTTCCCCCAATGCCGCTGGGTGGCGAGTAATCGGCTTTGTGCAATAAAGTGACGATGAGGATGATGAGAATGATGATGATGATGATGATGATGATGATGATGATGATGACGATGATGATGACGATGATGATCGTGATGCCCATGACGTTATTTGACATTTGTGAAATAAGTCTGCCGGTCTGTCGATTATCAGACTCTATCAATCCGAGAGGATTTATAAATACAGTGTGTGCGCGTGTGTGTGTGTGTCTGTGTGCATGTGTGTGTGCGTGCGTTTGTGCGTGCATGAGGTAAGAGAGAGGGAATGAGATCAGGTGAGCGAGTGTGAGCATGAAAATGTGAGTCTAGACAGGAAGTAAACACACGGGTTATAGTTAGACTCTCAAAGACCGTGTTTGCCGAGAGCTGTGTGTTTGCTCTTGCATCTGTGTGCAAGTGTGTGTGTGTGTGTGTGCGTGTGTGTGTGTGTGTGTGTGTGTGTGTGTGTGTGTGTGTGTGTGTGTGTGTGTGTGTGTGTGTGTGTGTGTGTGTGTGTGTGTGTGTGTGTGTGTTTACGTGCGTGTGTGTGTGTGTATGTGTGTCTGGATGGTTACAAGTGGTCAGAGGTCATAGATTCATCTCCATGGTGATTCCCCGAGGTACAGGGATGTAAGAAAACACACCCTTTATGCTTCTCTCCCACACCTGCCGTAGCACTGCTGCTGAACAAGACAGAGAGAGAGAGAGAGAGAGAGAGAGAGAGAGAGAGAGAGGAGAGAGAGAGAGAGAGAGAGAGAGAGAGAGAGAGAGAGAGAGAGAGAGAGAGAGAGGGAAGGATAGAGAGAGAGAGAGAGAGAGAGAGAGAGAGAGAGAGAGAGAGACAAATCCACTGATTCAACCTAATGATATATAGAACACATATCATGAAGCTCAGCTTTAAGGTGCTCTGCTTCACCCTGTTTCTCAACCCCATCGGAACCCCCCCCCCTGCCCCCTCCTCCTTGAACGCCGATGGATACTGTAAAAGACATGTCCTTCTCTTCTCTCCAGTGCTTTCACCGGGGCCACATTCAATTAATGTGGCTGTGAGTTAAGTGGGCCTCCAGGGGTGAAGGCCTGTCATGTCAGATGAATCTGTTCGCCTGCGAAGAACACTGGGAACCCACACTCCACTAATCTCGTGTATAGGGGGGGTGGGTGGAAGGAGAGGGCGTTAAGAGCCCATGGCAGCCTCGGTCTTTCTTCTGACACCATCTTCTTATTCTTCTTCTTCTTCTTCTTCTCCTCCAAAGCTCTAAATTGTCGTCTTCTTGTTAGTCCGCGATGGAGAGGACGACACGGCTCCGGCATGCAAATGAATAAAAGCTAAGTATCCTCCGGTGGTGGAGGCGAAGGGAGGAGGGAGGGGGGGATGGGGGGGGGGGGAGTCCTCCGAAAGGCCGCTGAGGACACGTGGTTCTCGGCGTGTAACGCGCGATTCGAAACGCCGTTTCATGGTTTGTGTTTTGCGCTGCGCTCTCTCCGAGTCGTCGTGAGCGAACGCGATGCGGAGCGTTCTGAGCCGGGGATAGGGGAGAGAAGAAAAGAGACAGACTCCTAATAGGGAACAGGGACATCACCATTGCTGTTTGGTTTTCGTATATATAGTGTTGACGCAGAGATATTTTTTTTTTACGGCGTAGATGACATTAAATGACATTAGTCCCGTTGCCGAATTTTCCCAGATACGATGATTTATGAACTCCTCTCTCTCTCTCTCTCTCTCTCTCTCTCGGCTTCCCTTTTTTCGTCGTCTCCTCTCCATTTCACAAACAAAAGGAGCAACAGCTTGTCGAGCCCAAGCGCACTGCCAGACAGAATAAGAACCCCGGGATACTAAATGTATCAAAGGAAAAAGGTTGACTGTTGTTCCTGTTGTTGTTTTGTTTTTCTCAGAGCAGTGTAATGTGTGTGCATTTCGCTGCAATGAAGTGAAGTGCGTTGGAATTTGCAGAGCGTCGAACAAAAACCCACGTGAGACCGTGTTCTCATTCTGCTTTTCTTCACCTTCATCTTCACTCTTTTAAATCCATCTACCTTTTCTCCTCATCCTTCACTGTCTCGCTTCTCCACGGGGCTCCGGTCTTGCCTCTCGCGCATCTCTCTATATTAATATACATATATTTGTATATATATATATATATATATATTGCGATATTGCCACCCACACCTCTAAAGCCTGCCACCATAGCCTGCCTTACTTGCGCACGCTTTCGACTAGCGGGATCACAATGGGGTGCAGGCGGATGTAGTTGTAATGAGGAGCAGTGGAATAAAGAGGAGAGAGAGAGGAGAAGGAAATGAAATACACATGAAAACATTCTCTCATCTCTCAGGGTAGAACAGGGCAGCGCCCTGGCTCTCTCTCTATTATCTCTCTCTCTCTCTCTCTCTCTCTATTATCTCTCTCTCTCTCTCTCTCTCGCACTCTCTCTCTCTCTCTCTCTCTCTCTCTCTCTCTCTCTCTCTCTCTCTCTCTCTCTCTCTCTCTCGCGACTCTCTCTCTCTCTCTCTCTCTCTCTCTCTCTCTCTCTCTCTCTCTCTCGCGCTCGCTCTCTCTCTCTCTCTCTCTCTCTCTCTCTCTCGCGCTCGCTCTCTCTCTCTCTTTCTCTCTCTTCATCACTTTCTCCCTCAATCTCGTCCTTCTCTTGATCGCTTGCTCTCTCTCTCTTGCTCTCTCTCACTCTTTCTCTCTCTCTCTCTTGCTCTCTCCCACTCTTTCTCAATCGCTTTCTCTCTCTTGCTCTTTCTTCTCTCTCTCTCTCTCTCTCTCTCTCTCTCTCTCTCTCTCTCTCTCTCTCTCTCTCTCTCTCTCGCACGCTCTCTCTCTCTCTCTGTCCACACATCACATCACATCACACACACACACACACACACACACACACACACACACACACCACACACACACACACACACACACACACACACACATACACTCCCACCCAGTACTTCTACCTGACTTTCAGTTCATTTTTATTAATCAATAGATCCTCTCTCTGCACAAAGGCCAAAGAGGGAAAATGCCACCGGGGAAGGATTGGTGGGTGCCGGTCCCTCTCTCCCCTCTGCTGGCAGGCTGGTGGTTGAGGCCGCTTGCGATCCCACTCAATCTGGAGGGAGGGGTGGCCCCCTGGAAAAAGGTCAGGACCGTGGGCTGCGTATTGTACATGTCGCCCCCGCGGATGGGACAGAGCCTGGGCGTGTGATGAGCCAGGGCACACGCCAGGCACGGAGCCCGGGAGAAAGGGCAGCATGCTGGGGGTGTGGTGCTGTGAGCTGCGTGGGGGGGGGGGGGGGGGGGGGGGGTGCGGGGAGGTGGGGGGTTATGGGGGGGGGGCTTGCAGGACTGTCTTCTTCTCAAGCCCCCTCCCCCTAAGCCTGCCTCAGGACATGGGGGAGGGGGAGGGGATGGGAGGGCAGGGCAAGGCAAGGCAAGGACAGGGCTTCTACATCGGGGAGGGGCGAGCGTGCGTGCGTGCTGCTCCAGCCAGCACACTGGCACAGGGGCAAGGCCCCCCCGCTCGGGTACCGATGCCGCACAAAGCACGGTCGCCATGGCAACCTCTCCGGAGAGCCACAAGCTCATTAGAATGATCCGCGGAGGTGCCAGGTCCCTTTTTTGTTTTTTTTATTCCTCTTTCTTTCTTTTCTTTCCTTTCTTTCTTTCTTAGTATTATTTATTTTCTTATTTTCTTTTATTTTTGATATTTTTTTCTTTCGGCCGAAAGCGTGAACTACACATTATTCCACATCAATTTCTGAAATGTAAACTGTGAAAAAAACGGAATTGCGTGTTGGGAACGACGGGGGGACCATTGTGTTGGCTGTGAATCAGTGAAATGTTTACACAGATGCCCTCTAACAACCATCTTAAAGGTTTATACATCGCTCTCAATCCACCAATTCCAATCGCCAATGCCATTACCCGAACATATATATATACATATATATATATATATATATATATACATATATATATATATATATATATATATATATT
>CM051001.1:19233913-19236413 GCA_027704905.1 Muraenolepis orangiensis
CCTGAGATTGAGCCCACCCACGCCCCACCCATGCCCCACCCCCCCCCCCCCCTGTCTGACAAGCCCTGTGCAGTGGGTACCTCTCCTCTCCCCCTTCTTTCTCCCCCTTCTTTCTCCGCCTTTCCCTCTCTTCCTCTTTCCCACGGGTACTGGATGTCACACGCAGTATGGAGGGAGATGCAAGGCAGAGAGTGAAAGAGAGAGAGAGAGAGAGAGAGAGAGAGAGAGAGAGCGAGGAGAGAGAGAGAGAGAGAGAGAGAGAGAGAGAGAGAGAGAGAGAGAGAGAGGTAAAGGTAGAACAAGGAGCTTGTCGTTGGATGGATGGGCGAGAGAGCAAACTATAAAGATAAAAAAGGGGAGGGAGAAAGAGAGAGCAAAAGAGAGCGAGAGAGAGAGAGGAGAGAAGAGAGAGAGAGAGAGAGAGAGAGAGAGAGAGAGAGAGAGAGAGAGAGAGAGAGAGAGAAGAGAGAGAGGGAAAGATACTGGAATGTATACATGACAAAAGGATGAGGGGGGGGGGGGGGGGGGGGAGGGGGGGGAGGGGGGGGGGTGGGGAAGGAGAGCGGGGGGGGGGGGGGGGGGGGGGGGGGGGGAGACGATGAGAGAAGAGAAAGCGAGAGATGTAGCTCACACTGTAATGCTGCCATGTGCCAAAAGAGGTCATATGTGTGCTGCAGATTAGTTACCTCCCTTCAATGAACCCTCATCATCTTCATCCTTCCTACTCCGAGGCCAGGCCAGGCCGGTCAGCATGTCTATAAGGAAGGCGTTCATCTCCTATTTGAACACCCTAATTGTGTTGTGTTGTTTTCCACCCGATGACCCGTATCTTTTGTTCGTTTTGGCTTTTGTTTTTGTGTTTTTTCCGCATTTTCTTTGCGGCTCTTTTTTCTCAAATGTTTTCGATGCATATTTTCGAACATATATTTCATCCACATTTCATCATCGCAAACGTGTCTATCGCGAATGATCAATGAAGAATGACCCCACAGTTGTGCAAGAGGCTTTAATTATTATCGGCCTGTGGGTTATTTTTAAAAGGAAGGTTTGAAGTTTAATTGCACTGAAAGGCGTTCAAAGGGAAAACACATTTGAACTAATGGAATGCATTAACCCCCTGAGAAACGGAGAGATGCACATGTTGATATACAAAGTTGGATCGTGTAGTGGCTCGACGAGTGTTAGTCTCGACTAGCGGCTTAAAAGTGACTGTGGGTTCAATCCTCCCATATCTGAAGCCTCCCTGTAGCCTACCTCGAGCAACATGCCTCTACCTCTACCTGCTTCTTAATGTACCTGAAATTAAGGCGTTTTGGGCAAAAGGCAACGACTAAATCACTAAATAATAAGACACAGGAGTATGCAGGAGAAGACTAGGGGGCCCTCAGTGGAGCGCAAACCCCCGCCACACTAAAATGTCCCCTGGATCCCGATCTGGTTTCGGATCTGCGCCAAAATAGAATCAACTGTTCCTTGGACCCCATAAGTAATCTATCCACCAAGTTTGGAGTTACCTTGGCAACAGTCAAACAAACAAACAAACAAACATACAAACAGACAGACAAACAGACAGACTTGACAGTGGTGAAAAACATAACCTCTGGTCCACCTTCGGAGGTGAGGCGGAGGTAATAAGCATATAAGTGCAACACACAGAGTGGCGATCGGGAGGCTTGTGTGTGTAAATCTGAGGCAGTACTCGCCTGCAGCCTCAGCCTCCTGATGGAGTTATGTCTGCAGGGAGGGAGGGAGGGAGAGAGAGAGAGAGAGAGAGAGGGAGAGGGTGGGGTCAGCAATGAGCTAGGGGCTGGGATGGGCGTGGGGCGGGCGGGCGGGAGTGTGAAGGAGGTGGGGGGGGGGCGGGGGGGGGGTTGGGAGGGGGTGGGGGGGGGGGGCGGGGGGGCGGGCGGGGGGAGGGGTAATGAGCAGGTCTGAGATAAATAATGGATCGGCGTCATTCACATTACGGAGGAAATGACTGTAATGGTTCTGGCTGTCTGGGGCGAGAGACCTCCGTAGAACACATTAACACTCAGGACAAAGACGGAGGAGAGAGGATGGTTGTGGGTGGTGGTGGTGGTGGTGGGGTTGGGTGTGAGTGCGGGTGTGGGTGTGGGTGTGAGTGTGATCATATCAGTGTAGGAGGGTGGGGTGGGGAGGGGAGGGGAGGGAGGGGAGGGAGGGGAGGGGAGGGAGGGGAGGTGAAGGAGAACCTTCTCACCTGCGAGACACACATCCTGCCGTGCAATGGACTGGATGGATAACAAAGTGGCAGCGGTAAGAAGAGGTGGAGGTGGAGGGAGTGAGGAACGTGTGTGTGTGTGTGTGTGTGTGTGTGTGACTATTTTTAAGGGTGGGTTGCGATTGATAGGAAGTGCCGGGAGCAGACATTACCGGTTGTGACTTATGCCCAAAGGAAGTTCCACCAACCGCCGTCCCGCCACCCTGCACCCCCATTTTTTAAGCCCTCCCTCCCTACCTCTCCCCCTCTCCATCCCCG